>CM057168.1:12354898-12513922 GCA_029962745.1 Echinometra lucunter
AAGCTCAATGAAAAAAATACAACACCTGACATGCCAATAAATTACATTATGTTGAATCATTTTGAAAACAATTTCATTGCGAAGATTTTAAACAAATTCAAGCAATAAATCAAAGATTACAATTCATTGTGTTTTATGCTAATTGCTGATGACTGCACAAGTTTCTCATTGCACTTTGTATTTGCACCAAGACACTTTGGCTTATGGTATCTGAGAGAGGAATGGTTACTCCATGCCTTACCACACTGATCACACACATAGGGCTTCTCAGCTGTATGGATGCGTTTATGTCTTGTGAGATTATTTTCTACATTAAATGCCTTACCACACTGATCACATACATAGGGCTTCTCACCTGTATGGATGCGTTTATGTGTTCTGAGAACATATTCACGATTAAATGCCTTACCACACTGATCACATACATAGGGCTTCTCACCTGTATGGATGCGTTTATGTGTTGCGAGATTATTTTCACGATTAAATGCCTTACCACACTGATCACATACATAGGGCTTCTCACCTGTATGGATGCGTTTATGTGTTGTGAGATTATTTTCTACATTAAATGCCTTACCACATTGATCACATACATAGGGCTTCTCACTAGTATGGATGCGTTTATGTCTTGTGAGATCAATTACTTGATTAAATGCCTTACCACACTGATCACATACATAGGGCTTCTCACCTGTATGGATACGTTTATGTGTTTTGAGAACATATTCACGATTAAATGACTTACCACACTGATCACATACATAGGGCTTCTCACCTGTATGGATGCGTTTATGTCTTGTGAGATCAATTACTTGATTAAATGCCTTACCACACTGATCACATACATAGGGCTTCTCACCTGTATGGATGCGTTTATGTGTTGCGAGATTATTTTCACGATTAAATGCCTTACCACACTGATCACATACATAGGGCTTCTCACCTGTATGGATGCGTTTATGCTTTCTGAGGGCACTTAAATCAAAATATGCCTTTCCACATTGATTACATGTACATGATTTTTTACTTACATGATTTTCCTTATGTTCGGCAAGTCCATTTGAAATGTCATATTCTGTGCCAAACTTATTACATATATAGAGCTTTTCATTTGACCGGGTGCTTTCAAATTCATTAGGATTAATTTCAGGAGTCATTTCTCTACCTCTTTGAGTACATACTTTTTGAGATTCAGAAGCATTTCCCTTGCATTTCTCATCAAATGTACTGCACCAAAAAGCTGCCTTCTCATTATTTCTCACTGCATTTTCTATATTCACTCTACTAAATGAGTAACTATGAGACTGATTTGTTGATTTTGGTATCTCTCCTTTGATGAACTGTAGAATGTTTTCCTTTGATGCATCTGCCTTTGGGAGAAGACCAATGTGCCTATGTTTGTACTTGAGATGTCTTGCCAAGACAAGGGGAATAGCATAGAGTGATCCACAGTACTCACATCTGTACAGGCCAGAATCTATGAATGAAAGAGAAGAGAAGATATATGGTGAAAACACTGTCTATTTCCAATGAATTTGATGAGCATTTCTTCACATTGATTATGTACAAAGGGCTTCTCACTTGTGTGAAATGCTATTAGTCTTCAATGTTTTTTTTTTTCTTGTCACATGCTAAGACTGAAATACATGAAGAAAACATATTCAATGAAATAGCGATGCCCACACTTACACATAACAATATGCAATTCAAATGTTTATACCACCTTGAACATACTGAACATTGGTTTAATGTGGAATGAAGAGGGACTAGGTGATAAACTTTCAATTTGTATGCATGGAGTATCATTGCTACCTGTCTCAACATTGAGTTTATTCAGCTGTGAGTTGATACCAAGATCCTTAGCATACTGCTCCCCATAGTAGACTAGTAGCTCCCTTCCTGGACAGATTGGTTTGAAGGTACGGTAGTAGATCTCACCAAGATACTGGAATGCTACAAGGTTCTGCTCACTCTCATTGCGAGCACAGTTTATATATCGCATCCAGTTACCAGTCTGCTCACTGTTGCTGTCAATATAATGGTGAGGTTTACCTTCCATGCAGATCTGCGTATGAACAAAATAAAGCTTCAACATTTGCTAATGCTACACATCTTTATTCAGAAGTAGACCATGTAAAAATATACTAAGATGGAACAATGCAGTTCTAAAATCTACAAACACACAGATGCAATCTTATACCCGAGGGAAAAGAAATAAGCAGCTCAATATACTATAATACTGTTTTTCAGGAGATAAAAATATTATTTTTCAATGCATGAATGTTTTCGATTAGAAGTTAATTGAATGTTGCTAACATAAAACAAGACAAACCCCGCTAATGTGCCTTTAACAGGCAATTGCAACATACTCATTAACCTATTAACAAATTGCATAGTACTTTACATAAAAAAATAAAGTACTATCTTCTATCACTCCTTCAATAGAACTGACATTTTGGAAATCAGATAAAAATCATTCCATTCAAATTCAATTCATTGTCCAATACTGACTAACATACTTCAGACATAAAATGAATTTACAAACATTATTATGCATATATGTATATAAATGTTTGTTAAGTCATTTCAGTATACTTTACTTGTGAAAAGAAAAATAAGTGAATTTTAACAAGTCAACATGCAGCATTGAGACAACATATTTACTTGTATACCTATGTCTACAGAAACATAACAACTCTATATACCTCCCAAGCATATCCACTGTCATATCCAGTCTCCAAGTCCACTATGTCTCCCTCATACGGACCAAACCGGTATCCTTTAGGGATGAACTTGGTAGCAAAGACCCCCAGACCAGCCCCTGGTATTGATGACTGCTTGACCATGAGACCATCTGGGAGAGTCTGCCTTGCTCTGTCCTGGGAGCCTTTAGGCATAGGGTTGTCCTGGATGATGGTGAGAGGATGCTTGGAGCACTCACCCTCAAAAATCTCATGACAATCCTCACAATCTGTAAGCAATGTAAACAAAGATTGATAAATAATACAAGTCATGATTAGGCCGAACTTCCCTTTTTCTATAATAAGAGTACTGTATTGTTCGAATATTGACGAAGAATATCAATGCATTCCCCTACATAAATAGTGATTATCACTGATATTGTGCATCAATATAAAAGAGCAGATTCAATAATGTATTACAACACACATACACCTCAAAAAATCATAATGAATATGAGAAAAATTGTGGAAGTTCAGAAAGTAGACAAATTAACCACAGAGCACAAGCAAACAAACACAAAAGAGCTCCATTTTTTCTGAATTCATTGTACCTTATCTCGATCATCTCTAATTTACAACACCACCAGCGGGAACATAAAATTACATTACATGTACCTCATCCCCCCCCCCCCCATTTCCATGGCTGTGGGTTATGTTGGTGTAAGTGTGAATTCGGACTGGCAGAGTGACTCAGGTATTACTTACAGATGTAATGATCATCATCGGGCACATCATCCTCTTTGTAGCACTTCCGGGTCACTGCTCTCCTGGGGTACCGAGATTGTCTTGGGGATGGTTGGTATTTGGTATATCTCATTTCTGAAATTTAAGAAAAAAATCAGAAGTTTTTAATATGATTCACTTCGGACTATCTAAATGACAAAGGCTTAGGCACGACTTCACAAAAGAGGTTTATTTTGAATTTCGAACTATGTTTAAAGGGCAAGTCCACAACGAGATGAAGTTTATTTCAATAAATATAGTAAAAAAAATCCAAACAGAACGGTGAAAATTATGAAAATTTTAAATGAAAAGTTAAAAAGTTGTGTATCTTCGAAGTTTTCCACTTTTTTGCAAAACCTGTTTTTGAACAGTTGATATGAATGAATTGATGTTATACCCTCATTATTCTTCACATAATCTATACAAACATTTCAGAAAATTTTTATTCTTTTTTTCACTAAAACTGTGGAAACTCGTCCTTAATATGTCTACACATATCAGACTTAATAACATTTACACTTTCGTAGTGAGTATTCAGGACGTTTACATTTTACCTAAAATATGAATTTTTTGCCATTTCTGCGTACAGTACATGATATGTGGAAAATTGCTTACATGTGAAATAAAACTCTTTTGTGAATTTCGGGCCTTACATAGTTGTACTTTATTACTAATCAGCCATGGTAAAAATCCATGTATCTATTACAGCATTTCCTTTATTCGATCCTTTGTCTGTACATGTCTTTTCTTCAACCTCAACAGGAACTAAATTTGATGGTCTTTCCTGCAAAAAGAAAGTACACATGTAAATACGTACTTGTGTAATAAGTATAAATCCTTACATGTACATGTAAACATGCTTCTATACCAGTATACACAGTGATACAAAAAAATGATTTAGGAAGAAAAAAAGGGAAACATTATTAGACACAATGGGATTTACTGTGAAAGACAGAAAGCTTACCTACTGCTACCCTTCAGAGAAGATCCACCGGAAAATATCAAATGTAAAACTTTATACATGTACTACCTGAGAGAGACTTTGCCTTTCCACCAGCATGTCCACCAACTTTCATACATGATGATCGAGGCTGTTTAGGAGTCCGGTCGCCTCCTGGAGATACATCAGTCAAGGTTTGCTCAGTCTTCTGATCACCTGACTGAGAGGTTTCATCACCTGACTGATTGCCCTGATCACATGATAATGAAGTACTAGCTGGTGGTTGGGTCACTTGGGCAGATTCATCAAAGTCCTTCCATTCAAGGAGATCAATGATTCTCTCTCCTCCTATATGATGATCATCATTGAGAGGATTGCCATCCTCATCATACACAGTCCCTGAGGTCACAGTGTGCTAATGAGAAGAATAAAAAAGAATTCTTTAGTGAGTCCATTGCACGGTTCTTCCTATCACTTGAACCTGTGATCAACTACACAGGCAACTGCAGTTGAATGAGCTTATCTAAATTTTTAAAAGTAGTATGTACAACGGAGCTCTGTGGACTGGAGCCAGTTGTGCCATTGATCACTGGCTATACTATTCCTACCTTGCGAAATTCTCTCTTTCGCTCTAATTTCTTTCCTACTTTTCTATCGCATAAATATTTTGCTCAGTAATACTTCTAACCTTCTTGTGTCTCTATCTTATGGTTGAAATTAATTTTATTTTACAAAAATCATTTAAGATTCTTTATTTACATGAAAGTCTTAGATGATCAACTCTTTCCCTCCCTACCTCTCTCTCTCTCTCTCTCTCTTCCAATTTTGCAGTTGTTTACATTCAAGAGCAAAAAAGAATTTCCATACAGTGGGTAAAGGGAAAGTCCACCCTAGAAGTTTCTCTGTTTCAATAAAAGGAGATGAAGTTGAATAGCATTTTAAAACAGAAACGAGCAAAATCGGTCAAAGAATAAGAAAATTACACTCATTTACATTTTGTAATAAATTACTCTAGGCTCTGCAAATTGGCAACACTGATGACATCATATGCGGGCAACCCTCCATTCACTTTGTACATAAAATGTTACATTTTCTCAATTTTCTTGGAAGTTACAAATTTGCTCATCCCATAGTCAGAGTATGTTATGTAAAAAGCAATTCTGAACATACGCCTGTACATTGATTATGGGGGTTAGAAAATGTGTAACTTCCAAGAAAATTGAGAAAATGTGAAATTTCATCTACAAAGTGAATGGAGAGCTACTCGCACTTGATGTCATCAGTGTTGCCAATTTGCAGAGCCAAGAGTAATATACTAGAAAATGTAAATGAATATAATTTTCTTATACTTTGCCCGATTTTGCTCATTTCTTTTTTAAAATACTGTTCAAATTTAACTCCTTTTATTGAAATAGTGAAACTTCTGGGGCTGACTTTGCCTTTAATGCATTGTACATGTACATACATGCATATGATCATATTACTTACTGGTTCAGATACAGGCTGTTTCTTTGCGACTGCTGGCTTGGGCGTTTTGGTAGGAAGTTTGAATGGTGTATTGAAAGAACCTGTTTGAGTAGTAAAGAAGATATACATGTATACAAATCAAAGCAATCTAAAAATATGATCATGTTGATTAAACAGCTCAACTATTAAAACCTTCCTGAAGGTTGAAGGTACTGGATTAATGAAATCTTTGATAACGTGGCAAAGAGCACTTCATTTAAAGAATTGTCATCAGTATGTTCATATCTTTAGTAGACAGTATTTCACTAGAACATTATGTAAAGTTAAAAGCTATCCAACTGTGCAATAAATTTGAAAATATCCTCCTTGCATAACATACATATAAATACAAGGTTAATTTCTACAAATCAAAAGAAATCACAGAAAAGATTATCCCTTCAGTAGGCCTACTTACAGTTACACGTCTTCATAAGACCAAACCCGTTGACTACTGAACCTGAGAATGAGATAACTCGGGTGCAGTCTATGGAAAGTGTGTGTTATGTAAATCATATACTACAGGTCAAAGGATATCATCCCATAAACAATTCTACATACTCCCTGAAAATTGTCTTGTGTAGCACTGCATGAATTAAACGGAAATTAGTCATCAGGTGTGCATACTGGTAAAAGATTTCAAGTTGTATGGCAATTTGAAGATAAAGAGAAGTTGAATTTAGATGATGCGCAGTGTACTTATTCATGCTTTCATAAAATCAAAATATCCATAAACAAGAGTCAAGATCCTATTTGCATTAGAATACATTCCCAGCTGTAATCTTGGTTTGGAATCTTTGCTTAACTTAGTGACATACCTCTTGATTTTTTCTTGGTTCTTGTTGGTTTCCACTCCTCATCCTCACTATCACTCTCCTCTACGATCTGTTTCTTCCTTCCACGACGAGGTCGCATGAACTCTGGGGGACTAACCTGAAGTCCTGTGTACAACAGGATCATGAAAAGGACACTGTGATTTATGAATACAAACCCATTTTGCGTTGTCCATCATAAGTAGCCGTAACAGTTAGGTCTAACGTTAGTACTGAAAGGTTTTCAGAGTGCTGTTTCACTGTTGATTTTGATACAAAATCTGTCGATTTTTTTTTTTCTGTAACGATCTAACATTGAAAAAAAAAATTAAAACAGATTGGTAAGTTTTTTCTTCAACACATGCATGGCTAAATGTATTCATTTAGGTCTAGACTAACCATGTTTATACTGAAGAAAAAAACTTTAATCTAGATCAAGGCTACCTAACTTAAGTTATCTAGATCTACATGTAGAGTCTAACAGTTAGATCTAGACCTAACTGTTACATGTAACTGTTAGGTCTACATTCATGCATCTCAAGGCTCAAGCTTTTAAGTTAGGGGAAGGATTGACTCACCCACTTCAATCATCATCTCATAGTTTTCTTTGATGTTCTTGAGACGTAGTTTCTCATAGTCACTGATCTCTGCCCATTCCTTGGCTGTGAAGTAAGCTTGGACAGCTGAATAATCATCCAGTGCTGGTAGCGGCATGATGTGATGTGATGTGTAGACTGTAGCATACTATAACCAGCAATGTCTGATGAAATCTGTAAATTTTGACCATACAGAAAATGAAAAAGATTTTGATGCTTGTAGACAATTACAAGCATCAAGAAAAATCAATTAGACCTCTATCAATTTTATACTTTGCAGATTAAGGTTAGACCCTAGGCCCTAGCTAGGGTAGACCTAAGTAAGTAAGTTAGATCGAAGTGTTCTGTCTCTAACAGTCGTCGTTAGCCTCGTATTTTGGTAGGGTCGGCACTCCTTTTTAGAAAGGAGGAGTGCCGACCCTACCAAAATACGAGGCTAACGACGACTGTTAGAGACAGAACATGTGATGTATGAAATGAAGACTAACCACGCAAGTTTCACGTGCAGCCTTGTACGCATGCGCAAAGCGAGAGCAAGATGGCTTAACATTAAATAGCAGACACTAGATCTAGTTACATCTCTGTGCTATTATCTCATTATTATGTGTCCCTTAAAGAACCACAGCACAAGAACATAACAATTTGGTGACGAGGATGCAGGGATCAAAATGAGAGTAGTTTGGACTTGTTTTCCATTTAGTGAAATGCACTCCGGATAGCTTTTGGAAATTGGCCGCGGACATTGTCATTGACATTGATATCAGCCGCTGAGCATATACGGGCACATAGCTCGTGCCATCACTTCTTTCGTCTTGACTGTTTGCGTTCTTGTTGTTATGTTCAGTATCAGTCATGTACTGGAAGTACAAGTACATGACTGATACTGTCCAACATGAAATACAGTCATTCATTTTACAGAAATATCAACACCTGCCACATACATACACAGTCCTATTACACAGCTCAAAATGGCATGCAAACAGTGCAACAAAAACATCCCCTACAATCAAATTCACACTCATGCATTGAAGCAAAACGTGCATGTCCAAGAACACTCTTACGCAAAAAGATGGGTTAGTGTCAGCTTTCTGCGTGTGAAAGAGAGACCATTGGCTCTGAAATACTTAGTCAAAAGTTTGCACAGTCTGAGAACCAAACTGTAACATTCAAGCGTGCAAGGAACAGTAAAGTATGACTTTTTTTTTTTTTTTTTTTTGGTAAATTTAGAATTCTAGCTATTGCCAGCAAATATAAGTAATTACATGTATATGTCTGCCAGTGGGTCCTTAATCTACCCAAATAGGAATGATATAATGTAGTAGTAGTAGTAGTAGTAGTAGTAGTAGTAGTAGTAGTAGTAGTAGTAGTAGTAGTAGTAGTAGTAGAAGTGAAAGAATTAACTGGATAACTTGTTTAGCACAAGGCTGATCTGCAAATATGAATATAATCGCAATTATGATATGAACCTAAATATTCCAGCCTCAGGCAATATGATCTAATTTGGGTAAAATATGTCATATCTCTATGAAGGCCAGTCCATATTATTCAAATATGACATGAATTATTTATAATTATGAATGTAATATGGATGCATTAGAAATGCATCAGTTCCTTTCAAATATGAATTAGATATTACGAATTAGATATAATGATAATCATATACAATAATAGATAAATTAGAAATTAAGTGTTGAATCCAAGTCTGTCTTGCTTGTCACTTTTTGTTATCCTCTGTTTTCTTTATACTCTTTAGCTTACCATTGAATGCTTGTTTAATTTTTTTCAAGTTAACTTATAGATACTAGCTGCATAATCATAGCTTTGTGCGATACTTCTTATCGTTAATTTACAACCTATGTTTTGTTCATAAGTTTTCATATTTTCAACTATCCTAGCCTTTAACTGCGAAGAAAATCCCCAACCCAGCAAAGTCTAGCAAGTCTTGCTCGGCAGCAACACTTCATCGCCGAGCAAAAGTGCTGCAAGAAGTTAGAGAGCAGGTATCCCAATAGGAGGCAGCCGTTCAGCACCGCCATGAGGTCTTCCACAGTTCATCAGCATCCCTCCACCAGGAACTGAAAGAAGACTTTACTATTGCTATTCCTAAGGAAGACATTGTCGAGTTGAAAAGCTTCTTCGGCCTTAGCTGGACCAAACTCAGGAAACTCAAAGAATATGTGTTTATAGTCAAATTCATACGGAATTACAGGAGACAGTTACCCCCAAGCAGCATCTCCTCGAAGACCACACCATCCCCTGGTTGCAGAGATGGGGAGCTCCCCTGGGGCTTATGGGCGAACAAGGGGGGAATCGGTCCATCAAAAAGTGAACACAATAACCGACGACCTCCGAGGGTACCATGATGAACTAAGAAAAAGGGGTTTGCACAGTGCAAGCCTGGATTTTTAGCATTCCCCTCCATTTTCAATTTTTATTCATATGCTTAATTTGTAAAATTTGACTTTGACAATTTCTTATGTTATGATTATGTGATTATTTTGTATGTACAATTATGAATGTTGTACAACCTTGTATGTTATTTCGAGTTGAAAATTATATATGTTATCTGAGTTGAAAATGGAAGAAAAAAATAAATGAAATGAAATGAAAACACTCAAAGAGTGTAAAGAACCAATCGGTACAATGCAGCCCAAAAATGTACCCTCAAATATGGAAAGAATGATAAATCTCAATAATTGATTAGTGCGTTGTCCCGGGGGGGGGGGGGGGGGGGGGGGCTCACCCATAGATGGAAATGGTACCCATGTGTGTCAAAAAAAATATATCGAGTAATGCTAGGAACTCCAACCTCAAGTATATACCTGTATACCGTGCCGATCATACCACTTACATGGTTTTACAGGTATATTTTACATACTAGCTAGTAATCTTATGCCATTTTCGCTAATTAGGGATATAATTTGACACCAAGGATTTTGGGTCAACATTTGAGGTGCTTGGACAGTATGGATTCTATCTGTGAGTGATTCCCAGCCAATCCCAAGTTAAGCCCATTCATGTAGGATTACATGAAAACGTCTTCTTTCAATTGTTGGAAAGAAATTTGAGACTAGTCAGTGATCCAAAATTGCATTTTGGTTGCATTTTGACAAAAGAAGCAACAGATTTATATTTAGCAGTCATCTATTATATGGTACACTACATACCATACATTAAAGTATACAATGTAATTTAATAATGTTGAATGAAATTTAAATTTGATATTAGTGAAATGAAAAGTAAATATTTATATGTATGATTGCCTTAACAAGTCTTTCAGTTGTTGGAAAGAAGTTCGAGACTACTAGAAGTCAATGATCCAAAATTACCAGCATATCTACGTGGTTGGTTGCGTTTTGACAAAAGAAGCAACATATTAATATATAACAGTCAATATATCTAGAACATACATACCTATATACAATGTAATTTAATAATTTGGAATGAAATGTTAAGTTAATATTAGTTAGGTGAAAAGTAAATATTCATGGATGATTCATGAAATGGTCTTTCAGTTGTTGGAAAGAAGTTTGAGACTGGTCAGTGATCAAAAAATTATTTGAATAACGAATTACACGTTCATACAAAGAGTAAATAAAAATAGGGTGTATTAGTTGTAAATACATGTAATTATATATTATTTGAATTAGCCATTTCTTAATTTTGTAATGGAGATCATGATGATTTTGCTTAAAAGCAATCATTCATTCCAAATTTTCTGCATGCTAATGGTCTTGAGCTCATAAGAGTGCCCAGTGTTAAAGAGAAAAGTTCAAAGAGAACTTATGTACTTGTTCTCAATACTTGTGCATATACATTTTATTTGCACATGAGTGAAGGAAAAACAAGACCAATAAGTAAAAGAGTGTTAGAAATTCAACCTCAGGCCTCTTGTCTTATCACTTATAAAATGTTTGCTGGGTGCTATGAGTGAAATGGTGTGATTTGAGAGCCAACAAACTTACAAGAAACTCATTTGTGCGTGTATGTGCGATCGACAACAAGATGGTTGTCTCATTCATCATCTAGATAAGTACAATCAACAGCAGAACGGACTATCACTTCCTGTCATGACCATGAAGAACAAAATATTACTAATATAGTGACAGATGGTTCAGGATTACGGAAATTTCACCACCCTTATTGAAAACATTAACTATTCAGATCTGGAAAAATGAAAAAAAAAAAAGAGAAAAACTTTTGTGGGATGGGGTAGCCCCTCCCCCCTCCCCCCTCCCCACGCCCTCTAGGCTCTTACTTGGTTGATTTGGCCTTTGCTAGCTCCCACTTCGTGTAATTTGTGCACCTAAACTTAAATTCAAGTGACGGACGTACCTGATATCTCATAACACTGGACCGGGGACGGGGGGATCATATATTTGAAAACCAAGTAGAAATGACTTTTGACTTGTCAGCACTAATTAGGGTCTAGAGCTAAGCCTGACTGAATCTAGATCAAAATATTTTGATGGGGCCTTCTTTTCTTTTTCAACACTAGTGTAAAGTCTGTCGAGCTGATGTTGCATTTCGATTTATTCATCATGATCTTGGGGGGGGGGGGGGGGCCTTCCAATCTATCCCCACCCCACGGTAACTTAGAGAGCTTTTTGCATTTCATGCTTGAAATCGGTCCTAGACCCTAAGTTAACGTTAATGCAATTTGGTGCATATCTAGATCTAGATCTATCTACATGTAGGTCTAGGTCTAGGCCTAGATCTAGTAGAAGATCTAGAAATCTACAGGATCTTTTGTCTAACAATTAGATCTAGGGTCTACTTCAAACGCTTGTTTTAGATCAGATAACGTTAGAATCTACTTCTGATCCCAAAAAATTGGGGGATAAATGATATGATGTCCCCCCCCCCCACACACACACACTTTTCAAAGGGGGTACATGTACCCCCCCCCCCCTCTCCCGCCCCGTCCCCCGCCTGTTGACGCCAATGGACATGGAATTATGATGTTGAAAGCGGATAGAGTCTAGATCTGCTCGTTCATAGATCGTAAAACAGAGGTTTAATGTTGGGCCAAAGTATTAACACTTAAAGCAAGCCGCGCCAGCCAGGGCCTCGCCCAGTCCCAGGCTGGCCATCCCAAGCCCAAGCCCAAGGCTAAGCCAAAAGGCCTGGCCGGAGACTAAGCCAAGGGCAAGGCAATTTAGGCAAAGCTAAAGCCACGCTAGTCCAAGGCCTAACATGTACACGCTAGCGCTGCCTCGCGGGCAGGCTAGGCGCGCGCAGGGCCGGCCACGCAGAGGCAAATATAAATCACTCCCTGAAAATGAACGTTAATCATTATCATTCTCTCTTTCAACGTTATTTGAAAGAAGGCTAAATCTTCAACAAATTGGAACATTTGTACCTACGATTGTTTGTTCAAAAAAGGACAAATTTGGTGGAAATACCAGCGAAATAAATCGAGTCACCACAGGTCTGCGATACATCCACGTACATCTTAAGTAGATATCGATATCTCGCGCATAGTAGCTGGATCGATATCACACAATGTGTCGTCTGGTATGCATCGGATGATAGGGGGAGGGCAGGGGGGGGGGGGGGGGCAAAAATTATATGCAGGGTTCGATGTTACCCCCTTGAGTATTGGCGTAAATCCCGGGGGATGGGGGATAAATTCCACACTTTTTCGAGAGGGAGGGGGTGGGGGGAGGAATGGCATGTACAAACATCCCCCCACACACACACGCTTTTTAAGAAAGAAATGATATCTTGATTAATCAGTTGATTAAAAATTTTGATAATCTGTCATAAATTACCACATTTTGGAATTTCTTACTGAAAATGCGATTAAAAAACAGAACGGTGTTAATTTTCAGCTCGCTCTCTTCGCTCTTTCGCAAAATAAGAATCGAAATGTATGTACTTAAGTGTGAGTTCGACGGAAAAAAATTGGCAAAAAAGTCGATCACACCCCCCTCCCCCCTCCCCCCCCCCCCCCCCCCCCCCCCCCCGCTCACTCCTCAAAGTGGATTTACGCCGGTGCCCTTGAGGGAAGGGCGCGCAGAGGCAATGGGTTTGTAAACTGACTGGTGATCGTACATTATAACGGAAGAAATGACGCATCGAGATGAAATACTGTAGAGAAAAAATTATAGTAAATAAACAAAAGAAATAGGGTCTCTATGATTTTTTTTTAAAACTTACTATGTTAGAATAGTAGTTACCGCACAAACAACAGTCAACAGCTGCTTTCCTTCTGAACGCCTTTTCTCTGATCAAATTTTTACTGCGAGTATTTTCCTTCCTGCCTCTCTCCCCAACCCTTGGCCTGTTCCCTCTTCCTCTCTTGCCTGGCCCTCTCATTCTCATAATCATTAACTGCATTGACGCACTGATCTCCTCCGGTCTCATCCTTCTCCTCGTCGTCCTCCTCCTCCCCTCCTCCTCCTTCTTGCGCTCCACCTCCCTCTCCTTGTCTACCTTTCTCCTTCTCCTCCTCCTTCTCCTCCTCCCCGGGGACCATCCTACTCCTCTTTAACTGTGCTTTCCGTATGCATTAATTATGTGAAGAAAACTTGGGAAATGATAATAATAAAATGCAAAGGAAAGCCACTGGTTGATATCATTGCAGACAGAAGTGTTCTAAAGTACATAATCATACATGCGAGTAATAATCATATTTCAATATCAAGCATCAAAAAGCAGAATGATAACTGATTAGGACTCGGGAGCTATACATGACAGGCCAAAATCCATAGGAAGAAAAGATCCCTGTATTTATAATAAAGGCATGCACAGTGACATGCTGAAAGAGCAAATAAATAACATCTAAACTTTTCTCCATTTTAAGAAAAGTCGGTTATGACTTGCATGTATACCGATTATACGTAAGCTCCCCCCCCCCCCCCCCCTCTCTCTCTCTCTCTCTCTCTCTCTCTCTCTCTCTGGTGATTGGTTTAGTATAGTTATCACGTGACACTCACTCGGCTACAGCCAGAGACCGACGGTCCATGAGAGTGACAGGCCCGACAACCAATTAAGACCAGTTGACATGTCAGTATTATAACCGATGGCCCACACGGGACCGAGAGCCTACTAGACTCTTATTTCTGCTTAGTTCAATTTGACTCGGATTGGCGTCAGCTGGGAGTCAACTCTATTCCGAGTTAAGGTGACTCGGATACTGCATTAATTTGACTTGAAAGTGAATCGATTCTCAGTTGACTCTACACATTCTGAGTCAAATTAATTCGAAATCACTTTAACTCCGAATAGAGTTGAATCCAGCTGACGCCATGCATTCCAAGTCAAATTTGACGCTGCTGAAATGAGAGTGTAGACCAATGCGAACCGTCGGTTTGTGACTATACCGTCTGGCTGAATGTGGACTCTCGGTATCCTGGCATTTCAGGCATTTTTATCATTTGTACGCAGAGGGACAGGGACAGGGGCAGGGGCAGTTTCCCCCTCCACTCCAAAATATTCGAACCCACTTTCTTGTTTTCAAAATTTTCCAAAATTTCCATCCGACGTGCATGCACCAGATCGTTCAATTTCCATTCTAAAATCGCAAACGCTCCCTCATTTTGTGGGGGATAGTCTCTCCCCCGCTCGGAGGTTTCGCTCCTTTGCTTGTCCGTTCCATCGTGAATATCAAAAATAATTTTTCTTGACACCAGTATACAAAAAAAAAAAAAAAAAAAAAAAATCCTGCTTACGGCCTTGTATTTTCCGCCTCATATAGTTAACTAGACTGACAGTGCATAATGTCATAGGCCAATTAAAATTGATTATTTTCTATCGGAAGAGGGGGGGGGGGATTCCACGTCTTTTAACCGATATTTTGCCTGCACATACAAATTTATTAGGTCAATTTGAACACAAATTGCTTTTTCTTAATATTTTCTTTTTTTTATTATTTTAACAGAGGCTCAAAATATTGTTAAAGTGCACGATATGACTTTTCTTTAGACGATCCACTGTCCACAGGTACAATATTGCTAATCTCATTTCAAAGCAAAAAAAAAAAGACTGAAAATAGAAATGAAAAAATTGCGGAGGGCAGGCCCACCCCCCCCCCCCCCAAAAAAAAAATGAAGGAGGCGGGGAAGAGAAGCTAGGAATTATTTTCATTCGGCCTTAGGCCAGCATGTAGGCTATGAAATGCAGGCATATCTTTCACTCCTGCCCTCTTAAACAGTGAAACAGGTAACAGAATTTGGGATAATAAAATGGAGCGAAAGCAGAGGAGCTAAATACCTCCCAACCTTTTCTGGCCGCTTATTTTAAGAATAATTATGCTTGGAGTTGCAGGCTTAGGCTAAACGGTTTATAACTTCTATTGTCGTATAAAACTACGATATCAATGGTTAATAGATGTAAACCTTTTACAACTTTAAAAAAAAAAAACTTGGTTAAAAAAATTCAGCTCAAAACTGTAGCATCAAGATTGGACTCATATAATATTATAATCGTTACATTTTTAATCATTTATGCAGTATGTAATAAATTGCGGAAAATAGTTCTCTGCATGCAGTATAAAACAAGTAAATAAAATTAGCTATTGGAAGCAAGATATATAATAATTATTTGTACATGATTGATAATATTTCGGGAATTTTCATAAAACATATAATATACAATAAGGCAAAACAATCACCCTTATAGGCAATTCACATTACATACTGATCCAATAGTTCATAAAAATTACAAACATTAAAAATAACCTATTCAAACTGCTATGTACACATTTTCGAGAAATACTGTACCAATGCCTTTTCCCAAATAGTCTTGTGCAAAATAGATAATATTCATTCTTATCCTTAACAACATCCGACCTCTACTGTAACAAACCTCAAAATAATTCTAGCCCAAATCGATAAGACACTGACAATATAAAACACTACGTTTCTTTATTCTCAACGTCTGTGCGACGCGAAATTTTAGAGGGCATTCTTCATTTGCATGCACGTGCAAATTAATTCTTCAAACTTCCTATAATAACCTCTGAAAAATTGAGAAAAACAATTCTTTCTAAAGGCCGTATTACCTCACTGGCGGAGACGTCGCGGCGACGGTCTCCGAGATAAAAATGGGTTGCGCTCTCACCAATAATATTCTAGAAGACGACTCGGAGACGTCTCAGAAACAAGGTGACAACCAATTTGCCCGGAACTTGCAGGGACGTCTCCACAACGTCTCCGAGACGCCTTCTCAGTCGCGGCGAGGTCTCTAAGAGCTCTCCTCAGTCGCGGTGACGTCCCGACGACGTCCCAGAAATGTCTCCGCAACGTCACGGATAAAAAAAAACATAATCACCGTAACTGATGGAGAAGTCGCAGAGACGCCTCTGAAACCTGCTGGAGACTGGGGAAAAAATCAAACATGTTTAAACTTCTCGCGACTCCAGAAGATAGGGCTGGTCTCAAGGAGACGTTTCCGCAACCAGCGAAGACTCGAATCGCGAACTAGTCTCCAGGCCAGTGACATACCCCATTAAATTATAGTACCACGGACTCCTGTGTTAAGGCATAGCCTCTCACGGCTGCTATTGATTCAAGCATTCTTAGCATCTTAGCTGGCCCATGCATTTATCTTTATTTTGTGAGTTACCTCCATAATTTCAATAATGCCTATACGATTATTGTTGTTTGTTTTTGCTTTTGTTTTTCTCTGGGGGTGGAGTTCTGTTGTCATTATGTGTTTCATTTTTCAATGTATGAAGAGTTTGTTTGATTTCTCTATAAATGCAGAAACATCTGCTTTTACAAAAAGGTTTTTTTTTTAAATGAGTGTCATTTTTGGCAAGTCTAGTTATCCTAGGTCCGTCCCTGCATAGTAGGCCTACCAACAACATTGAATACTGAACATGATTTACAAAACATATTACATTTTCCCTTTATATTTGAATTAATCCCCATTTAAAATGAAGCAACTGCGTATACGGATCTTATGTTTTCATCAAGTCGAACCTTTCGGGATTGAAATAGTTCGAATTTGCCTTTGTGCGTGAATACAATAAGAAACATAATCAGGAATATTCGAGACTCATCTGTCAGGCGCGGAATCAGAGCGGCAGAGCGGAATATTCTAGCGCCACCTATTGATAACTTCCTTATAATACGCAGAACTATCTATATGATTTCCTCCCCAGAGATATGTTTCCCTCTAAATGGGATCTTTTGGCTCTACCTATTTTCACCACTAAGGGGGCAAGATAAATACATCAAAAATTTCATAAACAAGATTATGGATATAAATGAAATCGCCCTCTAACTGCCATAAAAAGGAAACTTAAGTTTCCTCGACAACATCTTATCGGACTAATCATTTAAACAACAAATGACATGTTCTTTTGCATGCACTTTGCTAGCACTGAGTTAGTGACATTCAAATTAGAATTAGAAACTACAAATGTCAAAAGAGATTTCTGCATAGTCTTAATCAACACAGTCGCTCATTCACTGGGTCTTTCTTTCTTTGTTTACCCGGAGATGGTCAAGTTTGGAAGCACACTGGGGCTAAATATCGACTATTAATTTCAATTAAAAAACTGAGAAAATGCGGGCTGATAATATAACGTGAGAACGTCATAAAGATATTTCTGTCATTAATACCTTCATCTTTATAGTGATTTATTTCAATTTATCATAATGACACCTCTAATATCTCTGTGCGTAAAAATACTTTTTGACATTACGCAATAATACCATTACAAGTATGTGCCAAAATTGATCATAACATTCACTGTAAAAAAAAAAAAAATAGTGCATGCTGTAGAATTTACATTAAAAATACTAGGAGCAGGTTAGCCACTAACTTACTGTATTTATTTTTACTTTAGTATCGTTCTGTTTATTATACGGTTAAACTGTATACGTAGGCATATACAGCAGTGAAACACAGTATTTAACTCTCAATCAATTCCGGAATTATTCGATAGAAAGAATGATACAGGTTAAATATTATCAAGTTTCGTGTGGGGATAGATAGTTTCCTTTAGAGAAGAAGAGAAGGGGAGGAGAAACAGGTTTTGTTTTACAGCTACGGCTCGGGCATAGCAAAGACTTCGTTCTTCATCCCGCCCGAGGCTCCGGGTTGGTGTGTCACTGGCTCCTTGGTATCGGCACCGTCAGAATTCTAAAGAAAAAAAAACATGAGAAATGAAAATTAAGGAGGTCGGTGCAATATAATGCTAACCCACACTTTTTTGATAAATGAGTTACATGCATTTACATCATCTTAAATGACTGATCTACAATCTACAAAAGTGTCATTTGAAATTCAACTGATAAGTTTGACCTTTTTTGTGAGCACCTTTTTGCCCCGAAAAAAAAAATCGCATACATCCTAAGCAAGAAAAATAGTGTTAAGCCACACTTTCAAGTTGGCGACCTCCATGGAAGCAGTCAGCAGCATGTCTGAAAAAGAGAAACAGGAGAGGATTGGGTAGAGTTTTCATCAGAACAAATCAGTGTTTCTGATTCCTCATGTGACCCTATAAAATCTCTGAAAGCTTTGACAGTGGAGATGAGCTAAGCATTGAAGAGAATTAAAGCATTCAGTACAAAGTTTAAGTTACTTTAATACTTTGGGGGTTAGCACTATTTCCATGCTTAATCATGACATTTTTGGCCAGTTTTTAATTTTGTTGAAGCTTGACGACGGGAAAATACTACAATGAGTGACTTTAAGACCAGTTTGGCATTGTATTTTATGATCACAAAGCGAAAATTGATCATTCATAGAATATAAATTGACATTGTAGTCTTCATTAACTAAAAGTTCAATGTTTGGGTTAGGACTTTATTCGTGCTGACTTTTGCAGCACTGATCTTTTTTACAAGAGGCCTGTAAAAGTTAAAATATAAGACTGTACATAAATCTTTTGGTATTCTAAGTGAGAAATTATTGGCAATTTATGAGTTTTTACAGATTTAGGAATATTTTATGAGTGATAAATTTGCTGCAATATAATGCTAACTCACAAAATGAAAATGTGACTTTGAATAACTATCAGAAATTCACCAAAATGTGACATTTCTTCGACAGATTATTCAATCTTGAGTATGCTGTATAGCGTAATTTAGCAAAAATTTGATAAGGGCACTCATAAATCATAAACACGATTTACGGATTTTTTCAAACTTCCTAAAGTGGTCATCTCCTGGGTCATCTCAAAATGGTTTGTGTGTAGGTTAAGCATTATACTGCTCCGATGTAAGCTTGGGCTATAAAAAAAAAAAAAAAAAAGCCTTTGATCAGGGCCGTACGCAGAAATTTGAATTTTTTTCCGGGGGAGCAACTACTACGCAGGCTAACATGCGCGTTAGGAAAGAATGATGTTTGTTTGTTGGGGGGGGGGGGGGGTTAAGTGATCGCAATTTAGAAAGGAATAGCGAGTCAGAGCGAAACACTGGCGAATATGGGTTAAAAACCGTGTCGGGCTCGATTATGACGTAATTAAAAATGAGCCGTGTGAGACAAACGCGTCAGAAAGGTTTTACGTGGACTTACCCTGTCGTCCATTTCGGCAGTATCGAAGTTGTCATCATCCACTGATTTCGGCCGACACTTACTACACAACCCGCAACATCCAAAACAACAACACAAGCAACAGCAACAACAGCAGCAACCGGTTGCTATGCAGCATATAATTGACGTGATCTGGATAAGAAGAAATGAAAAAAAAAAAACCACCCAAAATCTCATCATTATGGCTGCTGGTTTTTATTCTGTAAGTTCCTGATTTTATCTAATTGCAGTGAAATATGATGCAGCCCCCCCCCCCCCCCACATAACCTACCCTCGTTTTCCTTTTCCAATATAAGCCATGTTTTATTTCTGTTATCTTTTCACATTAGGCCCACGTAGTCATTTTAATGACATTTTTCATTCATTTACGCAGCATTCACTGAAATTCTGAATTACCTTTATTTCTAGAGCAGTATGATACACACCCAATGATTCTTTTCTAGTTTGATTCTAAATTGCATTCACTAATGTAAAACGAATAAATCACATTTCATTTTCTAGATTCCGTAACTTGCCCCGGGGGTTACTCGCCTAATAATTGTGGTGTGCCGCTCTAATGGGTAGCTTTTTTGGAAAACAAAAATCCATAGTCATGGGGTACGGTTCTGTGCCGGAAAATCACTAACTTCCCCCGCTTTTTAAACATGGGTAGCTTTATTTTCCAGAATGATATTCTCGCCCGTATACACACTCGAGATGCAAAATCCCTATAATGTGCAGGCCTACCATTTTCTGCCAATATGATCCTTAAAATGGGTAGGGGGCCTACGAGAATGGAGGCTTCAGCGGCACACCCCCGTCCGAACCAAATCTGATTTTGTAAACAGTTCGGTGAATGGTGGAACACAGTCACTGTTCCTTCCTATTGACATCATTCTCTCTCTCTCTCACTTTCTCTCCCTCTCTCTCCCCTCTTCTCTCTTACTGCCTTTATTTCTTGCTTTCACTATCTTCGTTACTCACCTTAAAGCATTTGCTGTTAAACATGAAGTACAATCCGACATAGTCGTCCCCGATAGTATCGGCTATGTAAAGCCCTAAAGATCCGTACTCATCGTAGATCTGTCGCTTCTTCTCGTCCGTTAATACTTTGTGTGCTCGGTTGATCTCCTTAAACTGAAAAAAGGTTGATGAAAAAAAAAACAAATTAAAAAAAATAATTACAATAAAAAAGTATGGAGGGTGGCAATTTAGGGGAACCTTCATCAAGTGTCTTGTCAGTGATTTTAACCAACGCCTTTTATAAGCTACCTGAGATCCTTAATTGCATCTGATTGGCTGAGAGCAAATTTATCAGTGAAAAACATTGACAAGACACTTGATAAAACGCCCCCTGGACATTCAAGACTAATATCATAACAGAAAACGTGGAAGTTCCTTGTTTAAAGGAAAGTAGAAACCAACTCCCTCAAGTCGAGTAGTTTTCAAATTAAAGTTAAGATGGAATGAAACAGATACTTAGTAAGCGAAAATGTCAACGAAAATGGACACGGAATAAGAAAGTTATGGCTATATATAATATGAAATTTACTATGTATTTTTACACTACAAACTCGATCAGTGACATGATGCATTTTGTGAACAACTCTCAATATGTTTTGTACCCACATGATTAATCATCTTCATTTGCACATTTTCTTAGGCCAAACTCGGTTTTCTACACAACTAGCGGGCAAGAGGGGCATATTGCCACACCCCCCCCCCCCCTTAAATGCCCTTTCTTCTGATGGACTAATGCAACTTAGAGGCAATGCTCATCTGGCTCAGGACAACTCAGGAATTTTAAAAGAGAAACAATCTCGGGTCAATGGGAAGCGTACAGTGCGTCACCGTTTTTCCATCTCTCCAACAACTTATACGGAGGAAGGAGGCTGAGATGGAGGAAGAAGGTGGGAAACAGAACGTCAAATTTGGATGATGCAAGCTAAAACTTCCAAGTGATACCCCATGGCATTATACAATTTTAATAATGTCGGTTAAACCCCGTCCCCCCCACCCCACCCCACACTCTAAAAAACAATCTAGTCAGATTTGACTATAGATTTCCCGATCAGTCGGGCACTTGCACTATTTCTAGTCAAAATGACCGGGAAATCTAGTCATTTTCACAAAAAATCCGAGTCAATTTTGGCTAATACCGTTGGCTTTGTTGTCCAAAAACATGCAACTGCCCGGCTGATCCCGTAATCTAGACAAGTCTGACTAGATTGTTTCTAGAGTGTATAATACCACGCCCATTCAGTGGCTTGACTTCATTACAGGAATTACTTAATGCCTTATTTGATCAGCTTTTCTTATTCAAATTGGCAACACCAGTATTTATCTCTTAATGCCGGATTTGTCTTTGTATCTGAAGTGATGTATGTGAAATACAATATGAAATGACAAAACTATGCTGAAAAGTTGAAGTTCCCCATTTGCACGGAAAACTAGTGCTTTTAAATTTTCTGTTGTTTTGCCGACTTAAGGATTTTAGTTCCTCTTTTCCTTTCAAAAAAAAAAAAAATCAGCATCAAACAACAAATACTGGCACAACCAAAATGGACACACACTGTTATAGACCAGGGGGTGTTTCACAAAGAATTAAGTTTCACTAAAGTCGCACTTAAATTGCTGCTTGCGTGCTGTATATTATACGCATCTCCGCATTGGTCAGATAAGTTCAGGGAACGCGCACTATTGGGAAGTCTACCAATGAGATTACGCGTTAAATACCAGGTGCGCATTGGCGCTTAAGCAAGTCAAACTTTACTCTTTGTGAAACAACCCCCAGTTGTTTAAAAATCATTAGGATGTTTAACATTATGAACCTACCAACTGTTAATTATATATATATATAAGGTAGACAGTAATGTACACAGTAACAGACAGAAAAGGGGAATTCTTTCCCTTATATATATTTTGGGAATTGTTGGACACCCCTCCCCCTCCCCCCCCCCCCCCCCCCCCCCCCCCCCCCACACACACATCAGGTGATAGCCAACCGCCTGTCTCCTTTCTTACTTTTTTTTTCTTACATTAACAACAACCAAAAAAAAAAACCGGCTGGTACATCAGACTACTCAACACACCCTTTCGAGACAAGCCCCCCCCCCCCCGTTTCCACGAATGGGTGCGTTAATTTCACTCCCCACACGCAACCCACCCTTTCGAAACAACCGGGGGGGGTTCTCTCGAAAGGGTGCGGCCATCCCCGTTCCCTCCCCGCTCCCATCCCACTCCGTGCACGCCCCTTTCGACATAAGCCGGGCAGGATAGATCTGCCAAACGGATCCACAGCCAGAAATTAAGAAGCCCGACTCAGTAGCCTACCAGCAGCAGGCATCCTGACAGATTTGGCTACTGGGCAGCAAGATACTAGTCAACCGGTTTCGTCACAATATATAAAGAACAAAAATATATGGGGATTTTTCATAACAACTACTGGTAGGTTCCTATTTCAAAGAACCTATGATTTTCAAACAACTGTTATAACAGTGCAGTATAATGTGTAAGAGTTTTTGCTCTTTTTTGCTTTAGCATTTTAGGCTTTTCATTAAAAAAACATATTAGGCCAAACCAGACCTTCACGAAGGGATTAATGTTGAAATATACCTTATCTTCCGCTGTCGGGTCATCCCTGTTTTTATCCGGATGATACTTCAAAGCTTGCTGTATAAGAGAGGGAGAGAGAAAATCCAAAATAATGTTATTTCCGTGTTTACCAAATGCACCAGTGTACGAATTAACAATCTCCTTTACTGCTAGCTGTATAACATAAGAGCACATTTCTGCTATTGTCGCTGAGCGCAGTCAGAGTTTCATCGTTATTGATTCATGAAATAGTCTATCCCTGTAAGGCAAATTTACCCTTTTCTGCATTGGCATTGACTGTAAGATCTATTAGCCCGGCGTATACTACGATCCGTCTGCGATCCGATTTTGGAAAGACTTGTTAACCATTTGATATGAACATTCAAACATGTGCAATCTTAATGATCAAAGTTTCGAACAGTTGTATGAATACAAAAAATCGAAATTCCGGGCTATTGCAAGTCTCCCTGTAGGAATAAAGGCGAACTCAGTTCCGAATCGTAGTTACGACATAGCAGTCGGGCGATCGGCTACGATTTGAAGCCGATTTGGCCTTTATTCCGACCACAAGGCTTGCAGTTAACCAAAATTTCGAATTTAGCTTTACTATCATTATTCTGAACTTCAAATGAGATGATTTTACTTGTTTAAACTTTTCATATTTAATGCTAAATACCATTTTTTCGAAAATCGGGTCGCAGTCGGATCGTATAGTATGCGGCATGAAAGCTTAAGAACTTATTTCTAACATTTTCAGCGCTTATTATTATTTTTTTTCACAAAACTTGAACAGTTGGATACTGTCATGGATTAAAACTATCATTATTTCCTAAATGTATATCAATCCTTTAGTCTAATCCCCCCCCCCCTCTCTCTCTCTTTCTTTAAAATCTCTCCTTTTCCAGTTCAATAATTCGAGGCGTAATCCATAATGATGAAAAAGTCATATCAGACACAAAGATGAAACTACATTTAAAAAAATGTATATATATATATACACACACAAGCTGGTGCAGATAATAGTGGAAAGCCTTGTTGTGACACCAATCATTTATTTTATCCTTCTCATTTTTCTATGTTTTAATACATGTTTCATTAATTTACCTACCTTTAATTTTCTCCTTCTATCCCTTTACCCCCCCCCCCCCCTCACTCTCTCTCGTTCTCTCTCTTCCCCAATTTTTCCCTTCACACCATAAAAAATAAGCTAGTCAGATTTGACTAGATTGCCGGATCCGAAGGGTGTTTGCACTTTTCTAGTCAAATTTGACTAGATTCATAGTGACAATGACCAGAATTCTAGGAAAAATGAACAAAACCTTTACTAGATTCTATGCAATTGACACAATTGTTATAATAAATATGACAATTCAATTAAAATAATTTGACTAGATCACCAGGGGCACCTGCACTATTTAATCAAAATTGACTAGGTTCTAGTCAAAATGACCACAATTAATATTACAGTTAAAAATGAACAAAAGTTTTACCGTCCATCGTCAGTGTTACCAGAAGCAGGTCAAGTTAGTGCTGGGGATCCGCTGATCTAGTCAAATACAATGTAGAAACTAGTCACTTTTGCTAGAATTGCGTCAATTTTGACTAAAGCAGTGCAGTCAGTCTAATATGACCAGATTTGTGTTTACTGATATATCTACCTCCCCCCTCTCTTTCTGTCTCTCTTTGTCTTTCTTTCTTTCCTAGTTTCTTCCTTTTTACCTTTCTGTATGCTTTCTTGATTTCTTCTGCCGTCGCTCCTTTCTGTAGGTTGAGTAATGCATAGAGGGACTCCCCTGATACACTGTGAATGCATTTTTCAAACAAAAAAACAAAGAAACAAATCAAATTCACTGCATTTGTTTTCTTCTTGATTAATTCGTTGACTAACTGATTAATTCATTCATTGATTAATTGATTAACTGATTAATTTGTTTATTCATGCATTTATTGGGCCTAAGTAATAGATTTTAGCTAATCCATACCATAACATATTATATATATATTTATCTATTTATTCATATATTCATTTATTTATTCATCAATCTATGATTTATTCATTATTGGTTCATTTATTTCATTAACTTATTCAGTCATATACTCTCTATATATATTCATTTATTTATTCAGGGATTATTTCAGACATTTCTCTATTGGTAGTCTATAATTATTATAGTCATGCAGAACAAATCCTATTCACGCAGTTATCAGGCCATTCGGTTGCAGCATAGGCCTTATACTCCCTTAATACACTGATTAAAAGTGTGAAATATGACCTTAAATCAAAGGGTGTTTTTTACTAACAACTTTTCTTCTTTTTTCGGTCTAACAGAATACTTTAAACTGTCAATGGCTTTTAATATCACGAGATCGTGTCTTCATAGACAACAGGGTGCAGTCTAGCTGATTAAAGTAAAGTTGGACTTTGGAGTCTGTTTTTATCCACTAGCACATTTCCTAGGATGGGCAAGGGGCCGCCCCCCCCCCCCCCCTCCCAATTACAGGCTCAATCTGTAGCGTTCATTATTAGACTCAATCTGTAGTGTTCACATAAACGCACGAAGATAAATCCGTTCTCCAGATATTTTTTTCTATCCCTTACCCCCTCCACATCCATAACACAACCAGTGGCCTCCAAAAAGCATGGAACACCGTGAACTATTATGTTGCCTCGCCTGATTAAAAGGCCTGGATACCCCACGAGTTGGGCCCTCTCAGTTATGTATTTATCGTGCATGTCGGAATGCCAGTGATTTACTCAGTGGCAAGAATGAGGTTTTGTGTGGTTTGCTATCAAAGCATAATCAAATAATATGAGAAGTAATAATACGTTCCCAACTCTGTCAAAACAGCACTAAGAGAACATTTTGGCAGAATGTTTTCATTTTAGGTATATTATATAAAAAAAGAAGAATGTTTTTACTTACAGGCCCCTAAACTGGAAAAATTTATTATCTCAAAATTTTATTAGTTCCCTCTTTCCTCACGTATGCGGTCGAATGTAAATGTACTTTAAGCGGCAGAAGGAAGTATTAAAAAATATCAAATTTCGATATCAAATTTGAGGATGTAACCTTAACCAACTGCTGCAACCACTAAATCTCATGTATATGCATAATGTTTACGATTTAATATAATGAAAGGAAACATCGTTGTGAGAAAAAAAAATGAATCATATTTATATTACAACCGCGTAAAAGTTGTAAGGGTTAATGGGGACCCATTGTTTCACTTTCCATGTACTCCCAATTGGGGGCAATTGGGACCTATTTGTTTCACTTTCAGTGGGTCAACTGAAAACTGTTTCAGTAAAAAGCACAAAATAAATTGGCGGAAGATGAGCTCGAAGTACATGAAAGCATACACCAAGCATTATATACCAATTGCGAAGCCTAAATAATAGTATTCATTGACTTAATGTCGAAAGGAGTTTGCGCAGAGAAGTCACGCGTAACATTATTTGACATTAAAAACAAATTATAAGATAAATAGATATAACATTTGATTTTTCATGTTGTGATTTTTGAATCATTATTCAACTGTTTTTGGTTTACTTTTTCAATATTAGCCCAAAGCTCTTCTATATAATTACCAACCTGTCTATCTGGGTAAATGAAGGCAAAGAAATAATAGATGGGTGGTTTTATATTGTGTTGATCACTACTCTCATATGCGCAAATAATCTTCGACGTTACAGGTTATGAATGGTCATAATTTGATTATCCCTGGCTCCATCATCACAATGTGGTTTTATAAAAAAAGAAAGAAATATCGTCTTTTCTATGGTTTATTATAATAATTTCAGCTACCCTTTACTATTCCACGAGATATAGGGGAAAGTTAGGTTTCCTTTTTTTCCCGAAAGAAACATACTCGAAAGCATAATGGGAAGTGGAGGAGAGGGAACGT
Source organism: Echinometra lucunter (assembly GCA_029962745.1). Taxonomy (NCBI): domain Eukaryota; kingdom Metazoa; phylum Echinodermata; class Echinoidea; order Camarodonta; family Echinometridae; genus Echinometra; species Echinometra lucunter. Next base: position 12,382,185 of record CM057168.1, read on the forward strand.
GTGTGGGAAGGGGGCGAGCATGCAGAGTAAAAAAAAGAGGCATATTACATTGTACATCTGTAGTGACAATACGTAATTAAAGTAATAATGATGAGGAATATAACAACAATAACAATAATGACGAAATTATATTTGTGCTTTTTGTCTACGTCAATTCTTGTTGGTCTATACGTGGAATACAAACACACACACACACACACACACACGCACACACACACACACATATATATATATATATATATATATATATATATATATATATATATATATAGTATATATATATATATATATATATATATATATATATATACATATACACACATACATATATATCTATCTATATATATATATATATACTACCCACTCTGATTCTTATATATATATATATATATATATATATATATATATATATATATATACGCACTACAGCATTATCGCTTCTCGCGGGTGCATAATTATGCAACAACACACATTTCGATCGACCCGCCAAAATTAGAATAGCAAAAAGGTAGGTCTACCTCATCGATCTCGTATCCGAGCCCGCTGTCGTCTGGTCTTTTCCTGATGAGTCGCCGCTGTCATTTTCTTCCTTGTTTCCCGCGTTCCCCCCGGGATGGCTGTGGTCTGTTCCCCGTCCCATACCACGGCGGCGTTATAGTTCTTGGTCTTTAAGTTTGGTACACACACTGTGAAATAAAAGCGTTTTTTATTTGTTCCCTTCACAGTCCACGACAGAATGCATGGGCCTGTTATTTGCGGTTTTCGGAGTTGCAGTCAATTCAAATCATACTAGTTTCAAAATCAAACCATGTTATTCTCGCAATATTTCTGTTCCTCATGTGCTAGGTGTGTTCCCTGCATATCCACTATGGTAATCTATTAACTATTTAGATCTAAAGATTACATAATACACACACATTTCGTTGTACTCCGCGGCCGGTATCTTTTTCTGGACTCTGACCCACAATGTGCGCGCGTGTGTGTTGTGTGTCGTTTGTGTGTGATATACCTTTATGTAGCAGGCTGGTACAACTCATTGTTAATGCTATGCATGAATGCACGCATAATGAGTTGAACGGGGGAATCACCTTACCCCTATCAACATTTTGTCAGTATTGACACATACAACAGTCGCAGAAAATCTCTCTCTCTCTCTCTCTCTCTCTCTACAATTTCTTGTGCTGTATTTGAAAATATGAATTAAACAAATATCACATTGATGCAAACATGAATGTCAGTGTTAGACACAGAAAATATAAAAATCAATGCCACTACCATAAGAGGACTCGAAGTGATTTTTTTAACTTTTGAAACCGATATATTCTTCTTTTCTTGTATCACGAAATATTGGGTGGGAGATCTAGATGTGTTCTTAATGTATTTAAGACATAAGCCTACTGATACAAGGGGGAGTGTTGGGATAGGCGAACATTCATTTTTTCCCCTTCTTACATGAGTGCGACGTGAGGTTGGTGCGAACATGCATGGGAGTTTATGATGTTGTTGAAGGTTTGGAATATATGAGTCAGTATTGTTACATATATTTATTTTGTATCCATTTTGTCTCATCATACTGCAGAGTTTGCCTGAGTGTTCAGTTATGTAAAACTGCTTTCCAAATTAGGCGCTGTGCAGTTTAACAAATATCATTCTACATGAACACACAAAATACATCATTGTTAATTTTGTGTAAGTTGTGTGGGATGCGGCTTGTGCGCGCGAGGTGTGTGACTGAGAGTGAGAGAGTTTGTGTAATACATGCAGGACTGCTCGCTCTTCCTTGGAATCACCCTAATAATTATACGTACTTCACCTCACTTTATATTTTTTATTAATTGATTTTAGGTATGCATTGATATGCAATTAATCTCTTTCACCATTCATTTCATATTTTCATTTTGGTTTTCATTTTTATGTAACACGAGTCATGATTATTGTTTTGTGGTGCTTTTTATACGGAATATGACCACGTACCAATTTAGTTGTTTTAGACACTTTTGTACATCATGTCATTGTCAAACTGGTGAATGGTACGTAATTCAGCCATAATGGCTGTGAAGTGCAATATGAATAAAACCTTTTCAATTCAATTTCAAGTCAATTCTCTCTTTCTTATTTCCTTCTTGTAAATGAAATGTATTGTTCAATCCAGCTGTCGTCAAAATAGCGCTTCTATGCTTGAAAATTAAGAATTAAGAACTTTAAAAATCAGAGGGATACCATGGCCTCATGAGAGAAAGGGGGGAGGGGTGGGGATTAGTCATACCACTACTGCTGTTTGCTCGAGAGATCCTCCCCGTCCCCTGCATAATTCTCTCTCTCTCTCTCTCTCTCTCTCTGTCTTCCCCCTCTCTCTCCCTATCTCCCGATCGCCTTTTTAAGTTTCATTTTACAGTAGTGCCTACGTTTGTTAATATGCCTGAAATGTGATGTTCTAAATTATTCTAAAGTGACCCCCCGAAAGAAAAGCATGAAACATAAGAAAATAATTTTATTTAGTACTATGACTTTCTCTGCCTTTTCTACCCCCCCCCCCCATTCTACCTCATCCTCTTCTTGTAGATCTCAATTCACTGTCTCTTTCACTCTCAATTCCTTTCTTTAGTTAGCTCATTTCAGCAAAGTTACCGTAAACGCAAACTTCCCATACAGCGCCATCATTTGACAGGGTGTGAAAAAAAAATTCTTATTTTCGCATCATTATTTATTCTCTCCTGTACAAGCTTACTTCCCTTTTTTTTGCACAGGGGTGCCGGTTTTATGTGCTTAATGTTAAGTTTTGATCGCATCATTATTATACAAACATCATTACGTAGATAATTCAGATAGGAATCGGTCAGCTTATAAGTCAACTGTGAAATACATAATGGGGGGGGGGGGCAAACTTGTCAACTGAAAAGTTAATGTTCCAACTCGAAAGTGGGAATTCAACTGTTATGTATGTAGCCCAGAGGTCAAATGGACAGTAAGTAGTCAAATAAATATGTAATGGTCAACTGGAAAGAAGGAAGTCAACTGGAAAATTAATGGTCAACCACAAAGTAGTTCGTCAAATGAAAAGTCAATGGTCAACTAGAGAGTAGTCAAATGAAAAGTTAATGGTCAACTGGAAAGTAGAAAGTCAGCTGAAAAGTTATTGACCAACTGGAAAGTAGGTAGTCAGCTTAAAATCTAACGGTCAACTGTAAAGTAGGTAGTCAATTGCAAAATTCATGGTCAACTAAAAAGTAGGGAGTCAAGAAGAAAGTAGGTAGAGAACTGAAAAGTTAATGGTCACCTGGAAAGTAGGTAGTCAACTGCAAAGTTAATGGTCAACTGGAAAGTAGGTAGTCAACTGCAAAGTAGGTAGTCAACTGGAAAGTTAATGGTCAACTAGAAAGTAGGTAGTGAACTGAATAGTTCATGTTCAACTGCAAAGTTAATGGTCAACTGGAAAGTAGGTAGTCAATGGAAAGTAGTTTAGTCAACTTGAAAATTAACGGTCAACTGGAAAGTAGGTAGTCACCTGAAACTTAATGGCCAACTAGAAAGTAGGTTGTAAACACCAATAAGTTAATAGTCAACTGGAGAGTCGGTAGTCAATGGGAAATCTAACGGTCAGCTGGAAAGGAGGTAGTCACCTCAAAAACTAATGGTCAACTGAAAAGTAAGCAGTCAACTTGAAAGTTAATGGTCACCTGAAAAATAGGTAGTCAACTGATAAGCTAATGGTCAACTAGAAAGTACTAAAAATAGGTAGCCAAGTGGAAAATTAATGGTCACCCGGAACGTAGGTAGACAATTGGAAAGTTAACGGTCAACTGGAAAGTAAGTAATCAATTGTTGTGAGAGTGATGTGAAAAATAGAAAATGAAATGGAAAGTAGACAGTCAAAAGAAATGTAACTGGTCATCTAGAAAGTATTTAGTCCAAATCAAAATTAGATAAACAATGTGAAAGCATAATGTGTACACCACATAGTTAAATGGAAAGCACATGGTGAAATGGAGAGCAGATGATAGTCCAATAGAAAGTATATGATACCGGTAGTCAACTGGACAGTGGACAGCTGACTAAGCTACTCAGAGTCGATATGAATTGACAGTTACTGTAGTGATAGTCACTGTGTTTGTGGTTATACTTTGTGTAAGGCAAATTGAAAGGTTACACAAAAGCAAAAATTGAACTTTGCAATTTAAAAAAATCACCAAATACCAATCATTCCCACCAAAAGCTTCAATAGTATTGATGAAATACAGCGTAAATAACATACAATGAACCGGTAATTTGTCACTGAATATATAATATACTCACATTTTATTGCATAATTGTAATAATAACACTTATGACATTTTGTTTGTTTTGTGTTTTCACGTGTATTCCCTCTTACAGAGTGGCCTGTTGATACATCATGAATATGCATGACCATGATTTGAATATGCCTGCTGTATAATGAATAAACATATCAATACAGGAATATGCAATACGACACCATGAATGCACTGTAACTGTGTACTTGCAATGAATATGCATCAGTCACATAACTCAAAACTGAATACAGTAAGCAGCAAATTAATTCACATAATGTCCATTCAAATCTAGCTGCTAATAACGAGGGATTCCCTGAATAGGTCATCAACTAGAGTAAATACTAAACTAAAAAAATTAAAAACGTATCATACTTTAAAACAAACAGCTAACTACAAATAACTACCAAACAGAACACATGCAGTCACACAGATTAAAAAAAAAAGACCCACAGGCCTTTCAAGGAGTAATGTCCATTCAACTTTGCACTTTACTCTAAAGCTAATATTCAAAGATCTTAAGTCGCTCTGTTCCAAGAACTGGCTTTCGTCAATATCCTGAAAAGGAAAGGTTTTATAATTTTAAGATTGCACTATCTGGCAATCTGCTACAATATCAATAATGGATAAAAAAAAGTATATGCCCAGAAAAAATTGAAGTACCTAGATAACGTTATGAATTAAAATATTGACTTAGCTTAACCTGAGATTTACCTTTGCTCCTATCTGCTCAACAGGTTTCCTGGAAACCTCAAAATAAATCTCAATTTGTGGTCATCCAAAGCACGTCTCTATTTTCTGAGCATAGTTCAAGCATTTTCATATGATATAATACTCAAACAAATTTTGGCAATTTAAAAGATGTTCAGACCTTGTGAGAATCACAGTATTGTACAAAAATTTAGAATACTGTCAAAATGTGCAATAGAAGTGCACCATAGTTACATACATGTATCTATTAAAACCTCATTTATGTTTATCGACTTGACAAGCTTTACAGACATCATGATGGTCCATGAAAAAAAAACTTGAAACCAGTCAATTTTGATGCAGTTGCCATGCAACTCTAAATTAACATCATGATGTTGGTAGAAATAAAAATAGTAAAATATAAATAGCAAAATAAAGACAGTGAAATAATTTTTTTTTTTCATAGTAAAAGTAATCATATTTTTAACATGCAACTATAGTACAATTCTTCTCTACTACACTTCCTACAAAGTACATGTACCACACCCTTGATCAGATTTTTTAATCACCCGGATGAAGAATGGCAAATATACCTCAATGGATTGAACTGCAAACCCAAGTGATCCGCAATCCGGTCACAAAGCCATTAGGTCATGGGATTTCTGTTTGGACTGCGATCTATGAAAATGTTGGCCAATTACGAGAACATTCATGACATATCAACTTGCCACACTGCAAGAGAGAGAAGTGCGTTCACACAAAACAAATTAGTACTCAGAAGATTAAGACAATCATTATATTCACATAGATAAGATGAAGGAGAAAATATACTTAAGTGACATACTTCCACAATGCTGTATACCTATCGACATAGTGCCCTGTTTCACAAAACCTGGTGTCAATGACAAGTTACCACGACTGTTATGGGCTGTTATAAGCTACTGAAATACTTGTATCTGATTGGCTGTTTGAAATTTTCTCTAAAGAAGTTTGCAGTTTGTTATAAATTGATGACAAGTTTTATGAAACAGGAACTCAAAAGGATGCTGGAAACAATACCCCAAATGAGAGAATGGTTCATAAAACGTTCCTCAAGGCTCGTTCAGACATGCCAGTAAACCATTTCAAAAAGCGTTGTATGTTTTTCATCTACTAAGTGAATTGCAAGTCGGATGAGTGAAGTAACACAGGCATATGTGAACTGACCTTAACAGATGCAAAGGAAAATGATGGAAAAATATTTAGTACCAGTAGATTCAGAGCTGACAAAGCGAATAATTTTCTAGAAGTTTTGATCAGGGAAGACTCACACATTCTGAATCAATACTGCTGTCAAGATGGCCAAATCTACACACTTCCATTAAACTTTTCGTAACAAAGTGTACTCCACAAGAATTTTAAGCGATGATTACTTCCATTCCAAGCATCAAACTATTTAAGAAGAGTGCATTTGAACAAGTTTTCCATTCACATTAACCTGCTGAACCCTATGCTCGAGATAACTCCAGCTAAGGTCTATGGAAAATGTGTGTTTTACTAAGAGGAACACAGCTTAGAAGTGGGTTCAATTAAAGTCAACTTCAAATTTAGACGAGGTATCTATAAGAGCTACAGGAACAAGACAAGCGATGGTGCAAATATATTTTATGACCTTCGAACCTTGTCATGTATCCACTTAGAAAAATATAGCGCTGGTACAGTACAGATACTGAACAGGGGAGCGTTTCATGAAGTGTCTCGTCGGTGATTTTTACTGACAAATTTGCCCTTAGCCAATCAGATGCAAGGATTTCAGTAGCTTATAACAGTTGTCAGTAAAAATCACTGAAAGAGGACACTTCCTGAAATGCTCCCCTGAACAGTACTGTAGAAAGAAATTACTTCACAATCCACCTCATTGAAGCCCCGTTTAGATATGACTTCACAAACCACCAGAAATATACAACGCTATGGCAAAGAGATACCAGTTAAAGGGCTTGCAACGACTTGTACATGTAGGCATGGTTATCATTCTGGTTGAAATGTGACTGGCGCTTATTATGAGCCAAGCATAGGATCTCCCTGAGCCAAACTGTATTTCTCATGAGAGATTTAGCATAGGCATTAGTTAAAGTCCCCAGTTTTCTGTTTTCTAAAGTGCAAATTCCATGTTCTTCAAGTGTTCTAAACTTCAAATTCTGTGTTCTTCAGTGGCATGTAAAAAAAACAAGTATGGCAAAGCAATTGTCATTACATGTAGAAAAAATATAAGAAAAAAACCCAAACAACAAATGTTACCCTAATACATGTATATACATAAAATAAGATATACTTGCAGAAGCAACTGGAGCTTCCCAAACACAGGCTAAACACTGCAGTTGGTTTGATCCAGATTTTCTGCTTTGTTTTCTCTATTTTTTGCTGTATTCTTCATAATTCAAATATTTTGGCCTATGAAAAATACCTTTTTCTGTGAAATTCCGTGTTCTCTCAAATTCCATGAAATTTTTACGTTTTCCATATCGCGGAAAACTGGGGAGCTTAGCATTAGCATTTCAAAGTGTTACAATACAAAATGAATCTATACAGGGTGTCTAGAGGGTTATCATGCCTCTGATCAAGCCAGGAAATGTGTAATTTTGAATCTCTTTTCTGCTATACAGAGCAATCCTTCCGTTTATTGTGATTATTGTTTTGTGCCGATCGGTACGTGTGGCAAAGCCCTAAACGTGCCATTCGGCTAAGAAAGCAACTGAAGTGTTAATCCCTGCATACTACATAGACTCCTATATACGCTATGTAATCTGTGAGCAATAATAAAACAGATTTGACCACTTAATGTCATGATTTGGCACGGCCCTTCCAGGCATTTCCAGGTGGTCTACCGATTTGGGTCTGAAAGAGGCTTCAAGGGGAACACAGAAGAAATAGAATACAAATGTGATTACAATTACAATACATATCAGAGTAAAAACAAAATATACAGAGAACATCTAATATTGTTAAACTCCATTATGAGTCTTTACACAATTTAACTATCCATACAATTAAAATAGTACATATATTCTACATATGAATGCTTCGAGGCTCATCTGTTATAACGATAGGTTGGATTATAAACATCCATAACCAATATAAGTGATACCAACCTTAAAACTATTTGACCAACGTAACGTCACAGAAATATAAGTAATGATAGCAAGATACGCCTAAAACTAATCAACAGATATACATGTACAATATTATGAATACTGTTTTAGGGTATTCAATGTCATTGGGCTTCAAATGGTATATGTACCACTCACGTAAAAGATTAAAAAATGGGTCCATGTGTGCACCTACAATTTATAAAATCCACATCAAAGAAACTTCCGTCGTGCTATGGGTTCATGGTTAAGATGGATAGAGGAAATGAAGGATTAACAGACAGCACATAATCAACATTGTGAATCCTACTGTAAACTTGACAACACTAAAATGTTTTAGAGCAATAGATACCACTTCAATTCAATTCAATTATACTTGGGTTCTATGTGGGCCTTAATTTTTCAAGAAAGCATGTACTGTATGCACGTGTGTAATTGGGTTTTTACAATTGTGTTTCAATCAGACATGACAATTTACATCTGGGACCGACCTGTAATAACAAGGCTTTTCACCAGGATTTTCAATACGCGTGGTGGAAACGTAAAGTTTGGCAAAGAGGAAAAATTAGTGCATGGTACACATGACCGAACACGTGGTCTTGTTTTGGTTGGGTAACTTTTGCGCATCGCGGGTATATGACAAGTCAATCTATGACTGATAAATAATACAAAAGTGCCATTGGTTGCACTTTCATGCTTAAATTTACACATGATGGTATTTCCCCTTCTAAATTTACCCATGGTGGTAAAAGTGTTCTTTAAAATTTACACATGGTGGTGCGGCCATGTTTAAAGGTCCTGCCGAGAAGCATGTCTGTAACATCATCATCCAACAGACACGACTACGATCTGAACCTGGGTCCAATCACATGCAGTACAGTCTGTAGGCAAAGGCAAGGAGCTAACCATGCATGCTACCACTGTGACTAGACTTACTCCTGCTGCCTATATGGATACATTGATTAATCTCCTGCACAAGTGGCTTTTGTATTTACTCCGAGAATATTCAAATTTGCGATATCTGCATAAAATCAATACATAAAGCCTATATTTCGAATAAAGGTTACATAGAAAAATCCAACATCCGAAGCAAAATATTGTTTACACTGTCTGGAACACTCTACTCCTAACATCAGTCTGGGCAACTATGCCATGATATATGCTATTTCAATAATTTATTGCAAGAAAGAATGAATGCTACAAGTACTATTATGATGTGCAGTTTATGTGAAAAAAAAGGCAGTAACATGGATTAAAATGCGCTGGGAACAAAAGAAGTGAGGTCTGTACAGATAGGAATGTTAACTTTTATTGAATATCTAAAAGTTTGATAATAAAATGACTTTAGAACATTCATGACAGAGGGCCCACATTGTGTGGTTTCGCCCAATAACTTTGGATGCGGGCCCTTAAAATCATATTAGATATGTGAGCAGGGGGATCTTTCACAAAGACTAAGATTGACTCAAATCACTCTTAACTATGGCTGGCCATGCATGCCACCTGTTTGTTTTTACCATCGGTCTCTCAAGGGATGCGGAAATCATTGCCACAAATTTGAAGAATGAACATTTTCTGTTTTCTTCATCAATGAACTATAAAAAATTGTCAATTCTGCAGATTTGTGACCATGATTTGCAAATTCTTTGAGAGATCCATGGTGAAAGAAAACAGTGGCATGAATAGCAGCCATAGTTAAGAGCAATTTTAGTCAATCTTAGTTTTTGTGAAACACCCCCAGAAAGAGCAAAAACTTCTGCATTTCCTGTGCCCATTTTGGTTCCATCAATATTTTCATTATGCTGATTTTTTTTTAAAGGAACATAAGCACAAAATCCTTAAATTGGCAACATGATGGAAAGTTCAAAACTGCTGCTTTACCATGCAAATTGGCAACGTTTCAAATTCTCAGCATTTTTCAGTCAATTTATATTCATTTCAGATGACTTTTAATACGAAAATGTAGCAATATATAATAGAAAAATACTGGTGTTGCCAATTTGGAGAAGCAAAGCTGATCAAATAATTCATGTCATGAATGAGTTAAAGTTACCTACGAGCACGAGCACATCAAAGATTTTAAAGTTCCACAATCTACTGACTAAACAACCTGAAATATGAAACTCTAATAATGATTGCAAAGCTTTAGCTGCAGCATGAAATCATGCGGTCAAACAAAAAGCTGAGCCTGTTTAACAACTGAATCTGAAATATTTTTTTCTTCAAAACATCCTACTTGTAAAGGACCAGGAATCTAATTTACCACATGATCCATGAATAAGAATGACTTCTAAAAAAGTTAGTATTGAATTGCTATAAAACTGCATACAAGGATACTTCCAATACACTGACACATAAAAGTGGTCTATTGTCCAAAATTTTACAGGCAGATCATAACTTAAATCATTTCAGCAACAGCATAGTTGGAACAAGCATATTTTATCCCCCTCTGAAATGATAATAAAATCACCACAATCACCACTTGACGATATATAACATGATCATTTAAATAAAAGCCAGCCGTCACTGGTAGAAAATAACATTAGAAATACATGTTACAGAATCATTATTTAGTACAGTACATATAGACAAGTGAGGGAACTCCACACCAATGTAAAGCTGGTTTAAACCAAAGCAGAAAGTCATGAGAAACGGACTTATGTAAGGTTTATAGAAAATCTGTTCTACGATTCTTAAAACTCGTTATCAATAACAAGTTGCAATAACTGTTATAAGCTACTGAAATCCTTGCATCTAATTGGCTGAGAGGAAATTTGTCACAGAAATGTGGCAGTCATTACTGATAACAAGTTTTATATAATGGGGCCCAGAGCTGCAAAAAGAAAGTCATGTTCATGGAAGGGATTTGAAGCCTGAGGTTAACAGTTCAGAGACCTATTCACTGGACCACAAACACTATCTCCTATGTTTTATGTATTCATACATAAAACATCAGACAGTATGCACACAACTTTAACCCATTCGTGACAGAGGTCCACATTTTGTGGTTTGGTCTAATATCTTTTGATGCAAAACCCTAAAAATCATACCAAATACATGAGCAGAAAGAGCAAAAAATTCTACACAAACTGTGCCCATTTTGGTTGCATCAATATTCGTTGTTTGATGCTGACATTTTTTTAAAGGAAAATAAGCATTAAAATCCTTAAATTGGCAATGTGATAGAAGGTTTAAAATCACCGTTTTCCCCTGCAAATTGGCAACTTTTTGACTGCTCATCATAATTTCTATGAATTTATATTCATTTCAGATGCATGACATTTTATAGGAAAATGTAACAATAAAATAAAAATGTTGGTGTTGCCAATTTGAAGAATAAAAGCTGATCAAATTAGGCTTTAAATAATTGATGTCACGAATGGGTTAATATATTCATTCTCATGGCTCCAATATGATATATCTTTAGTATTATATTCGACATTGACATTTCTAATTGCTCACTCTCTTTATTCTACAATCAAATTTCGTGAAAGAGAAAAAAGAAGGAAAGAAAACAGGTTTCGACGCAAGGAGCTCAAAACTTGACAACATAAAAGCAGGACAGCGTTACCATCTAATGTTTTGATTAATTATCTATATTTCCAAATATTTTTAATAAGCTGTGTTTCCTGAACTGTTTACCAATCCGTTTCTCTTCATGAGCTTCTTTCTTTTCAACCAGCCAACATCTGGGTGGAGTACCCCGTTCATCCCGAGAATTCATGTTTAAATAGAGGAACAAAAGATCGCAGCTGCCCTCGACGTTATCCTTCCGTATACTTCATCTTGTCCCCGGCATTCAGACTCGTCGTTTCGGTGGGCTCTTTCTCGGGCGACTTCTCGGGTGCTGGCATGGGGATGGCGATGTTCTGCTTGGGGGAGCCATCTTCCGCTGCTGCTGCTGCTGATGCTGAGGGTTGGCTTGTGATGGGAGTGTTACCGTCAGCGTCCTTCTCTTCTTCCTCGTCTTCATCCTAGGGAATAAGTGTCAAACAAAATGTAAAAACAGTATCTATTATTCGGCATATCAGGACAACTCCCCCGGGAGGACAACTCCCCCGGCGACCTGGGGGAGCTGTCCTTGGGGAGTTGTCATCCGGGAAAAGTATCCTCCAGGGAGAGTTGCCCTCGGGGGAGCTGTCCTCCAGGGGAGCTGTGCTCCAGGGGGAGTTGTTAGGTGGGAATCGTATCGGGGGGAGTTGTCCTAGAACCATTATTCGGACACATCTTTTATCTCTTTTTTTCATATTAATAATAGTGACAATGGTGATGATGATGATGCTACTACTACTACTACTACTAATATTTCTACAACTAATGATAATGGTGTTATTAATAATAATGATGAAAGTATATATGTAACATGTAAAATGAGGTAAAAAATCACAGACACAAGACAATAGCCATAATGTGTCACACCACATATGTGTGCAATCACTCTTGCAGGTAAATTGTATCATTTGACCTCAAATAACAATGAGATCCCTGTAAGCTGTCTGCCACCCAAGTAAGGTCACAAATGGGCTTACGGTTTGAAAGTTATCAACCCCTGTAGAAGCTTGCAGGAAAATTGTAACATTTGACCTCTTTTGACCTCTAACCTTCATACATGACCTTTGACCCCCAATAACATTCAAGTCTCTATAGAGCATCTACCATCCAAGTTTGGTTACAAACTGGCAAATGGTCGCAAAGTTATTCAAGTTTCATCAGCACCATGGACGTACAAACGGCGGACGGATGCTGCTAAGACTCCCTTAGTCTTGCTCCATCTTGGTGGCTCGACAAAAACAAACATAAAACCACCTTTGAAAGAAATCACCATGTGCACCGTTAACTGAAAATGTAGTTATTGTTAACATTATAAATAAAGTATGGCCTACACTTTGGATCATTACTTACATCTGGAATGACAATCTCAAAGTCTTCGTCATCGTCTTCTGCTCGTCTACACCTCCCACAACATCCAAAGCAACATAGGCAGCAACAGAAACAGAAACAATAACACGTACAGAAGAAACAGATCACACTCGTAACCTGTAAAGAGAGAGAAAAAAATAAATGTACCTGTCTTTTGGCAAGACATTAATCTACATTTGCCACTCTCCACCCAGGTGTAAATGAGTACCGGCTGTAAGGAATTTCTTGAATGTTGTGAGCACTGAAATTGGTAGCCAAGCTAAACCAGGGCAATATTGGAGAGCCTTGAGCACCTTCTTTGGTGGATATGTGCGCTATGAAAGGGGTGTTCCCATTAGCAGAAAACAGAGGCAAGAACTGGGTACTAAAACACAGTCCACAACGCTCAAACTCGTACTGGAAGTTTCCCTTCCCAACATATTAGCTGATTGAGTGCTGTATGTGTTCAGATTTAGATAGCTAAATGAGATAGGGAGCATTAAGTAACATACACCCACACCCTATCCGATGTGAGTGTTTATGGGCATGTCTTCTCACAAGTCACGTTCTTTGAATGATGCCCTTGATTAAGTACCGATAATGTTTCAGAAAAAGCTCTATGTACAGTAGTAAGGTTAATCAATAAAGCATTAGTAACTTTTCTATTGATGTATAAATACAGGCTATTAATTTATTTTATTTCTCAAATCTACAATTAATTAATAAATAATTACTTTCAATGGTGTAGTACTCACCCTGAAGCATTTACTATTAACCAGGAAGTATAAGTCAACATTGTCTTCTCCTATTTGTTCTGCTATATAGATTCCAAAAGATCCATACTCATCATAAATTTGTCTCTTCTTCTCATCGTTTAGTACTTTGTGTGCACGGTTGATCTCTTTGAACTGAAAAAAAAAGAAAATAAATTAATGTCATTCAGGTTATAATGATAATAATTAGATGGATTTATATAGCGCAGTTACTATATATACATACACACCTCACAAAAAGTAACTACTTTTTCTTTTGATCAGAGCTCAAATATGGTGTGTTGTATTGGATAACTTTTGATAGAATTCTAAAATTCTAAATTCCAATTTGAACATGGAAATAGGGATTATATAATATTAACTGCATTGCCAATTTGAAGACTTTAATGATTTGTTACATTTAAACTGCTCTAATTAAAAAATGCAACATCACACTGCATTGAAAGTGGACTCAAAATTTTTAGTGAATTTTTCTCTTTCTACTCATGTATACTGTCTCATGCCCAGCACTTTGGACTGACAGATACTGCCAAAGCGTCTCCTAAAGGAGACACTGTACGTCTATGAGTAAGTGAAGCTAATCATTACACTCTCTAAATTGGTAACGCAATGAAAAGAACGAAATAACTATTTTAAAAAATGCAAATTGGCAAATTTTTTTTGTGAAATATTGCCATGTTTGTTCATTTTGACACATGTTATATCCGTATTTGAGGTTGTTCAGACTTTGTAAATGTGTAAAAGATAATAATTGTTGCCAATTTGAGGAGTGAAAGCAGATTAATTTAAACCTTAGAAAAGTTTTGTACCTCTATGGGACTCTTATACAAAGATTGTGGGGACAATATTATATATGATTTGTGGGGACAATATTATATATTATTCAATTCTAAACATTTTGACACTTCATTTGTTGAAATCGAGTAAAGAATAGGAGCACAATGATGATTCATATGCAAATACCTCCAAAATAAAAGTTGCAGCAATCCCTATTGATACAGCAGTCTCTATTCACAGAATGGACTCAGGGTTGTTAAAGGCATTGTGTTAACTTTGTGAGTAGCTGATTTAAAAAATTCTCAAACTAAGATGAAACATGTGTATGAGTACTTGTATTTGTACTCAAAAACCCTGAAACCAACCATAATTTAGAATGAAAAATTGTAAGTTAGACACAACAGTGATTTTATTGTCCTTCGTCTCACCAGACAGTCACTAAGAGGACCACTTTGCTTGAATTTGAAAATGCCGTTATGTGCCTCCCGCCGTGAGATACTCCAATGCACACAGTCCAGTAAGGTACATGTAAGTCATACGCGCATGCGCATTCCTTGTGTCTATTCTGTGCAACCGACCCTCGTATATTTTTCAAACATTGGTTCCCATTTTTTATATTTAAAAATACTTCCTGTGGATATTATTCTTTTGAAACTTTCAGACTGGTATTTTTACACTATAACCCTTACGTTTATCCCATTTTCAAGCAACAAAACAAAGATTTTTAAAATCAGAACAATGTTAACCAATGTCTTTAACTTCATCTCATTGTTTTCGGACATTAGGGTGCAGAAACAAAGGGTTTGTGAAATTAATGACAGTCAAAACTTTGCCGATCAAAGTCATTCAAGATGCATGAGGCCTTGGATGTCCGGCAAAGAAAAGTGTTAGCAATTCAGTAGGACGGACGGACGACCCAAAAACATAATACCTCCGGCACCCACCTACGGTAGGCGGAGGCATAAGAAATAAGTAAATAAATTTGGCCTTTTTGTGATGAAAAAGAAGTACTGTACATGTATACTGCATTTATTTTCTTCCCAAACCTAACAGAATCTTCCAGGTATAAAGCCCTTGGCACAACCACTAAACCCTACAAAAAAGGTACCGTAAACTGGGGTGACTTTGGACATAGGGGTGACTTTGGACACAACAGAAAAAAAAGTATTGTTTCATTTTACATTCTTTTCCTTGTGGTATTTCCAGTATTTTTTCTGTATGTTATTTTAGGGGAATGTGTGAATATCATGAATGACCATTGTGCTCTTGTATATTTCATTGCCTTATATTGTTTTTGTACTTTTCTTTGCAGGGTCCATAAAATGCTTGATTTTTATGGCTGTCAAACTTTTGGTACTCCAGAAATATAGAAGAATGGAAGCTCAAGCCTACTGGCTGAATAGTGAACATAAAGGGATCATGAACCCACCTGTATAGTCTTGATACCTGACCACCCTTGCAAATCTGAAAATAGGTCATGTCCAATTTCACCCCATGATTTGGCTTCACGTACGGGGTGACTTTGGACATCAAAGGAGTACCAAATGTTCGACAGCTACGTAACTATTCATGCAGTGCCCTGTTAAACAACACGTTTTGAAATTTGTTCATTTACTATTTTGGATATTTAGGCATATAAGAAATCAAAATATCAAATTTAATTACAAAATCTTGAAAAAAGGTGTGCAACCAAGTGTCTGTTAATGCCTCTTTAAAATGAAAGTTCTTACATGTTTATTGTTAGCAAAATTTTGTAGTTAAAATACCACCACAAAACGTATGTACATGTACAAGTTGTACTTGTAAGTCATTATTTGGTGGCTATTGAAAAAATTGAAAAGATAGGAGTTGTTAAGATTTAAAAAAAAACTGTATTGTA
Organism: Echinometra lucunter; assembly: GCA_029962745.1. Classification (NCBI taxonomy): domain Eukaryota; kingdom Metazoa; phylum Echinodermata; class Echinoidea; order Camarodonta; family Echinometridae; genus Echinometra; species Echinometra lucunter. The sequence goes on from CM057168.1 coordinate 12,398,614, forward strand.
GTCCAAAGCTAACCAGGTGGTCAACTACTAACCGTGCTAATCGCAAGAAACAGGTCCACAGAAAATTCATGCAGTGCCCTGCTTAACTACACTTTTTCAAATTTGTTCATTTACTATTTTGAATATTTAGGCTTATAAGAATTCAAAATATCAAATTTAATTACAAAATCTTGAAAAAAAAGTGTGCAACCAAGTGTCTGTTAATGCCCCTTTAAAATGAAAGTTTTTACATGTGTAGCCAAAATACCACCACAAAAACGTATGTACAAGTTGTACTTGTAAGTCATTATTTGGTGGCTGTTGAAAAAAATTGAACAAATTGGAGTTGTTAAGATTAAAAAAAAAACTGTATTGTAGTCCATAGTTCCCCCATAAGGAGGTTTACTTTAGACAATTAGCTGTACAGGTGATTATGCAAGGGGATTTTTATGGTTGTCCAAAGTCACCCCAAACTCCGGGGTCACTTTGGACAAACTTTGACCAAAAAAATAATCATGAAATGAAATAAACCGCAGGGAATTCTATATAACACGATTTCCTCTTTATTGGTACTTGCCAACCCCCACATTACCCTTAGAATTCCTCTGTTCATAATGAAGATATTGATATAAATAGTTAAAATTTGTCCAAAGCCACCCCAGTTTACGGTATGAATTTTATTTAAGAGAATAATGTAACAATAATAGCAGATTCTTGTATAGCGTTCATGTCTGCTACACCTGACAATCCTGGGGGTGTTTCGCAATGATCCCACTTGAAGTATTCAAGAATTGTCTATCAATGTTATCATCCTTGAGGACCATTTTCTTCAGCCCATTCAAGACAGTGAATTATTTGGTGCCTTATTTGATCACGTTTCCTTCTCAGATTGGCAACACTAGTATTTTTCTTTTATTGAGCAAGTGCTGTATTTTTCTAACTCATGAACCAAAAAATATATGACCCCCCCCCCAAAAAAAAGACAAAAAATATGCTGAGATTTGAGAAGGTAATGTACCAAGTTGCAAATTTGTAGGGAAAAACAATGATTTTGAACTGTCCATCATGATGCAAACTGTAGAATTTTAGTAATTATGTTCCTTTTAAAAATTTCAGATAAAAAATACAAATACTGATGCAAACAAAATAGATGCAGGACAAGTATTTGTAGGGATTCAGTATGTTTTATAGGGCTCTGCATCAAAAGTTATTGCGCCAAACCTTGCAAAGTGGAATTCTGTCACGAATGGATTAGCGTGAATACCTACACTACAGGAGTAGTTGTATTCTTTTCTAGAGCACTTTTTAACCTGACTGCCTGGGTTTCTATAGCTCTTTACAATAAAAGTTTTCAATAGTCAGTTTTTATTTTTCTCTGCTGAACCAAATTCTAGCATGCACATATTTGTAGAATAATTTGAGCCTGGCAAGGCAGACAGTTGAATGAATTCCCCCTCAATGAATTGAAATGACCTTGGTAGAACTAAATTTTTGTAGGCTTTTATGGAAAAGTCATAATGTACATTGCATGTGGAGTCCATTAACTGATTCCCAGAAACACTGTAAAAGTTCAACTACAAGTTTTATATTCAATCTAAATGATCATTCTACTAACATGTGTACATGGCATACAATGGTTATCATGTGTAAACACTATAATCTGATGGTATTCAGAGTATAGCATACAAGTTCAAGTTTGTCAGTCTGGTCGGACAATGTGAATTTTATGAGAGGGGACAAAGTTTTCTTAATTATACATGTAGTTAAAGGAGCCAGAAACTGAGAAATCATGGAGAAAAGCAGGGTGATCTCGGATGAGAGAGGGGGAATGCAGTCGGTTGCCCTGTTTCAAAATTTGCGCAATAAAAAAGCAATGGAACAGCTAGTCATATGGAAAAACAATTACATGGCCAGCTCCCTGGGAGAGCCTGTTACGTAATCCGCAGCGGCGACGTGTCGGGGGAAAGGCAATGAAGAGCAATGGCTAGACTAACCAACCAGAAGTAAACTATACTTTGTATCTTGCAATGTTGGAGCACATACAAGATGTTTCTTCCAGTGAACATGATGAGACCCATTAAGAGCCTAAACACTTAAGATTGTTGAGAAATGTGAGAAACCGAAGTACGTGACTAGACCGAGTTCGGTAAACTTCGTGCTGTCCGAACTTTTAGCGCATTAGTCCAACAGGCTCGCAAAATGGACGGGTTATAATGTACAAGTAAACAAGCCTTTTGCAAATTTATTTTCCCCATGATTTCCCAGTTGCTGGCCCCTTTAATATCAGTTTCTGTGAAGTTGAATCAAAGTCAAGAGACAAACATTCTTAACTAGGTCAGATTAGAAAATATGAGAACTATTTGCAAATGTTATCAGCACAGCATGAGTCCTTTCAATATACATTTAACTTAAATTTTTATTTCATTATCTCTGTGCATATTCCAAGTTTTCTCGCTTATCTAAAGTGACCATTAAAACATGTACTTTGGAGAGCTAAGCTGGCCTTACTGATAATATATTGAAATTGCGTGACATCTTCAGCTTGTGACTTTCAAAGAAACACAATGGTGTGAGCCTCTTTTTGAGCATATTTTTTACAGTGACAGTTTCACTAAGAGGTCAAGAAGGGTTACAGAAACTGTGAAAATATGTCATTGATATCACACAGTTTACTGTGCCATTTGTTAATCCATTCGTGACAGAGGTCCACATTGTGTGGTTTGGCCTAATATCTTTTGATGCAAAGCTCTTAAAAAAAAAAAAAAAAAAAAAAATTTGATGAGTAGAAAGAGCAAAAATTTCTACACAAACTGTGCCCATTTTGGTTGCATCAATATTTTCTGTTCGATGTTGAAATTTTTTTAAATGAAAATGAGCATTAAAATCCTTAAATTGGCAATGCAATGGAAATTTCAAAATCACCATTTTCCCCTGCAAATTGGCAACTTTTTGAATTCTCTTCATACTTTTTGCCACTTTATATTTATTTCAGATACATGACTTTTCATTTAAAAATTGTAGCAATAAAAGAAAACTTTTGGTGTTGCCAATTTGAAGAATAAAAGCTGATCAAATTAGGCTTCAAATAATTCCTGTCACAAATGGGTTAATGCTGGTGGGTGGTGGTGCAGGGGGGGGGGGGGGGGGGTGGTGCCATTGGAAATGTGAATGAGCCTTAACTGGTTGTTATCTTCATGTAAACTTCTGAGCAATGCAAACATTTTCTTCTGCCGTATGGTCGGCCTGAGACGTGACTTTGTGTGCAATTCATAGAGCTACGATGTAAAAAGTTTGCTCTGATAATCATACTTCATCAATTTGATCTTAAAGGCATTGGCTAACTTTGTGAGCAGCTGATTTAAAAAATTTTCAAACTGAGATGAAACACGTGTAGGAGTACTTGTATTTGTACTAAAAAACCCTGAAAACAACCATAATTTGGAATGAAAAACAGTAAGTTAGACGCAAACCGCGATTTAATTAGCTTTCGTCTCGAGAACTAAGAGGATCGTTTGCACGAATTCAAAAATACCGTTATGTGCCTTCCGCCGCGTGATACGCCAATACTCACAGTGCGGTCCGTTGAGCCTTCCACGCATGCGCACTCCTTATATCTGGTCTGTGCAACTGACCCTCGTATATTTTTCAATCATTGCTTCACATTTCTATTATTTAATAATACTTCCTGTGGATATTATACTCTGAAACTTTCAGACTGGTATTTTTACACCCATATCTTTATCCCATTTTCAAGTAACAAAATGAGATTTTTTTAATTAAAATCATAACAATGTTAACCAATGCCTTTAACTACTGTAATGTTGACATGCACTGTTTAATGATCAAGATGGGGGATGTTTGCTTGCTTTTTCTTCTTTTGTTTTTGTCTTTGGATTTTGATATTTTATTTCATTCCCACAGTTTGTTTTTGTTTGTTTCCGTTTTTTTTCTTGTTCTTGGTTGCTGTTTGACTGTTGGTTAGGGTTTTTTTTTCCCCCTTTCTGGTTAACCCATAGAGGTACAGTGTCACCTTTAGGAGACGCTTTTGCAGTATCGGGTTGGTCCAGAATTTTGGGCAGTACATATTATACATGTACATGAGCAGAAAGAGAAAAATGCACTGACAAATTTGAGCCCATTCCCATCGCTGTATGGTGTGGCGTTCTCGAATTAGAGCAATTTAAGTGTAACTAATCATTAAAGTCTTTAAACTGGCAACACAGTGAATAATATATCACTATTTCTGTGTTCAAATTGGCAATTTCTGATTCAATTTTACAATTATATTTCATTGTGGTTTATGTTATATCCATATTTATTTTTTTCAAGCTATGTAAATGTGGAAAAAAATAATTTTTATTGCCAATTTGAGGATTGAAGATGATTAATTTAGACCTCAAGAAAGCTCTGTACTGCTATGGGTTAATAATTACCTACATGTACAAGATATGGAAATTCTTCTTGTTTCTAATCAAACTCAAACAAAGCCAAACACAAATACAAACAAATAAAATCATAATCATTATTATTATAATGGGGTCGCTGGGGTGACAAAACCTTGTATCTCAAAAATGCTGAATGTTCAGGACAGCCAAAAACATGGCTTCCTTAGCATTACAGCCTATGGAGGTGGTCAAGTTTTGTTTGTCCATAGTGGCCTAATCTTTACGGATGGGCATGTGAGGGTCTGAAAATACATTTTAGGTGTTCCTACATGTAGCTATATGACTATGAAAAGAACTAAATTTCACCCAAAAATTGAGATAACAAGGTCTTGTCACCCCAGTGACAATAAATGAGTGAAACTCAAGTGAGTCTTGAACATCAAAGTTTATAAACTATAAAGAAACATACAACACAAGATAAGGCACATGGTAGGAAGGAAATGGCTGATGAAGTGAATGAATTATTACCCTTTCTCCTGCAAGCGGATCATCTCTGTTTTTGTCTGGATGGTACTTCAAGGCCATCTGGAAAAACAGAATAATAATTATAATCAATTATTTACCATACAGATATAGAAAATCAGGAATTTACAGACATCATTTTTATAAAAAGAGCCTGAAGGCCAGTTTGGTTCGGTGTGGTTTCATTATCATGGCAGCTCAGCTACTGCCGGGGTATGCTACTTTGTAAAGCACAGTAGACTATATTTGTATAGTTGCTGCACTGCATATGGGCAGTATTATCATAATCATCATCATCATTATTAATACATATATCATTATATTTTTTGTTATTATTATCATGATAACTTTATTCTAAATCTGAATTGGGGAGGGTTTTTGGTTACAGTTCGTTATTCCGAAGGTCCATTTATTCCAAAGGTTCGTTTATTCCGAAGGTTCGTTATTCCGAAGGTTCATTAGTCTGAAAACTAAATAAGGTTTGTTATTTTGAAGGTTCGTTATTCCGAAAATGAAACAAAATTTGTTAGTTCGTTAGTTATTTTCGGTCTATCGAACCTCCGGATTAACGAACCTTTTTTCATTTTCGGACGAACGAACATCTAGGTATACGCAATTTGCTTCATTCGGAATAATGAACCTTCGAAATATCAAACCTTCGGAATAACGAACATCACCAGGGTTTTTTACCTTCCTATAAGCCTTCTTGATATCATCTTCCTTTGCATCCTTGGGTACATTTAGTAACTGATACAGTGATTCTCCTGCTGTGCTGTGTAGTTCAAATCAAAATTAAAAAGACAGAAGGGAACAGTTTACATACTACTTTCAAAATAGTTATTTGAACTGATTTCTTATGACCAAATAAGAATGAATCCTTTTAGCACATGTACATGGGAAACTTAGAATGTCCATGGAATTTCAGTAGAATCTTACATATTTACACGTAAATGTGTCTTTAAAATTAAAAATGCATTCTAGACATGTGAAGTTTGACCGTAACTGAAAACTGAAATTTGTAAAGACGTGTATCATGAAATATGATTTGTAAAACATACAGTGTACTAGTACTCCAAAACACAAGGGCCGTATTCTGGAAATCATGCTATTTTTTGTCATATCTTCACTGTGTTAATTGTCAGAACAAATTTAAAACATGTATTTATGGTTGGTATAAACTGCGCAAATGACCAGCACACAAGACAAAAGTGGGCGATGTGAGCCAATGGCGCACACTATTTCTGATTGCAAAGATAACACGATTTTCAGAATACAGCCAAGGGGAAAAAGGCTGAAGGCCCTAGCAGGGGAAATTGTACACTTTGGGGAATTAGTGGATATCTCCAGCTATCATTAACAAGCATGTACATGTTGTTTTATATGTTGTTTTTTTCTATCTACAATCGACCTACATGTACACATCTGTTAAACAAGTTTCCCTTGATGACTAGGAAGCTTGCCAGAGGTTTGTCTGAAACAGCAACAAATACTGTATACTGTGCAAAGTACAAACTGGATTCCAATAGGAAATTAAGAAAAGGGGGGGGGGGGGGGGGAGATTGTAGAGAGACAGAGACAGAAAGACAGACATAAGGAGAGAGGTCTACCATGAATGGCAGAAAAGCCAGAGATTATACATGTACATAATGTACATGTACAAATGAGAAGGGGGGAGAGGAAAATAGTGAGAATGTAATTCATTTCCAGAGTTTTCAAAATTATTAAAGAAAGAAAAGGGAAGAGATATATATTGTAGAGAGACAGAGACAAAGAGAGAGAAAAGAAAAAAAAAAGACCATGTATAGCAGAGACTATACGAATGAGGAAGAATGAGAATAAAATTTATTTATTATACATCAAGCATGAAAATTCACCATAGCCAAAGAAGTACCAGCAAGTACTACAATTATAATTCATAACCATTCACTTTTACAATCTATGAATGGGGCATTCCCATCAAAAAATCAACTACTGTATGACATGGATACATGTATCCGGTACACTACAGGTACAATGTACACTGTATGTCTTTGTAAAATCCCACACAGCAATTGAAGTTAAAGGCATTGGCTAACTTTGTGAGTAGCTGATTTAAAAAATTCTCAAACTAAAGATGAAACATGTGTATGAGTACTTGTATTTGTACTCAAAACCCCCGAAACCAACCATAATTTGGAATGAAAAAGTGTAAGTTAGACGCAATGGGCAATTTTATTATCCTTCGTCTCACGAGACAGTCACTAAGAGGACCACTTTGCTTGAATTTGAAAATGCCGTTATGTGCCTCCCGCAGCGTGATACGCCAATACACACAGTACAGTAAGGTGAGTCATACGCGCATGCGCACTCCTTACGTCTATTCTGTGCAACCAACCCTCGTATATTTTCAAACATTGGCTCACATTTTGAATATATAAAAATACTTCCAGTGGATATTATACTTTGAAACTTTCAAACTGGTATTTTTACACTATAACCCTTATGTCTATCCCATTTTCAAGTAACAAAACGAGATTTTTTAAAAATCATAACAATGTTAACCAATGTCTTTAAAAGGTGTTATCACTATTTGCAGCCAGATGCTGAATTATATGTAAAATTTACAAGTTTGGCAATGAAATAGTATAAAACTGATAAAAAAATACAAATTCAAAACAAAATAATAAATGTATATTTGTGTACATATAATAAATCATGACTTATAAATATGTTTCATTAAAACAATTTCAAACTACATGTAGAAGATAAAGACGAAAGGCAAAAGAGATCAAATTGTACACCATGCAGTGGCATCTTAATAATAAAAATAAATAAAGAAGCAAGAGTGAGTCCAAGGATGGCAAGAAGTATATATCACTCTCACAAACTCTCTCACACTTAGTCTCAATCCTCATCTATACCTGCTGCATTTTACATCCTTCCTCACGACTTACATACATGTACACAAAAATTAAAGATATAAACCACAGATTCCAAACATTGAACTACACTATAAACTCCCTTCCTGTTGCCACAAACCCACAGCCTACTGGTATCATATTTACATGTAATTAAAACAGAAACATGATGGACAAAGAAAGTGGACAAAATAAACGACCCCTCATTCTACCCTTCACAATGGTTCTGGTAGTCAAAAGAACATCCCTTCACTGCTATTGTCTAAAATATGTAGAACAGATGTCACATGCATATTCACCTGGAACTACATGATTAAACATAATAGCTGTGAAGGGATGTTCTTTTGACTACCAGAACCATTGTGAAGGGTAGAATGAGAGGTTGTTTATTTTGTCCACTTTCTTTGTCGGTCATGTTCATAGTGTTTGTTAGATGGAATGAATAGTACTACATGAAATGATGTAGAATGACTAATTTCAAACATAGTTGATGTTTTTTTGAAAAATATTCGTTTAGAAATGGCTAAAATATCAACGGAAGATACATCGAGTTCTGAGCGCAGGCCTGCGTTGAAAATTCACACAAGTGTAAACAGTGTGCGCAAACCGCTATGCGCCGATGAGCCTAGAGCATCAGGGTAGGTGGTCTGAAGCGAGGGTATAAGGTAACGGTTGCTACACGATCATTTGAATTGTTCTAGTGAAAATCACCGGAAATCGTGAATAGCATACTAGATTATCTCACTCGTGTATCTTTTTATGGCACACCGAACAATATGAGAACAAATTTGAGCAGTTTCATACCAACTTTCATTTTGTTACCACTACTGTTTATTACCTTTGAAGAAACATGTACATGTATAAACATTGAACAATCTAAACTATAAACCCCCATCTTTTTGTCACAAACCCACAGCCTCCTGGTATCATATCAGAAAAAGGTAGGACAGTATAAAACTTGTTTTTTCTCATGATAAACAAAAAAATTCCTGTCTTGAGTTTGATACAATTAATTTATACCTGCATACATGTCATGGCATTCATGCCTGTAGTCGGAGTGAGTTTTGCCCAGTCAACATGCATACTATAATGAATTTTGCATTCATAGGCCCTACTCTGGTTTACATGTAGCACATTTGGATAATCAATACATTGTTGAGGCTAATCATTAGGGCTAATCTGTACTCAGCTGTATGAAGCCTCCAGATAAAGTGCCTATAGGTAGACAAATGTACTGTAGTACATGGTTCTCGCCAGTACATAACACCCATGGTTCCAATACCATGCGTAAAGGATTTCAGACAAGGAAGAACCATGTGTCAAATTGCTGCACCATGCGTGGCAACAAGGGTAAAAAAATATTGGAGTATATATTCCTAACAATAATGATAAATGCCACAGATTGTTTGCTTTTTGGCAATGTATTTTTACCATAACGCCATTAGTAGACAACTCCTGCTTACCAAGAAGTATTTTTCCATCCTTTTACTATAGCATATACTGCCGCCACACCTAACTTTAGGTGTTATTCCGTAAAACTTCCGAAACTTCCATGCTTTGCGCAGAGGGGGAACCGTGTGCGGATTTTTTTCTAGTGAGAACCCTGCTGTAGTAGTACTTCAATAATTCAATTACATGGGCATGTACACTGTACATGTAATACTTCACGTATCATCATCATCATTATTCTTAAAGGCCCAAAGTGCTTAAAGGCATTGGCTAACTTTGTGAGCAGCTGATTTGAAAAATTCTCAAACTAATATGAAACATGTGTATGAGTACTTGTATTTGTACTTAAAAACCCTGAAACCAACCATAATTTGGATTGAAAAACTGTAAGTTAGACGCAAACCGCAAATTCATTATTTTTCGTCTCGAGAGACAATAAATAAGAGGAGCGTTTTGCTCGAATTAAAAAAAAACGTTACCTGCCTTCCGCCGAGTGATAGGCCAATACACACAGTATGGTCCAGTGAGCCATGCACGCATGCACACTCCTTACGTCTAGTCTGTGCAACCGACCCTCGTATATTTTTCAAACATTTCTTCACATTTCTAATATTTAAAAATACATCCTGTGGATATTATACTCTGAAACTTTCAGACTGGTATTTTTACACAATAACCCTAATGTTTATGCCATTTTTAAGTAACAAAATGAGATTTTTTTTATAAAAATCATAACAATGTTAACCAATGTCTTTAAAGGTAAATGATTTACAGGCCTGCAGGTCTCATTCAGACCTGTACTTCATCCGCGTAAGCTAAAATGTAATTTTAAAAGTATCAAATTCACAGGTGCAATCCTTGAACAAAATCCCTGTTAAAGGTGTAAAAAAAAGTCAGAGAGTGTCTTGTCAGTGATTTCCCTGCCAGTATCCCTATTTAGGGTATCAAACCACCCTTACATGTACATTTATCCCTGTTTAGGGTGCTTTTCAGAAAGTGGTTTATGCAGATTTTTTTTTTTAAAGTTACACGTACATGTACACACATTTATTTGATGTACGATAAAAGAGCAATGTAGATAAAATGCCTTGCTCAAGGGCATACATGTAAGTGCCGTGGATCGAACCCCCGACTTTTGCATCTCCAGTCAAGCGCCTTAGACCATTCGACTACGAGACCTCCACCAGATGATGTACATTCCTCAATGACAGCTCCTCCCCGCCCCCCCCCCTTCCCCAACTAGGTTAGGGTTAGGGTTGTTATATACATGTAGGTTCAGGCCTAAGTTTTAAAGTCAGTTTGAGTATCAAATTGACCACAGGATTTAGCCACCCATATAAACCAAGTTATTTCCCAGGAAATTCCTTCAGAAACTAGTACAGTACTGTCAGTAGGTATACAACAGTTGGTAGGGTCTACATGTACATGTACATGTACTGATGACTAAACAGCCTTGACAGATGCCGTATGGCCTTCAAAACCTTGATGAATCACATACAGAACTGACCCGTCTTTCAAGGCCTAGAAATGATCACAAATCTAGTTTGTACTAGTAGTCAACTCTTGCCTTTTCTTCAAGTAACTTTTCTCATATCTTCACAAAACGCAATCCCCCTCCTGCCCCCCTCAAAAAGAAAGAAAGAAAAATTGTCAGGACATATTGTACATGTATGTCCCGTTGTCCACCTTGAAAAAAAAAATGGACTTGAATCAAATGACATTCAGCAGCTAGAATAACCCCCCCCCCCAATCTCTTTAATGCTTTTCTTTATCGCTACAGGTCAGGGGAAGTACCGGTATTAAAATATCACTTTATGAAAGTTTTTAATTGAAATTTTGAAAGCATTTTCAAAATGGACTACATTCAGGTAAATAAAGGTAAACAAAGCAGAAATTCTCTCTTTGTGTACTAAATAGAGATCTGAAGGGGAGGAGGAGGAGGGGGAGGAGGAGGAGGCAGGGAAAAAAATATATGGGGGCTCAGGGCGAAATCGCCCCCGAAATGCCACAGAGAGCCCTGGAAAACTAATAAAAGAACCCCTGAAATTTTCATAGGCTCCAATGTAAACTGTAATACAATGAAGAAAATTCAGGTGAGTAAGCTCAAAAAGTAGCCCTGGAAAAAAAATAATTAATTTTTTCCCTGGGAGGAGGAGGAGGAGGGGGAGCATGTACATGTACATATAGTTCATAATATATTCCTTCTATGAATATTCATGAGTATTCTGTAAATGTGACTGATTAGTTGGTCCTTGCTGGGTATAATGTCACTAGTTGCAAATGGTTTTTACTATTTTTTTTTTCCCTGGACACTACTGCACATGCTTACTACTCATGTTTAATTTGTTTCAATTAAAAAAACGGATACAATCTGCTGCGCGAGTCATACACTGATACAGACTACATAAATTTGCTGCCTGCAGTAGCAGGCTAGTCGCACAAGTCACCGGTCAGTCCTGATGCTTACATGTAGCCCAAATCAGTTGGCTAACTACAATGTACATGTATTGGTTTGGAATTAAGTTTGTAACGGTGGTCAAGCATTAATTTTGCAAATATAATATCTTTAGAGTTACTATTTATTCCTCAGGGCTTCACCACTCAGAAGAAATACTCATTGTCAGGCAAAACATGCAGACTGACATCATGGTTTTAGCCAGTACATAACACCCATGGTTCCAGTATAATGCATAAAGGATTTCAGACAAGGAAGAACCATATGTGAAATTGCTGCACCATGTGTGGCAACAAGGGTAAAAAAATACTGGAGTAGATCTAGTCTATATATTCCTAACAATGATGATAAATGTCACAGATTGTTTGCTTTTTGGCAATGTATTTTTACTTTTATGCCAACTCCTGCTTTACCAAGAAGTATTTTTCATCCTTTTACTATAGCATATACTGCCGCCACACCTAACTTTAGGTGTTATTCCGTAAAACTTCCGAAACTTCCACGCTTTGCGCAGAGTGGGAACCGTGTGTGGATTTTTTTTCTAGTGAGAACCCTGACTGACATGGAAGGAATATCATTGAAACCAAAAAAAAATCACGAGCACAAAGAAAGTACATTCTCCACAGAGAAAGTACACCTCCATGAGTACACTTCCACATCATGAAAAAAAAAAACCTGATTACTACATGTACTACAAGATACATTGCACTGCTCAGCTACATTTACATGTAGGAGAGGTGTGCCATCTCCTCAAATGGTTTTTCACAAAATTAGAACTTTTCTACAAATTGCGAATAAAATATCAAAAGGGGTTTCTTTTCATTACTAATATAATTGTGGAAAGACTTCTGTATTCCTCCTTCCAACTATCCCTAACCCTAACCAATACCAGCAGTATCAATACATGGAACATTAACTCCTACCTGGAAGGGGGGGAGGGACGTTTAACCTGTTTGTGACAGAGAGTGTCCACATTTTGTGGTTTGGTCTAATAACTTTTGATGCAGAGTCCTAAAAATCATACCAAATACATGAGCAGAAAGAGCAAAAAAATCTACCCAAACTGTGCCCATTTTGGTTGCTTTAATATTCATTGTTTGATGCTGAAATTTTTTGAAGGAAAATAAGCATTAAAATCCTTAAATTTGCAATGTGATAGAAAGTTTAGAATCACCGGTTTCCCCTGCAAATTGGCAACTTTTTGACTTCTAATCATAATTTCTGTCAATTTATATTCATTTCAAATACATGACGTTTTATAAGAAAAATGTAGCAATAAAATAAAAATGTTGGTGTTACCAATTTGAAGAATAAAAGCTGATCAAATTAGGCTTTAAATAATTCCTGCCATGAATGGGTTAATGAAGTCTGGCTGATTTTGTAGTGAAGAAAACACTGTGGTAGCCTGCAGATCTAAATATCTCCAAGTTATTTATAAGACTGACAACCTGTTTTCTGCTTCTTTCATCTTTCTGTTTAGTATTTTACTCATTTTGAAATTTTCCAATATCAAACTTGTCAGAAAGTATGGGCACGCACTTCCATTCCTTTTGAAAAGATCCAGACCTAACAATCTTTTGAATAAGAAGAATACGAAGATTTCACTTCATCAATTTACGGTGAGCGAGTCTCAAAATCCAACTGAAGGAATCATGGTTTGGAAACAGTTGCTTTCATCATTGTGGTGATTTACATGTTACATAGGTCGACTGCCACAAAAGTTAACACAGCAAAGGCCCAAGCATACCAATCCTCCCCCCTTTTAAAGGTTAGTATACAGTTCTGGTAGACACTCAACTGTTAATCAGATCTCTTTGCTTTTATCTGATCAGTAGCATTATATGTAAAAGAATAAAATGCTGTGAACTTGTGTGAAGTTTTTTTCTCTCCTCAAGTTGAATATCGCAATATGAATGAGAGGCGAAAAACATTTTTTGATCGCTGGACTGGGATCAAAAGTCTAAATGTACACAGACATCAAACAGTGCCTGAAAAAATGTAAAATCACTAGAGCTATTAAAATGCAACTGATGAGCATAACAAAACGCTGTGATTGTTGTGCAAAGAGCAGTTGGCATGCAGGGTTCTTCTCTAGACTCCAAGTAAAAGAAAGAATTACCGTTTTGCGTTCCTTTCATTTTTATTTACGCCGGACAATATGAGACAAGACTATGATTTCATCAGTGTCAAGCCATTTTTCTTTTTGCTAACTGTATGATGGGGAAGGGGGCCCTACATATATGTCTGCACACCTTACATTTCACTTGAAATTGCCAAGTCTTTTCCTTAGTATTCCCCTAATGACTGACCTCATTTTGATCCTTATATTCTAGAGAGTAATTGCATCGAAAATCTCATCAAAATTTGAGTAAGAACAGTGTCATTTTTACAAGAAAATATAATGGTGTCAATTTGACACAGCAAAAACGGAAAGTTCCCATGTCTGCGCACTCACAGCTAGACCGATGCCATGCTCCGCTCGGCGTCGGACAAGGACACACACAAAATTTTGGCGAACCCATTTGGTATCCCGGAAGGTAATCGGCATTTGCATACATAGACTTTTGTGCGAGAGGTCAAACTTCGGTTGACCCTCAGTGGAGAGAACGAAATTTCTGAGTGCAGATGAAGCAGTAAATCAGATTTTCTGGTAAGTTCTACATGTAAGTTGTCCAAATAAATATGTGAAGTGAAAAAACATCAATCAAACATTCAATTTTAAGATAATGTCACTTTTGTAGCTGAGAGAATTCAGCTTCATCACAAACGCGATGTTGTCGCAATTTTTGCAGCGGGTTCGCAATGATTTCATATGGCATGCCCGCTTGTACAGCACTGTCGCTTCACAACAGCGCTGTGTACAGTTAAGCAAACCAAAGCTTTAGATATTAAATTTTTGGCAGACTGTCGTGACTTGCAACACAAACTTGTTTGTGAACAACCAGAACAACTCTCATTCTCAAACATGTCGGTAATCCAGGGTTTTAGGGGTATAAATTAGGCAGTGTATACAGCCACACGCGTGTGTCTTTACCTTACGGCCACATGCGTGTGGTTGTATCCACAGCATCGACATGAGAATACAGCCACACTGAACTGAATTCCCACTTATACTCTGCGCCGCTTCAGCCATCGCTAGAGTGTATGTATGCACTGCACCAGCGATGTGTATTCATGCGATGGTATGTGTTGCGACTTGCAAAACTTGGATCGTCACGAAGGTTTTATGTCTCGATTTCACTTATTATACAAACAATATTTTCACTTTATTCTCACCTGGTCAGCAAGCAGGTGACAATATAGTACAATATTGTTTGTATTTCAGTGAATTTCAAGAGATAAAACCTTTGTGACGATCCAAGTTTTGGTGTTTGGCCTGGGGGTTTGGCAACACCGACACATCGTGCATACGTACACACTAGCGATAGCTGTAGCGGCGCAGAGTATAAGTGGGAATTCAGTTCAGTGTGGCTGTAGTCTCATGTCGATGCTGTGGATACAACCACACGCGTGTGGCCGTAAGGTAAAGACACACGCGTGTGGCTGTATACACTGCCTAAATTATTTGCACTTGCAATCAATCGCTAACTTCAGCACACCACATACAACACAGACTAGGTGATTTCAAGTACGGTGTTGGAGGCTGGTGTTGGTGTTGTGAGAACACCAACACCAGCCTTAACACCGAACTTGAAATCAGGCTGGTGTTGGGATTGACCTCGCAAGATTTGACGTATTTCCGGTAGTCAGTGTTGCTTTCTGGTGTTGAATGTCGTCTGCTGAACCGAGTATCACAGTTCGTGTTGATGATTTACATGTAATTTCCCCATTCACCAACACCAGCCCCTAGGGATTAGGAAATTCATGATTTCAAGTACGGTGTTGGTGTTGGTGTTGTAATCATACATGTTATTGCTGCTTGTCCCTCGCGGAGCAGGCGGCACTTTTTGCTACGGCCACTCGTGACATGTTGGTGGTTAAACCCATTTCGCAGTCAAAACAACTTAGAATAATCAAAACCATATATTTTCCTTGGAAGAGTGATAATTTTCCTCTTGGATTCTTCAAATGATTATGCAATTCGAATCCAATAAGATGTAGATTTATTAGAAATTCTGAGGGGAAATGATTTTATCGTCGAGATTTTTCGCTATAGCGTATGACGTCACTCGGTGTTGAGCTATCGATAAGGTGATATCGGATCAGAGCGGTATCGTCCCTCTAAACTGACCGTCGGTGTTGGAGCTCGGTTCAGCAGCCTTTCCACGCTCTCAACACCAACACCAACACCGCACACCGAACTTGAAATCACCCACTGTCGTGCATGGACTATGGTTAGGATTAGGATTAGGATTAGGATTAAGATTAGGGTTAAGGTTAGGGTTAGGGTTAGGGTTAGGGTTAGGGTTAGGGTTGGGGTCAGTTGGGTTATCAGGAAGAGGTGTGCTGAAGTTAGCGATCGAATGGAAGTGCAGATAATTTATGGCAGTGTATACACTACCGCCTAAAGGTTTTGGCATCGGTTTCAGTCCGTTTACCGGACCGAACGACGAACAGTGAACGGTGAACGGTTCCTCCCCGATCACCGAATATCGGTGCCGCGCCGAAAGCTCACCGCTGGCTCACCGAACGCTCACCGCGGTATTCTCGGTTCACAACCGATGCGTGTGCTGAATCTACGAGCGCGCATCTCTCTTCAACTCTCGAAGGTCGCGTGCACTATTAAAACAGAAATGCATTGTGACGGCATAATAGCTAAGTTTACAAGCTGTGCGGATCGCGCGCCATTGTTTATGACCTGAACGATCGTATGCTGTGCACGCGGCATAACATTGTGAGTTTCACGATGCAAGCGCACATGTACGATTTTTCTTTTGTTTCGTACACATTTTGTCAGACGTGCGATTTATCGAGACTGTTAAAATTTATTTTAAAAAAAACAATAATAAATTCATGTAATGTTCATACTCAGACTCAAACATGCATCACCTTGATATCACTGTTTCAGAACATAAACACTCATTCAAAACAAAACAACATGCATCACCTGTACGTCTACTGTATTTTTGTTATTTACTTAATTTGAGATATATCTCCTTTTCTTTCTACGCATGCAGGTACGAGACACAGAACTAGAAAAGATATTTCAGTTCGTTGGTACGAGACCCAAGAGCTTCAAAACGAACCGAGTCACTCAATGGCCATTTTGTTACTATTGTGCATGCTTTACTTTCCTTGTTAATTCTTTTTTGTTTCTTACCATGTTAATTAATTATATATGTTTCAGAAATTTTCAAACTCTAGTAATTACACAGGGCGATCCAAGATTTATGGGGATGGGGTGACACAGTCACTAACCTTAAAATTTTTGGCAAGCTTACAAAAACGGTCGACAGTGTCAGATGTATTGATCGGCTATTTCCCATAACGGAAGAGCACCTAGCATGCTTAAGATGGCCCTAAGCAAAGCTTCACAAACTGTTTTTATAACAAGTGTGAACTATCGTCGTCCGGGGGAGGGGGGGGGGGGGTCGGCTGAGCGCACCCCCTAACAACCCGCAGATCCGTCACTGTCAATTGCACGATGTCTACGAAAAATTGTTTTGACATGTTCACGCTCAGGACTAGATAGCCGCTAGCATACTCTACACATTCTAATTCTAATATACTGACAGTCCATTTCTGAAGTGCCAACTTTATCATTCGTAAAGTAAAGATTGGACAGAGACTTTTTCATTATCAACTTATTGCAAATAAGTTTCATATTCTAATCATTTGCAAATATGTTTTTTCATGACATGTATGTACTTACCGCACGTCATCTTTTTTTTTCATCAAACGTAAGAAAGAGTCGGTCATCTCTAGCTTTCGTATCCAGGTAGATTCGGTCATCTCTAGCGTTCTCATCCAGTTCTCTCATGCATGGCTCCACTTCGTTTTTCAAAATCAGTTTGCTTACATCCATGTGTGCATGCTTGCTTATCAAATCAGCTTCACATATTTTTATTTCAACTACGAGAATTCAACATGTGTTTACTTTAATATATTACGCAGTGTCAGAAATTGTGCATGTTGGGTGTGTACTTCGGCAACAAAATGGGTTAGAATATATCATTCTGAACAAAACAATTTATTTAAAAAAATCCGTGAAGGCAGGGTATTTTGTTAGGGCGGCAAGATGACCGATAGGTTGGTTCATTTACGTTAAAAACAAAACAAAAAAAAAAGAACCTGTTCATAGCTAACTCAATTTTTCCATATCGTTCTTTCTACTTTAGTCTTTTTCTACCCCCTTCCTTTTTGGTAATTAAAAAAAAAAAATCATAGGAGGCGGTTCCACCTGCCCCCATGTAGCACCACCCTGCCTTTAGATATACGATGTTGAAAGAGAGAGAGAGAAATTGTCGACTCGAATGTTTTCAATACATATTAAGAATTAGGCTGACGTGCTGAAGCTGTGATTTTGAACACAAGGCACAGAACAAGACAGTCATCAGTGGAAAAAAAGGTAAGGGGTAGAAAAAGGGCTTACAAAAGAAGAAAAAACAGGCCCATATTATTATTATTTTATTTGACAAAGACTCAAACATATACATTTACAAAGTAAACTTGTGGGAATAACAGAGGTAGGAAGGGGTTAGGTATAAAGTTAACCGATCATTATGACTTGAAGCCGGTAATTCTTCAAATATTTCTGTTTCCAGTCATGAATGAAATCTAACTTTAAGAGTGTGGCTCGTCATCTGCGAGTACATGTATATGAGCTTATCTAAATCCGGGGGGGGGTGGGGGGGGGGGGGGGGGGGGGGGGGGGGGGGGGTACTCAGATTTGGAACGGACGGGGTGTCCTACTGGAAGAAAGGAATACGCATTGTTAGGAATTTTGCATGCCCGGTTTTTCAGTTGGGGGGGGGGGGGAGGAACATGTTAACACATTGCCCACTGGTGGTCCCTGTACAAAACCTACATGTAATGCAGGGCTCGAAATACCCACCGGCCATCGGCAATTTGCCGGTATGCCCCACCCACTGGCGGCTGTAATTCCGGCACAAAACCATACCCCATGTTTGGGGATTTCTTAGATTCTTAGAAAAGCGACCTAACTATACATGGATAGGATAGCGGCATTCACCCCCGCATAGGCCCCCACAGACCTGAGTATTAAAGGAGTAGACATACCCCATTCCTCCCCTCCCCCCCCCCCCCAAAAAAAAAAAAACAAACCCATAATGCATGTAAAATTAAAAAATAAAAAAAAATGTAAAAGAAATATCGTTCAGGGCGTATCTTTGAATCATAGTGTGAAGGAAAGCAGTCTAGAACTACCACCTTATCTTCGGTTTATTGAAGATTGGACAGCAAATTCGTCTTTATGGAATTAGTGTCGAGCATTTTACAGTGTTATTGTGAGCATTATTATTTTTCAACATATACTTACCGGACGTCATCGGTTTGTATTTTTACCAAACGTAGCTAGAGTCGGTCATAACTTTCACATCCAGGTCTTTCATCCATGGTGTCGCTTTGTTGTTCTTGCTTGTAATTTAAATCAGCTTTATATTGTTGTGCTTCAGCAGTAATTCAATATAAGTTAACATGTGTTTACTTTGTAATACAGTTTTTTTTTTACCAGGGGCGCCGCCGGTGTATTTTGATACGGGGATGGGGGAGGGGAAGATGACCAAAGTGAGTTACGTTTTGAATTAAAACAGAAATAGAGATACGTGTATGATATAGTTGAATGATACCTCTCTTTTCCCCACATCGTTCTTTGCTTTTTATCCACTTATTTCTTTTCATTTTGGTCACTCGAAAAAAAAAAATAGGGCCGTTGCCCCCTGCCCCCTTTAGCGTCGCCCATGTTTTCGACGAAATAAGATCAAATTGAAATAAAGAAAAAAAAAGTAGACCGAATGTTTTCAAATCATGTTAAGAATTATGTGTAGGTGAAAACTGAAGCTGTAAATGCGGGATCAAGGCAAAATGTCTGAAAAATTACATAACAGACGAAGTACATGTTTGTGCCACTGCCAATCAATAGTTTTCTGTGGAAAATACATCGAAAATTTTCCTTAATTCCATTGAATGGCCCCAAATTTATAGTACATTTGAAGAATCACCGATCATTGGAATTTTAATTTGTAATCCCCTTCTAGCTTCTCATGCATACCGATAAAGAATCCAATGCGCGCATATTATCCATAGATAGAAGAGAGTGGGGAAAAGAGAAAACAAAAGACTTGATCGTGACCTCAACACCTGCATGCACTGGCCTTAAGTGACCCCATGTTTGTTTACTTCTATACTGGGCACGGCCGTCTGGCTCTCTCTCTCTCTCCCTCTCTCCTTCTGGAGTTCAACTCGTGGCAATTGCGTAATTTACAAGTGCTGCAAATCTTTCATTTAAAGGGGCGGATTAGCATAATATCGATATGAGTTTTTTTTTTCTTTTCATGAGTGGATATAGCAGAAAATCTATGGCCTTACCGCCAAATATTTAAAGGAGTGGACTACCTTTATAAATACTAAACTTGTTCTGCTGAAGAGAGAGAAGAACGGAAGCAAGAGTATAAAGCGGAATAGAGGATACGATATATTAATTTTTTTTTTCGTGTGTGATTTTTCTTGAAATTGATCGATGTGCTCATAATAATAGGAGCAGAGGAGAAAGAGAATGGTGATATGGGTAGGAGAAAGAGACGAGTATTAGAACAAACAATTTCGTGCCCTTTGTTTTAATCCGTGCGCGCGCTAGTTCAAAGATTGGCATGGCGGAGGCTCAAGACAAACATGAAGAATGAAAATGAAATGAAGAAATGATCATAATTATAACTGAATGAAATAAAAGTGCAGGGAATGTGAACAGAAAAAAAAGAAATAAAACAATCTGAAAATGAAAGGATGTGGAACAATGAAAAATTGAAAATGATTACGAAGATTGAACAGGTCTTGCGAAGTGGGGAGTGATCGTGTCGAATCAAGACACAAAATTAGGATTATTAAACTATGGAAGGGACACATAATTATTATAAAGCTATGGAAGAGAGTCCCTCGATCTATATTGAGGAAAAGAATGAGGGTAGCGCATGTATAATTGAATCGTAGAAGCCTAACTCCTCAGCACAGAAATGAAGAGAAAGAACATTGTCGTAGACGTCCGTAGGTCATGTGGCAAACCATATATTTATTTCAAATCTTCCATTTCTGTCTTTTTTTCTCTCTCTCACAACATAGTGTCTTATATATTCCCCCTTCGACTAATTTATTAATAATCGACGGTATTCCCACTTGTCCTAACGTAACCTCAATTTCAACCAATACAGTCACGTAAATCACTGCACCGAATAACACTCACTGCACTGCATGCACTGCCTTCGTAGTTGCACATGATTTTCGTCTGCACCGAGTCCAGACAAGACCCGACACGCTCGCAAACAAAACTCACAAAACCAAGGATTTTTTACTCTGGGATTTTAATTCAGCATCATGAAATTAAAAGGGATTTTGAAGTAATAAACAGTTTACATGAAGGTATGTTCTCTTTTTTTGTCAGAGTTTGTCTTGTTTTGCTTTACAACAACATATTTAATTTAGTCGAGAAATGCGATACGTGTTGGATCTATGTAGTAGACCACATAGATCTACTTATCGCATTTAGACACTCGAACAGTGAGACAGACGAAGATTTTTTTCTCAGTTTTATAAAGAATTAGAGAAGAAAAAAGAGTTAAGTTACACCATAAACTTCACAAGCGTCATTTTCATCAACCATCATTACCATTCCATCATCATTTCATCATCAACAGCAGCTATTTCAACCATCATCCCCGTCATCAAGCTCGGCGTTCCGCATGATGTGTGTACACGTAATAGGCATACACATGTGTTGCATAGCTAGTATCGTAAGTCGGTCATTGTTGCGTCACAATGCATGCAGCGTTCATCGCGCGCGCGCTCTACTTGGCCAAACCGATGAACCGAAGGCTTTGCCGTTCACCTTGAAATCCGTGCGTGCGCGCCCGGTGCCTCACCGAACGCGAACCGATAGCAAACCGAATGCCTCCCGCGGTCTTTCGGTTGACAGCAAAACCTCGGGGAGGAACCGCGGAAAGCTTCCGAAGCCTCTGCATACATTACCGTTCACCGAACCGATGTGCCAAAACCTTTAGGCGGTAGTGTACAGCCACACGCGTGTGTCTTTACCTTACGGCCACACGCGTGTGGTTGTATCCACAGCATCGACATGAGAATACAGCCACACTGAACTGAATTCCCACTTATACTCTGCGCCGCTACAGCTATCGCCAGTGTGTATGTATGCACTGCACAAGCGATGTGTATTCGTGCGATGGTTTTGGATCATCATGAAGGTTTTATGTCTCGATTTCACTTATGATACAAACAATATTTTCACTTCATTCTCACCTGGTCAGCAAGCAGGCCTGGTGACAATATATTACAATATTGTTTGTATTTCAGTGAATTTCAAGAGATAAAACCTTCGTGACGATCCAAGTTTTGGGGTTTGGCCCAAGGGGTTGGCAACACAAACACATCTCGCTTGTCATGCTTGTGCAGTGCATACATACACACTAGCGCGCGATAGCTATAGCAGCGCAGAGTATAAGTGAGAATTCAGTTCAGTGTGGCTGTATTCTCATGTCGATGCAGTGGAAACAACCACACGCGTGTGGCCGTAAGGTAAAGACACACGCGTGTGGCTGTATACACTGCCATAATTTATACCCCTAAAACCCAGGATTACCAAAATCTTTATGATCTTACAAAGTTACAGATACAACAACATGAACAATTTAGATGATAATATTAAGAGACATTTAATGACAAATAAACATTAGCAACAGCATTCATCAGCAGTCAGTCATGGTCATTTGATTCTCGGCTCGTAACATTATCAATTATTAGATCTGACGTTAGGCCTTATCAATTATCAATCACGTGAAAAAAATGAAATTTTAAAATGACAACTGTCTCTAGTCATGTTAGTCTATTCTAAGTACAGTTAGACAGTGGAAAAATATACATGTAGGTCTACAGTTGAATTTGAAATATGATTACCTCATAGACCTCGACTCTTTCGACATTGGAGACGTCATCGTTACAATTTTCAGAGAAAAATATAGAATCCGTCCTTGAAATGATCATCACCTTTTCATCACCATTGATGCATTGCACACCACACACACAGTAGCCGCACCTCCTGCGAGTATGTACAGTGCGAGTCTAGTCGAGTCGGCGACAGATGGATGGCAGAAGACTGAAATAATCGAATGTAAACACATGATTGGAAAGTATGGTTGAGGTAAAAGGACAAACGAATTATTGCAATGATGACATAGATAAAAGCTAAGAAAAATCTTGAATTTACGTAGACCTGTGAGTTTCTCCATTATAGCAGCTACCCTAAGTAAAACAGTGGCCGCTTTGATTCTGTGTTTGGGTAGCCTCAATTCTACATAATAGATTAATTTTCACTTTATACCCTCCCCGAAATAATTATTTGAAAAAGGGACGGCGCCAGGGTATTTTGATAGGGGGAGGGGGGGGGGGGGGGGGCAAGATGACACATAGGTGAATTTATCGACGTTTTAAATGAACAAATAGGGTATTATACAGTTAAACGCCCCATGCCTCTCTTTTCCCACCCTCTTCTTTTTGCTTCCTCCTCTTTTTTCTTCTTTTTCTCCTCTTTTTTTTTCTTTTTTTTTGTTACATCACTTGAAAAATTATGGGGGACATTTACCCCTGCCCCCCCCCCGTGGCGCCGCCCCTGAAGTTGGCACGTGCCCCACCTTCTTGACAAATTTTAGACCGAGAATAAAATGGCAAAATTTCATATAATCATCTAAATTCTGTGACTGCAAGATTGCATGCGTTTTTAAACTCATGTGATACAATATACAATAAACTAGCTAGGATCGAAAAAAATGCTTTCCTTATTTAAGTGTAGACCTACCAATCACCAGAAAAAAAAATGAATAGTTGGTATATGGATGAAATAACCCCAAAAACCTTACGAGCAAATTTCATGCATGGGCCGACGTTTTAATGAGTTTACAAAAATTTATGATTAAGACCACAAAGGGGATCAGGGGCGTCGCTAGAGGGGGGGGGGGTGCGGGTGTGACATTCAAAATTCTTGTCTGCAAATTCGCGATCGCTGTCGGCAAAAAAAGAAAAAGAAAGAAGAGGGAATAGGAAGGAGGAAAAAGAGAGAAAAAGAGGAGTAAGGTGCCCAAATAGAGTCATATTCGGCTTATTTGCTTGTTCATTTTGACGACGAAATAATACTGGTACCACGAAAGAAAGTGTATATGTTTCCTCGCTCGCGGCGCTCGCTCGTATTATATTTAGATACAGGATGTTTTCGGAAAGCAAACACATTCGGCTAGTGAGATGAACACTATATAATCTAGATATCTTTAGGCCCATCATGTATTTTGATGAAGAAGTATTACTTCTACCATAATAAGAGTTTGCATATTTTTAAATCAAAATTTTCTAAATCATTAAAAAACCAATATCTAATTTGATCACAGGCCCGCAAAATCCCAAGTGCTTCAGCAAGCTCCGTATTGTTTTAAAATCTTATTATTCAGCCCACCCCTTCCCTCTTCCCCTTACCCCCCCCCCCCCCCCCGAAAAAAAAATGGCGGCGGACCCCCAGGTTGCGGTATTGGAGCAATACTTGAAATAGCGAAAGTGCTTTGCCACATGTGCTGTGACCGCATGAAGCTAGTGGGAAAAATTCCCCAAGCTTCCTGATAAGAGCCAATCCGCTCCTGGAGGGGGCTCCTGGACACTTAAAGGAGTGGTGATTTTTGTAAAAGAGAATAGAAGAGGGGCGAAGACTTTATGTTTCGTCTTCAGTTTTGGGTACTGTTATTTTCAGAAGGAAACAAAAACACAAAAACACACACAAATAGGGGGTGTCAGATTCCCCTCCCCCCGCCGTCCGCACGTTTCACCGCTCCTAATTGATTCATGAAAAGGGGATGATGGTTGCCCTTTTTTGTGAGATCGCCGCCGCTTTTGCCAAATTTCCGAAAGCTTGATAGTCTTTAAGATGCAGACAGCCTAACGCACAATCCTCAATACATATCTAGAGAAGAAGTGTTCAAGGAAATTTCAAACTAATCATATGAAGTAAAACTTCTTATAAAATAATTCTTCCTTATTTGTAACTTTAGCTGCATGTCAGATCAAGCAAATGAAGTAGTATTTAGCATTTTCCCAACTTAGTGTAATGCGGTACTGATAACAGACTACTACCGGTTTTCGGATACTGAACATTTCGACAAAAAAGAAGGGGCTATTAATGGTAGCGTAGAGGCGCAAACACGATCTAATATTTACGCTCTTGTATTTTGTGGTACTAGTACTCTTGTCTCTTTTCCCTCCATCTATTTGCCTCTTACTCCCCCCCCCCCCCCCCCCGCCATCTCCAGGTTTCTCTTTCTATCTGTGCATGGATCTCTCTACCTCTCTCTCTCACTCCCTTTTCTTTAATGCAGGAAGCACCGCACCATAAACATTCATCCAAATCTGAACAGGCTTTGATGACATCCAACCTAGAATTAAGTGTCCTATACTCTTTCTTCTTTCCTTAAGTTATTTACTTGTTTGTTTGTAACCTGCTCCCCCCCCCCCAATCTCTCTCTCTCTCTTTCTCTCTCTTTCTCTCTCTCTCTCTCTCTCTCTCTGTTTTTTTAACATCCTTACTCTCAATCTTTTATTCACAAACATTGATATCATTATCTAAATGGAGTCGGGCTAACTCGGACTCGGGGGACAACTCGGCCACACAGCAAAAACAGGGTTGAGTTGTCCCAGCATGAATATTTTTCCATGAAGTATTTTAGGGTTAGGGTTAGAGTTTAGGATTAGGGTTAGGTTTTAGGTTTTAGGGTTAGGGTTAGGGTTAGGGTTTAGGGTTAGGGTTAGTGTTAGGGTAAGGTTTAGGATTAGGGTTGGGGTTAGGATTAAAGTTAGGGTATGCCGGGAGAACTCGGCCCCATTTTTGCGGCGAGGCCGAGTTGTCCCCAAGTCCGAGTTAGCCCAGATCCATCTAAATTACCATACAAATCATAAATAAAATGAAAAGACCACAGGTAAGTGAAACAACCCATCATTTCCTTCTCCACATTAGTTTAATTCTCTCTGTACAATGACTGTAAAAACCACTCTGACACTAAAACTAAACCCTTCCAATGAAAATATAGCAAATAGTGCACACACCAGAAAAAGCTTTGCAAGGTATAAGAATAAAAGAATAGCTCAAATTTAGAACAAATATACCATATAGTAAGAGTATGACTGTTTGAATAAAATTTGTAAGAAAAGACAAACAAATAAATTAATATAAAAGAAAAACACTAATTGTTTACCACAAAAACAACGGACGCTTTTCAATATATGTACAAAGCAAAGGCAAGCAGAATCATGTATATGTACATTTTTTTTCACAGGCACCATACCAGAACAAAAGACAGTTTGAAAATTTGGCAAATCAAAAGAATTTTTTTTTTGTTATTCCCTTCCATAGTAGGCTAGACAGTCATTAATCAATAGAGGGCAGCAGAGTATAAACCTTAAGGAATACATAAATGAATACAAATGTAGTTCAGAGAAAAAAAAATAAGGCATGTGCACAATAGTTTTTCACTGCAAGTCATAAGCATACTATAAAAAATCTTAATCATTAATGCCCATTAAGATATTAAGCAGCTACATCCCCCCCCCCCCCCCCCCCCCTTTGAAAACCCTGCGGTACTTTCAGCGTTCGCATACAGTACAGTGCAGTAAACCGCTAATGATAAATGAGATGCACATAACGCATCGAATAACGTAAGAGTTTAGCCAAAAGTTGTGCAGACAAAGTTTGTGACATTGTATTCTGCGTGAAGTTTATAAGAATTTGATTAGTCCAAACATCTTTGGCGCCAGGAGGCAAAAAAGGTCATTTTTGCCTTGGCAGATTTATTACAGCAGTTTTCCACGTGATAAGTGAAAAGGCCATAAGGTTACAATTGCATGCCAATATATGAAAGTGCACTGAATACATACTTCAAGATAATTATTAATTTTTGATATTCTTATATGTACCTGACAATGAGTAATTATTTTCAACAAAAGTAACAGAAAATTAACATACATGTTCTGCTTGATTTGGCACCTTTTGAATACAGTAGATTGACTGAATACTTATACATAACCAAATGCAATTCTACATGTACAATACATACTAAAACATGTACTAAGTTATGATAGTTTCATGGAATGCTGCTTGTGCTCAACATATCACAAATTCTGCAGGGGAAAAATGGTTTTAATTTGATATCTTTTCCCCATTATTGTCATGCCCCTCCAGCAAGAAACTAAACTATCAATGTGTGTTTACTTTTCATATAAAATAAGAGAAATTCCTCTACTACCATGTGGGGAACCCTTTTTCAGAGTAACTGTAATTACATGATACATCATGTAAACGTCAGTCTCCCATATATCAAAAACCTATCAAAATGTCCACTTTCTAACACACATGGATACATGTAAACTTCATTCTTTGAGTTGTTACAATTTTCTAAATAAACAAAACAAAAACCCACAGTGAATGCACAAACATATATTAAAGCACTTGTGGTATAGAGCGGCTACTGCACACTCTGTAATAAAGCCAGATGAGGAATGAAGATTGTACCACAGCGTGTTCCATCAAGCTCTGCGATGCATTCAATTTTGTACAGAGGACTCTCATTATAAAGGCAAGGACTCTAGGACCATGAAAATTACCTTGTTATATCTAGAATCTCGTTATATCAGGGTAAAAAAGCCCCCCAAAACATTAAAAAACCAAAAAAAAAGGGGGACAAGCAACCTCATAAATAGGAGAAATCTTGTTATATTGCAGTTTTAAACAGGGACATAAAGAAATGGGACCAGCAAATATACCTTGTTATATGAGGAGTCTTGTTACACATACTGAAGCTCTTCATAACAAGTTTCGAACAAACCGTAGTCAAATCCTTTGCTAAAGTCATAAATCCAACCTATACCTAACCCTAAACCCAAAATAAGACTCCATTGTAACCTTAACCCCTAAGTCTTTAGCAATAACACTGAGCAAATTTCACCAGTGCATGTCAGATCCTAGATGAGTTACATGTACATGTATGAACATTTCTACTAACATCATGTCATACTGTTGAATGTGTGTGGCTTACATCTACTCCAATTTTCTGTCATTTCGGTATCAATTCTCTTCTCTCATTTCATTTCATTCTAGCATCCTAATAACACAGTATTCAAATCAGGGGGGGGGGGGGGTGTTTCACAAAGACTAAGATTGACTCAAATTGCACTTAACTTATGGCTGGCCATTCATGCCATTGTTTTCTTTCACCATTGATCTCTCAAAGGATTTGCAAATCATGGTCACAAATCTGCAGAATTGACCATTTTTTTATAGTTCATTGGTGAAGAAAACAAAAAATGTCAATTCTTCAAATATGTGACAATGATTTGCACATCCCTTGAGAGACTGATGGTGAAAGCAAACAGTGGCATGAATGGCCAGCCATAGTTAAGTGCGATTTTAGTCAATCTTATGGGGTGTTGCAAGAAAGTTACAATCGATTGCAAGTTGCAAACGATTGTCACTGGCCAATCAAAATCATTGTTGCATGCATTTCTTCTTAAAAAGGCAGACCCCGAGCCAATCAGAATGGTTGTTTCAAAATTAGCAGTTATTTGCAATTGATTGCAAATTTCTTGCAACACCCCATTAGTCTTCGTGAAACACCCCCCAGTTTTTAGTTGTGAGCTTAGTTGGTCCCCTTTTTTCTTGGAGAATCTGGGCCTGTTTTCTGAAAACTGTTTTATCTTTTTATCTTATTTCAATTTGAAATTAGAAATATAGTGCACCATTGGCTTATAACGGACACTTTTAACTTACGTGATGGTCCATGGGCACAATTTTGCGCAGTTCAAACCAATCACAGGTTCATCTTCAAAATATGTTATGACAATTAAAAGAGTGAAGATGAGAAAAAAGATAAAACAATTTTCAAAATACCGGCCCAGCTTTACAAGTAAGTCGTAATGAATGGTCGCAGTAAGGAACATTCCCAAAACAACGAACCAAACAAGTCTATCTGTGCTACTCTAACAATGCTACAATCAATACAACAAGATACTATTGATTCCCACAGAAAAAAACATGTACTTCCCAAATGTATAAAGATCTTGCATGAATAAAAAAAAAGAGAAAGTGCTTATAAAAGATTTGTAAAAGCAGAGTCTTTGCCACATAGATGTGCATCCAAAATCTTTCAAACATAAAGTTTACTAATCAGAATATAAGTACACTGTACATATAGCATTACTGTTCATTCAATGTACTTTTATATCTATAAGATCTCACCTTAACCCCAAACCAGACATAAATTTTCAAAACACTGGAATAGTACTATTGTTCAAAAGACACTTCATCAATTCATGAGAATTGTTATCTGAGTTTTGTTGTCCTGATCAACCAATAATATTATGCAGAGTAGATTTCATATCCCCAAATGTAAAAGTCTGACACCTCCAATCCACCAACTCTAAATAAAAATTCCCAAATACATTTTATTTATGCATGCAGTGGTAATAAATCTTACCCTGAAATACACCTAAAGGGGGGGGGGGGGGGGGGGGGGGGGGGATAAGATCATCGCAGCTCATCAATCTATGAGAATTGTTTGCGGGGTTTTGTTGTCCTTATCACCTCATAATATGATGCACTGTAGATTTCCTATCTCCAAATGTCAAAATCCAACACCTGCTTTAGTACAATGAACCAACCATCTCCAACTAAAAATTCCCAAATACATTTGCACATGCACATGTACTGTCGTAAGTCTAATAACCTGAAATACACCTGGGGGGGGGGGGGGGGGGGGGGGGGTAAGTATAAGATCGTTGCAATTCATCAATCTGCACTGTATAACAACCGTTGTCTGGATATTCCTGTTCTGATCACTCATAATATTATGCAGTGAAGATTTCCTGTCTTAAAATGTCAGTCAATCCAACACCTGCTTTAGTACAATGAACCAAGGGGGGGGGGGGGGGGGGGGGGGGGGGGGGTAAGAATAAGATCATTTCAATTCAATCTACACTGTATAACAACTGTTGTCCTGATATTCCTTATCTGATCACCTCATAATATTATGCAGTGAAGATTTCCTATCTTAAAATGTCAGTCAATCCAACACCTCCAGTACCATGAACCAAACATGCACATGTCGTGTCATACATGTGTGTAAATCTTGACCTGATTTTTTTCTTTCCTTTTGTATTTTTTTTTTTGGGGGGGGGGGGGGAGAGGGCTTCATCACATTATGGTGAGATTTTTTTTTCTGCTGAGCTGGAAAAGTACAACTAATTATAAAAATTTCACAAGGAAATATCTATAAATTTCTGTTCTCACAGACATGTTAAAGTAAATAATATCTTTTTATGGAATTATTAATGGAATTGTAGGTACCAGTACTCAAGAAATTCACATAATATACAGTGTATACACTGTATTACTCATAATGTAGTACTATAAGACAATACTGTGTAATTCTCAGTACCCAAGTCAGTAGTATTTTCTTTGCAATGCTAAGTTAGTAAAAGTAGATTTTCAAAAGTGTCAACCAGATGCTTACTATCAGCCAAAAAAAAAAAAAAAACATTGCATGTGCAATGAATGCACATGAATTACAGAAAAACATTAAATTTTTGGAAGCATGAAATTTCAGGAATTTCCCATTTAAATTGCCATTTTAAACAGTTGGTTCCCAAGAGTGTCATGCAGTGAAATAACTGAAAAGCAGCTAGTACAACATGGAATTTTGCCAATATGCAAAATTGAAATTCTTGAAAATTTTGATACTTGAAACCAGCCCTCATTTACACTTTGCAAAAGTGTGTTGTCAAGAAACTTTGTTGTTTTACAACAGGATGTGCGTAAAAAAGTGAACAGGGAATTTACATTGGCCCAATCTGGCTGCAAGCGAGCATCAAAATGTCTTTCTTCTCTTTTGGGAATCTCAACTCCCTCCCAGCGTGCCTCGCCCTTTCGATCTCCTCGTCCGCGACCGCCAGCTCCCGGGCAATGATATTCGGCATCTCCTGCTCCCGGGATATCCAGTCTAGCGCCATCTGTGAGCGCATGTCGTCATCGAGGGCCCGATGGGAGTAGTGAGCCAGGACCTCCTGTCGTGAGCAGTCGCGTTCTCGCATCGCCTTGAGGCTGCCGTTCCAGTGGAGCAGTTGGAAGACGGTCATAAGCTCCTGGAACTCGAGCATGGACTTGCCGCGGTTGGCTTCCAGCATGAATCGGAAGGCTCCCAGACTGGTGCTAGGGTCTTGCTCATCTTCAATAGGACCCTGTAATTTGGAATGTGAGGAGAATGCAAAGAGAAATGGTCATATTCTTGTTCTGTTTCAAGAACTGGTTATCATTTGTTGGAAGACGGTTATCAATTCCTGGAACTTGAGCATGTACTTGGTGTGGTTTGCTTCAAGCATCAATGCAAGACTGGTACCAGGTTCTTGCTTGTCTTCGATAGGACCCTATAATTTGTACAATGCAAGGAGAATAATAAAAGAGAAATGGTCGCATTCAAAATTAATATACAAACCGTTATACTCATCTTCAAAATCAGAATCTCCCTCATGCCATTACATTCCAACCTTCTGTGGAATATAACATCACCAAGGAATTCTACATTTTTCAGTTCATATAATTTGTCATAGTGAGTAGTCGATGTATCATACACTCTGCAATTGGTTACATATGCATCATGTGACCTGCGTTAAATGTGTTATAGGGCACAATTGTGTACTATAACTTTGATTTTTGCATGGAGAATCATTAGGGGTCTATTTACAATATTAAATATTGCATGATCTTTTGATGCGCCATTACAGGGGTGGTATTCTGAGGCTGTTTTAAGTCTGTTTTAAGTCTGTTGTAGCAAATTGGTATTCTGAACACCCTTTTATCTCTGTTGTAACTTTGTTGTAACTTTTGTTTTATCTATCTGACCGCGCATTTAACAGTGCATGCCTGACGCAATTCGTGCGCAAGCGCGTAAAAATACCATTTGTAATAACACAGTATTCTGAAGACCGTTTTATCTTCTGTTTTAACTCTTTCCACTTGACAATTCATGCTCGTGAGATAAAACAGGGTGGGAGGTGTTTCAACTTTGTATGTGGTATGTCATGGCGGCAATTTTTCTCGCTCATTATGTTTTTGGGTGCAGTGAGAGGGATAAAGAGATCCAGTAAACCTTGCTGATATTCCCAAAACAACATTTTGCAAGAATTGTCGCCTAGGGGTGGAGAAATTTTGCAATATCTGCGATAAAATCAGAGATGATTTGCACAACGAATTCTGTCACATCATCGCATCAGTTAAATTAAAGCAAGAAATTAAGCGCAAATTAATGCGCTCATTACAACGCAAATATAAGTTCACGCAATTCCTGCACCCCTTCCCCAGGGAGCGTTCTTATTGGCTGAACCGTCTTAGACTCATCTCTAACAACTTTCCCTATTGAATATTATTTCTGTGGTGGGTGTGGCTTTGATGACTAACAACGCCGTTAAAACAGTTCTCAGAATACCGATTTATGACTGTTTTAGCAGTGTCGTCAGTCAAAACAGAACTTAAAACACAGTTAAAACGGTGTTCAGAATACCACCCCAAGACTGTATCTAAAACTCCTTGTGCAGGTCTATTTCACCTCAGATTTTGATGAAACAAAACTGCGCTTTGGATGATTTATTATTCATTAGGCAAATTATCCAGTTTAAGTGCATGATAGATCATGCACTCTACTGGATTGAATGCTGGAGTGTGAACATAAAACTGACAATGCCGTTGATGGGCTAATTCACCTGCTAAAGGTTCATCTAATTAAAAAGGAGATTTAAAACACAAATTAAGAAACAAAACATCTTTTTAATCATACTAATAATGGCGTATGTGAATGACTGCACAATCAAGTTTTGACTGATTACCTCAAATGATTTCTTGGCATCACTGACAGCCTGCTGAATGAATTTGTCGGTTATCTTTCTGGTAGGATGCTCGTTGAAGACCGAGTTCATGAGGGCTATCTTTGCTGCACTCCGCCTTGCCTCAGCCTTGGTGGGACAGTCCTGAGGAAACATGATTCAAGAGAGGACAAGAGACAAATTTAGGAATAGAACAAAGACAGGTGTCTCGACAAAGCAATATGTAAACATAGCTCAAATAAAATTTATCCCACTTTATGTAACTTCCTGCAACTTCTCATCTCACCTACCATCCTAGTTCCTTTTAATAATATTAATCATAAGAATAACAATAATGATAACAATAATTATCATATTAATAATAGTATTCTACTTATTTAGCACAAAATAATCAACACTGAATTCTCTTTGCACTTTACATTAAAGAAGTATGATTTACATAAACATATCTAAGATGAAAAGTGATACTAATATATGCACATTGACATATCTAATCACGAAACTACTGTAGAACAGCCTAGGTATGTCTGTACGGATCTCGCAAAATCATAACTTGGGGAAGATACATTTCATATAAGAAAGATGGAGCAATAAAAGAAAACTACTGGTGTTGCCAATTTGAAGAAAAGGAGCTGAGCAAATTAGGCTTTTAATAATTACTGTCATGAATGGACTAAGATTTAAAGTCTGGTCTTATATCTCAATCATTTGTACACACAAGAAATGTGGAGGTTTACCACGGGGGGTGTCTGCTTCATACGTGAACAGGCCCAAGTCTTACCTGGAAACTTGCAAAACAGCTTCCACCTGGGAGGGTTACGAAGCAGACATATGGAGCAGTGGATGATGGGACGGACTCATATACCACGATCGGGCCGTTCTTTAATTCTGTCCCTCTCGCTGCTTTCATCTGCCAGAATTCTTGCAAAGCCTCCACGACGTTAACTAGAAGGGGGAAGGAAAAGAGAGAATATTACTCAACCAAAGTGGACACAGTATGGGTTGAATACTTTTCCTCTTTCTGCGAATGAATTTTGTGATTTAGTATGGTTTACTTATATAGAGCTCCACAACAAAAGTTAATAGGCCCAAATCACACCGTGGACCCTCTGTCATGCATGAAAAAAAGCCATGAATTAATGTACATGTACATGTACATGTAGATTAAGTTAGGGATAGGCAAGGCTCTAAAAAATATTTTTCACAGCGGATCCAGACTGAACTCTGTATGCATCGAGTCCTACATGTACACAATACGTCATAGCTCATAGGACCAGTGTAGTACACACAGTTTTTGTTGTTTTACATACATGTAACAAACCTCTAGCCCCAATCATAATAAAATGCTTAAGCATTCAAGGAATCTCCTCCAACTGGGTACCAATTTAATCTGTCTGGGTTGTAATCATTTCAAATTAACCTGAAATGAAATATGCACACTGTACATGTACGTACATGCACAATTTGAAAAGGTTTCAAATTCAAATTTAACCGTTGCTGAAAACTTGCAGAGCCTTTTCATTACAAGTGAATATATACTGTATGCGTTTTAGTAATAAGCACATACTTGTATCCACACCAATGTCTTCATGTCATAATGTGAATCTGAATTTCTTTTTCTTTCTTTTTTTTTTCTTCCTTTTTCTTTAAAATCACTTTTTTCAGTCACCTGTAATCAGAGAGAGAGAGAGAGAGAGAGAGAGAGAGAGAGAACAAGAGAGGGGGAGGGGGATCTCTTAAAATTTAATTGCCGCGTATGCAAGCTTACAGGTGCTACATACATGTATGCACGTGTTTAATTTTATAGTCCATGTAAATGTATGTTTAGAGAACATAC
This sequence comes from Echinometra lucunter, assembly GCA_029962745.1. Classification (NCBI taxonomy): domain Eukaryota; kingdom Metazoa; phylum Echinodermata; class Echinoidea; order Camarodonta; family Echinometridae; genus Echinometra; species Echinometra lucunter. The sequence goes on from CM057168.1 coordinate 12,433,216, forward strand.
ATGTATGTAATGCAAGAGTCAAGAAATGGCCAGTAGCCATGGGTAACAAAAGAATGCAAAGAGCATGACAAATCTTATTGTAAATAGGACAATACAATGGGGAGACTTGAAACGATTACTAGTCTCTCAATTTCAGACTTCTAAGTGAATCAATTACTGTAATGTATACATGTACATGCAGTCATGCGCATTGCTATTCTTCACCAGAAAATATTAATAAATGATAAGTAAACAAACAAAGAAACAAAGAAACTTAAATACATAAAATAAAACATGTGACAGTGTTCAAGTATTTTTCCTTAAAAAACTTTTTTTTCCACAGAGAAAAAAAAATCCCTCCTGTTGATTATCCTTTGAAGATTTCGATGGTGGTAGTACGAATGGATGTAGAAGGCTTCACGGTACACCAAGTATTCTTTCTTGAAGATGAGTATGGTTGTGAAAAGGACCTGCTCACCCTCTTGTTGATGCATCAAAATTCTCAGTCTCTGAGTCTAAGGCAACATATGCAACTGCCAATTAATGCACTTTTAAATGGTGTACATGTATGTTATGGGATGCATGTACATGTCATGTAAATAAAAAAAAAAGATCAGTCATTTCTTAAATAACACGCACAGATTCTTCGGGAAAAACTGAATTTCAACTGCATCTTCTCCATCTCCCTTGCATGATAAATAATGCATCATATTCTGATAGTACAGAGACCTACACATGTATATTATTATGTGGTACCGATGTGGTACAAACATGTCAGCAAAAAAAAAATGTCTGATCCCAAAGACTACATGGATGTTAAACCAAGCAGCTTGACAAGTAGCCCCTAACCATCCCAGCCAAGACAGCACAGCTCCCAAGGTATTGTTATTCAAATCTGTGGTGAGATGGGTCTATTGACAGCTTTCACAATAGACCGCTTTTCACGATGATCTTGTTTTTGTGTTGCACCAACAGTGGATTATTTAGTTCTTCAAGGGTGCATCTCTTTTTTCCCTGAAGGAAATATATTGACAAAACTTGTTTTCTAATTGTGCAGAAAACATACAGGCACCTTGAAATAATGCAGGCCTACACGACAGTCCTGACATAAATGTAATAGATTCACAAGAATACATGTACAATCAATGCAGTCCATACATGTACATTGTGTTATTAGGGAAAAAAGGAATGTCACACAGCCAAAGAAATCCAGAGACAACTAGACAACAAAGAGAACATTGATGGAACTTTAAACATTTAATATGTTCTTGAACCATATGAAAAAGGGTGGCTTTTTTTTTCTTCTTAATTTTGAATTATGAACAAAAAACACAAAATAAAGAAAAAAGGGAAAAGTAATAGGGAGTTCAAATAGACTTCTTTCTACCACTCTGGTGAATTCAAGTGCATGTATATACTGTATAAAGATCTAGAAGTCAGCACAGAAAAGTGTAGGGTAACTTACAATTACATTTAGGTACAACTTTTTATTACTCAGGTACTTCATATTTCTTTTTCTTCCTGTAATAAAGGAATCAGTGGGATTTTTTAAGTGAAAAAATAATCTTCCCAAGCAAGTCAATTTCTCCTAAGTTGCTACTGAAATGAAAAAATTTCACATGTGATATACAGTGTATAAAAGTACCGGTAATATAAAATGTGCATCACTTGAAATGTCTACACACATTGTGCATGTACATGTACGTGTACTCTAAAAAGATCTTGTGATTTTTTTTTTTAAAGTGTCAAAATATGCAATATGCAGACATTTATTATGCACTACATAGCCCTTGTACATTACAGATATTTACATGTACATGTACATCTAGTGTACATGTCTCACTCTCATCCTACCACAATGTTGAATTAGAACAGCTGAATGCAACGGTGCACGTTTACATGTCATTGTGTTCCCCAAGCGCTTCTCTTTATCAGACAGAGCATGACCTTGCGCTCTCCGGCTCATCAATTCTCTCCTTCACCAAAAATATGCAGTGATTTGTATTTTCTCTCTGTCTCTCTTTTGACTCGGGGGTTTTCCTTCATTTGTGTAAGTGTATACCAGTGATACACCGTAATTGTGTAGTACTTCATCAGAAATATGCAGTGATTTTCTTTTTCACCATATCGTCCATCTGGTATAATATTGACTGAACTGGGCTCCTTTCATGTCTAATTCTAGTATGTGTTCTATGTACACATTTCATCAAAATATGTCATAGTTTGTCTCTTCTCTCTCTCTCTCTCTTTCTTTTCTCTTTTGCACTTCTTTCATCTACAATACATGTACACTGTAGATCTAGAATGTATGTGTAATTTATCAAAATTTTGCAGTGATCATTTCTAATTGAGTAGTCTTTTTTTTTTTGTACTCCAGACTTTGAGCATTTACATACTGTTTGTATGCATCAAAATACATGTATGTCACTCTCTCTTTTCTACTTGTTTTCTTTCTTTCTTATTGTTCTCTAGACTTAATAAGATACATTTCCAGAATCATGTGTACATACATGTATTTACTGCATGCACTCCATCAGGATATGCAGCTCAGGGACTGAATGTATTTAATCTCAAGGTTCCTTTTCTGGCCTCTATGCGTTATTTATTTCTAAAAGGTACAGTCTACAGTGTACATCATGTGTACATGTATGTTTAACCAAAATATGCAGTGATTGTTCCATCCCTCAAATAGGTCAGTCTTTCCTTTTCATTAACTTTAAAGTGCATACATGTACTACAACGTAAATGTACATGTACTGGATAATGTATAATGCAGAGCAGTAGGATTTGGTCTAAGCAGCCCGGGGGGATATGTCCCATTGAAGCCTGTACATCATCCGTGTAAACAAAAACATAGAAAAAGGGTCGTTTTTCAGCACCGGGCGGGGAACCCGGGGTTCCAGTTAAGGGTATCAAAAACAGGAAAAATCAGAGAAAAGGGTATCAAAATCAGGAAAATCCGGGAAAATGTTCGTAACTAGGAGATAATGACGCAATCCTTGCATAAAATCCCTGTTAAGGGTATAAAAATCGCAGGTGTAATGCATTATTTCCATCCTACTTTAATCCCCATTTAGGGTGCTTTTCAGAAAGTGATTTACAGGCCTCAATGAGACATATCCCCCCGGGAAGCAGTAACATCTGCTGTCAACTCTCTGTCTTTGCCTACAAAAGTGACTCTGATGGGCAGGTAGAAATCATCAAACACACACAAAGAGGTGACTTACCCCTCCCGTAACCCTGGGTGTGCTTCGCGAAACTGTTCACCACCGCATCCACGGCTTCCTTCAACACGGCCTTGGCCCTCTGGTCCGTCATGTGACCACCTTCCCCGCCCCGGGGGGAGACGCCGTGGGGCGGGAGACGTCCCTTCACTGCGGCCCCCATGCTCATGGCAGCCTGGATCTGATCCTCGTGGAGAGGGGGAGGGGGTTGGCGATAGGCCATGACTGCGGCAATTGAAGTTCTCCTCTTTGGATAACGTTTACAGTACTTAATTTTCACTTGTGGAATTAATTCCAAATTAGGCAAGTCAACTGGAATGCATCAGCATGTTGGGTTTACATCATGAGGCAGTCACACCAAAGTTTTGACAGTTCTTGAAGACACAAAATCCAAATCATCTGTGAGTGTTGAACTCGGACTCTTTTCCAAGTCCAGTCTCTGTAGAAAATCAAAGAGAAAAAGTGAAAAAATGATTTAACAGACCATTTTAATAACCTGTGGTGGTCCGAAACTCTTTGTAACAATTAAAATGTACCTTGACACCATGTACATGGATGCACATTTACGTGTACATGTACAAGTTATCTGAAAATAAGCTAGTACTGCATAGTACCTGTACCTAATCATTGTACCAGAAAAGCTTCAATAGCTTTTGTGTGCATCAGCAGGCATTTTGGCTTGCTACATGTAGATTATTCAACATGAGACTTTTTGAGAGGAAAATAATTATTTAAAATTTCAATCTCAACTCTGAATCCCCAAATCTGTAGCACATTATTGAGTTGAAGAGTCCCTGAATCAGATAATCTATGAAATTGATTTGAGAAAATGAAATCTTGCTTGGGACAATTTTGTTGTCTGTTTTCGACTGAGCATGCAATGGTGAATTTTCGATACAGTCCCACACAAGTTTTGGCCTATGAGTGTGTACATGTACATGTACATGTATATGTATGTAATTTATAATGCATCTACAAATGTAATACACAACATGTAATTCATGACTTTATAAAAATCCACAGACCGACAAGGAAAACGATCAAAACATAAAGGGCACATTTTAATGCTAAATATTAAAAAGGTACATGTATTGGTAAAAAATTCTGTACATCTTTGTCCCAATAATCTTAAACATGGTAAAGGTACATGGCTTAGAGCCTTAGACAGCAATCCACAAAACTTTGATCATAGACATAAAACTGCAGTACCATACTTCAATACAATTACAATCACATGTAAGTTCAATGTTCATACATACATGTATAGTACATCATGTTTGCATGGATGGCTGATGCCTCAATAAATTTCAGTTTCATCAGTTCTTTCATGTAATCTAGAATATTGCACCCTTGTTAAAACTATATTTCTGTATCTGAAAGGGCATAGAAGGCATGCAACTCTGCAAGGTTGTTGCCGTCCTATTGCTTGCAGAATATCTACATGTAGATGATGTTTTATTTCTACATTACAAGTATCACATGAAACTACACTACACATATTAATTTTGACATTTTTTTTTGTTTTGGGCTTTTTTTTTTTTGTTGTTTCGCTGACAGGCCTATATTTAGATCGAATAATGTGCAGACCATTTGTACATATGCAGATACATGTGTAGATTCATTGCAATTGTGTATGCAGACTGCAGAATGGTTTGACACAATTGCTAATAATAATTCATTTCAGTTAAATCTGCAGCATGTAACTTAGTTTAATATTCATAGCTCACCGTTCAGTCCATTTTTCTGAATAATCACAAAATGACCAAAATGACCAATTTTCTGTTCTAAGTTAGACTCGGCCCTAGGCCTAATTCCACATGAAATTTGGTTGAAAGTAAATCTGTAAGTTTTCTTTCCATTTCTAGTGGAAAGTTTCTGGAAACAAATTTCAATCATTATTCTTTTTTTTCTTTTTTTTCCCCCGAGAGATTTTAACAGCTCAGTCTTTGCATCCACTTCGACTTCAAGTGCACTTGACCAAATTAACAATGAAAAACAATGCAACATGATCACACATGACACACCACCAACAAAATAGTCTAACTGTAATGTTATAGTAACTGTTACTGTTGTTAGTTAGGCCTACCATTTTACCAAAGTTCCAAATGCACAAATGAAATCACACTCACAATGTGAGTGTGAGTCACATCACAATCACAGAATAATTAACAGAAACATGGTCATGATGGTAACTTAAATGGATGGGACAAAAATGGCATAATCGTGTTTCAGGCCCCACGCAATTAATGCATGGTGAGTGGGGCTGATGCCCACATACATCATGATCGATTATCTCTTCTGACCTAACTTAGACCACAGCTTACTAGGACAGAAATACAGAAATAGAAGACGGCGGACATCACATTTTTTTAAAACAATGTGTTGATCGATCATAAAACTCTCTTATATATACTCGTGTTAACGGCCCCACCAAATGCGATTCAAATATGATTAATACAGCATCGGGGCTGATGAGCACAGTATATATACTCGTGTTTACGGCCCCACCAAATGGGATCCAAACGTGATTAACACAGCAGCGGGGCTGATGCCCATCAGCCCCACTGCCGTGATAATCAATTCATAATCCCGTTTGGTGGGGCCGTAAACACGAGTATATATTAGGGAGTTGTCAATCCAGTAATGTTAAAAATGTGAAAATGTGAAAATGTAAAAATGAGTTTCATTCATGATCGATCAACTATTGAACGAATATAAAATGTAGGCCTAATAGTTCGTGGGGGAATCAGCCCCACATTCAAACTATATTAGAGGTGGGGCCTGAAACACGATATTGCCACAAAAATAATTCCTCATCAACAGATCAAAGTCCAAATTAATTCAGAATTAAAATGTTAAACCAGACACATTTCATTCTCCTGTCTACTACATGTAGCCGCCATGCCATGCCATGGCAGGGCAAGGGCTCCTGTCCTAGTCTGCGGGTGGAATTTGCTTGCTTGGCCACGGCCAAGGCCGGTGCTTTGGACAATCGGTCTCCGATAGAAACCGGCCGACTATGAGCTGTTGGGCCGTTGGCGTTGGCATCGCTGCGACATTGCTAGCAGCAGCAAAACACCACACATTCAACGATTCAACATCACAGTATACGAATTGGCAAAAATGAATCCCTTTCAACTTCACAAAGCTAACACCCTAAAAATAACAGAAATAAAATTTACCACGACTAGTTCTTCAAAATACTGTGAAAATGACAAAGTCCAAGGAATGAAGTGTGTTCCTTCCAGGTTCCTTCTGCCAGCTTGTCCCCATCCAAATGCAAATGTTTTTATTTTTTAACAAAATGTTAAACGCCATCTACGTTCATAAACAGCATGATTCTACACTTCTACATCTCTAATAGATTTCGTTTTTGGATTTTGAACAATTCTTTTTACATGTAGTTTACAACAGTAGGGGCCTATAACAACACAATATTAAGAGCTTGAAGGCAAAAACCGATATTTTTGTCAAACTGAAATATTTGCAATTAAAGATCAAGAAAAATAAAGAAAATGATATGAAAATAGGCTACTTTTGACCATTGAAAGGTGACCGACTGACCGTAGGCTACTTCAAATTGTCAAAAATGGCCTTCAAGGTACACAATTCCCGGGACAATTCCCCCCCCCCCCAAATGGATTTATATGAAATTTCGAGTTAGGAATCAACATAATTCTTCACAAATGCTTGAAGAATTAAAGTAGCCATGTCATATTCAAACATTAAATCAAAAGAATTTCTATTTTTTCTTGAAAATGAAGAAAATGTTATATTCTCTGTACAAAATGAAAGGAGAGTTGTCCACGAAGACATCACATATGCTGGCAAAGTTGCCAACTCAAGGATCCCAATAACAGGGATTTACTTAAATTTTCAAGATTCATAACTCTGGAACGGATTGTCCGATTTTGCTCAAACTTGACTGTTTAATCTTTCTTTTTCATCTCCATTCACTAAAAGTACACTGATGCCTGGGTTCCATTCTCCTTTAATCAGTTTTCGCAATTAAACTCTTAGAAATTTGGAAAATAGAGAAAGAAATATAAGCTAACAACCAGCAAGATAGACCTGGGGGTGTAACATAAAGAGATACAATCAATCTTACAATCAATTGTATCTCTTTAGTGCATGGTTTGCCATAGACTTACGATTGATATCAGTCGTAAGATTGATTGTATGTTTTATGTTACACCTCCCAGGGACCGTAACACAAAGGTTTGCAATCAATCGCAAAGCTGTAACAGCTATTCAAGACCATTGTTTCATGCACATCTCGTTCAAAAGGTGACTCTGGACCAATCAGAATGGTTGTTTTAAAATTTGCGATTGACTGCAAACCTTTGTGTTACGGGCCCCTGGAAACTCGACTGCAGGGGAGCGTTTCATGAAGAGTTTTGTCGGTGATTTTCACCGACTAATTTGCTATCAGCCAATCAGATGCGAGAATTTTCAGTAGCTTGTAACAGTCGGTGATTTTCACTGACAAAACTCTTCATGAAACGTTCCCCTGAAATGACTGCACTGTTTGTAGATCCGGTAAAATATTATATCCCCTTCACCCTGCTTCCCCCTCCTCCCCATACGGAAAATGAAGAATGGAATATTAAGAAATTGGGGAACATTTTATTATTATTATTTCATAATCAAGACAAGATTTAGAAACTTCAGAACTGTTACTCCAGCCCCCGCCCGGCTTATATGATTTTGACCTTGGATTTATAATTAAAAAAATCTAGGGGGAAGGGCTCGACAAATAACACACACTAAACAACAACATAGGTTAGAAAGAAATAGAGAACAAGAAGTTAAAATAGTATGATGATGATGATGATGATGATGATGATGGTGATGATGATAATGATGATGATGATAATGGTTGGTGATGATGTTGATGATGGGCATACTGATGAATATGATGTTCATGTAGGCCTATTATGATGGTGCTGTTGCAGATGATGGCGATGACGACGATGATGAGTAATCCGCTCCTTGACATGCTTGAATGATGATGATGATGATGATGATGATGATAAGTGTTCATCTTGCCCTTTTCTGTTTCCAATCGTCTACGGTCACTTTTTTTTTCTTATTTAAATATCTCCCACATGCTTTCTTTCAATCTCTCCCTCTCTCACACGCTCTTTCTCTCTCTCTCTCTCTCTCTCTCTCTCTCTCTCTCTCTCTCTCTCTCTGCATGCATCTATTGCAGTCCCTTCTATCGGTATCCTCATTGTGCATGCTATTGTGTATCATTATTGACTTTTCTCGCGGCATCTCTCTCTCTCTCTCTCTCCTGTCTAGCTCCACCACCTCTCCATTACCCTCCCCCTTCCCCTAAAATCTCCTCTCTCCGCCCCCCTCTCACTCTTGCCTCTCTCTCTGTGTCTATCTGTTTCTCCCCCCCCCCCCTCTCTCTCTCTCCCTCCCTCTGCAGTCATGTTATAAACAGAACACTACACACCACCATTGTCACTAGGCGACCAAACGCTATTATTTGTCATAGGAGATTATTTCCCGTACCGTCCCATTGACTATGTGCAGACAGGCGTAATAGAGAACCCTTTTCATTAAGGAAACTATTCTATATTCCATACCTCAATTATTTTTTAATCATCTCGAGAGCCAATTTCCTTCAAAATACCATTAATTAGCAAATCACCAAAGATCTATTTGCTAAAACGATTACGAAGAAACAAACTCTACGCGTTACATAATCATGAATAAACAGCAAGTGATATAACACAATATTCTGAAAAGTATGAAAATAGACTACATGATTGTGTCCAAAGTCCCACAACCATGATATGGTTCGTGGAGAAATAATTATTCCATGAAGAAGCGGTAATGGTTTTATTGCAATGTATGTTACGTGCTCGTAAGTCCCCAAACGATTTCATCCAAAAATGTTTCATTTTCACGACATCGTTCTTCGTCAATATTAAAATCCATGGAAAGACACCCGTGGACATAATGCCAAGAGTGGATAACATTATGATTTCTACGGCCGGATTCTGTTACCCACCGAGAAGGACACAAGTCGGTAAGTATTTCAGCTTTAACTTAATATTATAAACTGTATGATTGAAAGATATCCGTGATGTATGATTTGATACGAATATATATTTCTCAATATGGTTAAAATAGAATAGCAAAGCGCAGTGTATTATTATTTTATCATACTCCAGAAACCCTCTGCATGTATAGATAGTGAAAAAAGAGAAGGAAAAAAAATGAAACTTCACAGTTAAGGAGAGAAGAATATGACAAGCCTATATCTGGTCACGGGTGTAGATTTTTAAAAAGATGATCAATCCAGTAGAGTCGCAGATACGGATCAGATGAGAAAAAAACGATTGTGATGTCATAATCAGATAATGCAAGATGTCATTTTTCTAAGCAACGCATTGAGCGCATGCTCTAAAAAACACTTAACATTTCAATACAATGTATTCACGTAGTCTGCAATCATACTTGCAGTACTGAGGCCTGCACGCTCAGATTTTCAATTTGGTCTACTCATATTATGTAATACGTAAGATATATGATATACATATGTTCAGCCAGTGTATTTAGATTATTGTGCACGGAGGTTTCTATCAGCACATTAACTAGAACGAGTCGAGCTTCAGCTTTAAACTTTGAGGGCAAAATGTAGCTACATAGACTTAGGTATTATGGGCGTGCTGTTATTTTGATATAACTTCCTTTTCTGCTCGCATGTAAATTATGTCCTGAGTGTTTGTGTTAATTCATTTATCCATGCATTTGATTGATTGATTGATTGATTCATTTATTTGTTTATTTATTTATTTGTTCATTCATTCATTCATCATGTTCATTCATTCATTCATTCATTCATTCACTCACTCACTCACTCACTCACTCAGTGCCACTCAGTTATTATTTGGCCATTCTTTCGTTCATTCACTGAATTTTCATTAATTTTATTTATTCAATTTTACTCTCTATTTAACAGAATGACTGTTATCTCTTCTCGGACGTTGAATCTTCAAGACATGGTGTTTCTCAACAAAACGAGGCCGTTGGGACAGATGAAAGACGGATAACCTATCAGGCTCATCATGGGCTGCGGAGGATCAAAGAGCACCACCGTCGTTGAGAGCAACGTGGACGTCCAACGTCATAATAAACGGCATAATGACGTCATCAATGAAAGAGCACCAGCAGACAAACAGGTGGACAAAACCGGACGACATGGCGAAAATGGCGAAAATGTTGGAGTAAGAGGCCCTATTAAAGAAAATGAAAGGACACCTCATCTTGTGAATGGTCATAGTGCAATAAAAGGTGTTAAGAACAGCGTTTCTGGTGGCATAAATACTCCCAATCTTGCTGGTGACGAAACAGATGGGCTTCAAAACCATTCTTCAAAAACGGTTAAAGAGCAAAAGAATTATGTACCTAATAAAAGGCATGAGGAAGTTCCACAGGAGAAATCTATCAGCGAGCGAGTTACAAAGATTTCTGTTCCAAAGCAACCGCAGAAGAGGGAGGAGAAGAAGGTCGTACCAACCAAAAATGAGCAACCTTCGTCGACAGAAGATGCTCATCACAATGGTGATTCTAAAGTCAAGCAGCAGCAGCAGCAGAAGGAGGAGAAGAAGGTCGTGTCCACCAAAAATAAGCAACCTTCGTTGACAGAAGATACTCATTACGACGGTGATTCTAAAGTCAAGGAAGTATCTCACGCACAAGGACTCAATAACCTACAGTCAAAAGACGTTAAGCAGACATCCAGACCAGAGGCAGTCGTAAGCAAGAATAATCAGATTGTTATCAAGAACGCACCTGCAATACCTGAATTGCATGTAGACCATCGGGACTTGAAAACTGAATCGCCTTTCGACCCTTCGGTGAGAGTCGAAAAATACCGGAAAGATCCGATACCGGTGTTCGGTCGAAGCGCGTTCCCACTGAGCAAAGACCAACCCGACTTGACGATTGAGGACACCTTCTGGCCAGGGAAACGAGCTCTAATACCCGACTACAGTAAAATGAAGAAACTGGATAAACATGCAATAGAGGTAGGTATCATCTCATAGTCACGAACTCTTAGCTTTATATGAAAAGAAGGGGAAGTAGCGTAATGAGCAAAAACGTGGGAGGGGGGGGGAGGTGCAGAAAAGTTTAAGTTACCAAAAGTGAGGAAAATGCCCCCCAAAATCATGTCATTTCACCAGCATTTGTAAATCACTGATATCAAATCATAAATAAACTACGATTGATTTTTTTTTTTTTTTTGGGGGGGGGGGGAACTGCCCTAAGGATCGCCTCCCCTCCCCCCCCCCCCCCCCGCCCATCAGTACGCCAGGGGGTGGGGGTGACCAAATTCACAATTAGAAAATGTGCATTTCATGTTTGTGATATATATATATATATATATATATATATATATATATATATATATATATATATTGCACTGATCAATCCTTCACGGTTTTTTTTTTATTTTTTTTTTATTTTACTTGTGAGGCGGGAAGAAAGATAAACTTTAAAATGAAGATGGTGGAGAATAAATAGTCCAACCACGTACAGGGAGGTTGAGGAGTCGAAAATTCAATCTGATTCAGTGAAGGTGCAGTGATGAAGGAACAATAATAAAAACAAAGAAAAAGAAGAAAAAAGAAAATCGTCAAAATTACTATTCTCTAGTATGATTGGCTTTCGAGACTAGTTTGCCTTCCCCGTACTCGTTCCAAAACGAATATTGCCCTAGCCTTCTTCCATAATTATCCCCATGAAAAACAAAGTTCATTTTCCTTCCTTTTCTCCCTCTGTTCTCTTTAAAAGTATCATTTGAGTTGGAAACTGAGGCGGTTCCTGGGACGCCGAAAACCCCTCTTATAAATCAGGCATGAAAATGAGATATGCATGACAAAATTTATAATTCGATTCCCATTCAAAATGGAGGAACCTACACGGAGAAGCTCGCCGGGGGCAGCTTTATCATCGGTATTAGATCAAGCAGTCATTTAATTTATTTTGTTTTCCCTTCACTTTGTCAGACTCCCCAGAGATTTCGGAAAGACATGGACAAGCTAGTTGCCCACCTGACTAAGGTCGCCACCTCAGAACTCGAGAAGCTTCGAGTCATCTTCCGCTGGGTCGCACATAACACCGAGTATAATGTGCAGGGATACAGGACGGGCAACCTCGGCGACAACTCGGCGGAGGCTGTCCTCCGGACCGGACTAGCGGTTTGTGACGGGTATAGCAGGCTTGTGGTAGCTATGTGCGCGTAAGTATGCACATGTCCTGACTTAAATGTCGATAAGGCAGTGACATTAATATCATATTTATATTAAACTGAAAACTAGTAATCATGTGGAAATTTGAAAATGCACAGATTTTTTCGACCGAGACGCCTCATATACATTTGATAATCAGTCTTTGTTGCCATTTTTCTCTGAAACTGAATAATAATATTCAACGATTCTTTAACGATAGCAAAACAATTCATACTGGAAAAGGTATTTCAGTATACGTGAACAAAAATCATTTATTTGATTTTCTACGTGTTCCAAATACACTCTAAAACGGCTTTACCTAAAACAGAGCTTGAAAATACTCTAATGCTCCGTTGGCAACAAAGGATTTACTCTCCAACTGCAAAAAACTACGATCATGTCCCGACATATATATTCGACATACAAGAATGAAAGTCTAGACAATATATGTACATATTAATTGCTGGTAATACACCTTTCTCTAAGTATATGACCCCCATGAGCAAGAGGACTGTAGACAACCTTATCTTTATCACCCTGTAGGTAAGAACCAGTATGGGTTATAGGAAAAGGAGGAAAAAATTTACTGGTATAGGTTCAGAAGACTATATGTAGCAACTGGTGCACAGGACACCAAAAAACTACACTAACAAAAACAACAACACGGGAGCATTTCATGAAGAGTCTTGTCGGTGATTTTCACTGACTAATTTGCTCTCAGCCAATCAGGATTTTCAGTAGCTGTCTTGTCGATGAAAACCACTAACAAAACTCTTCATGAAACGCTCCCAAGGATTTCATTTCAAAGCTTTAGGTCTCAGATATGTTGATACCATAAAGGTGTATAAGACTTAACACTGGCCATGCTGGAACCAGCTGACCCTTGTACTAAATCCATGGGAGGCTGAGAATTCAGTATTGAACGAGTTAATTTACTAAGCGATAGCACTAGAAAGAGAATGTGGCACCTCGTCAGTGGTATCGATCTTCTAAGAAACCAGTTGAACCTATAATAGAGATCATCAAGGCATATACATCTACAAAGCCATTCTTGGTGCGACAGTGTCGAGTCACCATTCAACAATATTCAGGCAATGGTATTAATATATATCCTTCTATAATCTTTCTAATCAGGAAAGCTGGTGTAGAGTGTGAGAAGATCAATGGGCACGCCAAGGGAAGTGGCTATCAACCAGGCCAGGAGAACCTCTCCAAGCAGTCTCATTCTTGGAACAAAGTTACATTGAATGGCCAAACCTTCCTGTGCGATTGTACCTGGGCTGCCGGTGATGTTGGTGAGTGTCCCGTTTGCGATACCTCCTTTTATGTAAAAATGGCAGGCCCTATATAATAGGGGAGGTTCCCAAGTCCGAAAAATCTCATACAGTCAAGTTACTATTTCTTACGTCATTGCGTCAGATGGCCGCCGGAAATTTTACTGATATTAACTGAAATCAATGATATAATTCAAAATGACAAGAAAGTTAACAGCATGAACATGCAGAATATATTAGCAGATCTAATTCATGACCTATAAGGTCAAAATGATGTCAGTGGCGGATCGGGGGTGGGGGCGCAAGAGGCGCCCCCCTCCATGTTTTTTTTTTTGAGAATCACACATGCATACAGTCATGTTAATGTAGCTATAATTATCTAAGAAATTTTTGTCTGCGCCCCATCTATTTTAAAATTTCCCGTTTGTGCCCCCTCTTTTTTCCAAATCCTGGATCCGCGACTGCATGGATGTTGCTTTATTTTTCAAATTTAGGCCTGTCACCGGATTCATGGTAGCCTTACCTGAAATGCTTTTTAATCTAAAGGCTTACTGTTTTTCGTGCAGATTCTGTTTATACAAGGCACTGGAAAGAGGAGGAGTTCTTAGCCGAACCAGAGGGCTTTGCAAATTCTCATCTTCCAAAACAATTTCAAAACCAGGAAACTACCTCTCCATACAACTCACTTGAAGAGTGGAATAGTACTCCTCAATTCGGGCACTTGGCGCAATTCACTGGTCTCGAAAGTCTGACACACAAAGACGGTATCATCAAGGCCCCAAGCAACACCTGTTTGATCAAGTTCAAACTCAAGAGGGCGCTGTATAATACATTCTGCTTTGTAGAAAACGAGGATCGAAAGAAAATGAAAGGAGTCGTGCAACATTGGTGGAATGGGAATGAGTTGTCATGTAGCATTCGACTTCCAAAAGCTGGTAGATATTCTTTGGTCATCATCGGCAGTCTTTCGTCGCGGCGCAACGAAAAGGAAAATGCAGAAGTGTTATATCCTGAATATCCCTCAGATGCTATTGGTAATTCTTTAGTAACCTACGTAATCAAAGCAACGGGTAGTGAGAAACTCAAGCCTATGCCCACTGAAGAGCACATGAACCTGTTCGGGGCAGCCTTGAATTTGCCAGACTATGGGCTGACGCCAGCATCTGAGAATCAAGCAACCATTAAGGCGGTGGCGGGTAGTGCTCATGTGGTCTTCAAGAAGATTCAACAAGGCCCTTCGTCGGTAATTGCTGAGCTGTATAAATTCGGAGATCAGAACAAAAAGCTCACATCGTCTGTTTACTGTGAACACTTTGATGATTGGGTAGTTTGTCATGTCCGCTGCCCTGCTCCTGCAAAGTATATACTTATCATGTATGTGAAGTCCGTCCATGAAGAACACTCATGTCGGGTGCTTAATACGATTGTTTGCGAAGGGACGTTTGACCCAGTACGTCTTCCAGACATGAGAGGTGTTTCAGGGCCAAACGCTCGATTTGCAGAACTCGGTCTTCGCCTCAAGAATGCGCTGACAACGACGCTGAATACAACAGAAGGAGAAGGGCAATTCATCATCTCCTCTGATGTCACCAGAGAAATTAAGATAATTGCTGACTTGAAAGATGTTTCTGAATCCCCAAAGAATGACGGGAGCCATGTGGTAGTGACCACCAAAGGGGAAGCAGAACAGATAACAACCGTAAGCCTCAGGTTCAAGCAGAAGGGAATCTTCAAGCTAACTCTTTTCGCAAAGGACGGGTCCATGTCGAAGCACGAGTACATCGGACACTGGCTTGTAGTTTGCCGCAAACCCAGCAAGAAGGATTCCTATCCTACTGGAGCCTCCGATTTTGGTCCCTCCGCTGAGTTTCATTCTCAAGGTTTGGAAACAACAACACAGAGCAAATTAGTGTGCATAAACGGAGAAGGGACCCTTGAAGTGTGTAGTAAACCGGAATCCTGTACCGAATTTATCTTCAGTTTAACAGCAGGTAAAGAAAATGAAATCGAGCGTCAGATATTCGCCGACACTTTCGTCACGCAAGCAAAACGCCTGACGAAATTTCATTTCCGTATGGACAAGACTGGCACCTTTGCGTTCCGACTGTTTGCCAAATCTAAAGGTAGTAAAAAGCATGCTTATGTCGGGATATGGCTGGTAGAGAACGACACAGTCTGTAAGAAGCCGGGATATCCAGGTAGGAAAAATACTTACGGACCAAATTCTATCTTCTGGGATTCAGGACTTGACTTCGATGACGGTATCTCAAAGAGGCTTGAATTGTCGGACGGAGAGGGCGAATTGTCCTTTACGCACACACCGGGCACTAATCGAAAGATTACGGCGCACCTAGAAACTGCAGGTGGGGCGCGCGTGGATCACGGGTCAGTTTCCACAATAATCGAAGGAACTTGGTCGGAAAAAGGACACATAGCTTCCACAAGATTGCGACTAAGGGTCAAGAAACCTGGGATCTACGACCTTGTTGTCTTTGCCGAAAACGAGAAAGGGGGGTCTTTCAGTTTCGCAGGTGTTTGGCTTGTCGACTGCTCTATGGCCACTGACAAGGCAATGTTTCCTGACATCAGAGGTACTATGGGACCAGATTCGAAGTTCTTCAAGATGGGCCTTTCAACAAAAGCGTCACTCTCCTCGACTATCCCTGCAGATGCTGGCGGGATCTGCACGCTCCAGGTGTTGAGAAAGAAACCATTCGACGTAATCTTCAAGGAATCTGATAAGAAGTGTGAGGTTTCTGTGACGAAGTCGGAAACTGGGAAACATTTCTTCACCTGCACCGTGAAGCTCCCTAGACCTGGACTGTATACCCTGGACTTATTTGCTTCGGAACCAGAAGAAAGGACGAAGGATTTCATGGGGAAATGGCTCCTAGAATGGAACACGAAGTGATACGACGCTTGCGACTTCCAAAGAAAGTCGACTTTTGCAATACATCCATGTCGGGTTATTTTCTGTCATGACCATTTCTCTACTAAATGCATCATTGTAGTAACGAACTCCGAGCCTCCCCTTAATCTTGTTCACTCGGGTTAGATAGCTTGAATTGCGCAGCCTCAAAGCATTGAACGGTCAGTGTAGCCGACACTATACGCCCTGATGTTGGAAGGCCTGCATGGGTGGGGCAACTTAATTGCAGTGCGTGGGCATCTATGGGCACCGAGAAAATTACCTTCTGGCTACAGATACGCCATCACAGCACCTTCGTCAAGCCAGGGAACTATACCCCCCCCCCCCGTAACCATTGAGCACTTCTGCATGGTTAGGATAGAGGGAGTTGCTAGGCTGGACTGTACTCTATTGTAGTGTGGGTAAATGATCTCTTCAACGGCACATTTTCACACAAGGTAAAATTAAATACAAAGGGTTTTTTTTGAAAAATATTATCATTAGGTATTTTGAATGAGTTCAGAATAATGAATCATAAATCTTTGAGCTTAAAGCCGCATGTGCGGATTAAATCCCCCCCCCCCCTCTCTCTCCCTCTCGACGCATTATTGGCAACTAATCCCCCTGGACCCCGTTGCACAAAATTTACCACTGATGGAAACCGTGATTTGAATGGCTGTTGAGCAGTGTAACTTTGTGTTATTGATGGCAGAGTATACCATTAATGATAAGTTTTATGCAACGGGACCAAGATAATGTTCAGTGCTTCCGCCACCTTCCTGCAGTACCCCCCCCCCTCCCCGCCCTCCTCTCTTTGTCTTCCAGTGACCAAGTTCCTGATTATTTCCCTCCCTTATACGACGTTTTGCAATAATTGATTGTAAATGAACATGACTCGTTATAAACAGTTCCGATATAACAGGATACTCAATATAGCAAGGTATTTTTTTTATCAGTCTGCTAGTTCTTTTCATAAATCATTATGCCTTAGAACTACATGATCCATGGTGTCCATATGATGTTAACCAGTAATTTCAAATAACATGATCAGTATCATAACTCATAATATTAAGCATAAAGAAAGACTCAGTCATGATTATAGCAATTAATTTCGCAGTCTTATTGTTCTCGTTATAAATTGGGAGATGTTCACGCAGGGGCGTCAATCAATCAATATACATACATACATACATACACACACACACACACACACACACACACACACACACACACACACACACACACATATATATATATATATATATATATATATATATATATATATATATATATATATGTATATATATATATATATATATATACATTATGATATTTTCCGGGGGAAACTCTCTAGAAAAGGTCCTCATCTCAGTCGGGGGAGGGGAAGGGGCATACACCAAAAACTTGCTGACAAGCCAAGAAAAATTATAAAAAGAAAGGTCGTCAGCTTATTTAATTTGTCTATTTGTTTATTCATTTTCAGGGGGTGGTGGGACATACGCCATAACAAATGCTGATAAGCAAAAGAAAAAAGGGGGAGTCGTCAGCTTAAAATTGAGGGGGACACACCCTCTCATATCCTCCACCCTTATTTTATTCATTTATTTATTTATTTATTTATTTATTTATTTATTTTTTTTTTTTTTGGGGGGGGGGGGGGGGCTTTCCCCCTGTGTCTCTCCTGATTGATGCCCATGGTTGTACGATTTTTTATCATTGGACACTGCTGGATGTCATCTCTTTAGCAGTATACCGGTACAGAGTCGCATGTCAAAACACACCCAAAAGAGAGTGCTATATAGATTCTATGCAAGATCATGCTTCAATATCGTATTGTATTTGTCACGTATTTATTTGTTAGCACCAAGTGCAATTTTACTTATTACGTACGTCTTGAGTACCTCACATAGAAAGAATATTATATATCGTGCAACATGTAAAGACAAAATAAAATGTTTTTATACATTGCAAAAAGACGTATCGGTATATTGGTTTTATTGGATTGAAACTTGTTTGTTCTACTTGAAAACTGAAGGTGGTTGAAAATACATTGTATATAGCAATGACAAAAAGTGAAGATTTTTTTTTTTTTTTGTGAGGAAAATAAAGTTTATACATGTCTGGAATCGTAGGATGGAATTTTGAAAAAAATGGTAGGGGGGGGGGGGACAAACAATATATCAAAGAAACAAACAAAGCAGATTAACTGAAGACCAGAAATTGAAGGAATGAATGAAAAGAGCATGGGCTAGGCAAAAGCGCGCCTTACATAGAGCCCGAGTGAGTATGATTTCGTCTGTATGGAGCTAGAAGGGCGTTAACTCATATACTTTAACATAGTTAATGCCCTTCTGGCTCTGCACAGAGGATTTAATTATCAGAGAGACTGAGAGAGAGAGAGAGAGAGAGAGAGAGAGAGAGAGAGAGGGGGGGGGGGGAGGGAGAGAAGGATAGATAGATAGATAGAGAGAGAGAGAGAGAGAGAGAGAGAGAGGAGAGAAGGAAATGTGCAGATCGAAGGGGTGGGAAGGAGAAGGCGTGGGCGTCATTCACGGGGGGGGGGGGGGAGGAGCAGGAACAAGTCCCCCATTTTTTAATTTTTTATTTCTTTTTAAGATGGGGACACAATAGGGTATGTCTCCTTCTCCAAAATTTAAGCTGAGGACAAATTGTGGTTGTTTGTCAATGACTTTGGGGTATGCCCCCAATCTTTTTTTTTAGAATGCCCCCTATAAAACGGATTGACGCCCTTGGTATGGGGAAGAGGCACTAGGCGGGGGGGGGGGGATGAAATGGGGCTCGGCCTTATCGTTTTTATATCTGCTTGTATTATGTTTTGATTCCTTAATTGAATTAAAAAAAAGTAAATAAAAAATATAATACAAATGGGGCTCGCAGCCTGGCCCTCTATACTGATCTTAGAGATTGTATTTTTTTTCTTCTTCTTCTTCTTTTTTATGTGCACACGTTGGTATCAATAATGCCCACAGCATTTTTATTTATTTGATTTGATAGGGATTGTATGTTTTTGTTGTTGTTTTGTTTTAAAGAAATTTTTTATTTCCATCCAATGAACAAATAAAAAGCACATAATATTAAGCACATGGTACATTTAATATCAAAAGTATAAAGTCACAAATTCTCAAACTGAATTCAATAACGTATACATTCGATTGATTTGAATAACTATAAATTCAATAACAGAACACATCATGCTTTTACACCTGATATCAATTACATGCAATGTAGGTCTATATAATACAGAAAGAATGAGACGCTGGAAAAAGTCTTACATGTTCAATTGAATGAAATTAAATTAAAAAAAAAATAGTAAGAAAAAAATTTAAACCTTCCCTCTCCCTTCCCAACCCTGGGGCTCTTCCCCCCCCCCCTTAGATCCCACGTGACCGTATGTTTTTTTTATTTTTTTTTTAAAGAAATATTTTATTTCCATTCAATGAACAAATAAAAAGCACATAACATTAAGCACATACATGTAATATCAAAAATATAAAGTCACAAATTCTCAAACTGAATTCAATAACATAACACATCATGCTTTTACACCTGATATCAATTACATGCAATGTAGGTATTATAATACAGAAAGAATGAGACACTGAAAAAAAAGTCTTACATGTTCAATTGAATGGAAGTAAATTTAAAAAAAAAAAAAAAAAAATAGAAAGAAAAAAAAAAAATTTAAACCTTTCAAGAATGTTGAATGTTTAATATCGATAGCGATATCGTCCAATGCTGACGTCATTCCTGAAGGAGGAGGTAGATGGAACGGATGTTTACATTTATTCAAGGAAGTTAAGAAAGTTTATTTTCCATCAGAAACAGCACAATGTGGGTTCGTCCAGAAGAGGTTCTCATTGCAAACGCTCTTTGGTGAGTAAAATCCACTTTTCACATACTTTATCATTAGGAAATGTCCACAGAACGGAACCCGGTGCATCGTCTTTTTGTACAGTGTAGTCCCATACGGTGTGCTTTGTGTTTGAAATTATGGAGACTTGTTTATTGATTTGTCACAGTCTGTGTCACTTGCACGAATGCCAGGTTATCATCAGATAACCTTGCACTGAATTAGGCCTGTACAGTGGAAATTGCTGACAATAGGAAAGTAGTGTTCTCTGTCACATTTCTGGGACAGAGGAACAAGAGCAGTGATCAGAAAAAGATTTCTCAAAATTCATTTGATGATGAAGATAATTTAGGGCCTAGATCCAATTGAAGGAATGGAATGAAAATAGGATATGTTATCATACTGGGTGTAAAAAGCAAACATTTTCCAAGAATTTGTTGATTATTTTAGTGATTTCTATCTCCAACTATAGAGGGCAGCATTTCACATAAATTTGCACAGCTCACCATACCAATGGCTCCCTGAGTGAGTCTGTGTTAGCGATGCCAACGTAAGCCGCTGCGGTGAATGCATGCGTCCTATTCTGGGGCCTGTTTCTGGAAATCAGCGCCAAGTTAGTCATATCTTTGTCCGCCAACTACGGAGATGACTCTAATCTTGCTAAACCGTTTCACGAAGAGCATGCTAGCTAAATATCTCTTGAATCGATGAGGAAATGTGACAACACATAGACTCTAGCCTTGATCACAATCACACATATATTTTGTAAACAAGAAATTATCAGAACTGCAATTATTTGAGTGATCTGGTGAGGGCGAAGCTTAGAAATAGTAGCAGGGGGTTATAGATACAAGATATTTTCAAAGAAGGCAGATTACACCAAAGAAAAACTCATAAGATTCTGTTTTTAGTAATTAAGTTCATTGTTGTTTTGAACGTAAGATGGGTACCCCTGGGACACTAGATTTGCAAAATAAACCTTACGTTCATGATCGGAAAAAAGGAGGCATATTAAATATTTATCCAGCGTCACGTCTTGACCAAAACGTTGATATGCATAATTTTGGCAAATTACAAGCTAAAATATGTGTCTTAAAAAGTATTTTGTTTAAAGATCTACGATATAAATTATCTTTGAATAAATATGAGTCTGAAATCTACAGACTATCCCTTTGACTATGCCTTGCCTGACGTGGCAGAATTGCGTTCTTTTGAGAGATGTTACAATCACGGGAGAAACCCCCTAGGAAACCTTTTTTGCAGATCGTTTCTTATGAAACATGAAATATAATATTTATACATGAGCAAGGATGAATAACTGATTGCAGGAACCCTTAGAAAAGATAGATTTGAATTCTTTTTTTTACATCTATGTAGCTTCCATTTTGGCCAGCCATAACCTACCAAATTAGTGGCATATGATGGCGCTGCATATCAACGAAAAAAGATATGACAGGGTCAGAGGCGTCATAAGTTCTTAGTCGGGATGTTGGCGTTGATCTTGGCAAACACGGCTTTGTGAAACACGTAGCAGACAACTAGCCAACTAGCGGCGATCTCAGCTGAGAAGTTGACTTATGACGGTTTCGTGAAACGGGCCCCCGAATGCACGCAAAGTTTGCCGAGACGGGGTAGTAAATACATACAGCTGTGAGCTTCAGAGGAGCAATTGCTGATAAAAAAAACAACAAAAAAAAACAACAAAAAAACAAAACAAAGCAAAAAACAAAAAAAACAGGAAAATTCCACTTGATCAAGGTACATGTAATGGAGATCCAGTTGAAGGAGTGGTTTGGAAATAAGATATTTTATCATCCTACAATGCAAGAAGCAATTATTTTGGAGTATTTTACTCCATATTGTGGAGATTTATGTCTCCGAGTCAAGGTGGGCCTGACATGTAAAAAGGTTGAGAAGTACTGGTGTGAAAGATTCAATTTCATTGTGATTTTCATTATACTACAGGATCACAGAGAGAGCGAACCCATACTTTGCTCTGCAAAGACGCAAGGGTCATGGCGGCGGTGGGTTGACGTCTCTTGTCATAGGAACGTTGGACTCGGTTTTAGACAATAAGTCTGCTCCATACCGCATCCTACACCAGACTCCCCAGTCAGAGCTTTATCACAGTGAGTAGTTTGACGGTGAAGGTGGTGGTGGTGATGATGATGGTCACTGGGTCATGGTGATGATTGATGATGCTGATGATGATGATGCTGATGATGATGATGATGATGATGATGATGACGTTGATGATGATTGTGCTGCTACTGCTGATTGCTATGATGATTAATAGTGATGGTCATGGTGATGTTGATGATGATGATGATGATAATGATGATGATGATGATGATGATGAAGTTGATGATGATGATGAATGATGCTGCTGCTGCAGATGATGATGTTAATGATGATTGTGTTGATACTGTTGATTGTAATGATAGTGGAAACTTATAGAGCGCACATACCATCCAAGGGGGGCTAGCCCAGCAACAGTTCTCTTTAATGGAGGTACATGTACACTGTATACTACAGTAATTTTATATCCATACAAAAAACACTCAAAAAAAAAGTCAAATTTACTTTATTTGCACCACCCATCGGAAATGCTCAGCCCCACCCAATGATGATTAGTGGTGATGATTAATGATGATTAATGGTGATGATGATGATGATGATGATGATGATGATGGTGAGGATGATGATATCGATGGTTGTGATAGTGATGGTAATGATGAGGATGATGATTTTTATTACGTAATAATGATGTTAGAGGATGGTGATGATTTTTAGGATGTGGATTTAAAATGGTGAGGAGCATGATAATGGTGGTGATGATAGTGATGATGTTGGTGATTATGTGATGATGTTGATTGTTGTGATGATGATCATGATAATCATTATGATGATGCCAATGATGATGATGATGCTGCTTACATGTATGTTGATCACCTTGATAGTGATGGTATTGGTGATGATGATGATGATGATTGTCATCATCATGAGGAATATGATGATTCTATTACTTTAAAATCAACTCTAACTATATACATGTAGTGTACATGTATTTTTAGAATGTGCAGACATTTGATTAATTCGTGTAATAATTCTGTAAAGAGAAATGTAAACCTTTTTTTTTCCTTTTTTCCCTACAGCTATAGCAACTGCTCTGCACAAGAAAGACATCATAAAGCACTGGGAATGGATTGAACAGAATCTTATGGTTACACTTGGTAAGGAACTATGGGGTGTTTCACAAAGACTAAGATTGACTCAGATCGCTCTTAACTATGGCAGGCCATTCATGCCACTGTTTGCTTTCACCATCGGTCTCTCAAAGGATGCGCAATTCATTGCCACAAATTTGAAGAATTTACAATTTTTTTGTTTTCTTCATCAATGAACTATAAGAGAATTGTCACTTCTGCAGATTTGTGACCATGATTTGCAAATCCCATGAGAGATCCAAAGAAAACAGTGGCATGAACGGCCAGCCATAGTTAAGTGCGATTTTAGTCAATGTTAGTCTGTGTGAACCCCCCCCCCCCCCCATCCGATGTATTAAGGTTTGTTCACATATGAAGTGGAAAATCCTTACAGTTTGACAGGTACAAATGGGATAGGAGGTG
Organism: Echinometra lucunter; assembly: GCA_029962745.1. Classification (NCBI taxonomy): domain Eukaryota; kingdom Metazoa; phylum Echinodermata; class Echinoidea; order Camarodonta; family Echinometridae; genus Echinometra; species Echinometra lucunter. The sequence goes on from CM057168.1 coordinate 12,457,352, forward strand.
GCAAAAAATATAAAAATAAAATGCTGATGCAAGAGGCACTTTCTTTGCCTCCTGTGGACCAGTCAAATTTGTTTTAAATTAGCAGATAATATGATGTTATGAGTTTGCGCAATTTTTGGCAAAGCTCTCAATTATGTGGTGTTGAGGCGTCAACGCGCGTCTCTTTATCATAAGTGGCACAGTTTACGGTGCTGTGTGTGAACACTGAAATGAACCGTGAGGATTTGCAGTGGGGTTTTTCTGTTGAATATCTCATTGAGCCTTTAGTATGTATTTGGTTTAAAAGACCAAGGTCCTTTAGCAGCTTTAACATACTGTAAGTGTGGAATATTTCGCGGTGTGAAAATTTTGCATATTTCGCGAGCACAACACTTAAGCGAAAATAAAACCACGCCAAATATTATGTTTATTATGGACCTAAATACAGTTATCCAAACTGTCCGCGAAAATTGAAAATGCATGGTTATGTTGATTACTTAATTCTGTAATTCCCATAGACTTAATACAGGCGCCACCCGGTTCCTCTATGCAACATGGAAGAAAAAAAATCATTAAGTACATGTAGGCCAAGTAAAAGTAAACCCTAATTTCTTGTCCGCATTTTTATGAAATGAGGAGGGGGTTCCGTGTTATTTGATATTTTTCATGATGGCACCTGCTTGTATGAATTGCTATTAGGCAAGGCCTCCCATTGAAGTTGCCTGATATTGCTTGATAGATAGCAGCCATGCAACTCTTGCAAGTCCCCTGAAAAGGGTTACTCCTCAAAATATGACAAGATGTACATGTTGTTTGAGCCTGAACATTTGTGTGTAGTCCCATATACCCATTTGTGTATGCAGTGCATGTGCTTTTCAACAAGATTGAGTTGATTTCTGTATCATTGTGATAATTTTCAAACCTTGGGGTATCAATTAATTTTTATTCACTACTTAATTAACCTTTCCTACATGTAATAAAAAAAAAAATCACACGATCTGGGCCCTGTTTCATAAAACTTGTTATCAATAGCAAGTTGATCTTTTGAAGGTGGAGGTTTGCATGGTGGTATTGATAACGTTATCAATAACAAGTTGCAATAACTGTTATAAGCTACTGAAATCCTTGCATCTGATTGGTTGAGGGCAAATTTGTCATAGAAATGTGGCAGTTGTTTAATACTGATAACCAGTTTTATGAAACGGGGCCCAGAACTCAAGTTTATCTTGAAATCTGCTCCTAGTTTTAAAGTTTTAAAGTTTTAACCCATAGAAGTACAGAGCTTTTTAGAGGTCTAAATTAATCATTTTCAATCCTTAAATTGGCAACTACTATAATTTTTTTTTCTACTCTTACATAGTTAAAAAAAATAAATATAGATACAACATGAACCAACATGAATTTTGATTGTAAAATTTAAGCGGAAACTGCCGATTTGAACATGGAAATAGGGATTACATAATATTCACTGTGTTGCCAATTTAAAGACTCTAATGATTACTTACATTTAAACTGCTCTAAATCGAAAACGCAACATTATACTGCCTTGAAAATGGAACCAAAATTTTTAGCAAATTTTTCTCTTTCTACTCATGTATGATGTGTGATGCCCAGCATTCTGGACCAACAGATAGGCCTACTGCCAAAGCGTCTCCTAAAGGAGACACTGTACGTCTATGGGTTAATACAGGAAACCATGTATAGGTGGAGTTAGAACTTTATTTAGCATGACTTGAGACCATATGCCAGGTTTAACCCATAGCAGTACAGAGCTTTCGTGAGGTCTGAATTAATCATCTTCAATCCTCAAATTGGCAATACAAATTATTTTTCTCCACGTTTACATAGCTTGAAAAAAATAAATATGGATATAACGTAAACCAAAATGAAATGTAATTGTAAAATTGAATCAGAAATTGCCAATTTGGACACAGAAAACGTGATTGTGTATTATTTACTGTGCTGCCAATTTAAAGAGTTAGTTACACTTAAACTGCTCTAATTTGAGAACATCACACCATACAGCGATGGGAATGTGCTCAAATTTGTCAGTGCATTTTTCTCTTTCTGCTCATGTATGATATATATTGCTCAACTTTCTGGACCAACAGATACTGCAAAAGTGTCTCCTAAAGGTGACACTGTATACCTCTATGGGTTAAATGTGTTTTAATAGTAGAATACAAACAAGGAAGATGTACCGTATTGTGCTTGAAAAGGATGCGCTGTGAACAGTTTGCATTGCTAAGATTGTGTACCCTGGGGACATTGTGGTATTTCCGGTATACATGTACCATGTTTGTAATTACCTTAAGCCTTTGCAATATCATCAGGTTAGTAGCATAAACAAACAGAGGAAATGACCCATATTTGGAGGACAGGACGGTCACATTAGCGATCATAGTATCGACTTTCATTTTAGCTCATATCTAAATAAAGTGCATGCAATTTGAGTTTCCTGATTTGTAGGCAGTATCTGAATGCAGATTGTAGACATACCTCTATAAATACTGTTGTCCAGTTCAAGTTCAGGTTTTATTTCCAACATAACACGACACATAGAATATCTTCCTTTTTTTTTTTTTTTTTTTTTTTTTTTTTACAAAAACAATCCGTAAATTAAAGTGATTACACAATGGTAAACATTTTTATGCCTCCGCCCACCGTAGGTGGTTGCCGGAGGCATTATGTTTTCGGGTCGTCCGTCCGTCCGTCCGTCCGTCCGTACGGCTGTCCGTCCGTCCGTCCGTCCGTCCGTCCGTCCCGTTTTCGTTCTCGCGATAACTTAAGAACCGTTTGACGGATCAACTTCAAACTTGGCTCAGGTATGCATATGGGAGGGACAATGATCTGATTAGATTTTGGAGTGTCAAGGTCAAAGGTCAAGGTCATAGAGCTAATAATACACATAAAAATGGCTCGTTCTCGCGATAACTTAAGAACCATTTGACAGATTGGCTTCAAACTTGGCTCATGTATGCACATGGAAGGGACAATGATCTGATTAGATTTTGGGGTCACAAGGTCAAAGGTCAAAGGTCATAGAGGTCATTATGTACATAGAAATGGTTCGTTTTCAGCATAACTCAACAACCATTTGACCGATCAACCTCAAACTTGGCACAGGTATGCATATGGGAGGGACAATTATCTGCTTAGATTTTGGAGTCTCAAGGTCAAAGGTCAAGGTCATAGAGGTAATAATACACTTAAAAATGGCTCGTTCTCGCGATAACTTAAGACCATTTGACAGATTGGCTTCAAACTTGGCTCATGTATGCATATGGAAGGGACAATGATCTGATTAGATTTTGGGGTCTCAAGGTTCAAGGTCAAAGGTCAAAGGTCATATAGAAATGGTTCGTTCTTGTGATAACTCAGTAACCATTTGACGGTTGAACAAACTTGTCTCATGTATGCATATGGAAAGGGCAATACTCTCATTAGATTTGGGGGTCACAAGGTCAAAGGTCAAGGTCAAAGATGTCATTGTATAAATGAAAATAAAGCAAAATGAAGTGCCATTTACTTTTGATCTGGTAATGGCGGAGGCATAAAATTCGACCACGCGTGGTCGAAGATTCATCTAGTTTTGATATATGATGGAGAATATAATTCTAAGAAAAATTACATTAAAAATATGATGATTTTCAATCGAAATCAATGCATTTTGGCTAATTTTCTAATAAAAAGTCAAGAGCTGACCAAAAAATTTGAGTAAAATGTATGACCTAAAAGTGGGTACCCAGCTTCGCGCATTGCAGTTGTGCTGCGCGCTAGACTGTACAACATGTATTATATCTTGCGCGCATTTTGCTAGAAGTGCGCGACAAGGTACCCACTTTGACGTCATTTTGACGTAAAAGTGGGTACCCAGTTGAAACTGGGTCACAGCTGAGGGGTCAAAAATGTCCTGAAATCTTACCACATTTTGGGGTTTCCTTGGCAACACGGCTTTTTAAAAAACTTTAGGCAGATGATTTTCTGCTAATAAAATCATGCTCTTTTAAATGAGCTAACATTGTTTCAGCATCCCTTTAACATACATTATTTTCTCTTCTTTTTTTTAAAACATCAGTAAATGAAAAAAACAAAACAAAATAGGTCTATGTCTGCTTGATACAATATATTAAGAAAAGGAAATTAATATCCACAAGAAAGCAATGCTTGTAATTATGTGGATTCCTCAAGAAAGGAAAAGGAAAGTAAGGAAAAGAAAAGAGAAAAAGATAGTGAAATGATACAGAGTTAAGTAAAACAGCAGTATTTATTACAGTTGCAAGTTCAGTCCCACAGTTACAAAAGGAAGCAACTCATTTTTTTTTCTTCAAAATTTATCTTCCTAGATTCAGGGTACTTTTTGTGTACATATATGTTCTAAATAATGATGAAGAAACTAGTTCACATGACCACCAATTGACGAAGTGTCAAGAGGAAGCAACTCCATATATTCCCTCATAAAACAGTGACATATTTTCTTTATTTAATGAGAAACTCATTCTACAGACTTGCTTCCTTTTGTCATTGGATGGCAGAATGAATACTACTAAAAATTTACTAAAATGACAATGGGCATTAACCCATAGCAGTACAGAGCATTCTTGAGGTCTGAATTAATCATCTTCAATCCTCAAATTGGCAACAAGTATTATTTTTTTTCCACTCTTACATACATGTAGTTTGAAAAAAATAAAATAGATATACATGTAACATGAACCAAAATGAATTATAATTGTAAACTTTAAGCAGAAACTGCTAATTTGAACATGGAAATAGGGATTATATAATATTAACTGCATTGCCAATTTAAAGACTTTAATAATTTGTTACATTTAAACTGCTCTTATTAAAAAACGCAACATCATACTGCATTGAAAATGGACTCCAAATTTTCAGTGAATTTTTCTCTTTCTACTCATGTATAATGTCTCATGCCCAGCACTCTGGACCGACAGATACTGCCAAAGCGTCTCCTAAAGGAGACACTGTATGTCTATGGGTTAATGAAGATGATAAAAATATCATCCTAATGTAAGACTTAACAAAACCTGGACTGAAAGAAATTTTTTTGGGGGGAGGGGGATAGAGCATAATTATGCATCAGCATTCAGCAGCAGCACCTTCTTTGTGGAATAAGGTAGCCTTCTCTCTGTATACGACTAAAAGCTTTTCACGCTTTCAAAATCGGGCTGAAAACTCACCTCATGAATATGTTCAATTTCCTTGTTCTTAATTGATGTCAACTTTTATGTTTTTAACCTTATATTTGTTGATTTCTTATTATGTATGTCCCTGTATCATTATTTATGATCTTAAACTTGTGCATTTTTAAAGCACATGCTCAAAGTAGTACCATTCTCCTTCAGACTTTAGAACCATAAAGTCACAATAAACAAGGATGCATATAATCTGCTTTTTAAACTGTAAACATAAAATAATTCTGGGAAATGTCTGTGTAATGTATATGTACATCTATGCTCTGTGTACTCTGTATATTTAATAGGGGTTCGATGTTGCTCTAAATATGAGCCTCAAATATTACTTCCGTTACAAGGTATTACAATTTCAAATATAATCTCAATTAATGCAGAAGCTACCTGTGAGGTAGACTAGTCAGCGTACGCCATGCCTGAGCATGAATTAGGGCATTTATGGAATCAAACAGCTTTTGCAATCATGTAAATGCCCCGATTTGTATTTATTTATGTTTATTATCATGATATTTATTATTTGTGTTTACCTGTTTGTCTCACTATAGATAACTTTGAATCTGATGAGGATGTGACTGAGTTTGTGAAGTGTAATATAGTGCTTTTATCTCCAATCTCCAATCTCCAAATTTTATTGTCCGAGAAAGGAAATTCCTTTTGCCAAATTGATCGTAGGCCCGGCAGCCACTGAGAGCGCCAGATTGACGTTGCTCTATCCTTTTCAATTCTTTAACGCCAAAGAAGGTAGCAACTCCCATCTTTTAACGTCTTTTGGTATGACGCGGCTGGGGTTCGAACCCGCGACCTCCCGATTGTGAGGCGGACGCTCTACCTACTGAGCCAACACATCGGTTCATGTTCTTGTTTATGTTTTGAGGAGGCGAGTTGGATCAGTCGGTAAAGGGTCTCCCTCTCGAACCAAAGATCGTGGGTTCGAGTCTACCCTGGGCGGATGGCTGAAGCCTGAATTATGTGTTAACATACCCCTCCCCTGTTTCATATGCAAAAGCTACATGTATGTTTCAATGGAAACACTCCATCCCTCGGATAGGACGTTAAAATGGAGGCCCTGTGTACAGGAAAGTCACCACCTTTGCACGTTAAGAACCCACAGCACTATTCGAAGAAGAGTAAGGGGAAAAGGGGAAACCTCTGTGTAGTGGTACCCCTGCACATCCCAATTAGTTATATCGGGAGAAGAGACCCGAGGGTCACAGAAATTAAGTTCGCTTTTCCCCTCCCAGGCCCAGGTGATGCGAAATACTTAATAATAACGATAATATTATCATGTTGTTTATTGTTTGTGTTTATATTGATGTCTCACAACAGATAACTTCGAAGCTGATGAAGATGTAACTGAGTTTGTAAAGTGCAAGATAGAGAGTTTAGTGGCTAATGCTGAAACAGCTTCATCAACGGAGATCAAAGAAGGTAAAATAAAGCCGTTTACTCATCCATGCAATGGGAGTTTGGAGTAAATTGCTAAAATAGAGAGCCAGGGCTGGTATTCTGAAAATCGTGTTATCTTTGTGATCAGAAATAGTGTACGCCATTGGCTCACATCGCGCACTTTTGTCTTGTGTGCTGGTCATTTGCGCAGTTTATACCAACCATAAGTATGCATTTTAAATTTGTATTGACAATTAACACAGTGAAGATAAGACAAAAGATAACACGATTTTCAGAATACCGGCCCTGGAGTTTAAAAGTTTTTTTTTTTTTTTTTTTTAATGTAGGGTTTTTATATTTTGTGATAGTTCATTTATTGATCTGCTATCTGACCAAATTTGGGAACTATCTGTAATGTGGAAAATGTGTTCTTTCTTTGATTTAAAATTATCATTTGGGGGAATTTTTAAAAAGAAGTTTGCCAGCATGCTCTAACATTCACATTAAAGCAGCCAGCAACTGGGAAATCATGGGGAAAACGAATTTGCAAAAGGCTTGTTTACTTGTACACTATAATCCGTCCGTTATGCGAGCCCGTCGGACTTATGCGATAAAAGTTAGGACAGCACGAAGTTTACCGAACTCAACCTAGTCATACACTTCGGGATCTCACATTTCTCAACAACTCTGAGTGTTTAGACTCTTAACAGGTCTCATCGTGTTCACTCGAAGAAGAGTCTTGTATAATGCTCCAACATTTCAAAATACAAAATATAGTTTACTTCTGGTTTGTTAGTCTAGCCATTAAACTCCATTGCCTTTCCCCGACACGTCGTCGCCGCGGATTATGTAACACCCCTTAGGCTCTCCCAGGGAGCTGGCCATGTAATTGTTTTTCCATATGACTAGCTGTTTATTAGCTTTTTCACTGCGCGAAATTTGAAACACGTACGGCAATAAATCACAGTTGTTTAGAATGGATTATCCCTTTTCTTGAAACTCGAGCGGCCGACTGCATTCCCCCTCTCTCATCCGAGATCACCCTGCCTTTCCCCATGATTTCTCAGTTTCTATTCCCTTTAACATTTGTACATGTATTAACTCTGAAGTTGTTTACTGTGTGGCTTTGAAAAACTAAACAAGGATAATGTGTTTTGAAACTATTCAAAGTTTGAGTCTAATCTGATAATCTGTTCATAGTCCATACTTGGGAATTTCATTCAACCTTTAGTTGAGACAGACAATAGGACACCAGTATGGCACTCCTGAATGTTTACTCATCTTTACATCCTGTTTTCTCTATATCCTGGTGATTAGCCTGTCTAACAAGCTCTCATTCTCAATGAAATTAAAGGGTCTGCATGGTCTTGACCAGACAAGCTACATGTATACATCATTCAAAAGCTTTATAGAGTCCAAGCTTTTGAACTATGTTAAAATGTAAAAGTGTCAAATCTCTGAATTATTGGTTGTTGCATCGTTGTTGTTGTGTGGTGGAGCGTCACATAATTTTTGTATAATTCTTTACTTGATTACAATATATGCTGCTGCTGGCCATCACTGCCTTCAAATATATGTATCACTGGTTTAAGTAATAAACTGCAGGTTTTTATTCAAGTCATATATGATAATAATAATGATAAATTAATAATAATAATGATAATAATAATAACAATAATAATAATAATAATAGAGGATATTTTGGAGTGCTAAAAACAATAAGTACCATAGTGTGTATATGAAAGCATTTCAAGAGCAGATTTTTGCATATTACTTCACTTCTATGATATTCTTTATGGGAATAAAAAGCTGGAGAAATATACTATCCCCTCATAAGTACCCTCTTTAGTTTTTTCTTCATAATTTTGAATTTTTTTTTTGTTATTTGTTCCTTTAATTTGATTTAGTCTTTTTCCACTTTCATCCACTCCCTATGTGTAGATGAGGAGAGCAAACGCTTCAAGGCAGCATCTGATAAGTGGAGACGCCTCTTTACGATACCTGAAGATGAGAAGCTTGTTAACTGTGAGTCAAGTGAACTTCATTTCAAAATGAATGATAATGAAAAATTGTACATTTCTAATTTTTTTAGGACAGACAATATTCCAGTAAACACAGGTGACCTGTACATTTTACCACCTTATTAGAAAGTTTTATACAGTCATGTACCTATTGCATATGTGTGATTTGATGGAACACACTTTTATTGTTGCCAGTTGTTTCCTTGTTTATTGTTCAGATCTGGACTATTAAAGACATTGTTTAGTGACTCAAAACTTCTCAATCTTTGAATTAATTTTAGATTCCAAGTTGTAATTTTTTTCAGATTTGTTGGAAATTTATTTTCTATCACTATTAAACCTAAATGAATGTAAGTCTTGATGCCACAATGGGTTAAAAGCAAAAAACTTAATTCAGGAGTTATCTTGTCTAGCAGATAGATCCCTGGATTGTAGATATCATGGTTCGTGGAACCTTGATGACAGGAATAAACTTTCTTTCCTGTGATGAATGATGTGATTCAAAAACCTATTTGATGATATTCTGCAACAGATTTAAGGATTATAAGATTGTAATTAAATATTCAGATAGAGGTGTCATCTAGTGGATACATCCCCGGACTGTTCGCAGTTGGAGTCCCGCTGTGGCACTAACGTCTTTCGGGGAGACATTAATCTACATTGCCATTCTCCACCCAGGAGCAATCGGATACATGTGAGGGTTGCCAAAAGCCAATGTGATGGCTGTATGTAATGTAATTACAATGTAAGGTAATCTACAATTACCACTCTCAACCCAGGTGTAGTAAATGGGCACCCTTGCTACTCGGTAGCAAGAATTAACTTGAAATGCTAGAGCACAATAATAATAACTATGCTAAAGCTGGATCAATGACGGTGGAGCACCAGGGCCTCATTTCATAAAAAGTTGCTATGATAGCAACTCTTGCTGGAATGGCAACTTTCATTTTAAAAGCCATTCAGGAAGCAGAATTCTCAATGTTGCCATGGTAGTTATCATTCCAGCAGGAGTTGCTATCATAGCAACTTTTTATGAAACAGGGCCCAGGAGCTTCAGTTCTGAATGACAAAGTCTTGAGCGCTATACAAGAGTCCACTTTACATAAATCCAATAACATTAAAATGGTTCTTATTCCCACTATCATCTAGATTATTCATGCAGCTATTGGAAGGGGCGTGTCCCTCGTCAAGGCTGGTTGTACCTCAGCGTGGACCATTTCTGCTTCTATTCCTTTCTGATGGGGACTGAGTCCAGGCTTCAGATCAGGTGGACCGAAGTCACCGTAAGTTTTCTGCAAGACCAAGACCTTTGTTTTTGTATCACGCGGCGGGAGGCACCTAACGGCATTTTCAAAATCAAGGAAAGTGGTCCTCTTAGTGATTGTCTCGTGAGACGAAGGATAATAAAATCGCCGTTTGCCCCTAACTTACACTTTTTCATTCCAAATTATGGTTTGTTTCAGGGTTTTTGAGTAAAAATACAAGTATTCATACACATATTTCATCTTAGTTTGAGAATTTTTTAAATCAGCTACTCACAAAGTTAACACAATGCCTTTAAACTCTTTGAGCATGATGTGATTTTAGTATAACACACAGTTTCCATAGACCCTAGCCTGGGTTATCTTGGGCATAGGGTTCAGAGGGTTGAACTATAACATTGATATACATGACCTTCTTTATACTGTTCATTAGTTACCAGTTACCTCCATCCATGAAAAATTACCGGCTCTCTTTGAATTTTGGGCCTCCATAGGTAATCCTTGGATAAGTACGATTTCATGAGATAAAATGTTGGAAGGCTCCCCCAAGAAGTAAAGGTTGTGCTCTGTGAATGCAGCATTATTGGGTTGATCTTATGAAGCGTGTAATATTGTGTCCGATGGTAAGCACTGCCTTAGTGCCAGTTGAGTGGCTTTATATGCCCTCTAAATTCATTCATTCAATTCATTCAATTTCAGTTTATTCTTTCGAAATTCATTTTGCTCACATTTACAGACAAAATACTCTCATACGCAGCATAATGACATAAAATGATAGAAATTCTCCAGAATATTGTTACTATAAACATTATAAACATTGTGTGTGGGTCATTACATTTGAGTGTTTGAGTGAACGAGATGGCCTGGAACGATGGCAGAAATATTATTAATAGTACAGAGATAAAAAACGTAAAATTCAGGTGGTATGTCGATTGTACATGCGGATGGAAAAAGGAACGAAGGAATTCAGAAAACGTTGAGTGCGACACTTCATTGACCGAAGTCGCTTACCGGAACGCAAAAAAACGTAACAAGGAAAGAGTGGATGATTTTCGTTTTTCATGATTTGTTTGACTTGTAGAAGCCCTTTTTATATATGAAACTGCAAATCTTATTTAATACATAAAAGTGAATGGTGTATGAGGCAGCAAAAAAAGAAAAAAATGGCAAGAGGCAAGAGGCACTATTGTTGTTATTATTGTTTTCATTTTTGTCGAACCACCAAGGTGGAGAGAGACTAAGGGATGCTTAGCGACGTCTGTCCATTGTCCGTCTGTCCGTCTGTCCAGTGAAGCTTATAAAACTGGAATAACTTTGCCTGTTTGTAACCAATCTTGGATGGTAGATGCTCTGTAGGGACCTCATTGTTATTTTGGGGGTCAGACATTATGTATGTAGGTCAAAGGTCAGATGAGGTCAAATGTTACGATTTACCTGCAAGAATGATTGCACACGAACATGGTGAGACCCATATGGTATTGGCTCTTGCCTTGATATGATATCCTGATCCTCTTCTCTCCACCCCCAGCACTTGGAGAGGAGCAACTCTGTCCTCTTCCCGGAGAGCATCAGGGTGACGACCAGGGAGGGGCGCTTCTACTTCTCCATGTTCGTCCATCCCGAGGAAACGTTCCAACTCATGCAGCAGCTTGCTAACATCGCCATGAGACAGCTCTTATCGGAGGAAGGGTTTTCAGAAGATCTTAACCTGCCAGATCGCTCAAAAGTCAAGTATGTGAACGCTCCCTTAGGTGTATTGAAATGCAGTTCATGTATCGTTGGTTGCCTGGCAGAAGGGAATGAGCACCCTTGCCTGGCCAAAGGGAACAGAGAGACCTGCGGTCAAATATTGAGATATTTAAAAAAAATCTTTGAATAATTACTTCAAGAACCTTCCAGAATTTCTTGAAGTTATTAGTCATAGATTTCTTCATTATCTCAATGTTTAACAGCATGTCTCTTCGTTCCCTTTTGCCGGTCAAGGGTGTTCATTCCCTTCTGCTGGGCAACTGACGGTATGCACTGTTGCATAATGGTAATCATACCAGTCATATCAGCATTGAAACAACTTTTATCAGAGGATCTTAACCTGCCATTTCACTCAGAATTCAACTTTGTAAATGTAAATGTACAAACACTCACTTTATGTGCTAATGCAGCATGTACATGTAATAGGCAGTGTCTCCTAAATTGTAATATAAACCGTTAAACCCGTTAGACAAACAAGACGATAATGATAAAAAGGGTTTTCAAACAATACGCATCTACTGTAAATGCAGAAATATTTGCGGTACATTCATTTTCGCGGATTTCGTGCTATTTTTAGCAAGTGCAAATTCTAGAACTCGCGAAAAAATATTGTATCAAATCAAATCTTGCACTTTTGCGAGTGAGTAATTTGAGAACCGGCGAATGTGTTCTTGGGTCGCTTGCGCGAAAATTTAATCATTCGAAAAGAACAGCGTTTACAGTATCAGAGAAAGAACATTGCGTTTAATTCTGAATATATCATTGTGGAGTGTGAACAGCATTTTCAGTAGATGTATATTGCGTGAAAACCCTCTTTATCATTATCGTCTTGTTTGTCTAACAGGTTTAATGGTTTATATTACATATCAGTTCGTCATAATCTTCCTGTAATTTGCAACTCAATTCCCATCTATATCTCAAAATGCAAGTCAATGAATTCCTTTAAAAAAATGCTGAAGCAGTTTCTTTCCGATAAATATGTATAGTTGATTTTCCGTCGTTTATTTATATATTTACATTTTGTTCATGTTAACATTTCTTTTTTTTTTTTTTTTACATTTTTTTTAATGTTTCTGTTTTCATTTGTGTATTAATTTCATTTTATGTTATGAATTTATACTAGGGAACTATGCTAAGACAAGGCCCAAGGGCTTTATTCATGTAGTTCCCTTTTTTATTTTCTAATTTGTTTATCACTTATGCTGTATTTGATTTTATTGTATTTTTTTATGAGAATGAAATAAATGAAATTGAATTGAAAAAAAATATAACCAGAACTGACAAATCTGTCTCCTCACTGGATTGTGATGTTACATCACTTTTCCTCCTATTGTGCTCAGTTACAGTACTGCATTAGAAGCTATGCAAGATCATGATTAAAGGGAAAGTCCACCCTAGAAGTTTCACTGTTTAGATAAAAGGAGATAAATTTCAGAGGAATTGCTTTTCACATAACATACTTTGACTATGGGGTAAGAAAATGTGTAATTTCCAAGAAAATTGAGAAAATGTGAAATTTCATGTACAAAGTGAATGGAGACCTGCTCGCATATGATGTCATCAGTGTTGCCAATTTGCAGAGCCGAGAGTAGTTTACTAGAAAATGTAAATGAGTGTAATTTTCTTATTCTTTGATCGATTTTGCTCATTGCTCTTTTAAAATGCTGTTCAAATTTATCTCCTTTTAATGAAACAGTGAAACTTCTAGGGTGGACTTACCCTTTAAGCTTTCCATGTGTTATCTACTTGTGTATTTCATCTTTTTTTCACTAGGAAAAAAGCTCCCAAGAAAGTGTCCTCTCTCAAGCGGGATCTAGATGCGAGAGCGAGAAGTGAAGCTTACAGGTAGGAAACATTTAGTCGGAAACCATATTCTGAAGATTTTTTTTGCTTGTGGACACATCTATTTTCCTCATTTATTTTTCAACACAGTCCTGCATGTACTTATCCTTTGTGAACATATCATACCTGTTATGTGCAGTATTGACAAATTATTACTTTTGTGGAGCGCAGGGATATTCTTAGAAAGGGTTTACGGTTCACCATGTGGTAAGTCCTAAAGGACTATAGATAAAGTGGATAGAGATGGAAGTGAAATAGAGAGGCGAGAAAGCAGGGAAGTTGGAGGGCAGGGTATCTTTCTGAAAACTGGGTGAAGTCCTAAAAAGGACTGTAAACCAGAAGAGAAGGGAGGATTGAGTTGGTGAAGAGATGAGGAGGCTTGAGTCGGCGAGAGGTAAGAAGACTTGAGGCGGGCGGAGAAGGAAAGAAGACTCGACGTTCCGGGCAGCTTGACTGTCCGTCTTCAGGAGTGAGTGTTCGATAGGCATGTTGGGGTACTTGAGGCGGATATGCAGACGTAGAGGAGTGAGTACTTTTGTGAAAAGCAGGGATATTCGGACAAATTTAGGTACTTGTGCAAGTATTCTGTGAACAGTACGTTTGTGCAAGGTTTGCAACCACTGTGAACAAACAGGAAACTGTGATTTGGTGTGATTAAAGATGAGCTTGAGTTCTGATCATGCAATCATAATGTGAGAGAAACTGTTCTAAAGCAGCTGGGAGAGTTAGATTAGCTTTATATAAACACAGATGGCTAGTGTGAGATTTGGATATTACCAAATTGGTAAGAAATTCACGAACTTTCCCCCAAAGGTCTTTCCACTGCACGTAGAAACAAGTATATGGGGACCACACAAAGATCTGGCATGAATTTTGGGTCCAAATTTTTCAGCTATTTCTTCTCATATTTCTGATATATGAGTGCATTTAAAGATCAGTCCTTTCTAGGTAACCTTTTTACTAGATACCGGTATTCTTCCTAATTGACATGAATAGGACAAGAAAAATCACATTATTTTTCACCTTTCCCAGAACTCCAGCCTCCCTAAGATTGATGATGACATTTGAAATCCATGTACATGTATCTCTCATTGAAATAATAGATGAAGTATTTTTCAGAATACTGTATCAGGTTTGTTCTTTTCTGCAGAGGTTACATGTACGTGTGTAGGAGTTGTATGATCTGAATCTACAAATAATTATATAATATTGACTGCCATTCATGATACACCAACCTATATCGCCTGATCTGAATCCAATATTGCCCAAGCCGAAGGTGCGGGCAATATTGGATTCAGAGAGGATGATATAGGTTGTATCTCATTCAATGCAGTCAATATTATTATTATTATCTATATCCCACAGGAAATTGATGAAAAAATGAATTAAAGTCATCTCTCCAAGTACCCATTTAACATGTTTATGTGCCGTAACTTTAATCACACGGCCTATACATTTTTATGATGTCAAAATGTATTTGCGCATTGCATGTTACGTATCTTTTTATTCGCGCACTGCATGCATGGCTTGCGTTGCTTCTCAAACCGGTTCAAACTGGATTTCGTGAATATTGCCCGCTGCTCAGTATAAACGTAGAATTAATGAGAAAATCCGGAAGAGAGAAAATATGGTATGATATTGACTGCTGCCAAATCAGAGAACGCAAAATATGGAAATAATTGCCACAGAAAAAATGCCTCGTATAGATAATAATATGTCTTATTCACTTTTGTATCTCGTAGGAGAGTTTTTCGTCTGCCTGTAACTGAGAAGTTGGACGGCAATATACCATGCACACTGTGGGCGCCATACAACAAGTCGCACATCAGTGGCACCATGTATCTCTCTAGGAATTACATCTGCTTTGCAAGCAGGGTTAGTGGATAATGAGAGTTAAGTGGTAGTGTGGTGGGTTTGGTAGTTGTGGTGGTGGTGGTGGTGATGGTAGTAATGGTGATGATTGTGATGATTGTGATGGTGGTGATGATGATGTTGAGGATGATGATGGTGATGATGATGATATTTATGTTGATGATGATGATAATGGTAGTGTTGATGATGATGTTAACCCATTCGTGACAGAGGTCCACATTTTGTGGTTTGTCCTAATATCTTTTGATGCAAAGCCCTAAAAATTATACCAAATACATGAGCAGAAAGAGCAAAAAATTCTACACAAACTGTGCCCATTTTGGTTGCGTCAATATTCGTTGTTTGATGCTGAAAATTTTTTAAAGGAAAATAAGCATAAAATCCTTAAATTGGCGATGTGATAGAAAGTTTAAAATCACCGTTTTCCCCTACAAATTGGCAACTTTTTTACTTCTCATCATAATTTCTGTCAATTTTTATTGATTTCATTTCAGATGCATGACGTTTTATAAGAAAAATGTAGCAATGAAATAAAAATATTGTTGTTGCCATTTTGAAGAATAAAAGCTGATCAAATCAGGCTTTAAATAATTCCTGTCACGAATGGGTTAATTATGATGATGATGATGTTGATGATGATGCTGGTGATGATGATGATGGTAATAATGTTGATGTTGGTGATGATGATGATAATGGTGTTGATGATGGTGTAATGATGATGATTATGACTACACTGGCAATGATGATGGTGATGGTGGTTTTTAAGATAGAAATAAATCTGGTGTTAATCCTTGATTCACTGTAGCAATGCACCCTCACAGAGTGAAAGCCCACAAGAAGTATTTACACATTTATAGTGTAAAGATTCTTTAGGTTGTGATTAAAAAACATACTTTGTTAATTTTTCATATACCCTTGTAGGTAGCAGTTCTCTGGCTTTAGATGGGTAATTTAAATTTCATTTTAATAGAAATACATAGTAGTACACATAATTTGTAATTAGACCCTGTGAAATTTGAGGCTACCCTAGGTAAGGTATAATTATGTAGCTTAGCCGAATGTAGTGATGCAGAAAGACTTGTCTTGAATGCTACAATACAGACAACCATGTAGATTTTGCATTCCAGACGCATCACTTAGCACCAGTTCGTTTCGCTAGGCTACCTACATGTAAATCAGAGCATATTGTTACATGGTTATATTGTTGAATATGAATATTTTATTCATATTCAATGGGTCCTTTTTTTCACAGATTAAGAACCTGGTGCATGTAGTGATACCTATGAGGGATGTGACGGTTGTAGAGAAGGCAGAGAATTCCTCCCTCATCAACCAGGGGCTGCATATATCAACAAGAGCTAAGGTAAGAAAAAGATGAAGATGATGATGATGATGTTGATGGTGGTGATGATTTTGATGATGGTGATGGTGATGATGATGATGATGATGATGATGATAATTATGATGGTGATGGTGATGATGATGATAGTGATGATGATGAAGATGATGAGGAGGAGGAGGAGGAGTGATGATGAAGATGATGATGATGAGGATGAGGATGAGGATGGTGATTATGATGGTGATGGAGATGATGATGATGATGAAGATCATGATGATGAGGAGGAGGAGGAGGAGTGATGGTGAATTGGTGATGGTGAATTGGTGATGGTGAATTGGTGATGATGATGATGATGAAGATGATGATGATGATGATGAGGAGGAGGAGGAGGAGTGATGATGAAGATGATGGTGAATTGGTGATGATGATGATGATGATGATGATGATGATGATGATAGTGATGATGATGATGATGATGATGGTGATGATGATGATGATGATGATTATGGTGATGATGATGATGATGATGATGATGATGGTGATGATGTTGATGATGATGGTGATGATGATGATGATGATGATGATGATTATGATGATTATGATGGTGATTGTGGTAATGGGGATGGTTGTAATTTATATGAGAGATGTGACACCACAGTGATGGTTGTAGAGAAGGCAGGGAATTTGTCTCTCATCAACCAGCGACTTTATATATCAACCAGAGCTAAGGTAAGAAGAAGGATGCTTGATGTTATGATGATGAGGATGAAGATGATGATAGTGATAGTGATGTTAATGATGAAATATGATGATGAGGATGGTGATGATGTTGATGTTGCTGTTGATGAAATATTATGACGAAGATAATGATGGCAATGTTCTTTAGGACTTACAGATGCTATTAACTTCTTCTATAATGGCAGAAGTTATTTTTGAAGTTAACCTCAAAATGGGGATTGGATTTATGAAGATCACATTAGCGTCAATGGTGCTCACTAGTGGTAGAGCTGATGATAAAGCCGTGAATGTAATTCCAAATTTCAGTCCCAATTTTAAAGATATTAGTGCAAATATGGTTATTCATGGTGTAAACTTTGTATTTCTTTTACAGATGACTTTCCTGTTTGCACAACTGACCGACAGGGATTTCCTCGTCCAACACATTGCTGACTTTCTCGCAAAAACAACTGAAAATGCAAGGTACAAAAACATTGTATGCCTTGGAAGCGTTCATCAAGTGTCTTATCAGTGATTTTTTTTTTACTGACAACTGTTATAAGCTACTGAAATCCTTGCATCGGAGTGGCTGAGAGCAAATTTGTCAGTAAAATTCACTGACAAGCCATTTGATGAAATGCTCCCCTGTTTAAGGCATTTGCAAATTGGGATATTACTTATTTGATGATAGCAGTCATATTCATGCATGCATGGTACAAAAAAAAAGAATAGACTTCAGCAAAAAAAAAAAAAAAATACATGGGGGCTGAGGGCGATTTGCCCCTCAAAGCTTTGTAATAGCCCCTGTGAACCAGTGAGGTCTAAAAAAAGGAAATTATCTTAAAAATTGCCCCAGCTGACTGGGTGCAAAAGTAAAGTAATAACCTTAAACATTTGGCTCTTTGCACCTTTGACTTGTATCATTGGGACACAATAGTTTTTGTTACAACATTTAACAAAAGAATGTTTGAACACATCACAAATGGAAAATAGAATAAGGAGGATGATTATGCCTAGTTTAACTTTTAAACCTTTAGTTATCATTATTATTTTTTCAAAAATTTATCTTTTTAATTTTGAAAATGTCTGTAAAACGAAAACTGCAAGGGAGACAGTTCATGGACATTTCTGTCCTCCGTAAGTATCATCAGGTCTTCGTTTTGTTCCATAGGCCTACCGGAGACAGCGTCTCCATAGCCTCGTCAAACGAGGGCAGTGTGACTATCCAGCATCAGCCAACCTCTGACCCCATGCTCGGCATGCTGGGTACTAGCTTTGGCAGCAACGAGAGTGGTAAGTGTCTGTCTCGGCATGTGCCAATAATGCTTATAAGCCCAATTCATATGATACAAATAATGCACAGATGTAAGTGTGTTTGTGGCGATGCAGCGCATTTGAGGGTATTTACGTGCGACAAGCACGAGGCGCTTGTGCCGAGTGCTTTTGCATAATATTGTGATTACCCGAGATGCCTGCATCGCCACTAAAATCACGAATTTAAATCTGTGCATTATTTGTTTTATAAAACGGGTCAGCAGTATGACTTTGTAGTGGAATATTTGTTTAAAAATCCTCCAAATTTCCTCAGATTGCACAGACAAAGAGGCAATGTCTGCTTTCTATTATGACCTCACAAGTGTAGCCAGTGTGATGCGCCCCTGAAGGGCATCAAAATCCTTGTGCTAGACTATACTGCTCTTTAAAAGAACGCATATTTCATGGCGTCTCACTTTTTACGCGCGATAGAGGTAAAGTGATGCATCCAAAATGCACAGTGCTGCACCCTAAATGCACAGTGCTGCACCCTAAATGCACAGTGCTGCACAAAAAATGCATGGCTGGAAGGTTGTGTAGAACTAAAGCATGAACACGTGACATGCATACGCACTCGCTATTGGCTACATCCTTGAACCCGTTTTATGATACCCAATACCGCAATGTTACCGATGCACATCAGTTAGCAATTTCCCATGGACAGTGTTCATGTTACAGGGAAAATGGTAATATTACCGTAATATTACCGTAATACTGCAGTATTCTCCCCTTCACCCCCGTTCATATTCTCATCCGGTATATTACTATATTCTATTCTATCGGCAAGTCCCGCATTGCATCTTGGGTACCCAGCGTACAATGCGCATTTGGCTTAGGGTCGAGCCCGTTGACGAGACACTATGCTCCGGTCGGCACAAGTCGTAAATGTTGCGCCTATTCTGTGGATGCTGTTCGTTTACACCAGGTATCCGCAATATTACAGTGATATTACTGAGTCTCGAAGCATACTGTAGGTCTCAAATAGGCGCAAAATACAAGGAAGCAAATACCGCAATATTTGGAGGAAGCTGTTCGTTTTAATTACCAGCAGTCCAAAGCGTATCCTTTAAATACGCGTAACATTTGCGCCTATCTTACTGCTTGGTGGGTAATGTGAACAAGGCGATAGAAATATAATGCATTCTACGTTGTGTTACATTCACTGTGCTTTTATGTATTTGCTTTGAATACTCAATATGTTTAACCCATTCATGACAGGAATTATTTAAAGCCTAATTTGATCAGCTTTTATTCTTCAAATTGGCAACACCAACTTTTTCATTTTATTGCTACATTTTACTTATAAAACGTCATGTATCTGAAATGAATATAGATTGACAGAAATTATGATGAGAAGTCAAAAAGTTGCCAATTTGCAGGGGAAAATGGTGATTTTAAACTTTCTATCACATTGCCAATTTAAGGATTTTAATGCTTATTTTCCTTTAAAAAAAATTTCAGCATCAAACAACGAATATTGCCGCAACCAAAATGGGGAGTTTGTGTAGAATTTTTTGCTCTTTCTTCTCATGTATTTGGTATGATTTTTAGGGCTGTGCATCAAAAGATATTAGGCCAAACCACAAAATGTGGACCCTCTGTCACGAATGGATTAAAGGCTTGTTATCCTTCAAAGGCTTGTTATCCTATTGTCTATTTCATTGGACTTGTATGATTGCTCATATTAACCCCTATGCACTGCTAAGTATCACTTCTACAAGTACCACTCATACTAGAAATTCTTACTTTTTCCCTTTCATTCTCACCTATTATTTGATTGCTTGTTTCTTTGTTTCGTTTTGAAATTTCACACGTCCATTTCTTGTGTTCTAGTTCTGTCAGTTTCCTTTTGTGTATGCTGTTGAAATATTCTAATTTAATCAAATAACACAACATTGTTTACCAAGAGAGAAAGAATAAAAGTTTGTCAAGCATTTTTTAAATATTATTTTGAATTCAGTTGCAGCATTTGCATATTAAATTTGTTTTATGGAAGATGCATATTGTTATTTAGTACTTTTTCTTTTGTTAATAAATGCTCTGAAATGAACCTAAAAAGTGAGCACTAACAAAGAAAGAAGTCAGTGCATGATTTTTGAGTGCATTTCTGTTGAGTGCATCCAAAAAATTGAATGATTTTAGACTTAAGCAGTTACAATATCTTTATTAAGAAACATTTAATTTGTCAATTTTGCTGCTGTGTGTATTTTTCTTAACTTACATGTAAAGCTTTATTCGTAAATTGAGATGTTTTTGTCAACTGTCCATTTTGAAAACATAATATACTTCAAGCATAAAGTGAACACTTTTTTGTCATTTTAAAGTAGATAGGCAGAGTCTTTTTGCACGTTAGAAAATAAATTTCCATTTATTTTGTTTCCTTGGTATTATTCCTGCTTCATCTTTTGCATCAGATCCCAGCCCTTCTCCTGCATCTACTAACTACCCATCCATGATGTATTACTCTACAGTGTTAACAGACCTCAACGATTATGATAATAATGCATGTGAGTTCCATATATAGATGTGTGTTTGTACTGGGTGTGTTCATACGTTGACTTTTACCTAATGCCAGCCATTTTCTCACATATGTTGTGTGAATGGCTATTAGAGTGTTAACAGACCTCAACGATTGTATGTGAGTTCCACATACAGATGGCTGCATGTGCCGATTGATGTGTTCATACTTACATTTCCCGAGCCGTTTCTTTTTTAACAAATATATGAAATATCCAACACATTCTTATCTTTACCTACTATTTACTTGTTTTATATACATGTAAATACACTTATCTGTATGTTTCGAAACTTGGGGTATTCTTTGAATTATTTTTCCATATTCTTTGTTTCAAGTAATACCTCTTTTTTTTAGCATGGTATTAACTCATCGTATTACTGAATCTTAGTTTGAACCTGATCTTGAACCTGATATTTTTGGATGCATGTAATTGCTAGTGCATTTTAATTGCCTACATGGACTAAAAAACTAGTAAATGAAAAGAATGTACATTTCTATTAAATTCTGTAGTTACTTTTCTCCTAATTCATAAATTTTCATTGTGCATGTGCGCAGTACCTGCATGTATACTCTTCCTTCTTTTTGTACATTCCTAACACGGACTATATTTATATATTGTACGAAAGTCATAACTTCGAATGAAATTCACCTGAAGTGAATTTTAAAAAGGCTTAACCAAGTTGAACTCAGAATTGTTGAGGTGATGGTATGTTGAATATGTTACATTATGTTCTCTGTAATTAATGAATATTCATGAATGTTTATTGAATATTCATGTAGCTGGTGAAACGAGCAGTGAATCAGCCAATCACAGCATGGTATTTCAACTCCAACCTGCCTTAGTCAAGCTGTTCAATAGAAGAGGCTCAGATGAGATCTCGGCCAGAGAGTCGGTGAAAGAAAACCTTTGGAATATGCACTTCAAGGAATACGGGAGGTTAGTAGATGGAGAGTGAGAGAGTGTGTATGTGTGAGTGGGAAGGAGGAGAAGAAGAAGGAGAAGAAGAAGAGAAAATGGGAGAAAGAGAGAGTAAGGGAAAGAAGAGCTTGCTCACATTTGCCAGAGCCAGAGAGTCGAGGAAAGAAAACCTGTGGAATATGCACTTCTTGGAATATGGGAAGTTAGTAACCTGGGGAGCGTTTCATAAAGAGTTTTGTCGGTGATTTTCACTGATTAATTTGCTTTCAGCCAATCAGATGCGAGGATTTTCAGTAGCTTATAACATTTGTCGGTGATTTTCACTGACAAAACTCTTCATGAAATGCTCCCCAGAAGAGAGAGGGAGAGAGAGAGAGAGAGAGAGAGATGGAAAGATGGTGAGACGGATGAGGAGGGAGTGAGAGAGAGAGAGGGGAAAGATAAGTAAGAGGGAACAGGAAAAGTTAGAGAAACTAAGTAATAAGATAAAAGAGGACAAGAGAGATAGCAAAGAATTTAGCAGTGTACAGAAGTTGAGAGAGAAAATCAAGAAAGAGAGGATCAAAATGAAAAATATGTAGAGATGAACAAAGGAGAGGAGATGGGGGGGGGGTCAGTAGGAGCCTCTAGATTAAGGTATTGGCTAACTTTATGAGTAGCTGATTTAAAAAAATTCTCAAACTAAGATGAAACATGTGTATGAGTATTTGTATTTGTACTCAAAAACCCTGAAACCAACCATAATTTGGAAAGAAAAAGTGTAAGTTAGACGCAAATGGCAATTTTATTATCCTTCGTCTCACGAGACAATCACTAAGAGGACCACTTTGCTTGAATTTGAAAATGCCGTTATGTGCCTCCTGCCGCGTGATACGCCAATACACACAGTACGGTAAGGCGAGTCACACGCGCATGCGCACTCCTTATGTCTATTCTGTGCAACCGACCATCGTATATTTTTCAAACATTGGTTCACATTTTTTATATTTAAAAATACTTCCTGTGGATATTATACTTTGAAACTTTCAGACTGGTATTTTAACACTATAGCCCTTATGTTTATTCCATTTTCAAGTAACAAAACAAGATTTTTTTAAATCATAACAATGTTAACCCATTCGTGACAGGAATTATTTAAAGCCTAAATTGATCAGCTTTTATTCTTCAAATTGGCAACACCAACATTTGTATTTTATTGCTACATTTCATTTATAAAACGTCATGTATCAGAAATGAATATAAATTGACAGAAATTATGATAAGTCAGAAAGTTGCCAATTTGCAGGGGAAAATGGGGATTTTAAACTTTTTATCAAATTGCCAATTTAAGGATTTTAATGCTTATTTTCCTTGAATATTGATGCAACCAAAATGGGCACAGTTTGTGTAGAATTTTTTGCTCTTTCTGCTCATGTATTTGGTATGATTTTTAGGGCTTTGCATCAAAAGATCTTAGGCCAAACCACAAAATGTGGACCTCTGTCATGAATGGGTTAACCAATGTCTTTAAGGTGGAGAGACAAGAGGGAAAGAGATAGAAAAAGAGAAAAGAAGAAATAAATGTGGGTGATGTAGTAGAAACAGACTGTGAGATAAAGAGAATATAGAATAGAAGGAGGAAGATAGTTGGAAAGAAGCAGAGAGATAGTGTACGAAAAAGAAATAGAGAGAAGAAGGGAGAGAGAGAGAGAGAGAGAGTTAGAGAGATTGAATAAATAATTATGAGATGGTGGTAGAGAGTTTACTTTACTGGCTTTCCATTCCCATAGAGAGAAAGGGGGGAGGGGGGGGGTAGAGAGATCAGGAAAGAGGGAGAGAGATGAGAAGTGATCCAAATTCAGATACCTTGTAGGATAATTCAGTACGGCAATTTTGACTGAATGTTTACTTTCATACCATACAGGGGTGTGTGTATGTATCGTACGGTGGAGACCCAGCATCTGATCATCAAAGGGCTACCTGACAGTCTACGAGGGGAGATGTGGATGCTCTACTCGGGAGCTATCAATGAGGTAATGTACTATCTATCCCCCAAAGTTCTAATCCATCCGTGACAGGAATTATTCAAAGCCTAATTTGATCAGCTTTTATTCTTCAAGTTGGCAACACCAACATTTTTTCTTTCATTGCTACATTTTTCTTATAAAACGTCATTTATCTGAAGTGAATAAAAATTGACAGAAATTATGATGAGAAGTCAAAAAGTTGGCAATTTGCAGGGGAAAACAGTGATTTAAACTTTCTATCACATTGCCAATTTAAGGGTTTTTAATGCTTATTTTCCTTTGAAAAATTTTCAGCATCAAACAACGAATATTGACGTAACCAAAATGGGTACAGTTTGTGTAGAATTTTTTGCTCTTTCTGCACATGTATTTGGTATGATTTTTAGGGCTTTGCATCAAAAGATATTAGGCCAAACCACAAAATGTGGACCTCTGTCATGAATGGGTTAAAGAGAAGCTTGTGTTCTGGGAAAGGTGACAAATAATTTGTGAGTTTTCTCATTCTTTCCATGTCAGTTAGGAAGAATATCATAGGAAAATGTCCCCTAGAAAGGATTGCTCTTCAAATGCCCTCATATTTGAAATATGACAAGGAAAAGCCAAAAAGTTTGGGGATAACATTCATGCAAGATTTGTGTGTAGTCCCATATAATCATTTCTTTGTGCAGTGCAAGTACATTTGGGGGAAAGTAAGTGAATTTTATATCAGTTTGATAATCTCCACATCTCACACTAGACACCTGTGTTTATGAACAATTAATCTAACTCTCCCATATTCTTTTGAGCAGTTTTTTTCACATTATTATCTCATGACAAGAACTCCAGTTGGTTTGGCTCTATAACTTTAGTTGCACAGCCCTGAAAACATACCAAATACAATCATTGCAAAAAGAGCGAAAAATTCTGCACATACTATGCCCATTTTGGTAGCATGAATATTTGTCGTTTGATGCTGAAAGTTCTTTTAAGGAAAATAAGCACTAAACTCCTTAAATTAGCAACATGATGAAAAGTTCAAAACCACATTTTTTTCCTGCTAATTGGCAACTTTTAATTTTCTCAACTAACTTTCTGTCAATTTATATTCATTTCAGGACAAGACCTTATATAAGAAGATGTAGCAAAAACAAAAAAGTAGGCTTACCAGTGTTGCCATTTTGAAGAAGAAAAGCCGATCAAATGAGGCTTGAAATAATTCCTGTCCTAAATCTAGTTGCAGAGAAAGGAGTATGGCATGGAGCTCTTGTCGGCCAGCTTTCAGAGATTGATTTAATTTCTTCTGCATTTTTTTTTTTATTGTCCTTCGTAGATGGCCACACAACCAGGCTACTACCAGTCACTCGTTGAACAGAGTCTGGGAAGAGAGACTATCGCTACAGATGAGATAGAGAGAGATCTACATAGGTAATAGTGATGTGTTCCCCCCCCCCCCCCATTCCATTACTGTTTAAAATACATTCAATTCAACTCAATTCAATTCAATTTCAATTTATTGTCTTTCGAAATTCATTTTGCTCACATTTACAGACAAAATACTCTCATAATGACATAAACATGATAGAAATTCTTCAGAATGTTGTTACTATAAACATTATAAACATTGTGTGTGGGTCATTACATTTGAGTGTTTGAGTGAACGAGATGGCCTGGAACGATGGCAGAAATAATATTAATAGTACAGAGATAAAAAACGTAAAATTCAGGTGGTATGTTGATTGTACATGCGGATGGAAAAAGGAACGAAGGAATTCAGAAAACGTTGAGTGCGACACTTCATTGACCGAAGTCACAATGCATAAAAATGTAGCAAGGAAAGAGTGGATGATTTTCGTTTTTCATGATATCTTTGACTTGTAGAATTATTTTGGATTCGCATGCGTCATTCAAATTTTGATTTTCGCCTGTGATCTTGCCTGCTTGTTTGGTGATTCTTTGAAGTTTGCTAAAGTCCTTCTTCATACAGTGCTTGAGCAAGGTTCCCCACTAACTTTTTTGGTCGGGGATCCGGATTGAAATTATGGGCATTGCATGCATTGAGCCCTGTCTTAAAATCATTCAGTTTGGGGGGTCCGGACCATAGACACGCGCAAGTATCATTACACGAATGGCATTAGGCCCCACCTCTTTTTGCTCATTTGAAAGGGCCGATAAGCACCCATTATTGCCATGATATCGATAGCACTGTTGCATTATTCATATCTGTTGCATGTATCAATTTTATTGTGACACTTTGATTCAATGCACATTTGTTGCGCATTTATTGTGCATCTACTGCGCATGTTTTTAGCTGATGGGCGTGATGTTTTAAAACATGTACAAACGCGTGATACTTGGAATCATCTTACATTCATTTGTGATTATGAATATTGATGTGTGCTTAGGTTCATATACTAAGTAGTAAATAAACCCCTAATGTTAAAGCTAGTTTACCAAATTTAACACTGTATTCTCCATGCAACAGTCAAAGCTGATTGTACACTGTAACCAAATTTACGCACGTCACATGATGCAAATCTAATAATATCATGTATTATTACATACACTAATAATAATAATATATACAATTTGTTAGGCGCCATATCCATCTCGTAAGAGATGCTCAAGGCGCACAAGTGAAGGGGGGCAAACAAAATTACAAGTAACAGAAAATCCTTGTTCTATTCACTACACTGTATAAATCATCACCTAAAATACTGCTGTATGGGTTATATCTCATGTTAGTTATTTTGATTTCAAATTATGTATTTTGTCCAGATCGCTGCCAGAGCATCCAGCCTTTCAGTCGGAGCTTGGTATAGCTGCTCTAAGGAGGGTTTTGACTGCCTATGCCTACCGCAATCCTACCATCGGTAAAGGGTTCAAGATAAACTAGAGTTCTGGGGCCAGTATTCAATTCACTACTTGGATTAAGTAAAACTTTGACTAAGTATTGTATTTATGCCAAGAAATTTTCTTAAGTTATATTCTATTCAATACTTTGAATCTTACTTTTATTAAGCCAACTTTAAGCCAAAATTTGTACTGATAACCACTGTGATGTCACATTTTCAGTGTGCAGTTAACATGTCACATCAAAATTACGCTCGAATACGCTATGATAATCTGCGCAGCTCGTGATGACTGCGTATAAAAACCTATACCTGCCAATGAAGGCCTCCAAATTAATTGGCTTAAGTCTCCTAGGTATTATAGGTGTCTTAGATTTAGAGTAAAATACTTAGCCCAAAAATTGAATTGAATACCAAAGTTTGCAAAGTA
Organism: Echinometra lucunter; assembly: GCA_029962745.1. NCBI lineage: Eukaryota > Metazoa > Echinodermata > Echinoidea > Camarodonta > Echinometridae > Echinometra > Echinometra lucunter. Next base: position 12,484,747 of record CM057168.1, read on the forward strand.
TTCTACCTAAGTAAAAAACTAAGAAAAATACTCATATTTCTGACTTAAGTATTGAATTGAATACCTGCCCTGGACCTGCGATTATAATGTGAAAGAAACTGTTCCAAAGCATTTGGGAAAGTTAAATTCATTGTACAATAAACACAGGTGTCTGGTGTGACATTTAGGGATTGTTGAATAGATGAATTCATTAAATACATGTATCCCCAAAAGGTACTTGCTGTGCGCACAGCAACAAGCACTTGAGACCAAACACAAGGGGGCTCTGAAAACAAAAACAAAAACAAAACAAAACAAAACAAAACAAAAAACAAAACAAAACAAAACAAAACAAAACAAAACAAAACAAAACAAAAATAACCCCCTAAAAAGAAACAAAAGAAATAAAAATATCAAATACTTCCCTACGGGATTAATGCTAAAATTGTCAATGAAAAAATTGCAAAACTTTCCGATTGCAAGGCTACTTTTCACGCAATTTGGACCAAGGATGAACAGCTTCTCCCCAAGAAGCTTGTTTTTTGGTTAAATGGTACATGTAGTTTAAGTGTCTTACTTGTCTTTTGTAATACATGCACATATATAGTTTGTTATTTGAAAAGGCATATCGTCGGTGGGACGACAAAACCTCGTGTCTCAAAAAAATTGAATGTTCAGGAAAGTGAAAAAACATGGCTGCCAAAGCATTATAAGCAATGGGATTGCCTTTCCTTTGACATGCCGTGGTGGCTTCGTTTTTGTTGTAAGAGAGCTGGGATTTGGACACTTGACTGATAATCTGGAGTCTAATACAAAAAAGTAATTTTCACTAAAATTTGAGATACAAGGTCTTATCACCCCACCAACGATATATGTAATTTAGTAAGTGAAGGAAATTGGCAGCCTTTTAATAAAGGCGGTATGAAACCTCATGTGAAATGTATTCTCTCTCAATCTCTGTAGGATACTGCCAAGCAATGAACATAGTGACCTCCGTTCTCTTACTCTATGCCAATGAAGAAGAGGCCTTCTGGCTACTGACAGCCGTATGTGAACGGCTCCTTCCTGACTACTACAACACAAGGGTCATAGGAGCCTTGGTCGATCAGGGTAGGTTGGAATCTTCAACTTGTCTCTTTGCAGAATTTAATGTTTGGAAATAAACCTGGATGCAATTTCGGTGTGGCGGCATATGCCTTGACAATAAATTAGGGCTCATATTCATGAAACCTTACTAAGCTAGTTGTCAACTAATTACATATGTCAAAGTACACAGTTAGGTGATAATAGTAATAATAATAATAATAATAATAATTATGATAATAATCATAATGATAATAATAATGATAATAATAATGATGATAATAATAATAATAATGATAATAATAATGATAATAATAATGATAATGATAATGATAATAATAGTAATAATAATGATAATGATAGTAAAAATAATAAAAACAATGTTAATGAATGACAATAATAATAATAATAATAATACTGATAATAATACTGATAATAATAATGATAATGATAATAATAATAGTAATAATAATGATAATAATAATAATAATAATTATAATAATGATAATAGTGATAATAGTAATAATAAAAATGATATCTATATTATTATTTAATAATCTTGTCCTTGTCTGTTGTTTGTCTGTATCTATTTGTAGGTGTATTTGAAGCGTTGACCAAAGAAACCATGGCAGAGCTCTACATGAAAATGGAAGAACTTGGGATGCTTAGCATGATCTCACTTTCATGGTTCCTTACTGTCTTTCTCAGGTACGTACATGACTTAAATGTAAATACTGAATTTATTTGTTTTTACAAAGCTGTATGCAGTGCTGCTTCTACTTGTATGCTCTAATTGTATGTGAAATGTGTATTGAAATTATTAATACTTTTATTATTATTTTTTCATTTGGCAAAAACAACCAAAAATAAAGAGTACAAAACAGTAGTAGAATATAAGGAGAGTCACGTGAATGCCGGGAAAGAAAAAGATTAATTAACTGAATAACTGTAACCCAAAGGTCTTCTTTTCCAATCCATGTGATCTTACAGAAATAGAATTACATGAAATAATGAAATACAACAACTGATGAATAATGAACACTTTATGAGAAAATTAGCCAAAATGCATTGAATCCGTTTGAAAATCATCAAATTTTTCATGTTATTCTTCTTAGAATTCTATTCTCGATCATATATAAAAAAAAAATTTACCATTGTGTAATCACTTTAAGCGTGCGGATGACTAATAAGCACATATTTATGCCTGTTGTAGTACGCATACAGAGGTTTAAGCCACCCATGGTTTAAACCTTTATTGTAAATTACGACCAATTATGTGTATAATTTATGACACTTACCTAAAATTTCTTTGATAAATGTTTGCCTACATGTAGTGTATTTATGAATATCTTTATTTCTATGTTTGCTGACTGTCATTTTTTTTTCTAAATGTTTGACATCTATAATCAAATTCTTTGAATGAAAATTTTCAGTGTGATGCCATTTGAGAGTGCAGTCAACATCATGGACTGTTTCTTCTACGACGGCGCCAAGGTCATCTTCCAGATCGCGCTGGCCGTCCTCGACGCCAACTACGAGGCCCTGCTCGAGTGCGAGGACGACGGCCAGGCCATGGTCGTGCTCAGTCGCTATCTGGAGAACGTGGGCAACAGGGACGCGACGATGCCTCATGTTCCCCATCCGTCAGTCATTGTGGGCAATGAAGGAAAAGATGCGGCACAGGTAAAGAGCAAGCATCCCACACCAGGAGAGGGGGGGGGGGGGATTGCCCTCATGATTTTTCAAGTGTTCAAAAAAGAAAGGAAAAAAATATTGTACACAGTTACTGTAATGAAAATAACTGAAATGTCTGAAAGTGCAATTTATGAAACGGCATTGCTGTCTTTTTGGTGTGTTGCCCCTTCACCTTAATTAAACATAACATCTTTCAAAATTGCTTCTCACTTTCTGATCTTCTTTTGAAGGTATCAGTGGAGGTGTCGGATCTTATCCACAACTCCTACTTCAAGTTTGGCGCCATCTCCAATGAGAAGATAGAGAAGATGCGTCTGAACGAGAGACTTAGGGTTGTCCAGGGGCTGGAAGACACAGCCAGGAGGAGCGTGATTAGGAGTCTGGTGTCAGAGACAGCATTTGAAACCAAAGAGTTAGAAGAGCTCTACCTCCTCTTCAAAGTAAGAGAGATAGAGAGTATGAAAAGATTAACCCATTCGTGACAGAAATTATTTAAAGCCTAATTTGATCAACTTTTATTCTTCAAATTGGCAACACCAACATTTTTATTTTATTGCTACATTTTTCTTATAAAATGTCATGTATCTGAAATGAATATAAACTGACAGAAATTATGATGAGAAGTCAAAAAGTTGCCAATTAGCAGGGGAAAAACGGTGATTTTAAACCTTCTATCACATTGCCAATTTAAGGATTTTAATGCTTATTTTCTTTTTAAAAATTTTCAACATCAAACAACAAATATTAACGCAACCAAAATGGGCACGGTATGTGTAGAATTTTTTGCTCTTTCTGCTCATGTATTTGGTATGATTTTTAGGGCTTTGTATCAAAAGATATTAGGCCAAATCACAAAATGTGGACCCTCTGTCATGAATGGGTTAATCAAAGATGATGTTCAGAATGACGATAGTGGGAGTTGTAATGCTTCTGAGGATGTTGATTGTTAAAATGTTGATGATGATCATCACGATCATAATTAAATAATATGGACTGGCCTTGATAGAGATATGACATACATGTATACATGTATTGCCCATATTAGATCATATCGCCCAAGGTGGGAGCCGAGGGTGTATGAATCTAATGAGGACAGTATATAAAAGTCATATCTCGGAAAGACCAGTCCCTATTATTATTATTATTATTATCTACAAGACATCTTGAGCAAATTCATGACAAAAATGAAAGTTGATTAGACATGCACTTACCATGTTTTCTGTTTTTTTTTCTTGACTTCCTTCCTAGTGATTTCCAAAATTAGTTTTCCATGTCATATTCCATGAACTCCAGGTTCCACTGAAATACATGTGCACTCCACAACACTATGATGAACGTATTATATTCTTCATGTTCTTTGGTCTTGATAAACTCCATAACTCTTGAATTAGAACTCTTAAACTCCAATATTCTTGAATATAAATTGAACGCATTGACATTTTACGTTTACGTTACAGTAAAAATTGCAAGCGCTATAAAAAAGGCAAACAAAATCATTCACAAAATTCACAGTAATATGCAAATTTCATCGCACTCGATCGCGCATTTAAACCAAGTTTGATTGTTTGCGCATGCTCAAAATTTCTTGTACGCGAAAAAACATATGATATGGGAAATATGGACCTGCTGGGCTGGTATTCTGAAATTGTCTTATCTTTTGTCTTATCTTCACCGTTTTAATTGTCATAACAAATTTTGAAGGCAAACTTGTGATTGGTTTGAACTGCACAAAATTGTGCCAATGGACCAGCACGCAAGTTAAAAGTGCGAAGTGAAAGCCAACGGCGTACCCAATTTCTGATTGCTATGACAATTAAAGTAAGATAAAAGATGAAACAATTTTCAGAATACTGGCCCAGTGCCTTTCTGATTGATATGGACTTTCTCTAAATTTAGTCGATATGATTCAAACATTGACCTGCTCAGATGTCTTGTATAGATAATAATGATATTTATTATAATAATGAGGATGATAATGAAGGCAATGTTTATGATGTTGATGATGGTTGTGATGATGATGAAGATGATGATGGAGCTGTTAATGATGATGATGATGATGATGATGGCGTTGTTGATGATGATAAATGATGATGGAGGTGTTGATGATGATGATGATGATGATGATGCAGTTGTTGATGATGATGATGTTGATGGTGATGATGATGTAGCCACTGATGAATTTGCCTATGATTAATGCAATAAGGGTGTTGGTGATGATGATGATGATGAGCTTAGTGTAAAGGGAGATTGAAGATGTACAAGTCATGTAATACATTACTTGTAATTCATACAACTCTCTCTGTCTGTCTGTCTCTTTCTCTTTCTGTCTCTCTGTGTCTCTGTCTCCCTGTCTCTGTCTGTCTCTCTGTCTGTCTCTGCTTGTCTGTCTCTCCTTTCACCCTCTCCCTCTGTCTCTCTCTGTCTCCCTTCTCTCTCTCCCTCTGTCTCTCTCTTTGTCTGTCTCTGTCTGTTTCTCGTCGGTCTGTCTGTTTCTCTGTCTTTCTCTGTCTGTCTGTCGGTTTGTCTCTGTTTGTTTCTCTGTCTGTCTCTCTCTTTTCCCTCTCTCCCTCTGTCTGTCTCTCTATCTCTCTGTCTGTCTCTCTCCACCTTCCTCTCCCTTTCTCTCTCTCCAGGAGGAGTTTCTCTCAGGTAATCTCCTCTCCAACACACCCATCATGGACCACACCCAGCACTTTCTATCCCTTGTCAAGCTAGACCAAGAGAAGTACCTGACCTTGTTTTTAGCCTTGTCTCCTTGGGCTACGGGCTCACATGCAGAGAAGCTTGGTGTAAGATCCTTTAGGGTGAGTATTTCCTCAAAGGTAGATTATTAGTTTTTCCTCTTCAAGTTAAATATTAAATGAACAAATGGTGACAAACACTATTGTTCTCAGGTAAGCAACTTCAAAGTCTGGCAACGTCGATACTTCACAGAGTTTTTGCATACATGTACATGTACATTAAAACCTATGAGAGTTCTGTTTACGTGGCAGGCATGAAGAGGTGCTGTGGTAATTGTGCAGGTAGCAGTGGAGGTGCAGCGGTCCTAGCGTAGGGCAGATTGTAGCTGTCACATGTACTTTGCGATCATTTCCATTGAAATTCACAAGAAATCATGAATGGAACACATGACTTCACGCATGTATCTTTTTATGCAAGGCTGATATTGTGAGATTATATTCAATTTGTTTCATGCTAATTTTCTTCTTGCTAGCCTAACTGTACATGAGCTGTATTAAACTTTTGTAGCCAATGCTGTTCATGTATATTGAGTTTAGTTTGGTTTAGTTTCTCATTTCTCATAACAAAATAAAAATGAAATATGCATATTTATAAAACTGAAGTACATAGCAATATACACACTGGATGATTAATATTTCAACTTAAACGAATGGAATATGATAATTGACAAAAACAAAAATTATAAGAGAAATGAGAGGAAATCAGCCAAAATGCATAGCTTGTAAGATGTGGCTGATTCTGTTTTGTACTTATACTGTCTCCCTCAAGTTTCATTTGTTTTGTTTTTATTTATCTGTTATATTTGTTTAAACCAGGTTTTAGATACTGATCATGACTGCCTTATCAACTTCAGGGATTTCTCATGGGGTATGGGGATCATGTGCCGAGGAGAGATGCCCCACAGGCTCAGGCTCTTATACGAGATGCACCTACCCCCTGCCCTAACACCAGCTGATTTAGAGAGCCCCAGTGATACTCATACAGGTAAGGGAGGGAGGGAGTTCAAGTGATGAAATATCCATTATAGGTTTAGGCTTTTATATGAGATGGATTTACCCCCTGCCATAACACCAGCTGACTTCTACAGCCGCAGTGATACTCTTACAGGTAAGGGAGGGAGGAAGTTCAAGTGATGAAATATCCATAGGTTTAGGCTTTTATATGAGATGGATTTACCCCCTGCCATAACACCAGCTGACTTCTACAGCTGCAGTGATACTCATACAGGTAAGGGAGGGAGGAAGTTCAAGTGATGAAATGGTCATAGTCTAAGGCTTTTACATGAGATGCCCTTACCCCCTGCCCAAACACCAGCTGACTTAGATAGCCCCAGTGATACTCATATAGGTGAGAAAGGGAGGGAGTTCAAGTGATGAAATATTCGTAGGTTTAGGTTTTTATTTGAGATGCACTCACCCCCTGCCACAACACCAGCCGACGTCTAGAGCCCCAGTGATACTCATACAGGTAAGAGAGGGAGTTCAGTGATGAAATAGCCATAGTCTAAGGCTTTTACATGAGATGCACTTACCCCTGCCCAAACAACCAGCAGACTTAGAGAAACTAAGTCCTGATACCAGTCCTGTACAGATACTAGAGGGAGGGAGTTCAAGTGGTGAAACAGCCTAAGGCTTACATTGTAGGCTTTTACATGAGATGCACTTACCCCCTACATTAACACCAGCAGACTAAGAGATCCCTAGTGAAACTCGTACAGATACTAGAGGGAGGAAGTTCATGTGACGACATGTCCATAGGCTAAGACTTCAACATGAGATGCACATACACCCTACCCTAACACCAGCAGACTTAGCGAGCCCCAGTGATACTCATATAGGTAAGGGAGGGAGGGAGTTCAAGTGATAAAATATCCTTGAAAAGCAATATTATAATAATGGCATATTTTCTCTCAGATTCTTGATCCTTTTTGGTAGAGAGTAAAGAATTTAGGTTAATGTTTAGCTAAGGAACCCTACTGCTGCAGCTGCTAGTACATGTATATGAATCCTACCCCCGTGGTCTACACTTAGCAATGAGCCTCTATACCAGGACATGGCTACGGCGTTTCCTAGTGTTGATTTTTTTCCCTGTTCTATCGGCTTACATTTGCCAGAGTGCAGTACAGTGGATGTCCCTTCCCCCGAAGACTGCGTTGTCGACAATGATGGCGATGTCGATGCAGAGGAAGCCATTGATGCAGCAGAATTTTTCGGACCAGACACGACCACGCCTACCACTACCACGGCAACCTCCTCCTCCTCTTCTTCGGCGGTCCCTACTACAGTAACATCTAAACCTCAGGTATAGTTGGATTTTCTTAGACTTCAGTCATTCTTTCTTACTTGATTTGATTTGATTTGGTTTTATGATTCATTGAATGATGTATCTAGTACGCTTTGTGCATTTACTAGAGATGACATGTGTAAACCAAATACATATTGCCTCTTTTTCAGTGTCAGGTTAAACTATAGTGCCCTAACTAACTAGAATGAGACCAATTTCCCTCAAGGCAGCACCCCTCAGGAAAATAGTCGTATTCACGTCACCTCAGACACCATGGATGGTCATTTTATCTGACTGCTGAGAAAGTGTGTGTATGCTTGTTAGTAAGTAACCAGGGGACCAACGGCTGTAAGTCCCCTCCGAAGGACTTGGTAATGAGGATTAACCCATTCGTGACAGAGGTCCACATTTTGTGGTTTGGCCTAATAACTTTTGATGCAAAGCTCTAAAAATCATACCAAATACATGAGCAGAAAGAGCAAAAAACTGTGCCCATTTTGGTTGCATCAGTATTTGTTGTTTGATGCTGAAAATTTTCTAAAGGAAAATAAGCATTAAAATCCTTAAATTGGCAATGTGATAGAAAGTTTAAAAACACTCTTTTATCCTGCAAATTGGCAACTTCATACTTTTTGTCAATTTATTTTTATTTCAGATACATGATGTTTTATAAGAAAAATGTAGCAATAAAATAAAAATGTTGGTGTTGCCAATTTGGAGAAAAAAAGCTGATCAAATTAGGCTTCAAATAATTCCTGTCACGAATGGGTTTCCGCGTAATACCTTACCAAAGGGCATTAGCGCATCAACTTGGTTTTGAACCCGGGTACGCCCGGTAGCGAGACCACTGCTCTATCTCTGAGCCACAGCGCCTCCCCATAGTTCCTCCATAGTTCCAACCAGACCCTCTGCATGACTTTGTATATATATATATATATATGTATTTTTGTGCGTACTGTTTCCTTAATGTGATTTCACTGCCCTGGTATACCTTGTTGTAATTCTGGGCATAAATGTAGCACAGTCTCAAGATCAAAAAGGGCCAGTAGTTTTAGTCATGCCCCCTTAATAAGCTGCAATGGTATATCACAATATGCATGACTGAAAAATAAACTTTGGTTTTTATATTACTAATTTGTTCTGTCAGAGCCAGTTTCATCCACTTTAGTCCAGTTTACTTCAGTTGATGTCACTTTTGCTATTAAAAGCTCAGGCAATATCATTCCGTTCCGTTTATTGTGAACAATTTGTTGTCATCTTACTGTAGGATTCTCCCCAGCGGGCTAGCCTGGGTTCCAGCCCTCGATCGCCGTCAGTGACTTCTCCTTCCAAACGTTCCAACCCTTTCCTCACGAACCCTGACCCGACGTTGCCCCCGCCTGACCATGACACCGTGTTTGAATTCTCACGTGATGACAGCCTTAGTCTCAGCAGCGAAGCAACAAGGGAGGAACAGAAAAGTGAGGGTATGTAACTATGTATACATCTTTTTTTTCTTTCTGTGCTGTTCTCATGCCATTGCTTGTAATGTGTCCCCTAGTTTGTTCTCCTTGAATTGAGGGTTTGTTATCCAGTTAATATCAGAAGGGCGTTACCTCAAGTGATGCAAGTAGCACTGCTGGCAGAAGACATTAACTTGACTCTGAGGGCAGCGTTGTACTTTACATGTCAGGGCAACTACCCAAAGGAGCCTCCCCCCCCCCCCAACATAAGTTCCTTGGAAAATTGCCCTCTATAGGACTGTTAGTGCCGGGGGTAACTGTATGGATCTTCATCATATAGCTATTTTGCTGTTTTGAAACTACAAAGCCAGGGGGGGGGGCAAAAAAAAAAATCGATTGTGACCAAACTTGGTGTGTCGGTGTCCCATCATGTATTTACAAGTCTATGCATAGTCAAATTTATGATATCAAAAACAGAAAAACAGCAAAAAAAAAACATTCTTCTAACAACATTTCTTGTAAAACCCATTGATTATGCACTAAAATTAATTGGAAATCGCCATTGTTGGTCAGGAATATCTGCTATATCTCCGCAACTGTACCCCTGATTTTTGCAAATAAGGTCTTAAAATGTGCACAAGATGCAAAAGAAAAAAGTCATGAAATTTCACCGCAAGATATTTTTACGTTGAAAAAATTATCGCGAAAAATGTCGAGTGTTAACATTGGGTGCTAAAGGAATTAACCATTTTTTTTTTAACCCACAGCCTTGCAGCCCTGTGATGGCTACCAGTATTACCTCAAGAAATGGCAGATGGAGAAGGAGGAGGAGGAACGGAGGAAAAGCTTCAAGCATCTACCTCGCATGAACCAAGTGAGCGAGAAAATTACAAATTTTAGACATTTTAAAAGTTATTCCTGGCAGTAATTGATGGGGGTAAAAAAAGAAGGAAAATGGTGATATTTTCATTCAACCATTTCTGGAAACAATGTATAACATACTGTAATATGTGATCCTACATGCTATGACACATGCTATGTTCACACACACACACTCTTGTGCATACATCCAATTACAACCATGCAGTGCTGGATTTGTAACCCGAATTGATTATCTCTTGTGTCATCTTTACCAAGTCATACAGCCCCAAACACCACCACATTACACATACTATAATTTTTTAAATTTTTTTAATGTGAACTTACTGGAAGTTCATCATATGACTTATGACTTTCCATTATTTTTCAAAAATTGGTTTAGATTTTGTAGGCTTATGACCTTTGTAAATAGCTAATGTAAGATCTCTTTTTGATCTTACATGTTATCATTTAACAATTAGTCTTGTTAACTGTTTATGAGTCATGCAAAAGATTTCCTATGCTACAGTGTATTTCTCATGGGAAAGATTTACCATAGGATTTTTGATTAATCAAGTACAAAAAGGAATCTGTTTAAAGGGTTGTCATGCATCTGATTAAGCCCAGAAATGGGTAAATTTTAGCCTTTGTGTTGAACAGAGCAAATTCTTCAAGTTTGTGTGTATTCTTTTGTATCGATTGGCACTTGTGGCAAACAAGCGACCGTGCCAGTCAGCATTCTTGGCAACTGAACTTAGGTTAAGAATCTGTAAACATCATGGACTTAGTCACTTTCATCTTAATGTTGGCTTTTTCCGTTCCCATCCAGGAGCAATTCATCCAGCTCCTGAAGACACTCTACGACATGTTTGTAGATCACCCCGAAGAACAGGAACTCTACAGATCGCTAGCCACCGTCGGAACACTTCTCTTTGAGCTTGGCGAGGTAGGCAAGAAATTCTACAAGTGTAGTCAGTCATCCCCTGCCAAGAGTTGGAGCGAGGTGTCAACGTCGAGCGCTTCGGTGGGCGAAGAGGTGCATGAAAAGTTTGGGGAGGATTGCGCCAGTGCTGCAGCAACGGGCGATGAAAGTCTAGATGTCATTGAAAAGCCTGGGGAGGAGTCTACTGGTGGTGTAAGTGTTGGAGAGACTGGGGATGAGGCTAGCCGAAATGCAGAGATTGAAGGGCACGGTGCTGATGGTAGTCTTGCTACCAGGAGAGACTGCATGACTGGTGATGATGGGGATAGTGCATTATCAGACGCTATGACGGTGGTATCTATCGGAGAGCCTGGCAGCAAGTCTAGCAGTGCTGATTCTACTGTCGTCACAGAACAAAGCAAGGCATGTGATTCCGATCCTGCCAAAGTGACTAGGAGTGAGTCTAGCCCTGCCACCCCCAGCCACACTGCACAATCAGACAACACTGCAGCAGTACCGCCTAGACCGGACACGCTTCCTACAGAATTGCCTAAGCTAGTGGATAATGAGTGGGCAATTACTTTTGAACAGTTCCTGGCTTCGATGTTGAACGAGTCGTCTCTAGTGAAATACTTTGAGAAGCCTGTAGCTGTTACAGGACTAATTGAGAGCTTTAGACAAAGGAAGGTTTTCCAAAGACAGCTTAGTGACATCAGCTTCAGTAGTTCCCCCTAAACCATTGCAATGTGATCATGCAAGTTATTGCAAAAATTGAAGAGCGAGAGAATCAAGCAATGACAGTGGCAACTGTCTACAACCATCGTAATGATATGTGTGATGGCGCCACCTATCGACAAAACAGATCAGGATCGACCGAATGAAGATGCTGGAAAAGAATGACCTGAATCCTAAATCTTTAGCCTCTTGAATTTGCCTAATTATGACTTTGTAGTATAAGACATGGAGGCGTGGGTTTGAATCCCACTCCTGACACCATGTAACAAGATGTCTTATACTACAGGGGCCTGTTTCTGGAAATCAATGCCAAGTTAGTCCTATCTTTGTCCGCCAACTACGGAGATGACTCTAATCTTGCTAAACCGTTTCACGAAGAGCATACTAGCTAAATATCTCGTGGTATCGATACTTTCGTTGAGGAAATGTGACAACACGTAGCCTTGATCACAATAACACATATATTTTATAAAAGGATTTTTATCTAAACTGCAAGTATTTGAGTGAATGGGAGAATGCATAGATTAGAAATAGTAGCAAGGGTTAGGATTGCAAGATATTTTTCAAATTAGGCAGATCACCCCAAAGAAAAACTTATGAAATTCAGTTTTTAGAAATAATGTTCATTATCGCTTGGAATGTAAGATGGGTACCCCTGGGACACTAGTTTATCAAAATAAACACTTGCGTTCGTGATCTTAAAAAGGGAGGCAATAAAATATTTATACAGCGTCAGGGTTTGGCCAAAACATTGAAAGGCAAAATTTTGCCGAATTACAAGCTAATACATGTGTCTTGGAACAAATTCGTGTAAAATTCTATGATATCATATATCTTTCAATAAATACGGGTCTGAAAACTACAGACTACAGGTACTTCTTTGACTGTGCCTTGCCTGAAGTGGCAGAATTGCGTTCTTTTGTGAGATGTCAAAATCACGGGAGAACCCCCCTTGAAAACTCCTTTTGCAGATCATTTCATATGAAACATATGAAATATAATATTCATACATAAGCAAGGATGAATAACTGATTTTGTGAACCTGTAGAAAAGATACATGTGAATTATTTTTAAATCTATTTAGCTTCCATATTGGTCAGCCATAATCTACTAAATTAATGGCATGTGATGGCGCTGCATATCGATGAAAAGAGTGTGACAGGGTCAGAGGTGTCATAAGTTCTTTGTCGGGATGTTGGTGTTGATCTTGGCAAACACGGGTTCTTGAAACACATAGCAGACAACTAGCCAACTAGCGGCGATCTTAGCTGAGAAGTTGACTTATGATGATTTCGAGAAACAGGCCCCAGAGTCATAAATAGGCAAATTCGGGAGGCTAAAGACCTACGATTCAGGTCATTCTTTTCCTGGCATCTTCATTTGGTCAATCTCGATATGTGTTGTCGATAGGCGGCACCATCACACTTATCATTACAACCATCATTATAATTCAGATTATGAGATCGTCATTCTGAAATGTGATTAAAGCTTCTGGTCAAATCATGTAAGAATAATTCATTTACCAAGTGATAACATTTCATAGAATTACTCTTCATTTCTTTAGTGATTTATACTATCGCTGGCGCCATTTGCACTTTTTTCCATACTTGTATTTTAAATTTGAACATTTTTTATACTGTAAATTTAAAGTGTAATGACCATGCAACCACATTTGTCAACAAATTCCTTATTCAAGTTATGAAATAAAAAGTTGGCAACTCTACATTTATGAAATGGAAATGCCAAGTAATATCATTGTAGTGTTGCACTAGTGGGAAAGCTTAAGTAAACTACTACATAGTAAACTTTTGCTTCTAAAAGAAAATGTATAAAAGTCCAAAAATATTTATATCTTTTGATTTTCCTCTCTTAAGTTGTGGTTTGTTATGACATATTTCATTTCCTTTAATTGTATGCAAGCCTCCTATACATGTATTGTTTTTATTTGTGTTCATATTGTTTTAAGGAAGGTACAGTCAACTCTGCCTAAGTCGAATTTCTTGGGACTGAAGAAAATGCTTTGACTTAGGAGAAAATGAGACTTATGAGGGGTCAAAAACAATAGAAAATAAAGGAATGGGACCCAGTGCAGACCTTCGACTTAGGCGATTATTCGACTTATATGATTTCGACTTATTCAGAGTTGACTGTACATGTATTTTTCTGTTCGGTGCTAGGGAGAGATATAGTTATAAAGGGTTGAGGTTTTCACAGAAATTAGAGAACCGAATTCCTTGATTTTCCATGACCTCTTGTCTTTTTTGCCTTTTCTGTGACCAGCTAATTAGCACTGTTTTATATACATTTATTTATTTTTCCAGCTACTGTGTAAGCTAATATTTTAGCGTACAGATATTTTAGTGATTTGAGACAAGTTTGACATATTAGCGAGTTATTATTTTCACGTTTTGAAAGATATTTCTGAACAAGTATATAGGCATCTTTCTGAGTGGAAATTTTGGCGAGGACATCATCACGAAATTAGCGAAAATTAAACCACCGCGAAAATTTCAGCTTATACAGTATGTACACATGTAAGAGTAGTAAAATAAATTCGTTGCCAATTTGAAGGAGGGAAAGGTGATTAATTCAGACCTTTAAAAACTTTGTACTGCTACGTGTCACTTTTTCCCCCCTTTTCTGTGACCAGTTGATTAGCACAGTTTTATATACAGTTTTTAGATTTTTCCAACTACCATACTTACACTTGCAGTAGTCGGAAAAAATACAGATGTAATTGCCAAATTAAGGAGGGTAAAGTCATTAATGTAGACCTTTGAAAACTTTTTACTGCGACATGAACACGTATGATTTAATGTTGATGAAAGGACTTTTGACAACAGTGTTTACTCGCACACAGATATTGGTAGTACCAGTACATTTATTTGTCTATAGCAGAAAAGCATGAAGTTAACTGTGCATAAGTCACAGTCGCATAAGTCAAACTTTCCCAAAGTCGAATCATTTTCAAACTATACAAAACACGTATTATTAAGTTGAATTTTGCATAAGTCAAAATATTCTGTTGTCCCAGTAGATTCAACCTATGCAAAGTTAACTTTATTTAAATTCAGATTAAGTTAAAAAAAATGTTTTTGGAAAACATTTTTAGATGAAGTGTCCCCCACATCAAGCAGAATTTTGCAACGTTATGCTTAAAATGTAGTCATTTCAGCTCGATAAAATCAGTAATTTTAGAGTTATGGTCAGAGGTGCTTGTTTTCGTCCAGTAACAAACTTTTCGCATAATGTTTAGGGAAGCAGTAGAATCACTTGAACTTTTTGATATTAATTTCCGTAATTTTCCCCTGCATTTCTTCTATCTCTTTTATTTGGATGCATTCCGCTTTTCCTGTGCAATTTCATCTGAAATCAATCATGTATTTACTAATAATTTTTCAATAATTATTACTGATTTAGAGATTAATACCGGTATTCCACAAATTCTGTTTGTATTTTATTTATGTTTGGTTCTTTTGAATATGTTTTGCTTCAATATCCTAGGGGTATAACTTTTTATTTCTGTTCATTTTTATGTACGCATTGCATGTGAATGTAACATTTTGAATTTTTTTAATGTATATATATATCCAATTATCAGTTACACAGGACATGTATGTTTATATAAGAATGATACCCATATCAATAGGCCTCTTTTTGATAGATGATAACCATTATTATATCTTCCATTAATGAAATCCTGTTCAGTGATTGGTCTGGATAGCATCACGTGACCAAACATAACATTACTATGATGTTGATGTTGAAAACAAAATGCCGATGGAGAAAAATGTACTATTATAGTGCACTATACCATGAATGTCGTAATAGATAGGCGATCGATCATCGGTTTTATTAATAGCATGTGAAAAGTGCTAGTGGTATCGATCTCATAGTTTCCCTCTTCATGAAGTAACATAACAGGGAGCTTTAGATAAGCGACGCAGCTGCAAAGAGGCTTTAAATTTGGGGAGGACATGATTAATCAAACAAAGTGCACACGCTCAAATATGAACCATTGTTACGTCATAAAAAAGGGTCAACAAAGGCCTCGCGTCGCTTATTGGGGAGGACGGTAAACTGGCCCCAGAACCGTAAAACAAGACAACGCAGGATGGATTGGAAAAGAGCTGTCTCGCGCATGCGCACAACAACATTTCTATTATACAGTCATGGCCCAAATATTTTCAATTTTCCTGCTACTGTGATCAATGTAGAAGACTCTTCAGTACCAAAAATATTGAATTAAACATCTGTCACAATTATTGTTCATATTTATCCATTTGTTCCATGCAGTGCAGTAAAATACCATCCTTATTGACATGGGTAGTGAAACATTTCCATTTCTGAAGAAAAAAAAAGAAGTTAATACATTTATATTTAAATTTCAATGAATATTCATGATGACATCATATCATCAACAAACTTTCAGAAATGATCTGTGTTGGATGAGCACCATGCAGAAGGCAGAATCGGAAACTTTTTATGACTTGAAATATTTGTGCATCGTTAATCATGACCGTTTTTGCGGCAAGAGTGTTTGTGGGAAGGAAAATGTATTGTGGTTTTTACGTCAGAACATGTTAGTCTTGGAGTTGGTTTACAAAATCTTGTGTGAACGAAGGTCTGGGCCCGGTTTCATAAAACTTGTTATCAGTAACAACTGCCACATTGCTATGACATATTTGCTGTCAGCCAATAAGGTGCCACATTTCAGTAGCTTATAGCAGTTATTGCAACTTGTTATTGATAACGAGTTTTATGAATTGGGGGGCCCAGGAGTACAATAGATGAAACATGGCATATATACATTTTGTATCTTCAAATTATGTGTTCATTACACCTACTCAACATTCATTATCACACAGTACAAAAATACAACGAATTTACAGTATATTCATTGCATCTTTTGAAATATGTGAACTGTGCTAATCTCTATAAATAAATCTAGTATGTGATATAAACTGATATGTTGTGTATATTAAAGTGTTGTCATTAAAGTCTGTAGTATTTGTAATATTTTTAGGCTGTGAGTGATGGTCCTTCTCTACAAAGATGTGCAATTGTTTTGGGCCCCAAGTGGATGTTTACAATTTTGCGATTGTACCCAGTAGATATCAGAAATGCCAAAGTGCGAATTCAGACCCTGGCAATTTCTTTTCAGGCCATAGTTTAGGCATTCTTGTGTATGTTTTACTCTAGGTAATTTTCAGGCCCTCTGATCAATTCCAAGTGGCATCCAGGAGATACGATTATTTACGTCTGGGATTGACCTCTAACATTACCATCCGAGAAAAGCGACTCGGTTTGAACCTTGGTTCCAACAGAGACAATTTGTAGGCAAAGACGAGAACTAAATGCAGACTGAGGTTACTGCTAGCCCACCTCCTGGCCTAAAAGTAATTTTCCTCACATTTTCATATCTGATATAGAGTGGAAACTCAATATAAAGAGATCTGGAGGGTGCAACATAAAACATACAATCAATCTTACGATTGATATCAATCGTAAGTCTATGGCAAACCATGTACTAAAGAGATACAATTGATTGTAAGATTGATTGTATCTCTTTATGTTACACCCCCCTGATATAACAATATTCCTGGTATAACGAGGTGATATTCTGGTCCCAGCTCTTTATATTCTATTGTTTTTTAACCCTGATATAAGGGGATTCCTGCTATAACAAGGTAATTTTGTTGGTCCTAAGGACCTCGTTATACTGAGCTTCCACTGTACTTAAAACTTTCGTCAACATAGCTCAGGGAGTTATTTGAGGTTTACATACGATATAGAAACTCAACTTGTCTTTCCACATGAGAAAAGTTGGCAGGAGATATTAAAATTATTTTGTTAACATGGGAGGAAAACTTGTTCTGCCAGGGGTATGTGAACTGCTTGGTCCAATGGTAGGTATATGTATCTGATTTTTCAGTGAAAATTTTTCCCTCATTTCTTCATATCCAACTAGTCAATATCATAAGGCAAAGAGAAGAAATGAGAGTGTACGTTTGTACAGAATTTAATCATATATGACAACATTTCATCAAGAATCCGTTTTTTTTTCTCCTTTTCTTAAAGTGCGTAGGGACATACAGATGTAATGTGTTATGCCCTATACAAAATTGTACATTATTATTATTACATGTATTAACAAGAATTATGCTATAAGGCAAATGTGGGTTGGTGGAAACTAACATTCTACCTTAAGAATTTATTCTTTATTCTCACACTGCTTTAAAGAGAACAATGGAATTCTGGGAAAAGTTCTGAAAATAAAGTACTTTTTCATTGACATGAATGAAAATATCCCTTCATGCAAATGCACTTTACATGCCCTCTTGTTGAAAATATGAAATGGAGCAGCAGAGATCAATTTTAAGGTACCATCAGTCCCCCTACACGAGTTGCTTTGAAGGTGACAACCCACTTCACCGAAGGCCCGCGAGGCCGAAAATAGCAAATTGTAATTTATAATGTACATCGCTCTGACCAACTCCTGTGCAAGAAGGAAGTTTAGTAAGTATTAAAGGGCAGCGGAAAGTTTTTCAGTGAAGGTGTGGGACATCTGGAAACGAGGACTAAACATGCTAAAGGAGACATAATTGTTTTATATACCGATAGCGCAGTATTTGTGATGAAGGGAAATACGATACGTGAAAAGTCAGCCTCGCAGGCCTTCGGTCAAGTGGGCAAACCCCGCTTTGAAACGGGTGATTTCACAGTCAAGTAAATCCATGACCATCTACACAAGTAAATTATCATCATTTCATTTTAATTGTTACTTTTGCAAAGAAAATATAACCTCGCGGCGGCGACAAAACCCTCGTATCTCAAAAATGTAGAATGTTCAGGAGAACCAAAAATCATGGCTTCCTTAGCACTACAGCCTATAGAGGTGGTCATGGTCAAATATGTAGATGGGTATGTGAGGGTTTGAAAATACAATTTGAAGGTTCCTAGCTGTGAGAGTATGAAAAGAACTAAAATTTCACCCAAAATTCAGGTACAAGGTCTCGTCACCCCAGCAACGATAAGAAAAAACAGTCTGAGCAAACATTAGTATCGCATGCAGGATGGATGCTATCATTTGGTGATCGAACATTTCCTCTGTACTTTTATCATAATGTGGAGAGAGCTACGTTTGCAAAGAGGATTTAAATTGTGTTGGGGGGTAAAGATTCGGGATAATTACAATCTGTGGTAGCCCAGGGTGTGAGTTAACGATTCAATTAAAGGCATTGGCTAACTTTGTGAGTAGCTGATTTAAAAAATTCTCAAACTAAGATGAAACATGTCTATGAATACTTGTATTTGTACTCAAAAACCCTGAAACCAACCATAATTTGGAATGAAAAAGTATAAGTTGGACGCAAACGGCGATTTTATTATCCTTCGTCTCACGAGACAATCACTGAGAGGACCACTTTGTTTGAATTTGAAAATGGCGTTATGTGCCTCCCGCCGCGTGATTCGCCAATACACACAGTACGGTAAGGTGAGTCATACGCGCTCCTTGTGTCTATTCTGTGCAACCGACCCTCGTATAGTTTTCAAACATTGGTTCACATTTTTGATATTTAAAAATACTTCCTGTGGATATTATACTTTGAAACTTTCAGGCTGGTATTTTTACACTATAACCCTTATGTTTATCCCATTTTCAAGTAACAAAACAAGATTTTTAAAAATCATAACAATGTTAGCCAATGCCTTTAAGTGAAATATTCTTTGCAGCGCAATTGTCACCGAAAGACATTTCGTTACAACCATCCCTCAGAGATCAGGTTTCGTGTGATGGAAGAACTTAATCAGCAAGACTTGAAAACTATCGCAAAAGGATTTTTTTTTTTTCCCCCCAAATAGGCCTGTTGGGGTCACAAGCTCTGCATCAGATTTTCACTGACTAAAAAATATTCAATGTTCAGCAAGCTGTCACAAGTTCATTGTTCTTTATTACTCTCATACATGATCATGGTCTGTGAGAAGCTGTGTGTTATCTGGCCGTTTCCTCTTCTGTGATACTTTGTCCAAAGAGAGATTTGAAAAGCTCTAACCTGCAAGGCACAAACAATAATAATAATAATAACAATAATAATAATAATAACAATAATAATAACAATAATAATAATAATAACAATAATAATAATAACAACAATAATAATAATAATAATAATAATAACAACAATAATAATAATAACAATAATAATAATAATAATAATAATAATAACAATAATAACAATAATAATAATAATAACAATAATAATAATACTACTACTAATAATAATAATGATAATAATAATAATAATAATAATAATGATAACAATAATAATAATATGCAACATTTATATAGCGCTTAATACAAATGTTTCTAAGCGCTGCATATCATTACCCCGGCTTTAGCACGGCTACCCTGATCAGGTGCTCGAGCATTCAAGGAATTTCTTCCTACCGGGTACCCATTTACTACACCTGGGTGGAGAGTGACAAATGTAGATAAACGTCTTGCCAAAGGACGCGAGTGCTGCGGTGGGATTTGAACCCCGGACCCCGGACAAACAAGACAAAACCAAAATACATGGCATTCTTACTTTGGGATTCCAATATAAGTGAACCTCATTATGACAAACTCCTCCAGACCAAGGAAATTGCCTCTTTATATTGAAACCTTGTTGTATCAGGGATAAAAAACAATGAAATACAAAGAAGTGGGACTGGAAAAAAACCTTGTTATAACGAGAGTTTGTTATAACAGTGCTCTTTCATGACAAAAATCCATCGTCTAAAACTGAATCCCCGAGTTGATTTTTGCAACTTCTAGACACCTGAGACTGCAGTGAGCCTAAATAAACAAAAGCACTGAACAACTTGATCCCCTTGCTGGAGAAACGACCTTCACAGTTTGATAGAGAGAGAGAGAGAGAAAGAGAGAGAAAGGAAGGGAGGAAGGGAGAAAGAGAAACACGCTGGGGCTACACATGCCTAGTGCATGCGCAAGGGGCTAGTTTATGCAGTTAAAAATGTTGCTATAATCGCCAATTCTGGGTCATTTTGCTTCGTTCGAAGTTTGATTTTGGTTTTCATCTAAATTATGAGTGACTTTTGGACATGGCAATATCTTAAAACAGGTGAAAGATATATTTCCTACTTTACATTTCCTTTCAGGCAGTGCTGTGGTAAGAGTTTGTTAACACTATTATGGAAGATGATGAGGAGTGCAGGTGTAATAAAAAACCACCACCTCTCGTGCGAAGATGCAAGGCACTGATAAGACTTTTAACAGGGAAATTGAATACGCGGTTGGTATACCCCACCTGAAATACATAGGTTCCTATGTTATAGTGGTGGGGTATATTTTAAACGAGAGATTCTCGTAATGTATAATGAGGTTCCACTGTACAATACTTGAGGATGTGTCGTGGTGTAGTGGTTCATTCGCTGGACTCTCAGTCAGAAGGGTAAGGGTTCAAATCCCATCCCGGCACAAACGTCTTTTACAATACCCAAGAAGAATGAAACCCTGGGGACAAGTCATTTCAATCAGAAGCGAGGACAGAGAGAAGCAA
This sequence comes from Echinometra lucunter, assembly GCA_029962745.1. Lineage (NCBI taxonomy): Eukaryota > Metazoa > Echinodermata > Echinoidea > Camarodonta > Echinometridae > Echinometra > Echinometra lucunter. Next base: position 12,506,052 of record CM057168.1, read on the forward strand.
TTCAAAAAAAGTTTGATCAAAACAGGCTACAAAATGAGAAAGTTATGAAAGTTTGAAATGTCTCGATGTACTTTCTATGCTGATCCTCAAATTGGCAATACGGCTTCAAAATGACACGGTTTTTGTGGACAACTTGCCATACCTTTGTACACAAAATGTAAGAATTTTCAATCATCTGTCGAGGTGCAGATTGTCTCTTTGTGAACAACCTATGTTGTGTCAAATATATTTTCTCATAAATCTTGAGTGTACATACTTTCAGCAGGCAAACTTTCATACAACCGCAGGTCAAATGAGTGACATGCGTACATACCTCGCTTCTGGTAGCATGGGTGAATGGTCTTCAGGAGCCATAAAACTCACAAGCTTCCGATGAACGTCATACCTGTTGACGGCAAAGAAAAAAAATCATTTAGATGAAAGGATTTCCACAAATATAACAGCAACCAATGTATTCAGACTACAGTTAGGATGCTTTTCTGTTCTCTCATAAATAAACCAGTGAGTGCTACAGCCATAATGTGTCTTGCCCCGTTCGTGTGTAATCATTCTTGCAGTTAAATTGGAACGGTTGATCTCATTTGACCTCTGACCCCAAATAACACTGAGGTCCCTGAAAGGCATCTACCATCCAAGTTAAGTTACAAATGAGCTTATGGTTCGAAAGTTACCAACCCCAGTAGAAACTTGTAGGTAAATTATAATATTTGACCTCATTTGACTTTTGAGCTACATACATGACCTTTGACCCCCAAATAACATTGAGGTCCCTATAGAGCATCTACCATCCAAGTTTGGTTACAAACGGGCAAATGATCATTGCTAAAATTCTTTTCCAATACGTCAAAACAGACATTTTAATTTTTGAATTTTTGTATTTTGCGTTCAGGACACATTCTTTCACACAACGACATAAAGATGAGATGCCTTACCTGAGTTTTCTACCTTTACTAGCTTTGGTATCGACCTGTCTTTTCACCTTGGTTCTAAGCTTCTGGACCTGCAACCATTGCCTGTAATAAAAAAAACATAAATAATAATAATAATGATAATAGTGGGTTCTTGTACAGCGCTCAAGTCTGTCAGAATTGACACTCCTGGGGAGCGTTTCATGAAAGGACTTGTCGGATGTTTTATCCTACAAAGTCTGTTTTATCCCACAGTTGCCACAGTAACGATGCTTCTCAGCCAATCAAAATCAAGGAAAGATGTCAGATCTGACAGCTTGTCAGACGACAAATGTTGATGAAACGCCCCCCCTGGTGCTCCACAATGCTCTCTCTATGAAAGAGCTCCCAAAAAGGTGATATTGTAAACGTGATTTTATCTTTAATTTGTGATGCACATAAGAGCTTTTTATAAATCTACATTTCTGGTGAGTCATTGCCTGCACACACACAAGTATGCAAAAGTAATCTCCAAAAGCAGCAATTAAATTTTGAAAGGCGTATCATGTCATGACAATCTAAATCATTTCATCGTAATGAACCTACTTGTAAAATGATTTTCTGAAAACCGTCTATGTCATTGGGAAATCTAGGGGGGCAGAATCAGCTGCAGTGCCCCTTTTTGAAGCCAAGAACCCCCTTTTGGGGGGGGGTTTATCGGCAAATATGGGGGAAAAACAGACACCTAAATATGCTGAGGATTTTTTTTTTTGCTTGTCAGCAATTTTTTTTTTAAGGCAAAACAATCACATGAAAGAGACAACAGCCCCCCCCCCCCCCCCCTTTTGAAAATTTCTGGGTGTACAGATTGAAGGCGACAGAAACATATCTGTGGTTATAAAGATTGATTAACCCATTCATGACAGGAATTATTTAAAGCCTAATTTGATCAGCATTATTCTTCAAATTGGCAACACCAACATGTTTATTTTATTGCTACATTTTTCTTATAAAATGTCACATTTCATATTTTCTCAATTTTCTTGGAAGTTACAAATTTTTTTACCCCATAGTCAAAGTATGTTATGTAAAAAGCAATTCTTATGAACATCATTGACTATGGGGGTTAGAAAATGTGTAACTTCCAAGAAAATTTAAAAAATGTGAAATTCCATGTACAAAGTGAACGGAGACCTGCTCGCATATGATGTCATCAGTGTTGCCAAAGCCGAGAGTAGTTTACTAGAAAATGTAAATGAGTGTCATTTTCTTATTCTTTGACCAATTTTGCTCATTTCTTTTTTTATAATGCTGTTCAAATTTATCTCCTTTTATTGAAACAGTGAAATTTCTAGGGTGGACTTACCCTTTAATGCCTCAATATAACAGAGAGTTTTGCCAACAGATACGAAGACAAACTTGCACCGTCATATTCTGCTCGAACTTTAGAGGAATTTGATTGGTGCGCATTTTTTTTTTTTTTTTCCTCCAGGAGGAAAACAGATGGCTCTTGCTTCAGCCATAGATGCCAACCTTTTACCAAGATTTCTTGTATTTTCATATCTCTGCAAAGAAGTATTATGAGTGCAAAGGGAATACATCTTACTTTACAGCCATAGAACTGTACAGTAATTACATTGTAATTTAAGTTAAGAAAAACAGTGTTTTGCTTGAAGCTTGCAGTGTTTTCACTCAAAAGCAGCACAAAAATGCTGCAAAGAAAGGAACAGTTGGCATCACTGCTTGGCTTCTTTTTTTTTTTTGGGGGGGGGGGGGGGGGGGGGGCTGTCTCATAAACCATTCATTTACGTGCCCAAGAAACCCGACAAAACACAAGGGCTTCTCATGGGAGTATTTCGATTCAAACGTGAACAAGGCTTCATTCTCTATAGCTGTATGACAATTAACCCATTAATGACAGAGGTCCAGATTTTGTGGTTTGGCCTAATATCTTTTGATGCAAAGACCTAAAAATCATACCAAATACATGAGCAGAAAGAGCAAAAAATTCTCCACAAACTGTGCCCATTTTGGTTGCGTCAATATTCGTTGTTTGATGCTGAAAAAGGAAAATAAGCATTAAAATCCTTAAATAGGCAATGTGATAGAAAGTTTAAAATCACCATTTTCCCCTGCAAATTGGCAACTTTTTGACTTCTCATCATAATTTCTGTCAATTTATATTCATTTCAGATACATGACATTTTATAAGAAAAATGTAGCAATAAAATAAAAATGTCGGTGTTGCCGATTTGAAGAATAAAAGCTGATCAAATTAGGCTTTAAAAAATTCCTGTCACGAATGGGTTAACATCAAATGATAATGCCTGACTTTGTAAACTGTACAAATTTTTTTCACCTAGTAAGCTGAATAGGATCTGTGGTTGAGCTTGTTCTTCTCTCTATTAACTCCCGCAGCAGCTGAAATAATAATAAAAAGAGAAAGGAATTAATTATACCGTCAAATCTGTCTATGAAGACAACCAAAGGGAAACAGCAGAAAAAGTGGCCACTGCAAACAGGTGGCTGCTAAAGGCAGGTTCTATAACACTGTATAAGCCAATATTTTCGCGTACAGATGTTTTCGTGAATCACAGGGCTCGCAGACATTTTCGCGAGTTGTTGATTTCACGAGCGCAAGAGCAGTAGCAAGATGGGAATTGCAGTAAACTTATATTTGTACCCGAAAGAGCCGTATCGGTAGATTCAGAGGATTTGTTTTTTGATTTTTTTTTTGCCAATACCATCATGCTCGTAGCTTGCGAGAAACAACAAAAAAAAACGTCATAAAACCCTTGATTTCTTGATTTATAGCACGTTTTCGGCAACACTTTCTTACCACCTCACTAAGGCCCTGTATGCTTAGGAAAAATGGCACCGATTCCGCATTTCTGGTAGCGGAATTCGGCTTCTTATAGCGGTTTTGGAGGTGACTACGGAACTTACTCGTGGTGAGTGACTATTTCTCTGTGTGTTGTGATATGATGCTACACACGGAGCGAAGGACTGCTGCACTTTCCGCATGCATAGTGCATGGCAATGGCAACAATGTGCCGACGACGCCGAGAGCTAATTAAACCAAACGTACGTGCGGATATTTTCGGGTGTTAAATTTGCGATAGGGGAATGATTCGCGAAATTTGTGAAAATAAAACCACCGCGAAAATTTGAGCTCATACAGTATTATATTTCTTCTTTCAAAGAAGACACAATGTATTTAGTGGCCACTGTAGACTGGTGGCCACTTTGACAGGTTTGACTGCACTTGAAATAAAATAGCCTTAGAAAACTGAGTACAGTTCAAATAATACAACCATACACCATTCTTGCCATGAAAGTGTACGTTGCATTCATTATGCCATTTCAAGTTTCAATTTATAAAAATATGTTCTAAAAATGAATGAATTCAATTCATAAAAGCTTGGGGTTTTTAATCCCAAATTCTTGCTTCGAAGCATAATTTCTTTCACTTTTAATGAAATAATGCTTTTCTAATCAAAATTTTTAAAAAAAGGAAATAGCTCACAAATTATTACACTTAATATCAGATTTGGCCCCAGATAAACTAATTTCTTCATAATGTTGCTTCTTACCGTAAGAACGTGAAACATCAAAACGGTAATTCAATAACAAAATCATTATTACTCTAGTTCATATAAGGTACACATATTCAATGTACAGAATAATATGTAAACGCAGGGAAGCTTGAATTTACCTGGTGGTAAAAGTCATCGTCATCAAAGATTTCTGGATCGTAATTCTTAAGATGCTGGTTAGCTGTTTCAGGTATATCCTGAAAGAAAAGAGAAACGAGACGGCAGTTTGGATCTACAGAACACTTCAGACAAGGCGACAGTGATCTGCGTTGTTAATATAGCATCTCAATGATAGGTCCACCCCATAGACATATCATAAATTTACTAGACGTATAGCAGCAACAACAACAATAATAATAATAATAATGATAAATAATAATATCATTATACAAATGGCATTTAGGCCCCACCTCTTTCGGATCATTTGAAGGGGCTCATAAGCACCCTTTATTGCCATGATATTGCTAACACTGTTGCGTTATTCATTTATAATGCGCGTAGCATTTTTATTGTGACACTTTGATTTCATGCGCATTGGTTGCGCATTTATTGTGCATTAACTGCGCATGCGGTAAGCTGATGCGTGTTATGTTTCATAATGCGTACATTCAAATGCTACTAGCTGGAAGCATCTTACAAAATGAATTTTTCATTTTTGATCATGAATATTGATGGATGCCTTGGTCGGCCTTCTAATGGATCTGGACAAAATGGCAGAATTTTAGGGGCCTGGTCAGCCCTCATGAAAATTCCTCCTCTCTCCATACAACAATTCCCTAGATAGAAGGCTATCTGAAAGCAACAGGGGGCATTTTGAGGATGTCATTGTCAAGGGGATGGGGTGTACATTCTATTATTCTCTGAAGGTGGGGGGGGGGGGAGGGGGCATTTTCCTGGACTGCAATCATCTTTGATAACTGCACGGAACACTCAGAATCTACATTCACACAATAAAACTGTGAAATTTTAATTGAAGCTTACTACAGCCAACAGAATTTGTACACCTCCAGTAACATGTTTCCCCCCCTTCTCCCTCCCTCCCTCCCTCCCCCCCCCCCTCTCTCTCTCTCTCTCTCTCTCTCTCTCTCTCTTTACCTGTGTTGGCTCATCTTCACCATCCTCTCCTTCTCTCTCCTTCTGTGACCTTTGACCTAGCACTGTGTACTCCGACCTCCTGAGTTGTGTCCTCTGAATGAGTCGATTCTGGTCTTGCAATATTTGCTGGATCTGTACCAGGGCTGACCTTTCAAAACCACTGAAGGACTAGAAATTTCAAAATCGAGGAGGATAGAAAATGAAAAATTAAACTGCAATGTATGCAAGAAACAGTAACAGTGGAGCAGTTTGAGCAAAAAAGTAGCGGACTCTTTTAGTTGTTTGCTAATTTTACTGCAAGTATATAGGAATATTATATCTAAAAAAAATTTCCACACCAAAAATTTTAGGAATCTGTCTAGGTAAATTTATGAATAAAATGGATTCTTTTCAATGCTTTTATGAAAATGTTTCAGAGGAAGGGAGAATTATGGAAACAGAAGAGGCTTAAAATGTCATACAATTTAGCAAAATTTTTTACACCTTTGCCCACAAGTCTATCAAATAACGGCAGTCACGCTCACCTTTTTGTTTAACTTTCCTGTTGACAATTTCGTCTTTTCATACCATCTTTGAATGGTATTGTTCCTGAAGGACTCGAAGCTCTTGTGATGTTTGGCGAGATGTTCTCCAAAGTCCGAAGGATCTATCTTTCGCTTTTGTGCGGTTCGCTTCACTTCTGGGGCAGGGGTGTTTGGTTTGTCGGCCTCCACTTCCTCATCGGAGTCGCTTGGTATTTCCTCATCATCCTCATCCTCTTCCTGTGAACTGTACCATGAAGAGAGAGAGAGAGAGAGAGAGAGAGAGAGAGAGAGCAAGAGAGAGACAGGGAGAGAGAAAGAGAGAGAAGGAAAGATAGAGAGATAGACAGAGAGAAGGATAGAAGGAAAGATAGAAGATAGACAGAGAGAGGGAGAGAGATAAAGAGATAGACAGAGGGGAGATAGATAGATTGAGAAAGATAGAGGGAGAGAAATAGAAAGAGAGGGAGAGATAGAGAGAGGGATAGAGAGAGACAGGGAGAGAGAGAGGGATATATAGATAGAGAGGGGGAGATAGACAGATAGACAGAGAAAGACAGACAGGCAATGATGATGGGAGGAAGAAAAAATTGAAATATTTACAATACTATGTGTACATTTATCTTTGACAAGAACATGCATACCTCATAAGGAACAAATACAGTAAGAGAGTGGCCAAGAAGAGGGAGAGAGAGAAGTTGGGACAGCACTTTAACCATTCATGACAGAGGTTTGTGGTTTGGCCTAATATCTTTTGATGCAAAGCCCTAAAAATCATACCAAATACATGAGCAGAAAGAGCAAAAAATTCTCCACAAACTGTGCCCATTTTGGTTGCATCAGTATTTGTTGTTTGATGCTGAAAATTTTTTAAAGGAAAATAAGCACTGAAACCCTTAAAATGACAATGTGATAGAAGGTTTAAAATCACCATTTTCCCCTGCAAATTGGAGACTTTTTGACTTCTCATCATAATTCCTGTCAATCTATATTCATTTTAGATACATGACATTTCATAAGAAAAATATAGCAATAAAAGGAAAATGTTGGTGTTGCCAATTTGAAGAATAAAAGCTGATCAAATTAGGCTTTGAATAATTCCTGGGTTAACAAAGAGAAAGTTCCCTTTACTATGAATAAGTGTGACTTACAAACATTTCACACACAATGTATTGAGATATTGATTATTCTTACTTCACAGACTGATTTCCAGGAGTTTCTCCGTGAACTACATGCTGTGTCTCTGGGTTCTGCAATAGCAACGCATCTTGAAGACTGATCAGGGACTGCATGAGTCTAACCAACTCCTTTTCACCTGGATAATGAATTGAAGCACAAAAGGAGATTTATAAGATAATCTTTGAATAAAGGAGAGTGCCAACACTAAAATGGTGATGTGTCTGCAGGAAAGTCTAGTTTCCAGGTGGAATCAGGTTTCTGATTTTTGGTAATAATCATTTGCCAAGTGAACATAAGGTTCTGCACAAATTGATAATGATGAGAAAAACCACAACAACAACAACAATAACAATAATAATAATAACATTAACTCTTACTGCGTTGTTAGGGCGAATCCTTTTGTGTCTCGGCCTATTGTTCGGATTCACCTTAACGCACGCTTGATTCGCCTTAACACTCTCCTGCGCAATTGCGACGAAATAAACCCTTTCATTGGATTCGCCCTATGGTAGGTTATAGTGTTATAATACTAATAATAATAATAATAATGATAATAATAACAATAATAATAATAATAATAATAATGATAATAA
>CM057168.1:12514422-12601898 GCA_029962745.1 Echinometra lucunter
TCAAAGCAAGAATTTGCTCCGTCAAAGATTTTTGTTTCTTCATTTTCGCACAATGATTGACTTTGCACTGCCATTAGCATAATGGTATCCTCAAATTAGTCAAATAGCTAAATTTGACATGAAAAGCGTGGAAGAAAGAACATCAATTTTGTCAAACTGCAGGGCTAAGTCTAACTTAGATCTGCATTACTCTGAATTATTTTAGCTGATGAACAAATTTTAACAAAATATCCCTAAAATGGCTAAATCTATGCTACTGCAAACACCACCTTACTAATGACATATCAAAAGTTATTTATTACAGTCATTTTCTGCTGATTTTATGCAATTTTATTGTTTTCTTCTGAAGTTAGCATCCAGTTTCAATAGATTTCATTAGAGATTTCATGAGAGATTCCATTTGAAATAAATCATTACACAGAAATCAATGTATATAATTTCATGACAAATCTTCATTTTCGTTTCATAACATAAACTGGGAAGGGGGGGGGGGGGGGTTCACAAAGATTAAATTTGACTAAAATCACACTATGGCTGGCCATTCATGGAACTGTTTGCTTTCACCGTCGGTCTCTCAAGGGATGGGCAAATCATTGTCACAAAATTAAAATTTGAAAAATTTACGTTGTTTGTTTTCTTCACCAGCGAACTATAAGAAATTGTAAATTCTGTATATTTTGTGACTATGATTTGCAAATCCTTTGAGAGATCCATGGTGAAAGAAAACAGTGGCATAAATGGCCAGCCAAGTGTGATTTTAGTCAATCTTAGTCTTTGTGAAACACCCTCCTGATGAATAAAAATGTATATTTACAAATCAATGAGTAAAGAGAAGAGAAATGGAATGATTTATCACTTAATTATAAAACTAAGATACATAAATCTCAAACCTAACACGTCCCCCCCCCCCCCCCCGCCACAAAACTAAGTATGAAATGCAATATAAATGATCTCTTAGACTGTGGCAATCTTCTTTCTTTTTCCAAAATACATTCTTTATATTTGTTAATAGAGATTTCGTTCAAATGAAGAAAGACATAGGCCCTAAAAATCATTATTTCAAATACAACCATTCATGTTGTTTCATACTATAATAACTGACACACACTCACACTCACACTCACAAGCACATACGAAGAAAAAATTGTCATCAAATGATTTCCCCCTTTTAAAATCACACATCCTTTCCCATTCTGGCATTGCATAATTTCAAAACTTTTGGTCATCCGGCTATTGAATTCTTCAAGAAGAAGAAGAAGAAAACACTTTAGACCATAATGCCTATTGTTGTTCGGGGGGGGGGGGGGGGGGGGGATTGCAGGTTGGGGGTTAACGTGAAACGAGATAAAAAAAAATATAGGTATACAATGCTGCAGTTCTGTCACACACCTTGCCTGGCTTTAATGTCTTCATTCCCTTCCATGCACCGGCGTGATCCATTTCGAGAAGTGTGTGTGTGTGTGTGTGGGGTGGGGGATGATCGATCTAAAAGAAGGCCCTATATACCGCCGAAATTTCTCGTGCGACCTCATGCGCACACACGAGTACAAAATAAACTAACCATCATTATGAACAATTTTAACAAATGACTGATTTAAACATTATTTCCTCTTTGAAAAGTGTGTGTCTTTGTTAGGGTGTGTATGGGTGTGTGTGGGGGTGGAGGTGGGTACGTGTGCGTGTGTGTGTGAGGGGGGCATTCAAATCATCAAGACTGAAAACAAAAAAAAAAAGACTGAAAGCAGTCGGTGGGTGTGGGTGTGTGTGGATGTGTGTGTCGTGTGGTCGATGGATGTGTGTGCAGATGTAGTTAAGTTTTTGTTTTTTTTGGGGGGGGGGGTCAGGGAAGGGGGCATAAAGGTGTATGTGTGTATGCATGTATTTTTTTCATATATATGTATCTATAAGGGGTTTCATTCCTCCTTGTTTTGCTCTGAATTAATTGATGTCTTATCTACGAAAATATGCTATGGAAACAAAATGAAGACTTGTATTATATTATTTTGCTTATATTGATTTATATGCATGTACTGATGTTCATTTTGAATGAAATCTCCAATAAAAATATTATGGAAAAAAAATGTTGGAGAGTAGGCCTAGGCCTATACGTCATCTCCCTCCAGGGGTGTCGCTAGACCTTTAATTTTCAGTGGGGGGGGGGGGGGGTGTAGAGGCCACCGAGTGCCGACAAACAATGCCACCGATTACCGACGACCAACGTCTATAAATTCAACCGTATAAAGCCCTCTAGGCAAGTTCAATTGTGTGCATCTACTATTCCTTCGTCTTTCCTACACATTTCAGTCGATTTCAACCAGATTTGGTTACTTTTATATGAGCGAGCGCAGCGAGCCATGAAAAATAATTATATACACTCCTTTCCATTTTCAGAAGTGATAATTCTTCATCAAAATACCTGATCAGATGGGCATATACGATATCTAAATTAGATATTTGGTCAATTCGCTTGCAGAATGCATGAATTCGCTTTTCCCAAACCATCCTGTATCTAAATATCATACGCGAGAGCGCAGAAAAAATATAGGCCTTTATTCTCCTTTTAATTGTAGAAGTGATGATTCTTATCAAAATACAAGATTAGCCTACAAGATATCTAAATTTTACATGTACATTTGGTCACCTCGCTTGGAAATCGTTTGCTTTCCCAAACCATCTTGTATCTAAAATATCAGCGAGAACAGCGAGCGAAAAATGTTCCTTTTCATGGTAGAAGAATAATTTTTCATCGAAATACACGACGGGCCTATATAAGATTTTTAAATTATACATGTATATTATTTTGGTCGCTTGCCGAATTCTATCTGTCTATTGCTTTCCCAAACCATCTTATATCATACGAGCAAGCGCAGCGAGCGAATCGAATATAGATACTGCTTTTCGCGGTAGAAGTGATAATTCTTCATCGTAATACACTATGGACCTATAAGATAATTATCTAAATCGATTTGGTCACCTCTCTTGCCTAATTCATTCGCTTTCAAACACCATTCTAAGTCTTAGCACACTCAACAAAAAAAGAAAGCAAACACTTTTTCAAGTTCAGATTTTTCATATAAGACTTTGGTAAAAATCATTAGATTTTATATCAAATTAAAGGAAATTTAATGGTCTTTTAATATGGTAGGTGAAAACAAAGAGAAACTTTACGCATGAGTGAACACATTCGTTTTTCTCTTCCAAGGTACAGACGTAAAAAATGCAAAAATGGACAGTTTGCCATTCATGTGTAAATGCTCTTCCACATAACACGGGAGCAAAGGATGAAACTTATACCATCATCAGGACAATGCAAGACTTGGTTGAAATTAAACTGAGCTTCTGCTCTCTATATCTCTTTCCATCCCCCACCCCCTCCCCAAAAAGGAAGAAGAAAGGGCAAAAATTATTAGAAACTTCTGTTTCTAAATGACATAGAGTAAACACAAAGGTAACTAAATGCTTCCAAATTTGAGTTTTTTTAAATATCAATATCTTAATCAGGAAATCAAATTGTCTTTCAGTCTGCAAGTATAGGTGAACATAATATGAAACTCTGTGCATGAGTGAACACATTGATTTATCTGTTCCAAAGTGCCAAAGCAAAAGTTTAAACATTTTCTGTAAAGTCAAACAACTTAAAATTCACCGTGGTTATATTGCACTAGAAATTGAAAAAAAAAACAGCATAATATAAGTTTGTATGGTTCGTTGCACTTGAAAAAGAAAATCAGTCTTCAAATCTAAAAATAAACCAAGGAATAACCAAAGTGGCACACCATGGGAGATTAAGGACAACGCATTTTGGGGGTACACTATTGAACATAACATCAGTATTCCCTGGAAATGCATTGTGCTTAACCCCACAGGCTACATCACTGAATAATCATAATATACTGTCATTACATTTTAAGTCATAAATTCATAAATTGATTTTAAAATAAACATCAAATTTTGGAGAATTAAATCACTCTTGTGGCTACAGCAGATTCATTTTTAAATCAAGACTTTACAGAAGCTTTTTCCTTTTCGTTTTTTTTTTTCTGTGTTTACTTGGGGGGGGGGGGGGTGGAAAGAGATACAGAGAGTGAAGGCTCATTTTACAATTCTTGCTTGCTCAATTCAACCAAGTCTCTCATAGTGTAAGTTTCATCTTTTGTTCCCATCGTAATGTGAAATGGCTTTTACACACGAATGGCAACCTGCCCATTTTTGCAATTTTTTCTTTAGTACCTTGGAAGAGAAAAAAAATATGTTCAATCAACCGTAAAGTTTCTCTCTGTGTTCGCCTACCCGATTAAAAGACAATAAATTTTCCTTTAATTTGATATATAATAATATTGATTTTTATGAAATCCTTCTATGAAACATCTGAACTTAAAGAAGTGCTTAATTTCTTCTTTTTTGTTGAGTGTATGATACGAGCGATTGCAGCGAGCGAGGAAAAATATATACTCTTTTTCATGGCAGCAGTGATAATTCTTCATCAAAATACACGATTGAATATATGAGATATCTAACTTATACATGAACATTTTGGTCACCTCTATTATGTTTAATCATGTAGTTCCAGGTGAATATGCATGTGACACCGTCCTGTTCCACATATTAATAGGGTATATGTTTTAATAGAGAGAAGTGAAATAAACCTGTAGAGTCATTGGCGACAATAGTCAAATAATTATGACTGATTGCAACTCAACCTAACATCAAAGAATATTTATTACGAAGAATCCTCAGTACCGAAATAAAGCACGCGTACGTATTGTAGTCACAGAAATAGAAGACGTCTTCTATTTCTGTGATTGTACGTAGTACATGTCGATCAGAGAAAGCATAATTTATAGCCTTTATCAAGACGGCCCAGAGAAAAAGATTATGCCCTTTATCTATAGACGTTTGTATTTTTCTGTTCATAGATTTTGGTAAAGAGCCTTAGCTAAGAGGTAAAGGGCATGACATAATCAATATCTATATTGTCCCGTAATAAAATAAAACTTATGTCCACCAACAGATGACCAACTCTAACTGCAACAGGCAAGGGAGTAAAGGTGAGGGGCCAGAGCTACAGGAGAGATTGCTGTAAAATTCTATATAATGGGGAGGGGGGGGGGGGGAGGGGAAGGTAACGTATTTCCTGATTAAGCTCTATACAGTGGCGGCACCAAGGGGGGGGGGCAGTTGCCCCCCCAGAAATATTGAGGACTGGAAAGAAAAATTATACAGTAATTTGTAAATAAGTAGATGTTGTCATATTAAGCATCATATTACAAGCTGTGAAGTGCTCTAAAATACCATTTTCCGCTCTTCAAAACTTTGATTGAAAACCAAAAAAGTGGTTATTTTTGGCTCGCTCGCTTCGCTCGCTCGTCATATTTTAAAATTTCTTTTCTAAAATGCGATTAAAAACAAGAAAATTAGCCATTTTTGGCTCGCTCGCTTCGCTCGCTCGTCATGTTTCAGAATATCTATTCGAAAATGCAATTAAAAATTATTTTGCCCCCCATTTACCCCCCCCCCCCACTTTAACAATCCTGGTGCCGCCACTGGCTCTATATGGGTAAACGTTTGGATATCTGACAGTGATGTCGTGAAATTCTGAAATAAAGTCAATAAACAGGAGATATTCAAGTTTTTCTCTTAATCAGAATATTTCATATAATAATGTATCACGATTTATGCAAATTACAAACCTATAAGATATATATAGCCTTATTATTTTTAAAGTCCATAGAGGCAGGTGAAAGGGCTTTGAAAAAAATGAGATTGTGTGCAAGCAATGAAAGACTATTCAAATTTCTCTTAGCTGGATGGACTAGCACGTCTGACCAAAATAAAAAATAAAAAATAAAAAATAATAAAAAAATCTAAAAAGATCATGCATCAGCTACCATACTCTGAGTTTTGGGGGCAAGCAAGGAAAAAAAAAAGTTTGGCAAGTTCCATTCCATTATATACAGAGTGCCCCCCCCCCCCCCCGGGGGCACTCAGTATATAATGCGTGGTGGGTATGTGCTGCGGAGAAGACCCCCATTTTTACACTCAAATTTCCGTTATCTGATTGAGAAAAAGAACCAAAAAAGCCGTTCCAAAGCATAGCATTTTCTTTTTATCGAGAAAAAAAGAAGAAAGAAATCCGTTCCAAAGCTTTGCATGTTTTTCGTTACGCCGTTCCGGCCGCATTGATCCGCTACAATGAGCTGCATTTTTGGTGAAAAGCGGCCCGCAGAGCGCTGTCCGACCATCGCCTCTGCGCGAGCGCACCCGGCGCCCGTGCCGCCGTGCTAGCTGCATGCACGAATGCACAGGGCAACCGTTCCAAAGACCCCCTTTTTCAGTTCCGAAGTCCGTTCCGAAGACCCTCCTCTTCACAATAAGCCCGTTCCAAAGCCCCCGTTTTTTGTCTCGCCCGCGGCACATACCTACCACTTTTGGGGTCGAGTACCCCCCCCCCCCCGGGTTTCGATGTACTCACTATGAACACGACGGACAAAGAAAGCGGACAAAATAAACAACCCCTCATTCTACCCTTCACAATGGTTCTGGTAGTCAAAAGAACATCCCTTCACTATTGTCTAAAATATGTGGAACAGGTGTCACGTGCATATTCGCCTGGCACTAATAGCTGTGAAGGGATGTTCTTTTGACTACCAGAACCATTGTGAAGAGTAGGTAGGTAGAATGAGAGGATGTTTTTTTGTCCGCTTTCTTTGTCCGCCATGTTCATAGTGACTATTACCGTTCATTTCATCACAACCCAGGAGCTAGCTTCTATACCCATGCTCTTTATCGAAATGTGGCTATTATTATAATTATTTTGTACTAATTTTTTTTTTATTGTTGGTATTGTTAATACTTGAATGTGTGAACACACAAGCATTTCACATTAAATAAATATAATAATATGAATATATATTTTTTTAAATAAATAGTTAGTCTATATATCAAACCCAAAATTTGTGTAATGCAAAAATACAATGAATTGATAACACTAATTGATTTGAGATATATGACAGCTTAATTACTTAGAATGTATTTGAGGTATAACATTTGTTTTCGCTCCGATAAGCAACTGGAGATCTATGAATATCAGTTTCCCTTTCTATGGTCAGACCATGAATCGATCATGTCCTGTCTTGAGAGAAGCTCGTTTCGATTCATTTTATTTATTTCTATTTATACAGTGCGTGTAAAAAAAACGCAATAAGATTTAATTTCAAATTTGTAAAGATTGTGTTAGCTTTACACCAAAGTGAGTAGTAACACGTTAAAGTCTCTTTACAATGATATCTTATTGATTCGTACACGGTCATGGATGGCTGAGTAATCATTCTTTTTGGACAATGGGACAAAGTGGACTTGGGGCCAATAGTTTTAGACAGGGCAAGAATCACTGGCGTAAATCCCGGGGGGGGGGGATGGGGGATATATCCCCCCCCCACTTTTTTGGAGAGGGGGGGGGGGGGGATGGCGTGTACAAATATCCCCCCACTTTTTAAGAAAGAAATCCGTTAGTAAAATCTTTGAATATCTGTCATAAACAACCATCAAATTTTAGAGTTTCTATTTGAAAATGCGATTGAAAACCAAAAAAGTGGTTATTTTTGGCTCGCTCGCTCGTCATTATTTTAGAATTTCTATTCGAAAATGCGATTAAAAATGAGAAAAGTGGTTATTTTTGGCTTGCTCGCTTTGCTCGCTCATATTTTAGAATTTCTGTTAGAAAATGCGATTAAAAACTAGAAGAAATTGTTATTTTTGGCTCACTCGCTTCGCTCGCTCGCAAAATAAATATTAAAATGTGTGTAAGGGAGTCTGTGGGGGTCAGTGAGGGTGTGTGCTTATACTTTAGTGTCAGATCGACAGAAAAAAAAAATTGTCAAAAAAGTAAATCATCCCCCCCCCCCACTCCTCAGAGTGGATTTACGCCGGTGGCAAGAATCATGGCATCTTACTAGAAATCAACTTAACAAAATGGAATAATGGAATTAATAATCACAACTTACCATTGTCTTCTTTAAGATGTGTCTCTCTCTAAACATTATATCCCATGCCCCTCAACATGACCCCTATTCTTTTCCACACAGAGATTAGCTCGTTTCTCCATCTCACGCACAGTCCTGCGAATCATTGAGGCCTGGTGGCGTAGAGCATCAAATTAAACTCATCAATGATTTTTTGTCGGAGAGTTGCAATGTCAGGTGGAGGGGTCCTAAACACTTTGCTCTAGAGATAACCCCAAAGAAAAAAGTCACAGCAAGTCAGATCCGGAGATCGCGGTGGCCACTCCACATCATGATACAAGGCAATCACTCGATGTCCAAAAACCTCAGGCAATCTGTTTCTTACTGCAACTATATAGTCGATGGGCTGGTGCGCTATCCTGTGCCCACCGTAGGCGTCTGAACACACCCCTTTGTCGCACAGGAAATTTTTTCCTTAATTCAGGAATCACATATTTATTTAAACTCTGTAAGTATCCATTTCCGTTCATGTTATTTTGGAAGAAGGAAGGCTCCAGGAGCAAACCGTTTCCGCAAAGTCCAGCCCAGACCGTTTCAGCTTTTCTCGACTGAAGTCGACATCATAGTTCAATTCAGGATTACCTTTGGGAGCATACTGGCGAACATTATGTGTTGTTACCTTTCCGTTCATCCAGAAGCTACTTTAATCTCTAATGACAAAATTGGTTAGGAACCTGCCATCTGCATGACACTGATCAATTAGCCATTTTCTTTTTTTCTGGGGGGGACTAGTTGCAGTAAGAAAAAGATTGGCTGAGGTATTTGGACATCGAGTGAGTGCCTTGTATCATGATGAGTGACCACCGCGACATCCGGATCTGACTTGTTGTGACTTTTTTTATTTGGGCAAGAGCAAAGTGTTTATTACCCTCCACGTGACATTGCAACTCTCCGACAAAGAATCATTGACGAATTTGATGCTCTAAGCCGTGTCTAAAACTTGGCCCCAAGTCCATTTTGTCCCATTGTCCAAAAAGAATTACTCAGCCATCCACGACCGTGTATGAGTAAATAAGATATCATTGGAAAGAGGAGATATGTGGCTTTAACGTGTTACTACTCACTTTGGTGTAAAGCTAACACAATCTTCACAAATTTGAAATTAAATCTTGTTGCGTCTTTTTTTTCATATATGCACTGTATATTCATATATTTATTTATTTCATAATATCTATTTATCTATTTATTCATTTGCCTACATAATCATATATTTATTTTGGCTTTCATGTCCACAGTCATGTATTTAATATCAGAAATTAGTATCCACCTATTATTTTGAACATTTATTTCAAATTTGTTAAATCTAAGAGTGAAGAATATTCTATTTCATTCATTTGAATAAAAATTCATTTTCTTCCATTTGATTTTTTGTTGTTGCAATTGTATACATTAATGATATTATACAGTCGCATTACATCTTTTGACTGCATTGTTCCCGTCATGTTTGTGTGTATTTTGATTGTATCTTCATGATTGTTAACTCGTATTCCAGCCCTCCCCCCCCCCCCCGGAAAAACGGGGGGAGCGTTTCACGAAGAGTTTTTCAGTGATTTCACTGACAACTGTTATAAGCTACTCTTCATGAAATGCTCCCCAGTACTTCGCATGATTACTGACAGGGCCCGCACCCTGTTTAAATAAAACATAAAAAGACATAGATAAACAGATAAAGAAATAAATAAATGAATAAATAAATAAACAATAAATCAATTAATGAATTAATACACCATTTTCAATGTCAGTTCATAGGCCTATAAGCTTGGGTTATTATTTGTGAAAATTGCTTTGTAAACTACTAAATACAAATCAGTCCTTGCATTCATGTACTTTTTCAAAAATTCATCACTTTTTCAACGGTCTTCTCAGAATTTGAAATAATTCTTACAGTGAATTATATCAAAGGCGACAGTCCCAGGAGTCCAGGGGGATGTGCCCCCCTGATATATTTCTGGGGGTTCCCCCCCCCCCCATCCCCCACTTGATTTTCAAAACTTTAGATTTTATTTTCTATTTTGAGTCTGGTGACCAAATTTAAGCCAACCACTTCAATATTTTATAGGCCTAGAATGCATTTTATTGGCAAAATGAGGTTTAGCGCCTTGAGCAGTATGCATAATGGATCTGGCGCTTAAGAAATTGTCATTATTACTATTACTAGTAGTAGTAGAAGCAGTATTTCTTTCATTATTTTTAGCAGTTATTTTTAGCTCACTTGCTTCGCTCACTCGCAAATCGATCATTTCCCCCTTCCACGTCTCAAAAAAAAAAAAAAAAAACATTTGGCGATGGCCTTCAATGTTTCTGCCCCCCCCCCAACTCGTTGCATGAAATCGCCACCACTGATAAATATTATTTTATTGAAACATAATGCATGGCAATGTAAACATACCTCCAACCCTGACAGCCAAGAAATGGGAACAAAGTATTGAGAAATTTTCAAAGTTAGGAACATTCCTACATTTCCTATTCAATATACTGTACAGACAAATTTGTGCAGGGATAGGAACACATGGGTTAAAATGGCATTTCCTCTCCCCCCCCCCCCCCCCCCCCCCCAATAGGAATATTCCGATCTAATGGGAACAGTTGGCAGGTATGTGTAAAGCAAAGATTCTAGAGTGGAAAGAGCGAACAATCCTCTGTGTTTAGTGTGCCACATGTCATCTATATGTCGAAGGGTCTACACATGCTGAAAAAAAAAAACATAATTAAGCACACCCAGGCCTATTTTAGAACTTCTTCAATGGGAGCGGGATGGAAGGATATATGGTATAAGCAAAATCACTGGAAATTTCGTAGGGACGGGGGGTATGGCATGATGGTCTATGGAAATTGTATTTGTTCACATAGATTAACATGTCATACAGAAACCAACCAGCTCTCGTTTGCAAAGGTGTATGCGGTTTCAGGTTTTTTAGTTTCTTTCAGTTTATAAATGTTCTCTTTTTTTTTATAAACTAGTACTAATATACAAACTGGAACATGCATCATGAAACCCACAACATCATGATCGGCCTGCGATCCGATTTTGTAAGAAAAAAAGTGGTTATTTTAGCACTTTACATGAAAATGCAAACGTGTTTAAGTTCTAGTTAAAGTTCAATTTATTTCACATCCATGAAAAAAGTACTGAGTACAATGTAAAACAATGACCTTATAAACGATGCAACATTAACAGTAAAATTAAATATTTTTCATAACACATATACATGCACACACACATAAACCAAGAAAATGATAAAGTTGTGACCAATTATCTCTGTAGTGTAGGGGATGTAGTCAGCCTATCAAGGTCTGTCCCATAGAAATATTTCTGCTGTCTGTACACTATCTATTATACGGGTGATGTTCGTTATTCCAAAGGTTTGTTACTCCGAAAATGAAATAAGGTTTGTTATTCCGCAGGTTTGATAGTCTGAAAATTAGATAAGGTTCATTAGTGCGAAATAGCTGGGATATAACCCAGGGTTCAATACACTTATACATTTTCAAAATTCCATGACTTTTCATGACTTTCCAGGGTAGAAAAAAAAAGCAAATTTACATGACTCATCGATCGCAGGTGATGCAAAACTTACATAAAAAGCGCACTGATTAAAAGAGTTTCAATGTTGATCCGAGTGCCATGAATGCAGGGCTGGCTGGAGCGCGAACTTATTAACATATATAAAATATCTTAAATAAATAATTTTCCATGACTTTCCAGAAGAAATTGACAAATTCCCTGACTTTCCCTGACTTTTTGCTTCTGGAAAATAGAATTTCCAATTCCCTGACTTTCCAGAAATTCCCTGACCCGTATGAACCCTGTAACCTTATTTAATTTTCGGAATAATGAACCTTTCCAGATTCTGGCTGTTATTTTACTTTTGTAAAATCACCGTCAAAGGGATGGCATGGATTTTAGGATGAGGTAAAACCATACTTTTCCAATGGATTTGTGGCATGGTAATACCATGGTTATACCCTGGTATTACCATGTTAATAATGTGGTAATTAGGAACGCACTTCCCATGGTTTCACAACCATGGTTTCAAAAACCATGGTAAAACCAGAAGTCCCTTGCATCCATAGAAACAGCTTGCTGCCTAAATAATCTCCTCGTTTTCAATGGCGGGAAAATCAGCCATGCATTTATTCAGGCAAAGACCCATTTCTATTGAATGCCATCGTGTGAAGGATTTTTTTTCAAGTAACAGGAATTCGGTCGCTAAAGTAGTAAATATTGAAAACGACATTGTCTCATGAAACGAGCCCTAACAACTAACTCGTGGGTCAAAATGGATGATCCTGGTGTCAGTTTACTGGAAAATACATTTTCTTTTGGATATAGTAAATAATTCTCTCCTTATGTCATTCATCTTGCTGAAATTAAGGATCACAGGTGTTCCGTTCTTTCTGGGCCACCCTGTATACAAATACTAACATAAAAATTCTCGGCTCTTGGCCCAGAATCGATGTGGCGTAATGTATGACTGTAAAATAAATATGTTTAACTATGTTTTTTTTTTTCTTTCAGATATTGCATTTTGTAAGGGTGGTCTAAAATTTGGCAAATGATGGTAACTCAAAAAGAATATGTCAAGAGAGTACATAAAAATGTATATGAAATTGAAACTAATATAGTTTCAAACAAACAGAATTATCAAATATGACAAAAATCATATTTCATATTGAAAAATGCAAGTAGGTAGTACTAAGTATTTCACCAAGTCTGGATTATGCAAATTGTACAAATATTTTCACAACAAAATATCTTCACAACAAAAAATACAATCCTCAGTCATTAAAAAACGCTTGACATACAAAATGTACAACCATTATGCATAGTAATTCACACACTAAGTGTACCACATAATATACGTGGTTTACAGTAAAAAGTGTATAAGCAATAGAATTCCCACACCTACAGCAGTAAAGCGACCTGAATATACAGATTTTGTTTTAAAGACGAACTGTCATTACTTAAAAGAATAATGTAGACCTTTGAAAGTTTAGTACTGAATTGTTCATTATCATTTCTGCACAATGATAGCAATCACATTGAGTTGGCCAGTATAGGCAAATGACGGTCTATGATAACTGCATTTCGTATTCTTTATACTGCGACACGGACTAACATTATTGCAGGTACTAACCAGCTCTTGTTGGCAAGGTGTAAATGGTTTCATAAAAGTTTTTTGAGTTGTTATCAGTTCAAAGTTAATGTCTTTTTAAAGAAGTACTAATATATATATATATATATATATATATATATACAAATTGGTGGATACATTAAAAAGCCAGCATCCACTATATGATTGGTCTATAATCCTATTGTGAAAGAAAAGATGGTTATAGCATTTTACATGAACATTCAAACATGTTAAATCTTATGATCAAATTTCTAAATTCTCATAAGAATAATGGATAATTCCAGGCTATTGTGAGCCTCCTCATACATGTATATACGATTTACTTTGCTTTTCCTTTGAGTTCTTGCATGCATTTTGCAAGTGGTGGTAACTCAAAATATGAACACGGTGCATGAAAGTGTATATATGCAATTGAAACTAACATAGTTTCAAACATACAAAATTAACAAATATGACAAATATTGACAAATGCATGTAGCTAGTATGCAACATTCAGAATTTCCCCATGAGGAAACTCTTGGTGTACAGATATGCTAGTTTACATTCATTTTCACTATTTCCCTGATTGAAAATTTTGAGGATAATCACACCTGAAATTCTAGATTGCTATAGAAAGAGAAATAGGACAAAAACAGTACATTTTGGTATCTGGACAGAAAGAGTACATTTATATACTGTAACAATTACTTCTTATACAGGAATAACAAATTTAAGAAGTAGATTTCTGCATCTGGACAAAAATAGTAATTAAAATTACTTCTTGTGTACACCAGAAATAATGTATAAGCTGAAATTGTCGCGGTGGTTTTAATTTTCACTAATTTCGCAATGATGTCCTCACTAAAATTTCCACTTAGCAATATGCCTGTATTTAAGTAAGGAAACATTATTCAAAATGTGAAAATAATAACTCGCTAATATGTTAAACTTGTCCCAAATCGCTAAAATATCTGTACGCTAAAATATTGGCTTATACAGTAGTAAACATTAAAGCAGTATATTTCTGTATCAGGACAAAAATACAACATTTCTATGTACAAAGTAGTAATAGAACATTTGAGAAATACACATTATATCTGCATCTGAACAGAAATAGTTAAACACATATTTTAATACAATTTCTTGTACAAAAAAAGTAAATGTGCACTTTAGTAGATTTCTGTATCTGCATAGATACATGTATAATTATAACAATGATTTTACAATGAATTCTTTTACCGGAAATAGTACATTTGAGTACACAGATTTTTCGACCTCGACAGAAATAGTAATAATTTCTTGTACAGAAAGAGTAAATGAAAGAAGTTTTCTGTGTATGGACAGAAATTTTGTACAATATATTTTTGTACCTTTAGTTTACTCTAGTGTCTGGACAGATTTGATCAAAACTACTTAAGGTGCTTTTCACTTCAACCACACGGTTTGCAATATACCCATATTCAGTACGACAAGTTTTGCCTGAATCACAACAGTGTCTGACACTGATTTTAAAAGATACATGTAGGCACTCGTGTACAAGAACAGCAAACAACATGAAACATTATCCATTTTTTAATAGTAAATGCTCACATTTTCTTAACACTAAACTGCTAAATACAGCTGAATATTTAAGCATGAATTGAACTCTTTTATATCTATATGAATGCTGGTCAGAGATTGAAAGTCAGACTTAGTCCCAACAACAACTTTGATTTGCATCAATGCACTGTACATGCACAGGACGTGTTAATAATGAGTTCTTTATATGTGCTGTGACTGTTGTGCAGGGAACGCAGGTGTGCCGGGGACCGAGGGTCCTAACGTAGGGTAGAATTTAACCGTTATATACATGTAGGTTTTCTGTTAGATATTTACACTAAAATCCACAAGAAATTATGAATGTAATACAGAAGATATCTAAAGTAAACAGAAGGATGTAATAATTTACAAGAGTACTGATAATGTTTACTTTTATTTTTTTTTCTGCATGAAATGGAAGTATGTGTTTTCACCCAGGATTTTTATTGTTATTTATAGTCATGGAAATATGTTGCCTTATCCTTTAAATACAAAACCCTCAAAATCAAAGTGCTTCTTTGCGAATTTATTTTTCTTTCCTTGTGAGTTGCATTGCCAAGTAAACACTGACGTTGGCAAGAAAAACGGTCTCAGTCAGGAATACAGAGACAAGACATTCCCTCCAGCGACAATTGCTCCTGCCTTAATTCCTTCAAAGACATAGGGTTAGGGTCAGGGTTGTGATAGGGGTTTTGGTTTGGAGTAATGTGAGGATAAGGATTACGGTTAGTCTTAGGTTTGGGGTGAGGTTTTATGTTTGGCTTTACGTGCAGGTTTTCCATGGGAGCAATTGTCCCCGCAGCAAATTTCTATTTTCCAACATCTAATGTATGCAATAATAAAAATCGTTCAGCCTATCATTACAAAAAAATACCCGACTCCCGGAGAAGCAGCTCACAATGTACCCCATCTACCCTGCGCAAGAGAACTCATATCATGGATAATGTGAGATTTGCTCTCTCCCTTGGCCAGCCAACTGCCCAACTCAAGGATGAACTAAAAAGCCATAATGATGAACTGAGAGAGATTCTACCAGCAAATGTCATGGAACCGTTCATGTGCACTAGATATTCATGTGGCAGACAAATCGCAGCTAGCTGGTATTGGCACAATATGAATTTCTCACGCTCATAAGGATTAAACTGACAGAAATTGTCACTAAAGGGAAGGAAGTGTTAGCTGTTGATGAGCTAGGGAAGGTGAACCAATAGAAGGGTGATCGACATTATCAACGATGATTCGGAATCCGGCAATGCCAAGTACATAAGTATGTTTCGAGGATCACAACAAATCCAGATGACATCACACTTTTTGTTCCTGCATCACTGCCTGTAAGCGACAACAAAGTGAACCACTTGAGTGGAAGAAGCATTTCTAAATTACGATGCTGACGCAAAGGAAAGCGAGTCATTTCGGCGATTTATCGCAGGTCTTGAGGAAAATCTACGGACCAAGATCACTGAACTGGGTGGTGCCACATTGCAGGATGCTCTTGACATAGCCCTCCTGGTTGAGAGAGCCAACCAGCAGGTAAACACACCATTATAGCAGGACTTTTAGAGAAAAAATTCAACTAAGAGCTTAAAATAGAAAGTAATCCTTAAAGATGGTCCGTCCATTTTGCAGATCGAATTCTGAAAGTTCCCTGACTCTGTCATCTGAGAGAGAGTGGCTATGTAATCTATCCCTGAAATTGCCAAAGTGTGAAATTCGGTTTCAAAAAAATAATCTACAATTATTTATCAGAGCTTACTTTTAAAGTCATAATTTAAAAAATAAAATCTAGCCGTTATTTGCGATGAATCCTGAATGGCTCCCTCTGCGACGACAAAGATCGCGAGCACTAAACCAGACATGTGCATGCACACATATGATCAACATAATAGCCTAGCCTGCGCTCAGCTCGTACTACTATACTGCGCTGCATCGATCTTGCTTTCTGCGTTGTGATACCATATTTCGCTCGTGCTGTTCAGAAGTTGCCTCCATTTTGCTGGAATTGGATGTCCTCATGGAGGGAAAGGAAAAGAAAAAAAAATTGGGAGGCCACGTCTGAACCTATCAGAGAGTGCCAAAAAGGAGAGGAAGAGGCAGAAAGACAAAGAACGTCAGAGTAATAACAAGGCAGTGCTCATGGATGAAATGACACACACAGGGTGGATCACGCTATCGGAATATCAGAGGAGAACAGAATATCGGGAAAAGTCAATATAACAAATATTTTTTCAATTTCAATTTCGGCAATATTGGAAAATTGAAATATCTGATATATCTGAAAATGAGGGTAACCTGCACTTCAGCTTCAAGATGTGAGTGGCCAGTCTCTTAGAAGTGTTAAGTGGAAGAGTTAGAAGAACTGAGCAAGATCAATGATGAGTTAGATAAGAATACGGAAGAAAAGGAGACATAAAATCAAAAATTCGAAGGGGAAATATGAATGGGTTCATCAGCAATGTATCTGTATGAGAGTACTACTGCCAGGATGAGAACTGTGACCTTAAGTATGGCCATCGCATCTACGACCAAGTCCAAACGCAGTTGCATGCATATAATGTTCAGTACTGTAACTTCATCGTTAAAGTAGGCAACAAATTTGTAATTAAGAATGCACAATGAGGTGGTGCATACATATACATGCTACTGTCTTAAAGTTAGAGAAGTTTTGGAAAACGAACGTTATATCTGAACTCGTAACCTGGGAAGTTGAAAAAAGGAAGAGCGAAGAAGACGCAAGAAAGATGGATGCAAATACTCTGTTCTGCTACTGCCAGGAGCCATACGACCTGAATGATGACAGTTCGCAGAATGTAATGGTCAGGTGGGATGGTGCAAAGTGCAAATATGAATGGATTCATCTGCAATGTATCTTTCTGAAAAGAAAGACAGTACCTGAAGGATAATGGTACTGTAAGGACTGCAAGAGTTCTTGAAGCTTCCCCTGATGTTCTGATTTTGTTGTCATGCATACTCAGTTGTTTATAAACTTTCATAAATATTCCCTAGAAATAAGCTTCAGGTTTGTGGAATGTCTGAAAACCAATGAGAAGTAAATGCAGTGTTGCATGGAATAATCATATATACACATATCTATATGTAATTTTGAAGGAGATCTTATCAAAACTGTAGGAATCTTTGAGATTGACCACGAAGATCACCGTTAATACAAGTCTTTATTCTAAATCTGAGGTTGGAGTTTAAAGAGGCGGGTGGTGGAAACTTCATACCCAGAGAAGCCATCAACTACTGTAGAGGATTAGATCTAAGTCAGGTTGGAGCTCAGAGAGGCGGTTGGTGAAAACTTCCTACCCGGAGAAGCCATGAACTACTGTAGAGGAATAAATTTAAGTTATGTTGGAGCTTAGAGAGGCGGTTGGTGGAAACTTCCTACCCGGAGAAGCCACCAACTACTGTGGAGGAATAAATCTAAGTCAGGTTGGAGAGGAAGTTGGTGGAAACTTCAAGAAAAATAGAAATTTGTTTGATTTATTGTTTGAGTATGACATGGCTACATCAATTCTGCAAGCATTTTGGGAAGAATTACGTTGATTCTTGACTTGCAATTTCTTAAATATTTTTTAAAAAGAATATTTGAATGGAGAGTTGTCCACGATGACATCACAGATGCTGGAAAAGTTGCCAACTCAAGGATCCCTTTCAAAGGGATTTACTGAAACTTATTGTATTCTCCTTTAAGTCATGTCGGAGCTTAGAGAGGTGGTTGGTGGAAACTTCACACTCAGAGAAGCAAGCTAAAATTACCATGGTAGCTTGCGCTCCATCTGCGTGAAATGGGGTTGCTTTTTCAATGAATTGTTCAAATGGTATTGATGCTTTATTAGTTGCCTGAAGATCGCATCTCATGGTGTGTGAAACTCTGAGTAGCGATTTAATAAAGTACACATGAACCACACGTCAACTGTGTAACTTGAACTTATTATTCATTTTATGCTCTGCCTCATCACAGATATTGAGCACTCTTAAGTTTATAAGGATAGCATTCACCAAGTGTTTACATATATATATATATATATATATATATATAGTTATTTGTAACCTAGTATTCAAATCTGTAATGATGTTATTCAAAACTACTTTTTTTTTACCTTTCTGATTATATCTGAAATTACAGAATTACCAAAGGTAACTCCATAAATTTCCAAGCACTGCTGAAAGAGAATGGACTTTCACTGAAATCGGGGAAGAACCCCTTGGATCAGCATGTATCTACGTAAACTATGCTATGATCATTTCAGATTCAAGGAGGGCCGCTTGAATTGCAGGAGGAAACTGTTTCCCTCAAAAGCAGTAAGTATCACATTGTCCAAACTGTCATTATTCTAAAAATTACAGAATTACCTTAAGGTAACTCCACAAATTTCCAAGCAAAACAGAGAATGGACTTTCACTAAAATCGGGGAACGTACCGCTTGGATCAACATGCATTTACGTATGCTCTGATCATTCCAAATTCAAGGAGGGCCACTTGAATTGCAGGAAGAAACCGTGTCTCTCAAAAGCAGAAAGTATCACAATGTCCAAACTGTCATTATTCTGAAATTACAAAATTACCAAAGGTAACTCCACAAATTTCCAAGCAATGCTAAAAGAGAATGGACTTTCACTGAAATCGGGGAACGTACCCCTTGAATCAACATGCATTTACGTATGCTCTGATCATTCCAGATTCAAGGAGGGCCACTTGAATTGCAGGAGGAAACTGTTTCTCTCAAAAGCAGTAAGTATCAAACTGTCCAAACTGTCATTATTCTGAAATTACAGAATAACCAAAGGTAACTCCACAAATTTCCAAGCACTATGGTCTGATCATTCCAGATTCAAGGAGGGCCCCTTGAATTGCAGGAGGAAACCGTTTCTCTCAAAAGCAGTAAGTATCACATTGTCCAAACAGTCATTATTCTGAATTTACACAATTACCAAAGGTAACTCCACAAATTTCCAAGCACTGCTAAAAGAGAATGGACTTGCACTGAAATCGGGGAACGTAACGCTTGGATCAACATGCATTTACGTATGCTCTGATCATTCTAGATTCAAAGAGGGCCTCTTGAATTGCAGGAGGAAACCGTTTCTCTCAAAAGCAGTAAGTATCAAACTGTCCAAACTGTCATTATTCTGAAATTACAGAATTACCAAAATTACCAAAGGTAACTCCACAAATTTACAAGCACTGCTGAAAGAGAATGGACTTTCACTGAAATCGGGGAACGTACCGCTTGGATCAACATGCATTTACGTATGCTCTGATCATTCCAGATTCAAAGAGGGCCTCTTCAATTGCAGGAAGAAACTGTTTCCCTCAAAAGCAGTAAGTATCACATTGTCCAAACTGTCATTATTCTGAAATAACAGAATTACCAAAGGTAACTCCACAAATTTCCAAGCACTGCTGAAAGCGAAGGGACTTTCACTGAAATCGGTGAACGTACCGCTTGGATCAACATGCATTTACGTATGCTCTGATCATTCTAGATTCAAGGAGGGCCTCTTGAATTGCTGGAGGAAACCGTTTCTCTCAGAAGCAGTAAGTATCAAACTGTCCAAACTGTCATTATTCTGAAATTACACAATTACCAAAGGTAACTCCACAAATTTCCAAGCACTGCTGCAAGAGAATGGACTTTCACTGAAATCGGGGAACGTACCGCTTGGATCAACATGCATTTACGTATAGGATCATTTGGCCAATAACTATCTCCAATGAAGAGTTTCGGATCAGGACAGCCACAACCTCCATCAGTGAGGCAATCCAGGCAAGAAACATGGCGAAGAACCATAGAGGTGCAAGAGACTGAGCCTTGACACAGCCCCCACAGTTGCTGCAGACAGAGAAAGGTGGAGAACCCTTGTGTCGCCTCAAGCGCCAGATGGTTCAGAAGAGGATTGAGGGAGTGTGTGATCATTCCAGATTCAAGTAGTGCCTCTTGAATTGCTGAAGGAAACTTATAACCTCAAAAGCAGACAAGAAGTCAAGCAGATAAGCTGATGCTGAATATTCAGAGACTCAACTGACATATCTGGGGGTGTTTCATAAAGACTAAGATTAACTCAAATCATTGTCACAAATTAGAAGAATCAACCTTTGATTTGGTTTCTTCATCAATGAATTATGAAAAACTGTCAATTCTGTAGATTTGTGACCATGATTTTAATCAATCTTAGTCTTTGTGTAGCACCCCCCCCCCCCCCCTTGCAACTGGCAACTCCTGGCTGGAAATCATACAACTCCTGGCAGGAAACCATATTTACATACTCAATTGGCTTAAAGAACAAGCCACAAAACCACTAGAGACCCCAAGTGGCAACATATTAGTAGGCTTTGATAACAACCAAGTCATCAGGAAATCGTATCATGTGAGGACAGAAAACAGAGTTAAGGCTGACCTCCTCCATCATAGCTCTTTAGGAAATATAAGGAACAGTATAGGCTCCTTAAGTCTAAAGGGAACAACTCACTCAAGCCGCTCAATATACTAGATGAACTAGAAAATTTGTACATGCCTGGCATCCGGTTTCAGCTAGACGAGGGGCTGACCTCATACATCATACCCCTGTGAAGGCAGGTGCAGCCCTTACGGAATATGGCACTATATCATTTGAACCAGCCATCACTGGAAGTGGAGGACTACATGAGGAACTTGAGCTACCTCTGCCGAACTTTAAGGGTGGAGAAGCCATAACCTGAAGCACTCGCAAAGACCTTCAAGGTATTGGATGAAGAAATAGAGAGCGGGTTAATGAAGCATGGGCTAGCCCCAAAAAAGACCATCTGATCTTGACAACTATCAAGGATACATTGATGGCATGGGAGACATCAGCACCATGAAGGAAGCAAGTGATAGACTGCTACCTGACAAGACCTTTCATGGTGCCTTTGCGATAATTAAATATGAAGTGCAGAGGATGGAAAGGAAGTTGTGTATGAACATGACAACCCTGATTCAGTCAACCTGGCCCATCTTAGAGGTAATAGGGAGCTTTCACACACACGACAAGGACATCCGTAAGAGGCAGTGCCAATAGACTTGCGGCCGCGTCATGGAATATCGCTCGCGCTTTTGTTTATTTGGTGAATGCGAACATATGACGTCGCAGTCAGGGAGGCAGCTTTCACGCCAAGATCAACAAGGGTGAAAGATTTTCGTTTGAGGCTTCTAAAGTAGGAATAACATCAGGATCTATGCAGAAGTGCAGCCTGCATAAACCTCAAAATGTTGTGCAAGAAAGATTTCTTTTCACCCTTCTAACCCAGGAGAAATTCCCCATAATTACATTCTCTGTAAAAACTATTCGCACCGACAATAATCCACGCAAAAGACCTCTTCGAAAGTCATTATTTTACAGGGAAAGTGACCCTATAGCAGTAAATGGACATTATAATCTGACAAATAGATCATCCCTTCATAATATGTCAATCATTTGTATTTTAGATTAATTTTCATGAGCAAAATAGAGGCAAGAAATTAAGTATTGATCAGTGTTTTTCAAATTGGTGGACAGAAAAATGTCACCTGAGCAACCAGTGTGACATTGCTAGACTTGTGCAGACTTGGGCCAAGTTGGGGCACCATACCTTATAAGTTATAAACAGAAATAATTGTTACTTCTGGGGAATAATTTATTAAAAATGACATTTCTAAACCTTCCCGATTCGCAAACGGTAGGCTTTTATTTGTACTACTACTGTATGCTACTATTGTAAAGTCCCAGGTTTTCACTATACGGAAAACAGAAGAAATTCACAGAATTTGGGGAAAACACAGAATTCACAGAATTTGATGGAAAACATGGTTTTTAGGCCAAATATATTAGGCTAATTTTTTTCTTTAATAGGTTTGTACCCCGTGCGATTTGCCATAATTATGTTTTTTACATGTCACCTAAGAACACAGAATTTGCACTTTAGAAAACAGAAAACTGGAGACTTTATACTATAGCAAATGCAGTGTGACTGTGAGGAAGATCTCATGGGAGTCGTGGCTGGATCTAGATTTATTCAGAGCAGAATCTCTAATCTCTAAGATTCTCATTATGTAGGCTTATTGTACTTTTTCTTTAGAATAAGGGATTTTACAGTTACTGATTGGAGATCTGTGATGTCATTGGTCATTGGTCA
Source organism: Echinometra lucunter (assembly GCA_029962745.1). Lineage (NCBI taxonomy): Eukaryota > Metazoa > Echinodermata > Echinoidea > Camarodonta > Echinometridae > Echinometra > Echinometra lucunter. Next base: position 12,537,270 of record CM057168.1, read on the forward strand.
GCTGTACGTGGTCTCCTCTATACTGTGATCTGTGCGGGGAATTCTTACGTAAGCGATGCATATAAAATCTATGAGGATATTTGCTTGTTTGACGTCCGCTACAATGCCTTTTGATTATTTTCCTATTGTCTGGGCTGATATTGTGAAAATATGAAGAATTGCACTTGTCTATTGATGAGCTTAGGCTTTGGTATATGGAGTAATCTGTTAGGGAGAGAAACCTGCCAGTTTCACGTCAGAATGAAGAGCTACATGCAGCAGAGCAAGTCTTTGCTGCCAAAGTTTCGCCACACCTCGCTCCGGTGGAAGCTGCCGCAAAGAAGATGACAGGGTATGCTAACCTCCTGAAAATATCAACTGGTGGTAATTTGCCTTATCCAAACTCGTTGCAAAATTGGATTGGTGAGAAAGATGGGATCATCAAATGGCCTCAAACAATGGCCTTTGACATTGGCAAATATCTTCAATCAAACAATGGCCTTTGACTTTGGCAAATATCTTCAAAGTATAGACAATGTAGACTTATGCTCAAGACTGGAGTCTGATTACAAAGATGGAAAATCCTATTCATACTTCCCATCGGGATGGCTTGGCGAAGTTTACTTTCATGAAATTGACCCATCCTCAGAATTCTTCTTCTTAAAAGCAAAGTGTAGACCCTCTCAGAGAATAAGAGATAAACCATGGAACGTTTGGGTTGCAATCAACAAGAAGACTGGTTTGGTTTAGAGTGCTTATTGCCCTTGTTTTGCTGGATAAGTACAGTCAACTCGTTGCAAAATTGGATTGGTGAGAATGATGGGATCATCAAATGACCTCAAACAATGGCCTTTGACATTGGCAAATATCTTCAATCAAACAATGGCCTTTGACATTGGCAAATATCTTCGAAGTATAGACAATGTAGAATTACGCTCGAGACTGGAGTCTGATTACAAAGATGGAAAATCCTATTCATACTTCCCATCGGGATGGCTTGGCGAAGTTTACTTTCATGAAATTGACCCATCCTCAGAATTCTGCTTCTCAACACCAAGATTTTTATTTTATTGCTACATTTTTCTTATATAATGTCATGTATGTGAAATGAATATAAATTGACAGAAATTATGAGAAGTCAAAAAGTTGCCAATTTGCAGGGGAAAATAGTGATTTTAAACTTTCTATCACATTGCCTATTTGAGGATTTTAATGCTTATTTTCCTTTAAAAAATTGTCAGCATCAAACAACAAATATTGACGCAACCAAAATGGGCACAGTTTGTGAACAATTTTTTGCTCTTTCTGCTCATGTATTTGGTATAATTTTTAGGGCTCTGCATCAAAAGTTACTACGTCAAACCACAAAATGTGGACCTCTGTCACGAATGGGTTAAGGGGGGTTTTTATGCCAAATTTTGATTTTCTGCATTGTTTCCACCGTAGTGTACCAAAAATAAGTAGTTAATAAAATGAATGAAATAAAACCTACATGTATATATGAGAGAGAATTTGAGAATCAGGTACATACTCAAATCTTGATGACTGAAAAGTAAGGGAAGTGATAATGAGAGACAGAGAGATGGAGGAATATTGCAATTAGGCAAACTGATACAGAGAGGGGGAGAAATGAAAGGTACATCAAGCAGAGAAACTGCGAGAAAGAGACACGATGGGAAAATGTGAATGGAGATCATTGACCCAGAGGCCCCAAGCAAAGTAGTCAAGTGTGTTGACCAATACACCACAATTTCTCCACCGACTGATACACGCAAAGCTGAAAGTTGCCTGGGTACAGAATGAATTTAAACATACAAATGAAAGTTTAAGTATGATCCAAACATCTAATCAAACAAGTGAAATGGTCTCGCCTGCATCACGCAAACTGCCATGGCAGCATTCTTATTTTATAGTGAAAACTGTGGTGGGTGCACATGACCATGATTTTGTGACTTAAAATTGGTTCCATCTGTTATACCTGGGGGGTGTTTCATGAAAGGACTTGTCAGATGTTTTATCTGACAGTTGCCAGTAACGATGCTTCTCAGCCAATCAAAATCAAGGAAAGATGTCAGATCTGACAACTTGTCAGACAACAAATTTTTATGAATCGCTCCCCTGGAAACCCCTTTTAAGAAGCTTCATGAAATTTTAATTTGAAATGTTGTGTGTGTGTAATGCACTATATAAACGTATTTATCATTATTATTATCATTATTGTCCACGGTGCATGCGCGTGAGATTGTGTGATATCCCATTAATGATTTCCAATGAATTTTAGTGTTAAAAATGTCTGAAAGTACAACAATAGAACAGTTAACCTCTGCACACCTACGGCTCCCTGCACAGCGTTCTCAGTGCTTTGTTGTGCTTGTAGCATGAATAGGCCCCTAAAGCTCCACCATTCTGTCCAGAATCCATTAGAAGGTCGACCTAAGCACCCATCAATATTCATGAGCAAAAATGAATAATTTGTAAGATGAATTCAAGGAGTAGCGTGCGTTTGTGCATGTTTTACAACATAACGCCCATCAGCTAAAAACATGCACAATGAATGGACATTAAATGCACGACATATACGCAACAAATGCACATTAAATCAAGGTGTCACAATAAAACTGATACACGCAAAAGTAATGAATAATGCAACGATAACAGGTGCTTAGGTCGACCTTCAAATGATCTGAAAGAGGCGGGGCCTTATGCCATTCGCGTAATGATATCCGCGCGTGCTGCTTTTCATCTAGTAAATTTATTATATGTCTATGAGCATGAACTCACATTGGTTTATAAATGTGTGCGGGCACTGTGTGATGCATGTCAACTTATGGGGTGTTGCAAGAATGTTGCATCGATTGCAAATAATTGCTGATTTTGAAACAACCATTCTGATTGGCTCAGGGTCTGCCCTTTTAATTGGTGATAATTGCATGCAACAATGATTTTGATTGGTCAGAGACAATCAGTTGCAACTTGCAATCGATTGCAACTTTCTTGCAACACCGCATTAGTTGACTTTAGATATCAGGGATCGCAAAATAGATGCAATTACATGTAAATGAGTTTTCATGTACATATGATATCCTTCACATCAAAATAGTTTTAGGATACCATGTTTCATATCATCTGGCAATGAATTCAGATAGTGAAAGATACTTTTCTTAAGATTCCCCCAAAACTATAGATTATATTAACCCATTCGTGACAGAGGTCCACATTTTGTGGTTTGGCCTAATATCTTTTGATGCAAAGCTCTAAAAAATCATACCAAATACATGTACATGACCAGAAAGAGCAAAAAAATTCTACACAAATTGTGCCCATTTTGGTTGCATCAATATTCATTGTTTGATGCTGAAAATTTTTTAAAGGAAAATAATCATTAAAATCCTTAAATTGGCAATGTGATAGAAAGTTTAAAATCACCGTTTTCCCCTGCATATTGGCAACTTTTTGACTTATCATAATTTCTATCAATTTATATTCATTTCTGATACATGACGTTTTATAAATAAAATGTAGCAACAAAATAAATATGTTGGTGTTGCCAATTTGAAGAATAAAAGCGGATCAAATTAGGCTTTAAATAATTCTTGTCAGGAATGGGTTAAAGTGATTCAGTTCCCCTTTGAGCAATTGGTGATATCATATAAATGATCTTAAATATGAAATAACATCACGGCAGGCTAAAAGTAGCTTCAATCATCTGAAAACTTCATTTCCTATTGATTTTATCAAACTTGTCTAGAAGAGCTGACAATCGTTCTTCCAGTTCCCTGCTTACTAAGCAATTCATTACAGATATTAACCATTTTCACAGAAAATGGATTTTCTAAGTACTATAAGATCATCTTCAATTGCCTATCTAGAAAACTTACATTTGCCATCATCTTGTTAACTTTTTCACATCCATCTTATGAAACCTGTCTTGCAGAACCTTTATCAGTTGTTAGAGGTCCCAAGTCCAGGTCATTTCTTTGAGTTGCATTTGTACATCAATAACATTCTCTAAAGCATTGTAAATGAATATGATTAACTGCACATCCAAATTTCTTCAAGTAGAAGAGACCCTTTTCCATATCAATGATATTATTGCACCAAAAGAAAAAAAAAAAGGCTAGGCTGTAGAAAACCAGAGTATATTAGTATAATAGCACTTTGCCAGTACAGCATAGCAGACCAACCAGGGGGGTGTTTAACAAAGACTAAGGTTGACTCAAATCGCTCTTAACTATGGCAGGCCATTCATAACACTCTTTGCTTTCACCATCGGTTTTTCAAGTGATGCGTCATTTATGGTCCCATATTACTTTTTTTGTTTTCTTCATCACTGAACTCTACAAAATTGTTAATTCTGCAGATTTGTGATCATGATTTGCAAATCCTTTGAGATATCCATGATGAAAGAAAAGAGTGGCATGAGTGGCCAGCCATAGTTAAGTGCAATTTTAGTCAATCTTTGTCTTTGTGAAACACCCCCTCCCCAGCACTCATTCTCCTGGGAATGGTAAGATATGGTGGCCCTGAAGTACGCTCAACAACAGGTCATGTCCGACGGTTGGTATGATTTTGCTCTTTAGCATCTCATCAAAATAAGCTCAACACACAACTTCTTTTATTTCTCTCATTGCCTCAGCTAAATGTGTTAACGACCCTTTCTCAAATCCAACTTATCAAACCTGTCTTGCAGAGCTTGTATCTGTTGCTTGAGTTCCTGAGTAACATTCATGGATTCTAATTGTTGCATTCTGGCATCAATGGCACTCTCTGACAATAGGTTGAGCTTGTTCCTCATGTTGTTGATGTGCTCCGACATATCCTCAATCTTCATTTCAGTTGTCTTTGTGAACTCGACACTCCCCTGAAAAAAAAACCAAGCAGAAGTAAAAGAAATCAGTGATTGGCTAAACTTAAAAAAGACAATCATGCAGTCAGGGTTTTCACGGGGAATTGGACACCATTTGGGTGTCTACCCAGTAACAGGTGATATCCACCACACAGAGTGGAAGTGAGTTTCATGACCAACAGACCTTATGTAATGCAATGTATTTTCCACTCATCGCCACATATGGTGAAGACATGATCTCACATTCCCTCACCCGACCAAGGCCAAAGCATGTCCGAAGAGAGACAACTTGCTAGCAGTGTTCCAGACTTGCATAGCTATTACACGTATTTCCAGACAGTGCTTTTCATCAAGTATGGTGTCTGCAATTTATGACCTACTGCACAAAGAAACTGACCGTCTGCCTTTAATGCTGTTTAGCAAAGTACTAATCTGCTAAAGGGTGACAATATTGGTAATACACATAAACTGGTTATGAAAGGTAGTTGTAGGTACAAATCTCCCCACAGGAAATAATGAAGTAACAATTGGTAAAGCCTGTTAAGTTTTACCTTTTTCTCCAGTTCCTCGAGGAAAGCAACAAGTTGGTCATGGATCTCCTTGTAGCCAATGGCTTTATAGAACAGCTTATGCATGGGGGATATTTCAGTCCTGATGGTTTTCACCTGATCCCGGAGAACATTGTTCTTCCACAAAAAGAGAAGAGCATTGTCCTGCATGTCCAGGATGCCTTTAGCCTGAAGGGAGAGAGAGAGCAAATAAAAGTAAAATGTAATATAGTAACTGGACACTGAAAAGACTTCTGCAGTATCCTTAGATCCAGAATGCTATGAACTACACATTATACAGGCTCGAAGGGAAAGAGAAAAATTCAATAAAATGTATACTGCATGTTTGATTCAATGCCCTGGCCTAATCATTAAATTTTTTCAACTGCGAAGACTAAAATTCATTATTATCATTCCATTGTGCAAATTTACACTTTTTCTGTTAAATCTTGCAATTTCTATTTATCTCTGGTCTGGTGATCATCTGGTTAAAAACCCTTTTGCAGAAATTCAGAAATAAAACATGAGCAATGAACAAAGAAATCAAAGACAGGCATAAAATCATGAGACAGGCACAGGACTTAAGCCAGAGCGAACTGGTACCCTTGTATGAGATTTCGAAATAGCGCCATCTCAGTCCTGAACTACTGATTCTGTCCCGTTTTTTTCTCCCATTATGCACAATTCTAATCAATGTGAGCTTTATTTTTTTTAGACACATCTGTAAACGTGTATATGTATTCAGACTAAGGCAGTTCACTTGAAACCAAGAAGGGCATAATGTTTCTAAGACAGTCTCTGGTTGTGAGTAGCCGCAAGTTGGAGCTGTTGTAAATGCATCATTTTAGAGCTATGTAAGTTCACTGTGGCCTTAACTTACCTCAAGAGTGCGTTTGTACATCTTTGCCTTTGCCTGAATGATTTCAATGTCATACACAGCCAGACCAGTCTGCAATATGAAGAATAGAATAAATATTCAACCCATCAAGCATGAGTTTGTTTCAGTAAAACACACATTTTCAGTAGACCCCAGCCCAAGTTATCTTGGAGTAACATGAATTGTTAAAGGGGTTTATTGGAATATCGGTGGAATACATTGTAACAGTGTTTTGATGGCAGTAACATGCCATGTATCTTAGCACTTTCAACATTTCAGTATGCAGTACTGAATGAAAAAGAAGTACCTTGCATAAAATTAAATTCATAATAATAGTGGGTATTGTATCGCGCTCATGCCTGTCAGACTTTACACTCCTGGGCCAGTATTCGGAAAATTGTTTTATCTTTTATCTCATCTTCACTCTCTCAAATGTCATAACAAATGATTGGTTTTAACTGCGCAAAACTGCGCCCACTGCCCAGCATGCAAGTCAAAAGTGCGCAGTGTTAGCTGATGGCGTACCCTGCTGCTGATTGCTACCGGCTCTGGGGCTCTACTGCTATTACCCCAGCTCAACCCATTCGTGACAGGAATTAGTTAAAGCCTAATTTGATCAGCTTTTATTCTTCAAATTGGCAACAACAACATTTTTATTTTATTGCTACATTTTTCTTATAAAACATCATGTATCTGAAATGAATATAAATTGACAGAAATTATGATAAGTCAAAAAGTTGCCAATTTGCAGGAGAAAACAGTGATTTTAAACTTTCTATCACATTGCCAATTTAAGGATTTTAATGCTTATTTTCCTTTAAAAAATTTTCAGCATCAAACAACGAATACTGACGCAACCAAAATGGGCACAGTTTGTGTAGAATTTTTTGCTTTTTCTGCTCATGTATTTGGTATGATTTTTAGGGTTTTGCATCAAAAGATATTAGACCAAACCACAAAATGTGGACCTCTGTCACGACTGCTTTCTTGGTGCTCTAGCATTTCATTAAAAAATTTCTTCCCACTGGGCACCCACTTACTACACCTGGGTGTAGAGTAGCAATTTTCCATTTTAATGTCCTGCCAAGACACTAGTGCCATGAACAGCGAACCATGTGATATACAGTCCAGCGATCTATCCACTAGACCACCACACCTCTGCTTAAAGATGACAAGTGCAAAAATTGTGCAAAAGTGAGATAAGGATGGATAACACTTCATAATAATAATAGTAATAATGATCTTAAAAAGAATATGAAGAAGAAGAAGGAGAACGAGGAAAAGAAGAAGAAAAAGAAGATCCGAGGAAGAAAAAGGAGAACGAGAAAAAGAAAAAGAAGAGGAAGGAGAATGAGAAAAAGAAAGAGAAGAGGAAGAGGGAGAAAAAGAAGGAAAAGAAAAAAGAAGGAAAAGAAGAAGAAAAAGGAGAAGAATTAGGAGAATAAGAAGAAAAGAAGAAGAAGAAGAAGAAGCAAAAGCAAAAAGAACAAGAACAAGAGAAGTTAAATAATAATAGAATGATCCCTTTCAGTAATCAAGCAGTGCAGTAGTTAGACTTCTTACCAGCAGGTTCATGATGAGTATCGGCATGAATATAATGAAAAGAAAAAAGATGACATGCGTGGAGCCTGGGTAAAAGACCATGCTAGTAAAATCCACTGAGGCTATTGGTTGGTAGAGGTAGTCAAGGCTATGAAAGACGTCACTGAAGTTGATCTCTCCTGAAGCCATACCCAGGATCTTCGCTATGGAGTTGCCCAAGGTGTGGAAGGGAGCCTAAGAGAAAACAATGATACAACCTGGTAAGGCAGCTTTTAAAAGTCGCGTCCATTGGTTCATATCGGCTTCTACGTGACTGGTTATTCACAGCGGCTTTAGCGATCCTCGTTGTTTTGTCTACGCTGGATTAGAAGGGAAAAGACGCTGAGCAGGAATTTCGCTCAAGGCTGCGGTCAAATTGGGCTCTGACTTATGATGAGAAGTCTAATTTTTAGGAGGCTAGAATTAAAGTGATTATACAATAGTAACAAAAAATTTGATATATGATCGAGAATAGAATTCTAAGAAGAAGAACATTAAAAATTTGATGATTTTCAATCGAAATCAATGCATTTTGCCTAATTTTCTAATGAAAAGTCACGAGTAGACCAAAAATTTGAGTATGAGAAGTGGTTACCCAGCTTTGCGCATTGCAGTTGTGCTGCACGCTAGACTGTACAATATGTATTATACCTTGTGCGCATTTTGCTAGAATTGCGCGACAAGGTAACCACTTTGACGTCATTGTGGGTACCCAGTTGAAACTGGGACACAGCTGAGGGGTCAAAAATATCCTGAAATCTCATCGCATTTTGGCATTTCTTTGGCAACACAACTTTAAAACAAAATTTAGGCAGATGATTTTCTGCTGAAGAAATCATGCTCTTTTAAATGAACTAACATTGTTTCAGCATTGGGTACCCCCTTTAATACATTGTTGAATTTTGATGTCTGTGTTGTATAAAGATGTTCAGAAGGATAATTTAACAGCTAGGAATATAAAGCTTTTGGAATATAAGATGTTGTTATCAAGATATCTATCACTGAATTTCATATATCAAATACATTTTCCCTTGAAATATCTTAAGTTAAGAAGGAGACAAGCTGCACTTAGAGAGATAATGGGGAAAATATGCAATTTTGTGTACAAAACATATTGAGAGTTGTCCTTCTAAACCTGTCATTTTGAAGCAACCTTGCCAATTTGAGGATCGCCACAGAAAGTAAACTGAGACTTTTCAAACTTTCATAACTTTCTCATTTTTTAACTGATTTTGAAGGAATTTTTTAGAAATTACTTCTTTCTATCCTTTCTTTTCATTAACATGGATTTTTTCTTTCATTATGAGTTTGATATAACAAATATTTTCCAGAGACCCCAGCCCGGGTTATTTCAGGCATAGTATTCAATGGGTTAAAATCGTATGAAATGAGAATACCTGATTGAAGAGTAAGATACAGAAGACCACAGCAAAGGCCATGATGAAGAAGGCCACAACAAAGATGAAGTTTAGAAGCGTAGAAAGCACTTCTGTTAAATAATAATCAAAAGAACAAACATTCCTTTATTTTAACTACTGTCCAGTATCATAAATATGCATGTTACAGTATAAAGCAATAATCAAGTAAATATTCATATATTTTAAATGCCATCCAATATTACAAATATGTATGTTTTTAGTATTTTCACAATATCTAGTATTCAAGGTTGCCCAAGATCGCGTAGAATCCATGAAAATTAATGTATTGTGAATATTTCTGTGCTTACAGTGGTATGTTACCCTAGACAGCACCCCGGGAGGGGGGACGGGGTAGTGTTCATAAAGCTTTAAGTTTGACTTAAAGTCACACTTAAATTCCTACTTAGGTCTGTTACTGTTGTATATTACGCATCACCACATTGGTCAGATCATGCTCAGAGGACGTGCATTATTGAAAAGTCTATCAATGAGATTATGCGTTAAATACTGGATGGGCATTGACTTAACTCTTTGTGAAACATCCCCCCATACAACCCCCCCCCCCGGTATATGAGACAAACATGAAATATAATATGGCTAATAATTCGAACCATTGAGTGCTCACATTCAAGTCACGTCGTTGTATTACATGATCTTTGAACGGTGGGCCCTGAATCTACAGAGTGTCACGACACTATACAAAAAAAATCCATCAAATCTATGCATACTCACTTCTCAAACACGACAATTTGCAGATAAGAGAGGTGTATTTCACTAATGTATGCACTCTTTTGGGGGTAATTGGGAGTCTTTGATTTACGACATGTCATGTATCCTGACATAATCATCTAATTGTTAGAAGTAAGCCCTATGATATTACTACACACATGCCAACCCTGACAGTCAAGAAATAGGAACAATTTATTATGAAATTTATACAAAATCAAACAAAAAAATTATTAAGAAATTTTGCAAAAATAGGAACATTCCTAAATTTCCTATTCAATACTACAGACACATTTGTACAGAAATAACACACGGGTTGAAATGGCAATTTAAAAAAAAAAAAAAACAGGAATATTCCTGTTTTTAAAAAAAACAGGAATATTCCTACTCAATGAGCATAGTTGGCAGGTATGTTTCTACTCTGTAAATATTTAGTCATACCTAGAAACATGAAGATATAGAGACCAAAGAATGGGACAGTCTGGAGGAACAGGATGAAGTTGAACCAGGTAAGAAACACTGCAAATGCACCAAGCTGCCATTGCCAATCCTGACAAAAATGAAATTAATTGAACTGCATTGAATTGAATTAAATTTATCTATTGTCATGCACAAATTAAAAGGCATAAAAATCAATAATGGTCTCACATTTTCACAGTGACACAATACAGAAAAAAAAACCCTTGAACCGATATCTACATATTACTTTCAACATAACAATATAATAAAATCTCTGTCAAGAGCCAGTAGGATGCCATAACATATCCTTCAACACAGAGCTGGCACTCCCCCCCCCCTTCCAGTTCCCAACAGACAATGAATAAACAAATAAATTAAAGCAAATATAAAACAAAAGGAAAAACAAAAAGGAAGGTATGACATGAGGATACATTTCATGCTCATGAACAGATACTAATAATTAGATAATTTTGAAGGAGAGGAATATTTGGTGTTATTCCATTTATCTCTACCAGTGTAAAAACTTATAGATTTGCATTTATCATTTGCATGTCCATGTTTATGTGGCAGCGAGCATCCTTCTTCCCTTTGTCTGTCATATTCGGTAAAGGGAAATGCATTGGAATTATTATTACCAACTTTAAAGCCTGCTAAGTTTGAGATGAAGGCCCGATGAAAGGACATACACCAAAATGACAATGACAGGTGTTAGCACTATACATAGAGCCATTTTATACTCATCGGGTTCAGGGTGACCTAAAAGCCATGATAGTTCAGATGACCAGAGCATGGTAGAACAAAGAAAATGCTACTAAAAGAGCCATTTTACTCACCGGCTTGAGGTTGACCCCATAGGCATAGTTCAGATGACCTGGGCCTGGTACAACAAAGAGAATGATGAAGACCAGTAGGGCCATCTCCCTTATCAGGCCCGATAGTCCACGGATGGAGTTCATAGTGGAATGTCTATAGATCCAAACACGATACACCTGTTTAGAGGCAATTTATGACATAATTATAATTAAAATCGTCTTCATGTTCATCACCATCATAATCATCATCATCAACATCATCACCACCACCACCACCATCACCACCATCATCATCACCACCATCATCATCACCACCACCACCATAATCATTATCATCATCACCACTGTGATGTGCCTGTGTGCGGCTGAACGCCAGACTAAGGAAATTAAAGTGTTGAATTGAAGACAGTTACTGACAAAGTTATGGCCTCCTGAATTGTGATCTTTTAGTTCTCGTTACGGTGGATTCGTGGAGTGCTTGGATTGTGTTGGATATTGAAACATTTTATTATGCACTGGAGTCACCTTAGGACTTAATAAAGTGGGGGCTTGTTGAATTTTACGAGACTTACAAGCTGTATTTTCATGTAGGTACTGTCGTACTTTTGGTGAGAGTTCGGTTCTCTCGTTTTGCATTGCCTTTCCCGTGTATTATTCTGCGGTTGTGTATCATGCATTGTGTATGGGTGCACGTTCTGTGTGTGTGTATATATCGCACGTGTAGTAATTCGCAGTTTGGTGTCTGTGTAGGACGGGTCACGCTCAATTTTTCGGGACATTAGCCTCGCTTCAAAGCTTGTTTTGCTTTTTCATTTATTGCCAGTTCTCGGTTATTAAGTGCATTTTGTGCTTTTTGATAGCTGTTTTCAACAACATTTTGAGTAGATTGGTCTATGTTTGTTGTAGGTTGGCTTTTTGTTAGTCGTTTTGTGGTCCTGTGTAGGATTTGCCTTTATTACAAAGGTGTTTGGTAGACCAGATCTTTTTGGGTTGTCTTTTTGCTTGTTGCCTGGTATTGGTGCTAGCTTGCTTCAGCTAAGGTGTCAGAAAAGGTGCAGGGTTTTGTTGATGAACCCACTCTTGAAGCTATGGGGAAGTTGAAAAAGGCTGAGTTGAATGAAGCAGCTCAGATCTTGGGAATTGAAGTTGTTTCTTCTTGTAGGAAGGATGACATCCAGGATCTGTTTCAGACCTTTTTTCTTCAGTCAGTTATTCGGTCAGCTGGGAAGGAAGATGCTGGTATTGCATCCCCCGCTGGGCCTGATTCTGCTGAGTTGAGTGTTAAGACACTTGAGACTCAATTGAGGATGAAAGAACTGGAATTGAAGACTAGGGAAGTTGAATTGCAGATGAAAGCTATGGATTTGGAATCCAAGGAGTTGGACATTCAGAGTGTAAGCTCTAATTCTCCAAAGTTTGATGCCTGTCGGTATGTTCGGCTTGTTCCAAAGTTTGATGAGGATAAAGTTGAGGAGTTTTTCCAACATTTTGAGAAGGTAGCCCTTAATTTAGATTGGAAAAAGTCATTTTGGCCTGCATTAGTTCAAAGTGCATTGCTAGGTAGAGCTCAGGTGTATGCCTCACTGTCTGTTGAGCAGAGCTGCAGCTATGATGAGCTGAAGAGCTCTATTCTTAAGGCCTATGAGCTTGTGCCAGAAGCTCACAGGCAGGCTTTCCGTCACAGAAGGAAGCAAGAGGGTGAGACTTTTATTGATTTTGGCCGCAATAAGGTCTTGCATTTTGATCGCTGGTTGTCATCCACAGGGGTAGATACATCGAAAGAGTTGACTCTGCTTGATGAAATAAAGCCGTGCATTACTCCTGACTTGTGTCAGTATTTGGACGAAAGGGAGGTAGTAGATGTTAGAAAGGCAGCTGTTCTCTTGGATGAGTATGTCCTGACTCATGGGGGGGGGGGGGGGGGTTGAGAAGAGCAACCCAGCCTTGAAAGGCAATCACAGCAGTGGGAGGAAGAGTCCTAGCAATTCAAAGTCCAGTTCCAAGAGTGTGAATGATGATGGCTCTAACTCTGGTGTGAAAACTGCACAGAAGCAGAAACCTGTTGTTGGCCCTTGGTTTTATTGTAAACAAGATGGGCATAGGATGTCTGAATGTACTAAGCGCAGGAAGAAAAAGGAGAACGAAGATCTAGATACTCGTAGGACAGTTCCTGATGCCCTTGCAAGTATTCAGAGGGAGAATGAGGCAGTTACTGCCCATTATGAACCTTTCATGTCAGAAGGTTTTGCGAGTTTGATAGGTAGTACTTAGAAGATTCCTGTAAGTATTCTTCGTGATACTGGAGCTTCTCAAAATCTTCTTTGTGCTGAGGTGTTGCCCTTCTCTTCGGAGTCGTCTGTGAACTCAGAGGTTTTTGTCAAATGTGTAGGTGGTGTTGTGAAAGTGCCTCTTCACAGTGTTGATTTGACTTCAGATATTGTGTCTGATGAAGTTGTGTTAGGAGTTTCACCTACCTTGCCTGTTGAAGGTGTGACATTACTGTTGGGTAATGATATTGCACGTGATAAAGTCTTGCCTTATCCTATGAAGAATTCAATTCCTGTTAGTGATCAGAAAAGAGAGGAACTGGTTGAAGAAATGCCAGATGTGTTGGCATCATGTGTTCTGACCAGATCAATGACTTAAAAGTGGAGGAGAAAGAGAAAGATTCAGAACAGTCTTTGGAAAAGACTTTGAGTAGTTCAGAAGATGTTTGTCTGGAAGACAGTTTTTTTCTGTCGGTTGGATGATGGTAATGTTTTCCGTCTGTTGGATGATGTCAAGTCACCTGGAAAGAGTAAAGGTGATCACGTGAATGAAGGTGACATCCGTCTTAATAAGGATTCCTTGATAGATGCTCAGGAGAAAGATCCTGACATATGTCTGTTGAGAGATAGTGCTTGTCTGAGGAAAAGGACGTTTTATTTTGTGCTGGAGTCACCTTAGGACGCAATAACCATCATCATTATTACCACCACCACCACCACCACCACCACCACCACCACATCATCATCACCATCATCATCACCATCACCATCATCACCATCATCACCACCATCATCATCCTCATCATTATCAACACCATCAACATCATCATCATCTCCTTCATCATCAGCCTTATCATCATCACCACCATCATCATCAGAAGCAGCAGCAGCCTAATTACCATCATCATCGTCATCACCACTTCCTCTCCCACTTGCTTACAGACATGTTCTTCCTCAGTGTATTTGCATGAACAGAACTCCACTTCACCTCTAATAAATCTTTAATCTCTAATAAAAGATAGACCAACATAAAATCTCACCAAACAGGTTAAAGTTAGAGACAAATAAGTTTATATCAAAGTTTTTCTTCTTACTAATTCAATGAAGTAGATCACAGTCAGTGCTAGAATGATCCAAGTCCCAACTCTCCCAAACAGGACCAGAGCAACAGGGTCCTGGTTCTCTTTCCACTTGGTCTGACCGTCCGCCAACCAGGTGTAGTTGGTGCCGTCAGGGTCGGTCTGGACGTAGAAGGGCGGAGGTATGACCAGGCTGTGGCCAGTGACAAGGATCACGAGTGTAATTTGTAGGAAGAAACTGACCCAGTACTTGAGGCGAGTCGATTTGTGCTTGTAGCGGAACATCAGGCGAACTACAGGGTGGTTCAACAGCATCTTACTCTCATCCTTTTGGATCTGAAACAGCAGTCATAGAAAAAAAACTGGTTCAAGTTTTATCAACAAATTGAAGCTGTCACTGTAGTCATTTTGTGCTCACAATGGTATATCAGGCAAAGTACAGGGTGGTTCAATAATAATAATAATACTAATATGCAACATTTATATAGCACTTAATACAAATGTTTCTAAGCGCTGCATATCATTACCCCGGCTTTAGCATGGTTACCCTGATCAGGTGCTCGACAACATCTTACTCTCATCCTTTTGGATCTGAAATAGCAATCACATAGAAGTTGGGAGGGGATTTTCACAGACATGCCAAGGTTTTCTCGCATCACATGTGAACGTGGAAGAAAGGTAGAAGAAAAGGGGAAGAGGAAAAAAGAAAAGAGGAAGAGAAAAAAAAAAAGAATTAAAAAAAGAAGAAAAGAAAAAGCAAAGAAAAGAAAAAGCGAAAAAAAGACAAAAGAGAGAGAGAGAGCGTGTGCAGAGGAGAACGCATCATATGTGAACGTGGCTTGGGGCTAGTATTGTTTGTTACCATGAGTCGAAGTGGATGGTTCTGTGAGCGGTATACTGGGTCGGTCACGTAGATCTTGGCATCATCTTTCAGCCTGCCATCTGCATGAAAATTGGAGTTCTCCTGGAAAAATGAAAGATAAAACTAGAGTTCTGGTCATGCGATTTCATTGGGAAAGAAACCATTTCAAAGCAAATTGGAAAAGGTTTTGTTATGCAGTAAATACATGACACCAAAAATGTATTTTATCCCTGCTGTTTGTGTATGGCAATGTTTACATCATGCAACCGCGAAGCTCTTGTGAACCTTCCTCCCCCAGAAATTTTATTAAAATCCAAACAAAAAAGTGAATTAAAAATGTATATATTAGGTAACTGTTCTTACTAATTCCTCATCGTTGATTACATCATGGGATGTGGCAAGCTGACTGATGGTTCTCATGATCATCCCATATCCAATATCAGGCAACATCCGTCTGCTTCCTGTGAAGAAAAATGAACCAGGGAGTGTTTCACAAAGACTCAGATTGAATAAAATTGCACTTAACTATGGCTGGCCACTCATGCCAGTGTTTTCTTTTACCATGGATCTCTCAAAGTATTTGCAAGTCATGGTCATGGTGAAAGCAAACAGTGGCATGAATGGCCTGTCACAGTTAAGAGTGATATGAGTCAATCTTAGTCGTTGTGACACCCCCCCCCCCCTGAAAGTTTCAAGATGACGGAGAGCTTATTATGACCAACTAAAGGCAAAATAAATAAACTTGGTTCCATCTTAAAATATGAAAGAAATATATGTGCACCTGTGGAAAAAAATCATGATGATAATCAATGAATTTTTTATAGTAGTGGCACATACTGTTCTGAAAAGCTCCTGTGATAGTTTACATTCAAAATGTTTAAGTTGGGAATTTAAAAAAAAAAGACTGTTTGTTCGCGCCTGTTTCATGTTTTCGTTGTTTTTACGAACTTGTGAATACCCGCACAGTGCTGAATCATGAATTGGAGGGAAACACATTAGATTTACATGTTCTTAAATGATGGAATTTTTCTTTCTTTGCATAATTTCATGTGCATGTATCGATACATACATTAACCCAATCGTGACGGAGGTCCACATTTTGTGGTTTGGCCTAATATCTTTTAATGCAAAGCCCTAAAAATCATACCAAATACATGAGCAGAAAGAGCAAAAAATTCTACACAAAATGCACCCATTTTGGTTGCATCAATATTCATTGTTTGATGCTGAAATTTTTTTAAAGGTAAATAAGCATTAAAATCCTTAAATTGGCAATGTGATAGAAAGTTTAAAAATCACCGTTTTCCCCTGCAAATTGGCAACTTTTTGACTTATCATCATAATTTCTGTCAAATTATATTCATTTCTGATACATGACGTTTTATAAATAAAATGTAGCAAAAAAACAAAAATGTTGGTGTTGCCAATTTGAAGAATAAAAGCTGATCAAATTAGGCTTTAAATAATTCCTGTCACGAATGGGTTAAAAGAAAGCGAAGTAACTTTAATTTTGAAATGAGTTTATATTACCATGTATATTAATATAGCATGAAGAAGCAACGGGCCATCAAAAAACGTTTTCTCCACTGCAATTTTTTGCGTACGTGTGTGTGTATTCACCAGTTTGTAAAAAACAAAATGATGACAATTTAAAGGATTTTAGTTGAAGTAGATAACCAAGGTAGCTCAATTTTACTGAACTTCACTGTTCACCTTCTTCTGTGATGCACAATGGAACATTAAATGGCTCAACACATTTCATGTTTTACAGGTCTTCATAATTCGTAAAAATGTTCGTCTGTGACAAACTGATCAGAGCTGGTATTCAATTCAATACACAGATTGGGTAAGCAGATTACTTAGCATATTGCTTGGTCAGATCTTTTCTAAGTATTTTACTTTAGCAAGCCAAGTTTAAGATGAAATACTTACTGATAACCATTGTGAACATCCCGAATGACATGCCCGTTTCTCAAATTTATCTGAATGCAGCACATGACTGCGCATATTTATATGAAAACTACATACCAGCCAATGAGACTTCCAAAGTAATTTGCTAAAGTCTGTTTGGTGGCCATCTTAGATTTAAAGGCATTGGCTAACATTGTTACGATTTTAAAAAAATCTTGTTTTGTTACTTGAAAATGGGATAAACATAAGGGTTATAGTGTAAAAATACCAGTCTAAAAGTTTCAAAGTATAATATCTACAGGAGGTATTTTTAAATATCAAAAATTTGAACCAATGTTTGAAAAATACGAGGGTTGGTTGCTCAGAATACTGTGTGTATTGGCGTATCACGCAGCAGGAGGCACATAACGGCATTTTCAAATTCAAGCAAAGCAGTCCTCTTAATGATTGTCTCGTGAGACGAAGGATAATAAAATTGCCGTTTGCGTCTAACTTACACTTTTTCATTCCAAATTATGGTAGGTTTCAGGGTATTTGAATACAAATACAAGCACTCATACACATGTTTCATCTTAGTTTGAGAATTTTTTAAATCAGCTACTCACAAAGTTAGCCAATGCCTTTAAGGTAAAATTCTTATCCCCAATTTTTTTTTTAAATAACGAAGGTGATCAAGTATTTTACTCTACCCGAAAAATGAGTAAAATATTACAACTGAAGTATTGAATTGACTACCGGCAGAGGCTCATATAAAGAAAGCATTTAACGTGTTATCGCTAGCCGTAAAAACAAAATGGATTTTCATTTGTTGAAATGGAAAGTTAAACTCTTCATCTGATGATGCATACAATATTACTGCATTAAATTTGTTTATCAGTTTTCATGTTTTGCAGTCTATACCCTGAATGTTTACATTGTAATATGTGTTATTGTTCAATCAAAGAAGCAAATAAAAAATTGAAAAAAGGAAAAACACAATCAAGTTCAGGCCTTACTGGACAGAGACTGATCTTGCATCCATTCTGAGAACCAGTCTTCTAGAAGCTCATAATCCACCTTGATCTTAACAGAGCTCTCATCATCAATGTCCTTGTCCGATAGCTTGGTGATGCATTTATCCAGGACAAACTGGCACACTCCTAACAATGGATCCACAAAATATGATTTCATTACCTTATCAATACAATAGTAAATGTCACCTAGTAAACTCATCATCGATGTCTTTGTCCGATAGTTTCACCAGAGTCAGTGTCCATTAGCTATGCTAGGAAAAGTATTAGACAAGTTATGTTACAGGTTTGCAAAAGGACCATGTAAGAGTTGGTCCTTGAAAGGACTGTTTGTATCTTTCTTGCAATGAATTATTTCTTAAAAGAACTAAATTCAAAGTGAATCCAGATTAGGTCTGGGCTGAAAGTTACCAACCCAAGTAGAAACTTCCAGGTAAATTTCAAATCTCTGACTTTATTTGACCTTTGACCTAGATACCATGACCTTTGAACCTCCAATAACAGTGAGGTTCCTGTAAGGCATCTACCTTCCAACTTTGGTGGCTCACCAAACATGAAAGCCTGGATCCTTTAGGATTGAGGTTTGAAGGAAAAAAAGTATATGTCACTAAGTTTCATTGTCTAACCTGGCATTGTAGTGATGAGGTTCCTCAAGGGGGTAGTCTTGTTAGCTCCTTCACCTGTTGAATGAGCCATGAGGGTGCGCCAATTCTCTTGAGACAATAGGGTAACCGCTACCATCCTACCAAAAGAAAAGACAAGCGTTAGGCAAGGTGTGGTCAAGTAAAGGGACATGAACATGTACATGGGTGTTATAGCAACTTTGGGTAAATCTAATTGCATTATTTATTGGATTTATATGCTCCAGTTTCTTTTCTAGGTTAAAATGAGTTTCGGCGACTGGATTTAATTTGATCTCTTTAAACATTCAAGACGGAGTTTTTGCAACCAAGAAGTGACCACTAGTCAAGCAAATCAGAAGAACACAAATCTTTGCATGCTCAAATGATCAAATCTGAAGACCCCCCCCCCCCCCCCTTCCCATTGAAAACAAGAACGGTTCTTAGTCAAAACAGCATCTGTGCTTGATGTAGGACACAACTGAGTATTAGCCAGACAATCAGCGATTACTGAGCAAAGAATTTCATTCTTCGGGTTCGAGCAGGCGCACTTGACACACTCGACTAGCGATCGCACACATGGTAGCGATACATCCCTGATATACCTACTTGTGGCCGTTGCGTATGGCATGGTCCAAGCAATTGCGCCCCTTGTGGTCACACACAAAGAACTTGATGTCTTCCTGTTCGTATTTCAGGAGCATCTCCACAATGAGAAGATTCCCTACTTTGCAGGCATACATTAATGGGGTCATCTATACATGCAAAAGAAAAGGCCATGCATTAAGAATCATTCATAGTGTGCAGTGGGATGTGCTGTGGAGAGGGCAGTCCCCATTTTTACACTCAAATTTCCGTTCCAGTGTATACAATTTTCTTCTTGTTGAGAAAAAGAAGAGAGAAAACAGTTCCAATGCACCAATTTTTTTTCCGTAGTGTTAGGTGGGAAGTTAAAACTAGTTTCATTCCAGATGCTTCCCCTGGGCTTTCCCCTTTGCTTCCAATCCACCCCATAGAATTCAGTTTTCTTATCACTGTGTGTCTGAGCACATGCATGCGAATTAACCCTGCTTATGAATACACACACTGTAGACCTGCTATGAGTGACACAAAGTGTATTTTTAATAGCTAACGGAAGCTAGTAGTGGGACCTATGGGGCCGTATGCATAAACAGGAGTTGTGTACTTGGACTGAGCATGTTTGTGCTACAAACTTTGTTTGGTGGGGGTATAAAAACAGAGAAATCTAACAACAATAGCATTAGCATGAAGGCCAAAAATTAGAAAGCATCCCTCCATGAAAGAATATATTGCAGCTATGAAATAACTTCGTAAACAAAATGTATTTATCCTGAAAATATTAATACAGAAACTTACTCCTTTGTTGTCCTGCATGCCAGCTAGTGACTTGTCCGTCTTCAGAAGAAGTCTGGTCGTCAGTTTGTGGCCTCGTTTGATAGTGAGGTGAAGGGGTGTTTGTCCAAGACTATTCCTAATCAAGGAGAGCACATGCAGCAAAGGGGGGAGAATCATTAGACCAGTTTTCATGGGACACGAAAACAATTTGCGAAGGATGCGAATGTCGAAGATATGGCAAAGTAAAGCATAAGAATTTTAGGATCCAAAAGTATGCCAAACATGCGTGGGGGTTCAGAAGCATCGTCAATTGCTCACAAGGTGCCGGAAACATTCACAAGAAATTTCAAAGTTCTTTGAAATTTCCTCTGAACTAATAACAAAAAACTGACGCTTCCAAACCCCCCTGCATGTTTGACAGCTCGACACACTTTAGAAGCTGAAAATACGAATGTTTGACCTTTGCACATCTGCATCTTATGCATGTTGTTCATGTGCCCTGTGAAACAAGCCTGAAGAACTGTGAAATAATCCAATCAAATCACACATCTAACCCATAGAGGTACAGTGTCACCTTTAGGAGACGCTTTTGCAGTAACTGTTGGTCCAGAATGTTGGGCAGTGCATATCATACATGAGCAGAAAGAGAAAAATGCACTGACAAATTTGAGCCCATTCCCATTGCTGTATGGTGTGGCGTTCTCGAATTAGAGCAGTTTAAGTGTAACTAATCATTAAACTCTTTAGATTGGCAACGCAGTGAATAATATATAATCACTATTTCTGTGTTCCATTACGTGAATCCTGTGTTTAAAAAATACCCCACCAGCTTATAACACAGGAACCCCATTGCCCTGCGTGTTATGTCAATGGGAGGTCAGGTGGGGAATCTGAAACCCCAATTTCAGATTTTGGGAGAGTTTCAATTCTCTCGTTTAAACTGGGGTGGGGTTCATTTGACTGCTGATAAGGCCTTGCGTGTAAGTCAATGGGAACTCAAGTGGGGTATCGACACCCCATTTTCAGTTTTTGGGGAAAGTTGAGTTTTTCTCGTTTAAACTGGGGTGGGGTCGACTGCAGCTGCTGATAAGAGCCGAACAAACACCGCGCTGGAAACCGCAACAGGCCGATGAACAGCGTGGAGTGAGATTGCAGCTGTCCTCCTTACGTAATAGGATAAACAAACTATTAAGAGCTTCCTGGCTGAAAGTAATCTTGAAATAATGACTTTGTATTATATTTGTTTCAGGACATTAGCATGTCGAAAAGCGATTCAAAAATTTGATGAAGATCGAAATAAAATTTTGAACGATGCAAAATGACCCACAATTGCCGAAATAACAGTAAGTAAAAAAAATCTCCCAGACAAGTTTTGAGCTTGCATAATAACCAAGCGCCGCCGCATAAGCCGAGCTCGCTCGCCTATCGCCTAAGTAGCTAGCGTGCTCGATCGCTCTCAGCGGATACTTGGGAACTGCTAAACCGTATTACATTGCGTATAGATATTACGTTTTTTCATTTTAATCATCCATTATTTTTTGCTTAAAATTGTCTAAACTTGTTTTCTTCAACTAGGACCGGAATCTAAAATTCAATTTCTTCCTTGAAATATCACTACTTTTGCCTTTTAAATATTCCCCAATCAAAGTATTTTTTTCCTCCGCGGAGTAATAATCGGCAGTGCGACGTTCAGTTTCAACAACACGTGCATTCATCAACAGCGCAAGGACAGAAGCTGTTGTTTTTTCTTTTTTTCACAATTTTGAGGTTGGAACCAGTATGTGCTGCTAAAGTTTAATAGGATGGCAGAAATCATCATGATAAGAGTAGGAGAGAGGGGCAGTACAGGAGATACCAAATAAGAAGGGGTACCATAGTAAATCTAGGATAATACATCTCTTTCCAGCTGAAGTTGAAACCCATTCGTTTGAGCATGGATAGGGTCCATGGCGGTTTGAGCATAGAGTTATTACTGGGTTCTGCAATGAGAGCTTTCATTTCTAAGGCTAACAAAATGCGAAAGAGGGAGGCAGGGGAATGGAAGAAGGTAGACACCAGTTTGAATTTGAGATGTTTGGAATAGAAGAATAAAATTCAAAAAACACAACACTAGACATTTAATCAATATCAAATGAAAATAACAAATGTATGAATTTCACTTTATTTATTGACAAAACGGTTCTTGCCTCTTGTCATACATTTAGTCTCGTGCATGTCACAGCTCCACTATTTATTTTGTATTTGTTATACAAACATACACAAATATTCAAATTTTCTGATGCTTGAGAAGTGTTTAAGATCATGATTGCTTCTTTTTTATCAAGAAAAGGGTTACATGCATGAAAAATTAAATATGATTAAAAAAAAAACAAATAGAAAAGAAAAAGATGGGATATGAAATTAGTTTGCTCCTTATTTTGATCGGCCTATACTAGGTTAAAGAATTGTTATATCAACAACAACAAAATGATAATTGTGTTATTTTCATTTGTTTAGCAAGAAATCGTAACTCTGTTATATTCGATGAAATTAGAAATATGAAACGCAGTAGAAACTCATTACAAAGTCCTTCACTATCTCCAACATGTAAATGTTATTCTTATTCAAGATTTCTGTGACATCAAACTTATAATGCAATTCACTGTTTCACCTATCAAAAAAGAAGAGTAAAACACAATACAAATAATTAAATATATAGATGGAATAATAAGACAGAGAGAGAAATGATTTCGAAATTTCAATATTACACTTACAGTCAAATCTATATATTGAAATTGTTTTAGTCTAATGGCAAAAAAATTCAGGCATGAAACCATCACGGATACAAATGCACCCTCACTGCATTGTGAAAGAAAACAGTTCCGGACTCACATGTTTATAATACCTCTCTCTCTCTCTCCCTCTCTCTCTCCCTCTGCCTGGCCGTATGAAGGTCACTTCTCCTTGGGGGGAAGGTGGATTATCTGGGAGAGTGTGTGGTTGTTTACTTAAGGATAACCATTCCTGCTGATATCGGGATGGGGGGGGGGGCAGTGAGAGAAGCTTGGAATTTGAAATTGGGGTGTCAGAGGAGATCTGTTTTTAAACACAAATTTTCGTAATGCAAATTGGCAGTTTCTGATTCAATTTTACAATTATATATCATTTTGGTTTATGTTATATCCATAATTATTTTTTTCAAGCTATGTAAATGTGGAACAAAAATAATTTGTATTGCCAATTTGAGGATTGAAGATGATTAATTTAGACCTCAAGAAAGCTCTGTACTGCTATGGGCTAAGCTGCTAAAGATTGCATGATCAGTGTTTAGGAAAATGGTGGATGTATTATATAGAAGAAAATTAAACTTCAACCTGAGATGCAGGATCTGGAAAATCTATTCTGGAGATAAGGTTATGCAGCTCTGATTTTTTGAAAGTTCCCCAATGGCCTTAATAAATCACAGAACTTACTTTACACACAGAGTCACATCATCCTGGTTCTTCAGAATAGCTTTTGCCGTGTCAAAGTGACCACCCTGTGCAATGAGGTGCATGACAGTATTCTGATCGGAATCTTTGAGGAGGACAGTACGCTTGTGCCAAGCAACAAACTCCAGAAGACTTCTGTAAAAGGTACAAAGTATAAGACATGCATCAGAAATTAAGTACTGTAAGCAGATGCACGCAGAACATATGCTTGGCTAACGTTTAGTCAATGAAGACTTTAGAATGACATCCAGTGTGATAAACTTGATCTCTCTACTGGCCTGGAACACTCTATGAGCATAGAAGGATATTTTCCCTATGTGAGATGTTCTTCAAAATCAACAGGAACATGGTGAATATTTCACTAACACCAGCTTCCGTGCAGAGTAGGCTCTTATCAGTATTGTTTCTTCGCTTGAGTCATCCCTATATGGAACAGACTCCAAGAAGTAGCTGTAACATCTAGCTCCACTGCTGGTGTCTGGGCCACAGCAGTCCTGTCCATCATTGCTATGATGGACACAACCACCAAAGCCCTGTAAGAAGGGAAGCCAAGAAAGCAGCATTCATCACCATGCAATCTACTTCCATTCACCCTACAGTTAGAATGTCTTCATCTGCACAAATGTCTGGCTTCTTTTACTTGCACGCTACACATGCACACCATCAGTGCTACTCCCACCTTGTACAGCAGTCAATACAGCTTTTTGGGCGAACCAATTCAAGATTTAAGATCCCCGAAAGACTGGGCTATTTTAAAGGGAGTAGGCCCCTCCTCCTTCTCTTTCTTTCTTCTTCTCCTTCTCCTCCTCCTTCTTCTTCCTTTTCTTCTACTCTATATTGTTATCATTATCATTAGTGGTAGCAGTAGCATCATACTATCACTATCATACTACTACTAATAATGATATTACTACTTCTACCACTACTACTACTTCTACTACTAATACTAATACTACTACTCCTATTACAAAACTAAGCCATATTAACGAACTATTCAACCATATTTCCTAGCCCCATAAAAAAATTGAACGGCATGTTGACAAAAGCATGTGTGTGACCATTGACAAATTGCTATTAACCCATTCGTGACCGAGGTCCACATTTTGTGGTTTGGCCTAATATCTTTTGATGCAAAGCCCTAAAAATCATACCAAATAGATGAGCAGAAAGAGCAAAAAATTCTACACAAACTGTGCCCATTTTGGTTGCGTCAATATTCGTTGTTTGATGCTGAAATTTTTTTTTAAGGAAAATAAGCATTAAAATCCTTAAATTGGCAATGTGATAGAAGGCTTAAAATCACTGTTTTCCCCTGCAAATTGGCAACTTTTTGACTTCTCATCATAATTTCTGTCAATTTATATTCATTTCAGATACATGACGTTTTATAAGGAAAATGTAGCAATAAAATAAAAATGTTGGTGTTGCCAATTTGAAGAATAAAAGCTGATCAAATTAGGTTTAAATAATTCCTGTCATGAATGGGTTAAATCTTACTCTGTCTGTCCTTTGGCTGCACAAAGCAGTATGATCTTCTCAATCTCCAATGACTCACAGCCAGTGCTGATATCATCAAATCTGTTAAGTAATTCCTAGTATAACAAAAGATATAGAAGCATGAAGTCAAAATTACATCAGTTTTCACTTCTTCATTGGCAACAATTATATTTTTCCCACTACTACAAAGCACACTGTAGTTTGAGGAAAATAAAATCGTATACAACATGAACTAATGCAAGAAAAGACATATAAACATCACAGTCAAAATTAATCAGCTTGCACCCATCAAATTGGCAATAATTACTTTTCTCACTCCTATTAAGTAGTTTGAAAAAATAAAATTGTATACAACATGAACCAATGCGAATGAAAATCACAAGATTGCCAATTTGCACATCCAAGAAGTGATTATATAATCTACACGTCAAAGATAGAGAGTACCCGAGAAGGAACTGATGATTTGACTCTTGTGCGCGGACCTGCCCCATTGGCAGAAAACCCACGAAAGAGAAAATCCAACAAAATGCTCCAATGTCTCTTTTATGATAATTATTGTCTTGCCTCCTTTATAAAACTTTCCTTTCCAACAACTTATCACCCTTTTTTCATCCACGGCAAGAAATCACCTAATGAAATTTTGTAACTTTGGTAGCGGGTGATGCAGGGTAATGCGAGGGATGATTTTCAGCAGAAACAGAGCAGGGAAAAAAAATTTGCGGTCTGCCGAGAGTTTCAAGTTCTCACTGGGAGATTCCGCCCATTATTCAATTGATCGTCACAGGCAGTGCGTGCACAACCCGAGCTGTGACCTTAGGATATACGACTTCCTGGTTCACCGCATTCTATAAGTTCCCTCCCATTGCAATGCATCACCACGTATTTCAATGCTCAGTAGAAACAGTTCGGGTAGCTGTAAAATACGAGGTGATGCGGGTGACAAAATGCGAGGTACAGAGATTCCAACTCTCCCGTTTTCGGCGGGAGATCTTCCGCTTTGAGTCCATTTCTCCCACTCTCCCGCTTGAGGTTGAATTTCTCTTGCCCTAGCTGTGTTTCTCCTTTCTTCTGCCCAACTACCCTTTTTCAAAAAAATGAATCAGGATCATTGGATTGTACCTCATTTAGTGTTGTCATATGTTTAAAAAATAAGCCTAAGATAGCATCAGAGAGCTGCTATAACCCTAAAAGTGGCCTCCGGTCGCAAGGAATTTCGTGCTTTGCGCTGGTGATGTGGGCTACGGGCACAGTGAGTCAGAGTCTCCCATTTGCTAGTGGGTCTCGGCGGGAGAATCTCCCGTTTAAGAGATGCTTGGAGTTGGAGTCTCTGGAGGTATTGAGGTGTCCAGTAGAAACATGCTCAAAGACATGGGGCAAGAGATTGAAAGAATTTGAAGCCATCCTGTTTTTCAGGATTCACATAAGTTCACAGTAGCTAATCTAACCTGTAGGACCAATGACAGGTTTTTCTCCACCGAGATCCATTTCACAAGCTCCACCATGGTGAAAGTATCCTTGAGGCGCTTCAGCAGGACCACCAGGCAATCGCTGGATCCTTTCATAGCAGTAAACTTGAGCAATGACGGAGTTCCGTCTGCTTCACGGTTGTTCATGGTGAGCTTTAGGTCCTTATCATGACTAAAGCAAAGAAAAGGAAATAACAAGAAATTTCTGAATGGCTGAAAACATAAAATGCATGAAACTTAAGATAATGCTACCATTACCTTATTCTCCCCTCCCCCTTTGATAAAAGCCCGTATATGGTATGCATTGGTGAGAACCATCGTGGTGAAAATAGCTGAATTCAGAGTGTAAAATTCTAATTACAACCTGGGGGGTTGTTTAAGAGAGAGTTAAGTTTGACTTAAAGTCGCACTTAAATTCCTAGTCGCATGCTGTATTATGCATCACAGCATTGGTCAGATCATGCTCAGGGGGACGCACGCTATTGGGTAGTCTACCAGTGAGATAATGCGTTAAATACCGTGCGCGCACTGGTGCTTATGCATGACTCTAAGTCCAATTTAACTGTCATTGATACACCCCCAAGATCTTGGTCAACATAAGCTAGCCATATTTACAGTAATGTTCTTCCTACTGGGTTTACAATTAATATTACCCCAGCATTGTCAAGTGTCCATTTGATACACCTGGCTTGAGAGGGACGCATGCAGGAAAAATACCTTCTTGGAGGAAGTAAGCCATAAAGCGGGGATGAAACCCAGGACCTCTTGCACAAAGATCAAAAGCTCTCACAGTTACCTGTGCAACAAGATGCATAGCTCTTCCATGACCTCTGGGTAATTGCCCCTGCACGCATACTGAAGAGGTCGAAAGCACAAGCGCCAAGAGCATTCAGCAATATCACAGAGCTACCACAAAATAGTAATAACAATAATAATAATATTCTGGATTTATAAAGCACTTAATAAACCTCGGATGTCTCTAAGCGCTTTACAGAAATATCATTATCCTGATCATCGGATTCAGGCTTTCCCGCATTCAAAGTATGCATCTTCTCCACTCCCTGGGGAGCATTTCAGCCAGATATCTTTTGCGGACACTCACAATGCTAAAGAACGCTAAACAGTAACCTGTGCAACAAGTTGCATAGCTCTTCCACAACTTCTGCGTAATTGCCCCTGCACGCATAGTGAAGTGGCGTCAATCCCTTGGTGTTCCTGGTATTGAGCAGCCTTGGACAGAGATCATGCAGCATCTGCACGATGTGGAGATGTCCTTGCTTGCAAGCAGCGTGCATGATGGTGGAGCCAAACCGCGACTTGACATCGAGGAGGTAGTCGTTGGACGCAGACCCTTCCGTCTGATCTGCTGGGCCAACTGATGATGATGATAATAAATAAATATTTTGTATTTTTATTTTCAACCATACCTCAAGACTTCACTATATCTAAGAACTGCATTCACCTGGACCCCGTTTCATAAAATTTGTTATCAAGAAGAAGAAGAATTGTTGTAAGCTACTGAAATCCTTGCATCTGATTGGCTGAAACCAAAGTTGTCATAGAAATGTGGCAGGTGTTATTGATACCAAGTTTAATGAAAGGGGGTCCAGGTAATTGAAAACCCTACAAAAACTTTAACCAAACTATGAAGTGAAACAACATGTAGGATGTGAATTCATGCTCAGAACTCGACAGTACTTGGTAGCCTTGCGGACATCAATTATCAAATCAGTGGTCTATACAAATCATATCATTTCTGGTGCTGAAAGATAATCTGAGTTCTGTTTATGACAGAGAGGAATTCGAACCGAATTAAATGAAACTTACTCTGAATTTTCAAAGTTTGAAGTTCATTCACTTCCGCTCATGAATGCCAATCGTAATTTTGAAGCAACCAAGGGAAGTCCAAATATTGTAATAATTTTACTGAATCAACTTTGACAGATGATATTTAAAGATGGAAAAAGGACTATCATTTGCATCATTAGTCAGATTTTTCAATTCACTGCACATATAAGATCAATGAATAGATCTATAAAACAACAATTTTCTACATTTCCTGGGTTTAAGAATTCTACAAAGGAACTGTAATCAAATTGTCAGGGCCTGCAACCACACGACAAGTGTCACTTACCACTAAACATACAGCATCTGATTAGCATCTCGTTACCGGTCTTGATAACTTCATAAAGAACAGTCACTTACCACTCAACATACAGCATCTGATTAGCATCTCAATACCATTCTTGATAACTTCATAAAGAACAGTCACTTACCACTCAACATACAGCATCTGATTAGCATCTCAATACCATTCTTGATGACTTCATAAAGAACAGTCACTTACCACTCAACATACAGCATCTGATTAGCATCTCATTACCATTCTTGATGACTTCATAAAGAACAGTCACTTACCACTCAACATACAGCATCTGATTAGCATCTCATTACCATTCTTGATGACTTCATAAAGAACAGTCACTTACCACTCAACATACAGCATCTGATTAGCATCTCGTTACCATTCTTGATAACTTCATAAAGAACAGTCACTTACCACTCAACATACAGCATCTGATTAGCATCTCGTTACCATTCTTGATAACTTCATAAAGAACAGTCACTTACCACTCAACATACAGCATCTGATTAGCATCTCGTTACCATTCTTGATAACTTCATGGAGAACAGTCACTTACCACTCAACATACAGCATCTGATTAGCATCTCAATACCATTCTTGATAACTTCATAAAGAACAGTCACTTACCACTCAACATACAGCATCTGATTAGCATCTCAATACCATTCTTGATAACTTCATGGAGAACAGTCACTTACCACTCAACATACAGCATCTGATTAGCATCTCAATACCATTCTTGATAACTTCATAAAGAACAGTCACTTACCACTCAACATACAGCATCTGATTAGCATCTCGTTACCATTCTTGATAACTTCATAAAGAACAGTCACTTACCACTCAACATACAGCATCTGATTAGCATCTCGTTACCATTCTTGATAACTTCATAAAGAACAGTCACTTACCACTCAACATACAGCATCTGATTAGCATCTCGTTACCATTCTTGATAACTTCATAAAGAACAGTCACTTACCACTCAACATACAGCATCTGATTAGCATCTCGTTACCATTCTTGATAACTTCATAAAGAACAGTCACTTACCACTCAACATACAGCATCTGATTAGCATCTCGTAATACCATTCTTGATAACTTATTAAAGAACAGTCACTTACCACTCAACATACAGCATCTGATTAGCATCTCGTTACCATTCTTGATAACTTCATAAAGAACAGTCACTTACCACTCAACATACAGCATCTGATTAGCATCTCGTTACCATTCTTGATAACTTCATAAAGAACAGTCACTTACCACTCAACATACAGCATCTGATTAGCATCTCGTTACCGGTCTTGATAACTTCATGGAGAACGGTCTTTTGGTACATGTTCTGGGCAAGCAGTATCTGCAATGACAAGCAAAAATTATATATGAACATTTCATTACAATCTTAACAAGAAGCTTGAGTTCTGGGAAAGGTGAAAAATAATTTGGGAGCTTTCTCACTCCTTCCAAGTCAGTTAGGAAGAATATCATAGTAAAAATGTCCCCTTGACAGGGTTGTTCTTCAAATGCCCTGTTATTGGAAATATGACCCCCCCAAAGCTGAAAAGTTCGGGGGTAACATGTCCTATACCTGACCTCTGTAACCTTGACCTTTGAACTACATACTCCAAAACCTAATCAGATCGTCTACCTATGGTGATACATAGGACCAAGTTTGAAGTTCATATCTCAATGACTCTTGAGATATCACATTAACCCATAGAGGTACAGTGTCACCTTTCAGAGACGCTTTTGCAGTATCTGTTGGTCCAGAATGTTGGGCAGTACATATCATACATGGGCAGAAAGAGAAAAATCTAATGACAAATTTGAGCCCATTCCCATCACTGTATGGTGTGGCGTTCTCGAATTAGAGCAGTTTAAGTGTAAGTAATCATTAAACTCTCTAAATTGGCAATGCAGTGAATAACATATAATTATCACTATTTCTGTGTTCAAAACGGCAATTTCTGATTCAATTTGACAATTATATTTCATTTTGGTTTATGTTATATCCATATTTATTTTTTCAAGCTATGTAAACGTGGAATAGAATAATTTGTATTGCCAATTTGAGGACTGAAGATGATTAATTTAGACCTCAAGAAAGCTTTGTACGGCTATGGGTTAATGAAAAGCGGGACCGATCATCAGACGACAACCAGAAAACATAATACCTCCTGCACCACCTTCACAGGGCAGAAGTATAAAAGAACAGCTTGACTTAAAAATGACCCACAGGAATAAATGTATGTGTTGATGATTTCATACTGATGTGATTTTAAATTATCCATTAAAGAAAAAGTTTTTAAATGTTTTGAAAATCATTCTTTGGGCATTTTTTTGTTTTTTCAAAATAATGTTTTTTATCACAACCCTGGCACTCACCTTTCTCATATCACATCCTCTATGTTGGCAAGCTGATAAAAATCGTAGCGCGTACTTCACGTTCCCTTTCTTTAGAATGATGTAGAGGGGGGTGTTCTTTGCTGCATTCACCGCTAGGGGATTGGCTCCGTGTTTGAGCAGTAGCAGGGCATTTTCAAAGTGACCACTGTGGCATGTTACGTTGAGAAGCGTTGAGTTGACTCTCCCATACCTCACAGGTTGCTACAAGAGTGATTGTTGATGGAAAGAATGAAAACTGACAAACATTTCACTCCAAAACTAAGTGCTGTGACACAAATATTGAGA
The DNA here is from genome assembly GCA_029962745.1 of Echinometra lucunter. NCBI lineage: Eukaryota > Metazoa > Echinodermata > Echinoidea > Camarodonta > Echinometridae > Echinometra > Echinometra lucunter. Next base: position 12,568,896 of record CM057168.1, read on the forward strand.
ATCTCTGAATCAATTTTTTCCAACCTTCAAAAACCAGCTAAGGGACAAGGGAAAAAAATTAGAGACAGCAATCCATAGATGTTTGCAATCGAACAGTGAAAACTAAGCATTGTGGCGTGCACCTGTAATCCAGCTAAAAGTGGAAGACTGATTCAGCAGACTCAGGTTCGAGTCCGAGTCACGTCTTTCGGATGGTGACGTAAAGGGTCGTCCCAGACATAAATAATCATATCTCATAATCTGATTGATTAACATCTGTAAAAACCCAAAGCAACAACAAGAACAAAATCCCTACGACTTCAAAGATTAAGACTACATATAAACTAAGAGAAATAACAACAATGAAGGATAGTTGCGTAGAAGAGATACTACATCAACTTTGATGTCAATATTTCGCTGTGATAGTACAACCAAACGAAAGTCACATCCTATTTTCGTTCTATCTCAGGGGTGGCGAGAAGAAAAGGGCATGGACTTTTTTTGGTTTACATTCACTTGGTCTAATTCCCAGATTGTCTAACACTGCTATGGCTAAACCCATTTGGTCTACTATCAATTTGATCTAATGGCTGTTTGATCCAATCATCACTTGATCTAATACCCCTTGGGCTAACTATAATTTTGTCTAATGACCAAATCGTCTAATTGCCACTTCGACGACTTAGTTTTCCTAATTTCATCTTATGACCATTTGATCTATTACCAGTTTGTCTAATCAGATAGACCAAGTGGTGTAAGGCCAAGTGTGTATTAGACGAAATGGGCATACATGCAGCCTAACTGGAAATTGGACAAAATGGTAATTGGGCTAAGTGGCAATTAGACCAAATTGCTATTAGATGAACTGGCTGTAGACAAAATGGGATTAGACCATGTTGGATGAGACCAAACGGCATGAGACAGAGTGGGATTAGACCAAGTGGCAATTCGCTCTTTTTTCACCAGTGCTGCATATAAAATACTTTGTGCACTTACATCAACTTTGATGTCTGGGTGTGATAGGAGGGCTCTGATGACTATCTTCTGTCCATCAAACTTGCAGGCCATCTGGAGTGGTGTTTGACCTTGATTGTCCTTCACATTGACTTGAACCCTCTTGGCTACCAAGTGTTCAACCACGCGGGCTTTATCCTGTGCCTTGAGTATGAAAAGGAATTATTTTTTGATATGTTTTATTTGCAATTCATAATTTCACAAAAGATATATCTCAAAATAAATACATATGGCACTTCGGGAACATGCAGACATAAATGAATAAGATAAAATACTTCATATAGTAATACATAAGATATACGATTCTTCAGTAAGATTACAGATAACCCTCCATTTTTTCCTACGAAGTTCAGAATTGTTAAGTTAAAGGAGAGTATGGCTTCTGTTTTTTCTATGAAAAGGAAATTTAACATGACTGGAATTATTTATTCAGCATCAAAGACTGACACAATCCAAATGGACAGAGCATTTGCAGATTTTTTGTTCTTTTTTGCTCTTGTATTTGGTATGTTTTATGGGGCTTTGTATTCAGAGTTTTGGGGCCATAGTACACAATGTAGACCGTCTGTTTGTTCAGTGGGTTAAGGGGGGTGTTTTACAAAGACTAAGATGGACTAAAATCACACTTAACTATGGTTGGCCATTCATGCCACTGTTTCCTTTCACCATGGATCTATCAAATCATTGTACAAATCTGCAGAATTGACAATTTTTTAACGTTCATTGATGAAGAAAACAAAAGATTGTAAATTCTTCAAATTTGTGACAATGATTTGCGCATTCCTTGAGAGACCGATGGTGAAAGCAAACAGTGGCATGAATGGCCTGCCGTAGTTAAGAGCGATTTGAGTCAATCTTAGTCTTTGTGAAACATCTCCCAGGCTACATTGTAACCAGACATTTCAATATGTATCAGAGTACAGTGAAGCTGGCACGTTGGGAAAATGACAGAGCCATCGAAACTTACATATACTTCGCATGTACTTCACATGTTTTTAGATTTTATGCACAACTGCACCTGCAGACACATCCATACACTCTCCCATCCTATCACTGGCTTTCAATAGCATTTCAAACAGAATCTTACTAATATAATGCTAGATTTATGCTAGATTTATCAAAAATTTCAACAACAGTATTGATTGAATTATAATTTCTTCTCTGAAAAGTGGGGAGGGGGATACATACCCCCCCCCCCCTCCACCGGGATTTACACCTTTGCTGACTATACAAGATTGAATTCTACGACTTACTTGGCTTTCCTCTCTGACCTTGTCTCTGACTGCTAGATGAATGGGTCTCTTTCCACCAGCTCCCTTCACATCAAGATCTAAAACGAGTCAGAAAAGCATATGTAAAGGTTCGTTCACATATGAGCATGGAAACCATGGGAAGGAAGGGGGGAGGGGGGTGGGGTTTGAGCACATTTTTTGTGTACAAACTGAATGGCAATGATTCAACAAAGGACTGTCGAGCACTCATTTACTTGCATGTTATAAAATGTGCTTAAGAACCCCTGCAGGAAAAACCCCTGCAGAAAAAAAAGCCCCGGTTCCCTTTCCGTATCTGAACGGGCCTCAATGAGGAAATAATAATAATAATAACATTCTGGATTTCTATAGCACCTAATACATTTCACCAATGTCTCTAAGCACCTTACAGAAATATCCAACTTCAAGTTTCCAGGCAGAAGGCCTCAAGAGTAAAAAACATGACCCACGCTGTAAATTTTCGTTAGGAATTGGAAAATTCTCCTTCTTTCGTAAAGGGCAGCTGTGCAGTTTGGTCATGGCCTGTCGCAGTCTTGAAGCATTGGGTATGGTCTAGGTAGGATCAAGGATCATGTTTTTCTGTGGAAAAGGGGAGGGGGCGTGCACTTTGGGTTTATGTGGTAGGCAGGTGGGTTAGTGGGGAAACAGATGTAGACTGCTGACGGGCCCCGTTTCATAAAACTTGTCATCAATAACAAGTTGCAATAACTGTCATAAGCTACTGAAATCCTTGCATCTGATTGGCTGAAAGCAAATTTGTCATAGAAATGCAGCTCTTGTTACTGACAACAAGCTTTATGAAGTGGGGCCCAGGTCCCAACACAAACATTTTTCACATTTGTTAGGTATGGCTCAGTATGAAACATGCTAGTGTTGATGTGCATAAAGAACACACCAGACAGAAATTAATCAATTAGATTACATGTATATGTCAATCAAAAATTTTAATACCTTTTGCAAACTGCTATATGGGACGAAATGGTGTATCTCCCAGTGTTCCAGACCTAGGACCCCCTGCTTCACAGATAAATTTAAACGAAGATAAGTCAAAGATACATCACCTGGCAAGTAACATGCTAGGTATGCTACAGAGACCCAGCCACCTGTACTCGACATTAATGATCAGTCACAATTAATCTCTTATAATTTTGCGAACAGTTCAATGTATTTCATTCCTAATAAACTCACATTTTTCGTAGTTTTAGCTCTTTTGCCCGTGCAAAATGTGAAATTCTAGCATTATAGAAAAAACAACAATGCAAAAAATGTCAAAAAAAACGAGACACAGTACTAATGATTGGGCTTAAAGGTAACGGATAGTTCTGATAAGCCCTCAAAAACTGTTTATCAGACTTCTTTACTTAAAGACATTGGTTAACATTGTTATGATCTAAAAAAATCTTGTTTTGTTACTTGAAAATGGGATAAACATAAGGGTTATAGTGTAAAAATAATCAGTCTGATAGTTTCAAAGTATAATATCCACAGGAAGTATTTTTAAATATAAAAAATGTGAACCAATGTTTGAAAAATATACGAGGGTCGGTTGCACAGAATAGACATAAGGAGTGCGCATGCGCGTATGACTCGCCTTACCGTACTGTATGTATTGGCGTATCAGGCGGCGGGAGGGACATAACAGCATTATCAAATTCAAGCAAAATGGTCCTCTCAGTGATTGTCTCGTGAGACGAGGGATAATAAAATCGTCGTTTGCGTTTAACTTACACTTTTTCATTCCAAATTATGGTTGGTTTCAGGGTTTTTGAGTACAAATACAAGTACTCATACACATGTTTCATCCTAGTTTGAGAATTTTCAAAATCAGCTACTAACAAAGTTAGCCAATATCTTTAACTGCTCAGTAGCAAGATAGATGAAAAACGAAGATGCTGTCAAGTTTTTTCATCCCCAAGTTGAACATCAAGCAAATGAGAGGCAACAATAATTTTGATCTGACCCGGGATCTAAAGTATCAATATGCTTGCACAGTAAAACCAATGCGAGTTCTATTATACCATAAGCATAACGAAACCCTGTGATCACTGTGTGGGAAGCAGTCGGTGTGCAGGTTTCCCACACATAGGGTAGAGTAAACATTAAATCGCATTCCTTTCAGACATTTGCATTAATATTCACCGAAAATAATGGATTAAATTTCACACGATCTCACACAAGTAACTTTTTATGCAAGGCGGGCATTGTGAGACTATACATGTATACATCAGTTTCATGCCAGGCCAGTTTTCTTGTTGCTACCAAAACGATCCATATCTCATGTACCTTTAATGCAAATATATAACTTGGTTATCATGCAGACCTCCCAACCTTTCTGACTGAAAAATAGGGACGATTTTTCTCAAAATTAGGGAAGAAACAGCATTTTCCATGGGAGTGTGTAGTAAATTTATCAATAAAAATAGGGTAATTATATCAAAACAAGAGTTTGGAATGGTCAAAATTCAGATTCTTTCCTCCAAATTCAGAATGGTTGGGAGATCTGTATCAAAACTGAGGAACTTTAGCTCAGCTAAATTACTCAAACTTTAATACCTGCTCCACGTTGTATCAGCATTTCTACCCACGGTACAAAGGTCTTCATGCAAGCATAGTGGATGACGCTGTTGCCTCGGCCGTCCTTGGTTGCAATTTCCTTGGTGATTTGCTTCGGTGTGAGGCCTGATAACAGTTTCCTGGCTTCTTCCACATCAGGTTTCTTGGAGTTTATCAGCTGCGATCATTGAAAGGAATAAAACGGGAAAAATTGTATAAGTCGACTTCCGCAATCAGGATGATGATCATCGTCATCATTCCATGCACTCACATATATTGGTGGTATAGGGACATGCCGCTTTGACGACCCCATTTTTCAGACCTCGATTTCCGTTCCAAAGCATAGCATTTTCTTCTTATCGAGAAAAAAGAATAAAGAAATCTGTTCCAAAACATAGCATGTTTTTCATTTCGCCGTTCGGCCACATTGCTCCGTTGAATGAGCTTCGTTTTTGGTGAAAAGCAGCCTGCACCATTTTGCACGTAGGCCAGCCAGCGCGTGCTGTCCGACCATCGCCTCTGCGCGAGCACGCCCGACGCCCGTGCCACCGGGCTAGCTGCATGCACGCATGCCCGTTCCATAGGGATACATACGCACTCACACGCAGGCGACCATTCCATAGGCCCCTGTTTTCACAAACATTTGTCGTTCCGAAGCCTGTTCCGAAGACCCTCTTTTTAAAAAATAAGCCCGTTCCAAAGCCCCCTTTTTCTGTCTCGCCCGTGGCACATACCTGCCACTTTTAAGGTCGAGTGCCCCCCCCCAGGTGAAAACCCAGACTTCAAGTGCAAACATACCTGTACTTCTGTACTAGAGAAAAAGCTTTACCATGCAAAGCTTTCTAGCGTAAATCATCTTTAAATCGTCTTCAAAACTGCCCCCCCAAAAAAAAAAAAAAATTCAGTAACAATTTTTACCTTCAGCAAAGAGTTACCGCGGACTCTCCGAGCCAGGATTCTAAAACTGGCCTTTCCACGACTCAATTCGGGCTCCGATTCCGACTGTGAACTCTCTGACTCTCCCTCACTGCCGGAATCATTGTCGTCCGAGTACGAGGGTGATTGGGGACCCCTCGCGGCCTCCTCTTCATCACTGGAATCCGAGGAAGATTCTGATCTTTGACTGATGTTCCACCTTGCATGGCTACGAAAATGGCGGGGGCTCCGCTTCATGGTGCTTTCACGGCTTATTTAAAGAGAAAAAAAAATGTTAAAAGAAAATCCAATTAAACAAGAAATTCTGTTAGATTTACATCTAAAACAAACCAACACACTAAGGTCAAGTAGTTTAATACAACAGTGAAAATTTGAACAAAATCAGAAACAGATAAAGCAAGTTAGATAGAAATATTATATATAGACTCTACGAAATTTTCTTTCTATGACATTTTTTTACACTACAGGTACAATAGATAGGCTAGCTATTGAAGACACTTTGTGGACAACTCTTATGGGGTGTTGCAAGAAAGTTGCAATCGATTGCAAGTTGCAACTGATTGTCACTGGCCAATCAAAATCATTTTTGCATGCATGTCTTCTTAAAAGGGCAGACCCAGAGCCAATCAGAATGGTTGTTTCAAAATTAGCAATTATTTGCAATCGATTGCAACTTTCTTGCAACACCCCATTAGTCTTACACAGATATGGCCACGATGCATAAAATTCAACAATAATGGTAACCCTGCCATCAACCATGTCAACAGTAACTACCATAGTAACATTGCTCAACAACAATCAAATTCAAGGTTTCCAAGGAAGTTATCACTGATGGTTGATGACAAGTTACCATGGGCATTAATGGTAAGTTTATACAACAGACCCATGCCATGTGCACATGTAGATCTACATCATGTACAATCATGACAATGTATATATTTCATGTTTACGTACTATTGTGTGCGTTAAGTCTGCTTGCAAATCGGTGAGAATGAAGTGAGAATATTGTCTTGGGGGAGGAGTCAGGTACTCTATACCTATGGGAGGTCTATCCCCCCAGAATTCACCAATGAGTTTTTTTTAATTTTTCTGTTGTCATGGACATGGTTCATTGGTTGTGGAAGATTGAATTACATTCAGGTAGCCTAAACATTTCCAGTCCTGGATAATTCTTCTGCTGAAGAAGGATTTATTTCTCACATCCAGTTTACAGTGATCTTTGGATATCTTCATGGAATCTTGACAGAGCAAAGTGGCCAACAGGCATGGCAGCACTCTCTGTAGTTTCACACTGGGGTCCGCACCGTCACGTCGACCTCACGCACAGCTCAACTAGATCTAGTGCATGGCAACGACACCGCACTCGCCATTAGTGCTCGGGACAGTTTCCCCACTCTGGTACTTCTGTCCTAGTCCCAGTAGCTTAGCGCCGCGCGCCCAGCAACAAGACTATTGATCAGTCAAAAGCCTAACGTTAGGATTAAAAAGTTAGGTCATTCTCATTCTCCAAGTTCTCTCACTCTAAATTTCACTATCACAACTTAGCATTTCACATTAGTCTACTATGTCAACAATTATCTACTTACTACATCTAGTATCAGTTTTTGACTTGTATTTGTAAACAGACACAATTATTTCAAATCATTTTCGGCTTATCGCGTTTCGCTTTATCGGAGAGTTCTTCGCTTCTTCTTTCGTACGTTAGCAAAGACATTGGATTACAAGACAAATTACTCCAACGTACTTCCGTAATACGTTTTGGCAATGCTGTGTTAAAAAAAATGCGTCCCCCATAACGCGTGAAAAGATATCTCATTTTTTCTTGATATTTCATATCTAAAACATTGTTTTTAAGCCTGATTTTTGCCCGAGCGGAAGGATGGATACTTATAAAATAAAAATATTTCTTGATTCTTCATTTTCAATAAATTGCACTATAAATCCCCAGGATCATGCTCGCTTTTTGACGGAGTCACCTGCCATAGGGCTAGCACGTGAAAACAAGGATTTTAAGAATGATTATTGTAATTGCTCCCCGATTGTTACCTTAAATTTATGGAGAATGTAACTTACATGTAATTTGAGTCTATGAAAGAGCTTACTGAAGGCTCAAAAAGTGAGAGAGATCCCCCATAAATCCCCTGTTTTTTTGTCTTCCAGCTGCCATAGGTTATAACACGCAAAAAAACAGGGATTTTGAATTGATTTTGATTCCCATAGCTTTTATTCAAATTTAAGAAAGAAGTGATTTACATGAAATTTTAAGCTCTTGAAATATATAATTGAGGCTCGATGAGTCCAGTAAACTCCTCATAAATCCCGAAAGGAATATGCATGCTTTTGACTAAAAAAAGCCTCGCCCGCCTTAGGTTTACACGCAAAGCAAGGAATTTTCGGATGATTATAATTCCTATAGTTTTTGTTTTAGATATAAAACGTGTGAATTATATGAAATTTGGGACTTTGAATAAGATAACTGAAGGCTCAAAAAATTTAAGTCCTCCCATAAATCCCCGGGAATATGCATGCTTTTGGCCTTCAAGCTGCCATATACACAAAAACAGGGAATTTGAAATTAAGTTAATTCCCCTAGCATTTATTTAGATAAATGAAAAGGTGATTCACATGAAATTTCAAACTCTGAAAATATATAACTGAGCCTCGATGAGTCCAATAGATCCCCCATAAATCCCCGGGAACATCCATACTTTTGACCATTTTGTACACGTGAAACCGTTTGTTATTATCGATGACGTCATGTGACCGTGTACTACTCTCTGTATCATACTGTGTCACGTGAGACACCGAGGCGTCGTCTGCTAGAGCCAGGGAGGTAAAAATTGAACGGGTAAAAGTTATAATTGCTAAGAAACACTATTCTATTGTGCCTCATTTGTATTAATGTAGTTACCTTTTCAGATCAGTTGTGAGAGTAGAGAGTATGAAAAAAATAAAAGGAAAATGAAACTTTGAGAGGGAGAGGGGAGGGAGAAAAAGACAGAGAGCTGATGGAGGGGGGGGGGGGGGGGGGGGGGGGGGGGGGGGGAGGAGGGAGGCACATGGCATAAGGCAAAATAAAAAATATATACATGTTTAGCGTCCCCGCCGATTCCTTTTAGGAGGCCGCCTCGATTTTTGTGTGTGTAAAACCCGAAAAAATGTAAATTTCATGATTTTTTTTTCATGGAAAAATTATTGAAATGATTACATCTATAGTCTTCCTAAAAGCTGGCGTCATTTCCTAAGTCCAACTGGTGATTTAAAAACAAAACAAAACAACAACAAAAAAAAAACCTGTCGGCCAGTTTTTAAAAATAGCCCGGCCGGTTGTTTTGAATAAATGAGTTGGTTGGCCATTTCGAAAAAAAAGGGCCTCCTCCTTCCATTTTTCAAAAAGGCAGGACGCTAAACATATTTTTTATTATTATTATTATTTGGCCTAAGCCTACTTTTAAAAACATAATTGAGGATTCAGTAGTAATCTAAGATACTAAATACTTTAATAAAAAAAGGTTAAAAAGTAAAAGGAAATGATTATGTAGAAATAAATAGATCGAGAAATAACCTGAATCAAAAATCAAAACCTCTCTTAAGTCAGGACATGATCGATTCACATTCCGACTGTGCGAAACGGCAACAGGTATTTAATGAATATCCGTTCAATTATGAACGGTGCAAGGGAAAACGATATCATACCTGGTTTACATTCTTTAAACTTACAATTTATAGATCTGAAATCAACTAGTGTTATTTATCCATTGTTTTTCACGAACTTTAGCTTCGATGTAAACATAACTATTAAACTTTTAGTTTTAAAAATCTAGTTATTAAGTAAAACAGAAAGGACTAGTGTTATTGATTGTCCAGTTATGTGTCTACACACAAACTGATCGACTAATATTCAAAATTTTGAATAGGAGCTTCGCGCCTGATTGCTCCTTCACTAAGCAAAGAATAATGATGCGAAAAATCAATTCGAAATTAAATTTGAAGTAATTAGTAGGAAGTACTATAAATCAATCTCAAAATCCCTGTTTTCACATGTTAGAACTATGGCAGGTGACTCTGCCAAAAAGCAGCCATGATCATGGAGATTTATAGTGCCATTTATTGAACATAAGTTTTAAGAAATCTTTTTTTTTAATTTTATTTTTTTTATCCATACTTCCGTTCGCGCAAAAATCAGACTTCAAAAACAAAGTTTTAGATATGAAATATCCCAAAGAAATCAGAGTCTTTTCACATGTTTTACCACTGGCGGACGCATTTTTCCGAGTCCATTTTAATACAGCATGTAGGCATTTACCCTTGCCAAAAACTACGGAATTACAATGTTCATTATCGAAAAGAAGAAGAAGAAAAAAAAAAGAACGAACATGCATTATCATGGGTGTCGATTGTGTTCGCGCTTGGGGGGGGGGGGGGGATGACTGATGCCGAATATCCTGGACCGAGCAGCAAAGCGACCGAGCGGGGAAAGAGTGTGGAGGTTCGAACGTGAAGGATAGACTAATTAAGCGGGGGGGGGGGCGTGTAGGACCTGTTTTGCTGCCATACCTCTACATTTCTAGTGTTACTATCAATATATACACTCTAAAAAAAAATCGTTGAAATTACTCAAAAAAATTTCTTCAACAGATTGCCTTGATTATTTTAAGTAAAAGTAACAGATATTTTATGTACAATTTACTTATTTTCCTTCTAAATTTTTACTCAATTGAATTAAGTTTCATAATCGTTGTAATATGCAGAAAAAAATAGATTTTAAAAAGTTTTTGCTTTTTAAGCACGATACTCACTGACACCATTTCAGACTTCACTTTAACACTTACCAGTATACTTTATAGGGCACTGACATTTATATATATACTCGACGGATGCATCTTAACTAGTAAATCGGTGGGAAATTTTCCTGAAACATCAAGTTTTGACATTTTCAAATTGAATGACGAATCAACGTCGCTCGTTTTTCTTAAATGAATTTAATTTTTACAACACACAAAAATGATTGTTTTATTCAAAAAATCATATCAACTTCCTCTTCATGAATATTCATGTATTATGTTAATCAGTCTCTACTTGAAAAAGATAAGTACATTCAATGTAACTTTTTTGAGTAAAACGTATAATTACTTCATTTGAATTAACATTACTTAATTCATTCAAGTTCAAATTACTTAAATTTTCTTGTAATGAATTTTACTTTAAAAATTCACGTATATTCAGAAAATTAGACAATTTGAGTTAGTAAAACTTAAATTGAGTGCGTTAGGGACAAGACTTATGTTTTAAAGTGAATTCTACTCGGGCAATTTGAGTACAAACTACCAATGGGCATATTATTTTTTACAGTGTATCGTTCCTCCAATTAACCGCACAAAAACGGTTTTCAAGCAATATCGCAGAGGTACATCCTCATTACTTGAATGAGAGCTTTAGGGAACTGAACCTGTACTTAGAGTATGAACCATCGCACTTCTTATTTTGCGAGCGAGCGAGCGAAGCGAACGAGTCAAAATCTCCACTTTTTATCTATAAAGAAATGTTATTTGTCGACAAAGTACATTCAAGCAATTTAAGATACATTATTTTGACTAATTCAGCACCTTCCTGGTCCATTTGTTTACTTTCCTAAACCACGCTATATTTCAAATATCACAAGCGAGGGAGGCGAGATAGGGGGAAATACATTCCTTTAGTGGAGCAGTGTTATTTTATCATCAAAATCTACTATAGGTCTATAAAATATCTGCATTACATAATATTCGAGTGAGCACAGCGAGTGAGAAAAAAACATCTTTGATAGCCTCAAAGATACATGTAATCTAAATAGTTTTGATCACCTATTTGCCAAAATGCTTTTGGGCCCATCGCTTGCCATCTAAAACCATTTTGTTTCTATGAGTGATCGAAGCGAGCTACCGACTTAAACTCTGTTCCTTTCTAATAAAACGTAGAATTTCCACTGAAATAAATTAGATGAATATTATTTTATGATGTACCATTTCCATGTATTCGAGACAAGCTTCTTGCTGTAAAAACATTACAATATTCGGACCTGTTGCTGAGGAGATAAGAGCGCTTGCCTCGATCTTGTTTCTATATGAAGGCTTAATACCGAATAAAAGTTCAAGTACTGGGTCAAACATTGTGATTGATGGTGAACTAGAGTCAGACCCAGTCATAATAGCATCTGAATTTATAGTTCTATGGTAAAACAGCTTTAGACAGAATGAACAAAGAAAACACTGGAAATAAAGCTCTGAAAGGATTGAAACGAGTCCAATCAAAATTTGCACTTGAAGAAGTCTCTACTGAATTCATTCAGAAAGAACCGAGTACTTTGAACTGCTCTAAAGCCATTGGTCTAGATGATCTGCATACCAGGCTACTGGAATTAAGTGCTCATTTGATCGCATCGCCAATAGCTCATGTATTTAATTATTCATTACGCACAGGTCATTTCCCCATGATTTTAAACTCGCCAAAATTGTACCAATATCTAAAGGTAAATCCAGTGACTTGAAAAACTTTCCTCGAATATCCCTTTTATCTGTAGTATCAAACATTTTTGAAAGGGCGATTCACTCACAATTACTAAGTTACCTGAAAAAAAAAAAACTAAAAAAAAACAAAAACTTGATGAGCAACCGGCAGTCTGGCTTTAGATTAAACCACTCAACCGCGACATGCCTAACCGAAATAAGTGATTTCTTGTACGATATTAATCCTGCAAAGTACTGTATTCCTTCCGGGGGTGGGGGGGGGGGGGGAGAGACTACAAGATAACAACAATGAATGAACAAAATACACAAAACTACACACACACGAGAGGAAAAAAAAAAAGGCGAAAGGAATCATGAAATATAATACCATACATAAATTGTATACAATAATGTGATACATGGTGCGTCGACAAGCTTGTGTCCTTGTAAGTATTGAAATCAACGTATATTCAGAATAATTAGGTAAAAGTAATCTAAGATAATGAACACGTTAATAAAAAATAACTTAAAAAGTATAGTGATATAATTATGTAGGCAAACAACTGTATGAATAAATAGATAAATAACCACAATCATTTCGAAATTTGTCATAAGTCGGGACATGATCGATTCACATTCTGGGTACGCTAGAAAGCTCGAAAGGGAAACTGATATTTCATAGATCTCCAATCGCTTATAATCGGAGCGAAAACAAATGTTGTACTACCTCATTTACATTTTAAGTAAGTAAACTGTCATATATCTGAGATCAGTTAATGTTATAAATTCATGGTATTTTTGTATTACAAAAATTTTGGGTTTGAGATATTGACTAACCATTTAATTTAAAAAAAAAATATTTGAACTGTTGAAATTTGTAACAGTGTAAATTGCCTGTGTGTGTGTTCACATATTCAAGTGTAAACATTACGCACTACAAAGAATAGAAAACTGGTAATAATAATAATAAAATTCCGATGAGGAGCATTCATGGGTAAGAGTCTAGCTCCTAGGTTGGGATAAAATGAACGGTAATAGTACATTGAAAATTCCGAAGTACTTCGCAATATCAGTGTATCGAGAATCTCTCTCCGTTGGTATATCACTTGCTTTGACGGTAACAACGCATATTTTTCCAAAATACCGAAACATACACAAGTTGGTATCAGTATTACCACTTTAAATTTGTTTGATATATAAACCAAAATGGTCGCAAACGATCGCACGAACAATAAGCCAGTTCGTAGATACACTCTGAGCATGAGCAGATAAAGGTCATTTGAGGTAAAATCTGAAACCCATGACACTAACATGAAAACTATTAGAGCTTGCCGGACATAGCAACAAGTAATGCATGCAAACTGGCTTCCAAGCATTGTGGCTCATCAATTATAAAAAGCAAGTTAATAGAATAGCTCGTCTCTATAGGTGCTCGGAGATGAAATGTGCACAAATTGGAATATATTACCGAACCAGATATTGTTCAATCATATGGTGCATTCCATGATAACCAGGTGGAAGTACTCTTCTTTTTCACTTAGGGAAATAAATATGTTCATGTGACACCTCTGTCACTTTGGGGGTGACTATTCTGAGTGCACAAATATGAACTGTCCATGTTCTAAAATCAGTGTGGATATTTGAGGTCATTAGAGACTACGATCTGGCTTATTGTGAAAGCCTCTCTATATCATCAGTGTTCTTTGAGAAAAGGGTTTGTTGACTGAAGAACACGCTTTCTGGCTTTCAAGATTGCAACACCACTCACTAGAATGAAGAAAGTTTGAAGGGAACCTCTGCAGGAGTTAGGCGAATAACTTCCAGATATAGTTATCAGCAGTTTACAAAACTGAACAAAATTGAAGAATGCTGAGAAATAACAAAGGTTGAAATAAATGTATATTCAGAACAACAGGTGGACTGTAATCTAAGATACTAAATACTTTAATAAAAATGCAAAAAAGTAAAGGAATATGATTATGTAGGTAAATAATTGTATGAATAAATAGATAGATAAATAGATAAATAACCTGAATCAGGACATGACCGATTCACATTCTGGCTGTGCAAAAGGGCAACATGTATTTTATAGATATCCGTTCATTTATGAACGGTGCAAGAGAAAACGATTATCACACCTGGTTTACATTGTTTTTAGTTACAATTTAATAGATCTGAAATCAACTAGTGTTATTCAACCATTGTCTATAACGAACTTTTGCTTCGGTAAATAATAACTATTTAAATTTTAGTTTTTAAAATCCTATTATATAGTAAAACGTTATGATTGTTGTTGTTGTTCATCCAGTTATGTGTCTACACACAAACTGGGCAGGACTAAAATTCAAATTTTGATTAGGAGCTTCTCGCTTGGTTGCTCCTTCACTAAGCCAAGAATATTGGTGCAAAGAAATTTATTTCGTAAATAAATTCGAAGTAAGTAGTAGGAGAATTATACTCAATCTCAAAAGCCCTGTTTTCACATGTTTGAATTATGGCAGATGACTCTGTCAAAAAGCAGCCATGATCATGGGATGTATAGTGTCATTTATTGAACATAAAGTTTTAAAAAAATCTTCTTTTTTTTGTAAGTATCCATACATCCGTTCGCGCAAAAATATCCCGAAGAAATGAAACATATTTTCACATGTTTTGGGCCTACCACTGGTAGTACCAAGGACAAGAACAGTCACCTAGGGGGACAGGTCCTTCGCTAAAGCTGCACTGTCTTTCTCTGGAACTCACTTTCCCCTTATCTGTAGCCTTTGGGCAAGGCCTCGTGCGCTGCTTGTCTGCCAAGCAGGGTTTGAAAAATAGACTAAACAATGTGCATTTATTATGGCAGTGATCAGTGGAACGAACCTCTGGCCACGGATCACGGTTGTAGTGCGATTGGTCTATGTATTCAGGCGCGTTTAGGGAAATAACAGCACCAAGTGCCTTGGCTAAAAACCTTATCTGAGACAATTAGACTCCACAGAACAGTTCAAAACACAACTAAAAACTTACCTGTTCACCCGTATGTAGATTGTCTGCTGAACTACGAACTATTTTCATGTAACCTGCTTATCTATCAACCATTGTCGCGCCTTGAGCGAAAATTTTTCGGATATGTGCGCGTTATAAGTTGATAGTAGTAGTAGTAGTAGTAGTAGTAGTAGTAGTAGTAGTAGCAGCAGTAGTAGCAGTAGTAGTAGCAGTAGTAGTAGTAGCAGTAGTAGCAGTAGTAGTAGTAGTAGCAGTAGTAATAGTAGTAGTAGTAGTAGCAGTAGTAGTAGTAGTAGCAGTAGTAGCAGTAGTAGTAGTAGTAGTAGCCCGGGGGGGGGGGGGGGGGGGGGGTCACTCTCCACATGGCCTGCTACGCACCCGCGTCCAGAAAAAGCGTCGAAAAGGGTCCCGTTTCAGGCACTCAGGCGTCGTCGACGTCTTTGGCAAAAAGGGTTGCTTTTCAGCACCATTCGCTGGTAAATCGCCTTTTAGGGTAGCCTTTTCTCACTCTTTCACGCCATTTAGGGTTGCTAATTTGGCTATGCATATTACGCCATTTAGGGGTGCAATTTCAATCTACGCCATTTAGGGTTGCAAATTTAGGCAAATTTGAACATACCTACGCCATTAACACCATAGGGATACAAAATAATCCTCGCACACGCCGGCGCGCGTGTTTTTTTACCGTACCGCTAACGCGTCATATTCTCTAATTTAATGCCAAAGAGCGACTTGAGCGGAGGCCGTTATCTGTCTACGAATGCCTCGGCTATCTCGATCTCGCTCGCGCGCGCGCTATACAAATCACACATGCAGCATAGCAGCCTATACTCTTACCGGAGCGTAGACTTCGAGTTCGATAAATCTGCACGAATTTGGAGGTTGGGAAGGGCTTGTTGCCATAAACTACCATTACAATATACCCCAATTTATCCTCATTATCAGGTCCTTCGGAGAGGACCTTAAGCCGTCGGTCCCCGGCCTGGTTGCTTGCTCACAGGCACTTGTGGTTTCTTAGCAGTCGGGTAAAAACCTCGATGTATATGTGTGTACTCATGTCTATATAGTGACTGCAATCACTAACGAGGCAAGTCCACGCGCATGCGTATTGCACAATTATTGCACAACTTTCGTGGTATTGCACTTTTTTGCGTACCGAAAGCGATAATGGCCTCTGCTCAAGACGCTCTGCGGCATTAAATGAGAGAATCTGACGCGTTAGCGGTACGGTAAAAAAACACGCCGCCGGCGCGGCCAGCAGCACTTATGAGAGTACAGTCCCCAAAGCTAGTCTCTTACACCCGGCTCTATACTAGGCAGCACGCGTTACCATACACACGCCCATAGGTCGCAGAGGATGCTATGCTATGGCTATGCTAATCATCGATTCTAATGCAACCATTCCGTGCCTGTTTGAAGCGACTATGCTCGGCTGCACGGCATGCATTTGCAGCATCGATATTTTAAAAAATGGATAATAAGCAACAGTGCCCTCGTTGAAAGCCGACCACAGAGACCGGAAACACTTAAAAGTACTCTCAAGTGCCACAATTTCTTTTTTTATATCTAGCATTTTCCAAACGTCTCAAAACACATTATTATGGCATCTTGAGTTTCATTTGACGGAAATTTTATTACCATAGAAGAGCTGTTTATTGGTGAGTAAATATATCAAGTCTGAGAAAAAGTTTTACTCGTATGTACTTTAACTGGTTTTCTTTCGTGTTGTTATTCCTAGAGGCTAGCCCCATATACTGTTAATTGTGTTGTGTTTTTGAATTCAAGTCAGTAGTGGCCTAGCGTTACTTACATGTAGATCTATCCTGTCCTTGATTGACCCACTCACGGGAGTGATAGCTTGACTTTTCTTTGTGTACAGTTCAATGCAAAAACAAAATTGCATTTCTGAATGAATAGACTAGTAATATATTTCAGCTTAATGAATTATTTAACCACAAATGTTAGGTGCAAAAATCACACGAGTAAAATTATTTTTCTCAGACTTAAAAAGGGTAAGTCCACCCTAGAAATTTTACTGTTTCAATAAAAGGAGATAAATTTGAACAGCATTTTAAAACAGAAATGAGCAAAATATGGAGTCTCTGAGGCGTCGCAAGAAATTCGAACATGCTTGATTTTTTTTTTTTTTTTTTTTTTTTTTTGGGGGGGGGGGGACTTTTTACAGTCTCTGCAAAATCTTCGAGATGTATCCATTAGTTGCGGAGACTAATTATATCCGCGACTGCTGAGACGTCTCTGCAATATCTCCGAGACGTCTCTGAGCCATCTCAGAGACGTCGTGGAGATCAGGAGGACACCAGAAAGACTGATGAGACGTTGCAGAATGCGGAGACGTCTCCGCGACTCTACCTGATGATGTTTGACCCACTTTAGAAACCGCGTGACTGAATGCATGCTGACATTCCTCCTGGTCCAAGTCAGGTGCATGATCCTGCAAATGCTCCATTATAATTATTTTGAAACTTGTCTCAGAGACGTTTCTGTTGGTGAGATAGGGCCTTATATAGGTATCAAATTATTCGATTTCAATGTTTACGCCACTTAGGGTATCAAATTAGGGGAATTCCCTGTTCACGCCACTTAGGGTGGCTTTTTTTCATGGGTTACGCCATTTAGGGTTGCAAATTTGGTTAATAGGTTACGCCATTTAGGGTGCATTTCTGGGGTTGTCGGACACGGGTGGGTAGCAGGCCATGTGGAGAATGACCCCCCCGGGAGTAGTAGTAGTAGCAGTAGTAGCAGTAGTAGTAGTAGTAGTAGCAGTAGCAGTAGTAGTAGTAGTAGCAGTAGCAGTAGTAGTAGTAGTAGCAGTAGTAGCAGTAGTAGTTGTAGTAGTAGTAGCAGTAGTAGTAGTAGTAGCAGTAGCAGTAGTAGTAGTAGTAGCAGTAGTAGCAGTAGTAGTTGTAGTAGTAGTAGCAGTAGTAGCAGTAGTAGTAGCAGTAGTAGTAGTAGTAGTAGTAAATGGTACGTGGCGCCAAGCGTCGCGCAGCCCGCTCGTTTCCGTTTTACACCGTAGCCTAGGCAGTTTTTCGATTAATTGCATCAAACGTGCTGGTTTCAAAGTCTAGGTTTCGTTTCAGCGCCATAGAGATATATGAATCTCTCTGTTTTCAGCTCTCCTAGCAGCGCACGCGGCGATCGTGTACGTGTACAGAGAGAATAGATGGCCTTACTTCTTGTTCCAAATTGAAGCTATAATATCCCGCTTTACTGTCTTATCATTGAAAAATAAGCATGGCTGTCATGAATATATTACAGAACACTTAGTAAGTTAATATACAGTGCACTGGCGTAAATCCCGGGGGGGGGGGGGGGGATGGGGGATATATCCCCCCTCCACTCTTTGGAGAGGGGGGGGGGGGGGGATGGCGTGTACAAATGTCCCCCCACTTTTTAAGAAAGAAAATATATTTTAATTAATCCGTTAGTAAAATCTTTGAATATCTGTCATAAACAACCATTAATTTTAGAATTTCTATTTGAAAATGCGATTGAAAACCAAAAAAGTGGTTATTTTTGGCTCCCTCGCTTCGCTCGCTCGCAAAATAGATATTAAAATGTGTGTAGGGGGGTCTGTGGGGGTTAGTGAGGGTGTGTGCTTATACTTAAGTGTGAGATCGACAGAAAAAAAAAATCGTCAAAAAAGTCAATCATCCCCCCCCCCCCCCCCCCCCCCCCCACTCCTCAGAGTGGATTTACGCCGGTGATACAGTGGCTCATAAAAATTGGTGATATTTTTGGCAAAAATGTTATTTTTTTTGTGGTTTTTACATGATCATAAACCCAAGACAAATATACCCTGTTGAAAGGTAGGAATGTCTCCTGTAAGAATATAGCATTATAACTGCCCTAGGAGTGCCACAGAAAAAGTTGTGTTGAAAACAATAAAATAATCAAGATTATTACAATTTCCATATTCATGTTGACATAGTTCTTTTGTCTTACTTTGTGCCATGTTTTAGTGCACATTTAGATTCTTCTTGTAATTCCCCTACAGAAAATATATACTTTTGCAGTTACATCACAGGGTTGATACTTAAGGAGATATCACTTTTCAAAGTTAGAAGTACACTACTGAAGGCAGAATCACCATGTAACGCAAAAGTAGGCGACCTCATGAGTCATGACCGTAAGATCAATAAATAACTTCAAAACATGTCATTCATGTTATTTACTGAACATGAAGTTTTAAGAAATCTTTTTTTTTTAACCTATCCATACTTCCGTTCGTGCAAAAATTCAGAATTCAAAAACAAAGTTTTAGATACGAAATATGAAGAAATGAGACATCTTTTCACACGTTTTACCACTGGCGGGCGCGTTTTTCCGAGTCCGTTTTAACACATAATTTACCATTACCAAAATGTACTGCAGAAGTAGGTGAGAGTCTTCATTATCGAAAAGAAGGACGAACGTGCATTATGACTTGCAAGTTGAAGGGACGGAGGGGGGGGGGGGGGGGGGGGAGGGGGAGGGAGGGCGAATGGGAGGGAAGACAAGGAGACATAGAAAAGCAATATTTCATGTCTGCTCCCCCACCTTCCCCCTGGACTGAGGGAGAATTAAAAGAAGGGCTGTGGATAAAATACGTATGCTCTACTTGACGATGTATGAAGGACGAGGAAGGGAGAATAATTGTGAGATGTTTTAGAATGAAAAGACTGAAAGAATCAAAGTGATTTTCATAAACTTTCATAAATAACCAAACCAAAGTAATGGGCCTGTCAACTGACAATAAAAATTGTACATTAATTAAAAAATCAACCTATTATTTGTTTATTTGTTAATTGATCATTTATTTTTCAATGTTTTATTATTAAGTCTCATTAACAGGGGTGGCCCGGTCAGTAATCCTGCAAAGTACTGTTTTCCTTCGGGGCCGGAAAGGGGGGGGGGGGGACTACAAGATAACAATAATGAATAAACAAAATAAACACAACTATAAATAAACCAGAGAAAAAAAAAAACAGCCGAAAGATACCATACATAAAATGAGTACAATTATTGAAAAAATAACGATCATTAACTCCTGCAATTCAAGTGAAAGGAAATAAAGTATTAAAATTAACGTATATTCAGAATAATTGGTGGATAGTAATCTAAGATACTGAATACGTTCATAAAAATGACTAAAAAAAAATAAAGTGATATAATTATACAGGGAAACAACTGTATTAATAAATAGATAAGTAAATAGCCTGGAAAAAAAATATCACTGAAATCAGGACATGATCGATTCATATTCTTTCTGTGCAAAATGGAAACAGGATTTATGGATTTTATGGATATCCATTCGTTTATGAGCGTTGCAAGAAACGATATCATACCTGGTATACTAGTTATAATATAATGGATTTAAAATCAACCAGTCTTATTTATCCATTGCATTTCAAGAACTTTTGCTTCGACGAAAATTATAACCATTTAAATTGGAATTTTTCAAATTAAAAAATTTAGTAAAGCTCTATAACTCTGGTTTGTTACATACAGTTGACCTAATTTTGTGTCTTTACACAAACTGGTCAGCGCTTGATCTTTTAAATTTTGAATAGGAGCTTCTTGCCTGTAGCTCCTTCCCTTAGCAAAGAGCATTGATGCAAAGAAATTTCTTTCGGAAAAAATTCTATGTACCAAAAGGGGAAATCTAATCAACCTCAAAAATCTTTTTCAGCGGACACGAATTTATAAAACGATATGAATAAGCCAGTAATGCTTGCTAAGGTCCCGGGGGATATGTCTCATTGAAGCCTGTACATCATCCGCGTAAACAAAAACGTAGAAAATTGACGTTTTTCACCACCGGGCGGGGAACCCGGGGATCTAGGGTAGGCCTATAAAAAACAGGTAAAATAAAAAAGTGAATCAAAATCAGGAAAATCGAGGGGAAATGTTACGTAATTAGGAGATAGTGATGCAATCCTTGCATAAAATTCCCGTTAAGGGTAGGCCCTATAAATCGGAGACGTAATACATAATTTCCGTCTTTTTAAAATCCCCGTTCAGGATGCTTTTCAGAAAGCGATTTACGCGGATGATGTACAGGTCTCAATGAGACATATTCTCCCCGGGCTAAGGTCACCAAAGTTTTGGGCCTTCCGGGCCGCACCGGGACCCAGGAGTCAGGAACAGTGTACACGCTACACAGATGCGAGTGGAGTTCTTGAGGGACGATTCCAACCGATCCATCATCCCCTCAACTGTGTTCGATGAGCATGTCTAGTATCTATGGTGGCCCTGAGAGAGAGAGAGAGAGAGGGGGGGGGGGGGGAGGTGAAGAGAGAGAGAGAGAGAGAGAGAGAGAGAGAGAGAGAGAGAAGGAGAGAGGGGGGGGGGGATGGACAAGGAAAAATAGAAATCATGCTCAGTTGCACTTGGTTCCTGAGATGTTGTATTATGGAAAATCATCTTTCTTGAGCAATTGTCCCATTTTTCACTTTTTCCCCCTCAACGTTTTGTAGTTTAGGATAAACACTGTACACCACGTTTGAAATTCATACCAGTTATCTTAAATAATAGGGACAAGTATTTCTATTTGACAGATCTTTCTCTCCCCCACCCCCATCTCCTCTTTCCCTCCCATCTCTCATTTCTGTCTCTCCTTCTTTCTGCAAACTCTCTTTCCCAATTCTCTTTCCCTTTCTCTCCCGGTCTCTCTCTCTCTCTCTCTCTGTCTGTCTATTGGGGTGTTGCAAGAAAGTTGCAATCAATTATTGCAAGTTGCAACTGATTGTCACTGGCCAATCAAAATCATTGTTACATGTATGTCTTCTTAAAAGGTCAGACCCTGAGCCAATCAGAATGGTTGTTTCAAAATCAGCAATTATTTGCAATTGATTGCAACTTTCTTGCAACACCCCATATGTCTTTTACGCTCCCTCAGCGACAATGCAAAAATGGATTCAAAATACATGATCAGAAAGGACGAGAAAGGAAAGAAATGAGGATGATTCAAGATATCGTCCTTTGGAGCCAGAGAGGTGTTAAGTTTGTACAAAATGTTCACACCCTTCTGGTTCTGAATAGATGATATAAAAACTCACAGTCTTTAAAAAAATAATAATAATAATAAATTTAAAAAAAAAAAAAAAAATAAAGAGAGCACAGAACAAACATGTGTTCACATTTTCCAAGTCCTCTGTAATATGCCTTCATTCTCATAGAATATTTTTTTTTCTCTCTCTCTCGTCATTGTTAACCCATTCGTGACAGGAATTATTTAAAGCCTAATTTGATCAGCTTTTATTCTTCAAATTGGCAACACCAACATTTTTATCTTATTGCTACATTTTTCTTATAAAACGTCATGTATCTGAAATGAATATAAATTGACAGAAATTATGATGAGAAGTCAAAAAGTTGCCAATTTGCAGGGGAAAAACAGTGATTTTAAACTTTCTATCACATTGCCAATTTAAGGATTTTAATGCTACATTTCCTTTAAAAAAAATTTCAGCATCAAACAACAAATATTGACGCAACCAAAATGGGACAGTTTGTGTAGAATTTTTTACTCTTTCTGCTCATGTATTTGGTATGATTTTTTAGGGCTTTGCATCAAAAGATATTAGGCCAAACTACAAAATGTGGACCTCTGTCACGAATGGGTTAACAATGCATTCCCAATCCACCAGTAGCATCTTACACCTCGCACAATTAAAAAAAAAAGGAACACTGAACAAAGGTGTGTTCATATTTCCCAAGTCCTTTTTTTAATATGCCTTCATTCTCACAGAATATTTTTTTGTTTCTTTCTCTCTTGTCATCGTTTATAATGCATTCCCAATCCAGCAGAAGCATCTTGCAACTCACAATCTTTAAAAAAAAAAGAGCACAGAACAAACATGTGTTCATATTTTCCAAGTCCTCTTTTTAATATGCCTTCATTCTCATAGAATATTTTTTTCTCTCTTTCTCGCTTGTCATCGTTTATAATGCATTCCCAATCCAGCAGTAGCATCTTGCAACTCACAATCTTTAAAAAGAACAATGAACAAACATGTGTTCATATTTTCCAAGTCCTCTTTTTAATATGCCTCCATTCTCATAGAATATTTTTTCTCTCTCTCTTGTCATCGTTAATAATGCATTCACAATCAACCAGTAGTAGCATCTTACATGAATATCATCCCATCAATAGTCTTTTACTGTATGTAGCATGCTAAAAAAATGATATCATTTAACTACACTGCATTAATAGAGAGAATACAGAGATAAATAGAACATATCAGTTGTACGTCATTGAATAATTTAAAATTTCATCTGCCTGCCCAGTCTGAAAACAATCCATTTCTTCCGACAAAGTAGTGTAAAGGGGAAAGGCAACTACATAGCAACAATAATATTTCATTCTTGTATAGTGCCTAATATGTCTCTATGCACTTCCAAAGGGTTATATAATCAATATACAGTTCCTTTATTCAATTAACTGCTACAAGTCTAAATTTTTGTCACCATGAGGTATTCAAATCATATCTCCCTTTCCTTTTTCAAAGGCATAGTTTCCGTGAACCCCAATGAAGAAAATAAAATAGAATTATTTGCTATTTTATCCGTCATGACTAGATTGTGTGCAACTGATTTGTTTATGAGGCATCATGTGATGAAATAATACACAACAGGTTTCATGTAAAGGAACAAACTGCCATGGGGGGGGGGGAACTCCTGCTCTCAGCCAATCAGATGCAAGGATTTCCATAGCTTCTAACAGTTGCCAGTAAAAGTCACTGACAACACACTTGATGAAATGCTGCTCTCACCTCACATTTCGTGAACTGCAAAGATGACAGCACGATCAAAAAGAGCGTACTGTATTGCGACGTCATGAATTTGTGCATGTCTATTGTTCTAGGTGTGACACTGGTATCAATTCGCCGCTTTTATGCAATCATAGCCAGTAATTCTTATCTGTTTGAATTAAAAATACACCTGTTCTTCGTGCATTTACTGAAGATGAATATAAACTGAACATATACTGCCTCTGTCCGAGTGTCTGGTTAAACCATAGCGCCCTCAGTGGCTAGATTGCCACCACTTTCCAAAAGTGCAGTACATTTGGGAGAAAAATCGAATTCATGTCGCTTCCAGTACAAAGTTCCCATCTACACCGTCTCACGGCTGTACATATTTGTATAATATACCACATACATTATATGGTAATTCTAATATACCACATATATCATGTGGTAATTTTATATTTACTGTTTCAGCGATCGAGGTTCACATTTTTTTCCCCTGAAGATGAAAAAAGATAGCTGGATGTGCTGTATAATAGTCGCATTTACAGTCAACTCTGCATAAGTCGAAGTCACATCAGTCGAAGGTCTGTACTGGGCCCCATTCCTTTATTTTTTATTGTTTTTGACTCTCATAAGTCGAATTTTCTCCAAGTCGAAGCATTTTCTTCAGTCCCAAGAAATTCGACTTAGGCAGAGTGGACTGTATATCGCTTCAGGTAAAACACTTTCCGAAGCATTTTCTTCAGTCCCAAGAAATTCGACTTAGGCAGAGTTGACTGTATATCACTTCAGGTAAAACACTTTCCATCCATACCCTCTCAAGGCTCTATATATTTGTATATTACTATGCAAAAATGTTGCCTTATAGTTATTCCTGAAGTGAAGAGTATGTGAGGTCAAAGATAACTACAAATAAGTTCTTAACCATCAAACAAGTTTCTTTTATGTAACTTAAGCCTACTGCAGACAATACGATCCGATTGTGACCCAATTTTTGGACAAATGGCATTTTGCATTAAAAATGAAACTTTAAACAAGTAAAATTATTTTACTTGAAGTTCGGAATGATGGTAGGTATACTAAAATCGAAATTTTGGTTAACTGGAAGCCTGGTGGTAAGATTAAAACAGCAAATCCTGCTGCTTTTGTTTTCAAGTTTTCCGCCTATAATGGCTGGCCCCTGCATTTATATTTATTTCCTGACCCAACTTCATTATTTTATATCATCTGAGTATGTTATATATATCATTTGTATATTTGTCACACTTTATTTGTATCAACTCTGATTTGTTTCATCATTGTATCGAATGTTTTGTTTTTGATTAAATAAATGCAGAAACTTCTGCAAAAAAAAATCAGCTTCAAATCCTAGATGATCGCAAGATTGCTATTAAAGACGTCACTACGATTCCGAATGGAATGCGCTTTTATTCCTACAGGGAGGCTCACAATAGCCTGGAATTTCGATTTCAGTATTCGTACAACTATTTGGAACTTTCATCATTAAAGATTTTACATATCAAATCCTGTAATAGTTATTTCCAAATATGGATCGCAGACAGATCGTATAGTGTGCGGTGGGCTTAAGTTACACGCTGCCTTGATCCTTGGCATTTGTGAAAAATAATAGCATACCGGTAACCTCTCTTCCTTGGATGCATCATCTATGACAGATAAAAGTGAGCTGTATATACCATCAAGAGTTCTCTTTTAAAACTGAATGATAGATGTCTGCTTTGAATATGAATGAAAATAAGATTTCTTCTACAAAACTTGCACACTAAAAATGTTGCAGGGATTTGTTGCCTCCTATCTGAACAAGCCTTTATAAGGTATTAAAGGTTTACAAAACACTCTGGAAAGAAGAGAGAAAAAAAATAGTGTACTTGGGTATTTTGTTATCAGAGCCTGCAGAGAATGCATCAAACATATACCAGTATCCTGCATATACTCTCTTAAAAAAAAAAATGAATTAGAGTGAATGAAGAGTAAAAATTGTGCTATTCACTCTTTATTCACTCTTTAAGTGATCACTCAAATTCCTTGAGTGATCACTGAGGTCACCGATGATATAGTGAAGATCACAACTTTTACTCTTATTCACTTTTATTCACTCTAAATTCACTCTCTTCTTACTCTTAACACAGTGATTGTGTTCACTCTTTTTAAAGAGAGTACCAGTCAAATGCACTTCATAGTAAGAAAGAAAATAAATTTAAAAATAAAGATATCTAGAAAAAAATAGCAGAAATGTGTAACAGGACAATAGCTGTGTCACTCTGAAGGGAGTTAAATAATATGAATTTATATCGTACTGACAAGGCCCCTAAAGCTCCGCCATTTTGTCCAGGGGGGTGTTTCACAAAGAGTTAAGTTTGACTTAGAGTCGTGCTTAAGTGCCAATGCGCATCCGGTATTTAACGCGTAATCTCATTGACAGACTTCCAACAGTGCGCTTCCCCTGAGCATGATCTGACCAATGGGGTGATGCGTAATATAGAGCACGCAAGTAGGAATTTAAGTGCGACTTTAGTCAAACTTAAATCTTTGTGAAACACCCCCCCCCCCCCCCCCCCCCCCCGATCCATTAAAAGGCCGACTTAAGCACCATCAATATTCATGATCAAAAATGAATAATTCATTTTGTAAGATGATTCCAAGGAGTAGTGCACATTCAAGCAAGTTTTAAAGCATCACCCCCTCAGCTAAACACATGCGCAATAAATGCGCATTAAATCAAAGTGCTACAATAAAATTGATACCCGCAAAAGATATGAATAATGCAACAGTGTTATCGATATCATGGCAAAAACAGGTGCTTATGACACCTTCAAATGATCCCAAAGAGGCGGGGCCTAATGCCATTCGCGTAATGATTTCCTATTTTCATCCAGTAAATTTATCATATGTCTATGGTACTGACACTCAGTCTAAAAAGTCTACCACTGTTACTTCTACTAATCGCATCTCCCTTGCCTAAATACTACGTAGCATTATAACTTCAAACTGCAATCATTAGGTCAAGAATTTTGACGGAGGGGGTATATCAACACCAATAATGAAATTATAATAGAGTAGAAAAAGAAAGCGTAGTGGCCATCTCGGAGTTTAATTTGTAAAAACAAAGCATCTGTCTCCATTGTGTTGACCGAGACTTAGACAGTTTCAGCATGGACTGACTTAAAGTGAATATTCACTGATTTTTAAAACTGATTAATTTTCATTACTGCGGAGATGAAGCTTAGACAGGACAAATGTGTCATAATTCAACACTTGAAACATTCAAAGTTCTGATTATTGGCAATTACAAACTGCTGAAATACAGTCCCAACATAGCACCTGAATAGCTCTCCGAAAGCCGCTCAGGTGTGTGACGTCAAAGAATGGATGATTATTGAACAAGCAGACGATGTCCCATAACACCCAACACATTTTCAGAGCCTATTTTGTCATCTTCTCTTCGTTTATTTCTCTCACTTCACTAGCGTTAGTCTCAATGTTTAATCGATCACTTCACGTGCATGGGTTTATTTGGATGAAAAATGAAGCGTTGCCAGAATAAAGGAATAATTTGCTTTCAAAAGGAAATAGATGCCATTGCATGTACCGCTGTGCTTTCGGCGATGAAAGAGGGATAAATACCGTCCTTGCAATCATTCAGCCAGCTTTTCAATTTGAAAGTGTGGTTTCTTTGATTGTTCATGAAACCTCATCAGGTATATTTACAAACAAAAGATTTCAGTAATCAGAATCTGTTCATTTCCATTTTGAAATGGTGTGTAATATGGGCACGTTTGAGTAAACTAAATTCTTTATAATTTGGCAAATATCTGCACTGCAGTTATGTTCATTCTTTATGGGATGTCGTCTGCTTAGACAGGACTGTTCTATTCACTGACGTCATCAAAACATCGTTATTTCTGACGAATCACTCGTATATATCACATGCTGGGAGGTAGTTTTATTTTTATTACTTTCTAATTACCCGATACGTAGTTGACCTAAAACTAATACGATTGCTATCTGCTAACTTGCCAGTTTCTAGTGATACATTATTTTCCATATCTGTGATTTCCTTTGAATGTTTACTTGACTTAAGAAGTAGCACACAATACTCTTATCTCTCAAAATGCTCCAGAACTGTTCTTAGTATTTATGTTACAGGTAGATTATAAATTTGTGCTACATGTCAAAATCCCAGGATCGTCCTAAGCGTTTCAAAGATATCGTAATTGGCTCCTCAGGAAGGAATTCAGAGCTGCCAACCCCAATTGGGAAAAAATCCTATTCTGTAATTCTTTTTATCCTATTTTCAAGCCCAAAATCCTATCTGTTTCAAATTTCAAAACATCCAAGAGTATAAAGAATCATTCTTACAAGTTTCAAAAATCCTATTTCAAAGGGAAAAATCCTATTCAGTGTCATATTTCCCTTAAAAATCCTACTAAATACGATAAAATCCTACTAATTGGCAGCTCTGGGAATTTAGAGGGAGGGGTGATATATTTTGTAATCATGAAATTATAATCAAGTTTTCATGATATACCAGTGGTAAGGTAGATGAGAATTTCATTCTGAGCCATTAGAAACAAATCTGAAAACAGATTGGTGCACTGATGCTCTGCCCAACAATGTGGCATTGCGTCTTCGTTTTTACATCCATAACAATCTACATGTCTTATGTGACTTTCACTTTGAGGATAACTGTTATTCACTAAACATAATGAAAACCACAGCCCTCTTAACCAACTCACGAAAGGAATTATTTGAAATCTTATTTGATCAACTTCCCTCTTCACAATGGTAACAACAGTAATTTTCTTATATATTGCCCCATTTTTTCTAATAAAAAGTAATGTATCTGAAACGAATGTAAAGTGACGGAGAGTGTGATAAAAAGTTAAAATTTGCCAATCTGAATAGAAAAGCAGTGATTCTGAACATTTAATCATGTTGCCATTCAAAGGATTTTTAGTGATTATTTCTTTTCTAATCTTTTTTGAAAGCATCAAATGTCAAATAATGACACAACCAAAATGGGCACAGTATGTATGTATAATTGGGTCTTTCTGTTCATGTATTTGGTATGTTTTATAAGGGCTCCGCATCAGAACTTACTGGGCTAAATCACACAATGTGGAATCTGTCACACACAAATGGGTAGAAGTAGGATATTGTGTAAGGGAGGTGAATTGCCACTTGGTCTAATCCCACGTTGTCTAATGCCCGTTCATGCCCGTTTGGTCTCATCCAACATGGTCTAATCCCATTTCGTCAACAACCGGTTTGTCTAATAACCATTTGGTCTAATTACCACTTAGCCTACTTACCATTTTGTCTAAATTCCGGGTAGGCTTTGCTCATTTCGTCTAATACCCATGTAGTCTAACATTACTTAAGTCTATCTAATTATACGAACTGGTAACAGACCAAATGGTCATTAGACGAAATGAGGAAAACTAAGTAGACAAAGTGGCCATTAGACCATCTGATCATTAGACAAATTGACAATTACACCAAGTGGGTATTAGACCAAGTGATGATTGGAGCAAACAGCACATAGACCAAACTGATAGTAGATCAAATGGGTTTAGCCATAGTGGTCTTTGACGATCAGGAAATTGGACCAACTGGTATAAGACCAGGTGGACCTAAACCGTAAGGGAAACACAGGCAATATGTCAGTAATAAGAACAATGGAGCCTTTACAATGATATATCTCAAAATTTGGACACAATGACAATGGACGTACTAGAAGAAATCATACAAGTATTGATCACATATCAGTATGAACGGAAGAAAAAAAAAACGAAAATAGAATAAATTATGAATCACAATTCAAATATGGAAGCAGGCATGGCATCAAAATAGCAGGTCAAAGGTCACATTACTTGACCTTCAAAGTTGACATCAGCACGCATAAATATAATATTCGTAATCGTCGTGGACGTGGGCTCCGTTGCTTGTAATGTCATAGTTTACTGTTGAGATGCTACAAATCTGAAAGGAAAAAAAAAGAAAAAAAAAAGGAGAAAATAATACACTTACATATGATATACACTTGCAAAGTCCAGACAGAATTGGTTAGATTTTTGTTTCAAAAATTCAAGAAAAAAGAAAGAAAGAAAATGAGATGCAAAACAAAACAAATCCCAAAAGACCTATTCATAAATACCATTAGCATAAGTTACCACAATAAAATCAATTTTCATTAAAACTGAATAGTAGTCGACACGATTTCAAAGACATGATAAGGGTTCCTTACTTTGCAATTGGGTGTTGTTCAGCTTTATTCTGTGTTAGCAGTCTGACCCCCCCCCCCCCCCCCCCCACTGAATAGATCAAACCGTCATAAACCATATACACCTATGAAGGGTTGGACTGATCCATTAAGATAACAGGGGGTTTCTTACTTTCTGCAATTGTGTGTGGGTCAGCTGCATTCTGTTTTAGCATTCTGACACCCCCCCCCCCCCCCCCCCCACTGAATAGATCAAACCATCCACAAAACGCACCTATGATGGGTTGGACTGATCCATTAAGATAACAGGGGATTTCTTACTTTCTGCAATTGTGTGTGGTTCAGCTGTATTCTGTGCTAGCGGTCTGATTTGTGACGGAGTAAAGCCCGGAGGTGGAAGATGATTGCCCCATGAAACATTCGCTGAATTTACAGAAGGAAAGAAATAAAAAGAAATATATAAATAATCATATGAACACATTTTAGAAAATGAATGGTTGTACTGCTATTACCATTAATATGACTACTACTAAGTACAACTACTACTACTACTTCTACTACTACTACTACTACTACTACTACTACTACTACTACTACTACTAGTACTACTACTAGTAATTCTATTACCACTACTACTACCACTTCTATTACTACTACTACTTCTACTACTATTACACCTA
Organism: Echinometra lucunter; assembly: GCA_029962745.1. Taxonomy (NCBI): domain Eukaryota; kingdom Metazoa; phylum Echinodermata; class Echinoidea; order Camarodonta; family Echinometridae; genus Echinometra; species Echinometra lucunter. Next base: position 12,599,799 of record CM057168.1, read on the forward strand.
CTACTAAACTACTACTACGACGACTACTACTTCTACTACTACTACTACTACTACTACTACTACTACTACTACTACTACTACTACTACTACTACTACTAGTACTACTACTAGTAATTCTATTACCACTACTACTACCACTTCTATTACTACTACTACTTCTACTACTATTACACCTACTACTAAACTACTACTACGACGACTACTAGGACCACTAGGACTACTACTACTACTACTACTACTACTACTACTACTACTACTAATACTACTACTACTACCACCACTACGACTACTTCTCCTACTACCACTTCTACTACTACACTAATACTACTACTACTACCACCACTATGACTGCTGCTACTACTACTACTACTACTACTACGACCACTACGACTACTAGTACTACCACTACTACTACTACTACGACCACTACGACTACCAGTACTACCACTACTACTACCACTACTACTACCACTACTACTTCTACTACTACTACTTCTACTACTACTACTTCTACTACTACTACTACACTACTACCACTACCACTACGACTACTACTGCCACTACTACTACCACTACTACTACCACTACTACTACCACTACTACTACCACCACTACTACCACCACTACTACACTACCACTAGTACTACCACTATTACTATTACTACCACTACTACTACTACTACTACTACTACTACTACTACTACTACTACCACTATTACTACTAGTACTACTACTACTACTACTACTACTACTACTACTACTACTACTTCTGCTTCTACTACTACTACTATACTACTACTACCACTATTACTACTACTACTACGACTACTACCACTACTACTACTACTACTACTACTACTACTATTATTAATACTACTACTACTATTACTACTACTGTCACTACTGCTACTTCTACTATCAATATTACTACAACTACTGCTAATAAATGAGTTGTTTTCTATAAAGTAAACCCTTACAGAAATATTTCCACCATGACTTACGTCTGTTGTGTATGTGATCTGCTGGGAAGAAATGATTTGTCTGTTGTTGTGTGGGTGTGTGTGTGGGTGAGTCTGTCTCTGTGAGATTCTGTAGAGATTCTAACCAGTGCGGCTTCTCCTCACCTGCAGGACATAAATGAGACAATGGGGGGGGGGGGTTTGAATGAGAGAGAGGGATGAAGAGCCAGAGAAAGAAGAGAGAAGAAGAGAGAGAGAAAAATAAAAAGATGAGAGGAAGAGAGATAAACATAGAATTGGGGATAGAGAGAGAGAGAGAGAGAGAGGGGGGGGGGGAGAGAAAGAAACAGAGTAAGAGAAAAGGAAATAAGAGTGTGAGATAGAGAAGGAAAGAGACAGAGAGAGAGAGAGAGAGATGAACAAAGAGTTGGTGATAGAGGAGAGGAAGAGAAGGAAATAGAGATAGTAAGAGAAAAGGAAATAGTGAAATGGTAGGATAGAGAGGGATAGAGAGGGAGAGAGAGAGAGAGAGAGAGAGAGATGAAAACATAGTTGGTGATAGAGAGGAAGAAAAGGAAATAGAGATAGTTAGAGAAAAGGAAATAGTGAAAGTGTGAGATAGAGAGGGAGTGAGAGAGAGAGAGAGAGAGATGTTTCTCTATTAGCACTACAGAGTTTTTTGAAGTGCTAAACTAATTAGATTTCCCTCCTCAAATTGGCAACAATCGTTGCTTTTTCCATCTTACAAAGTATGATTTTTTTTTAAAGGTTTGTTGAATAAACAAATGTAAATGAGAACTGCAAAACTTTAAGAGGCCACTTTGCACACAAAATAATGATTATAGATTTTTTACTGGAGTACCAATTTAGAGATTTTAATGATCAGTTACAGTGAAAATTGCTCTTTAACAGCAGTCCCTTAGTTCCTTAGGTATGTGTTTTGTTTGTTTGTTCGTTTACCTTGCCCTTTTCTTTTTTTTCCTCTTTTGTATTTTATATATATATATATATATATCTCTCTCAAAATAACATGCAAATAACACATTTCTTAAACCTTCTAGGGAATCTTTAATTACATGCTCAGCTTTTTATTAGATTCCCTCATATTTCACTTTTTAAATTAATTTGTCTTAAGCCCATG
>CM057168.1:12602398-12627668 GCA_029962745.1 Echinometra lucunter
AGGAGGGCATTAAATATGTGTTAAAGGATATGAGTTAACGCCCTTCTAGCTCTAAACAAAGGTTATAGATATTGATTTAATGATCATAAGAACACTGTCAACAAATTCCTTTTTCGTAGTTCACGTATATGATTGCAAAGGTCGCAGAGAGGGAAGTCCAACCATAACCATGCGATGTGCCACCGGAACGATCAGGATCATCAAAGGAGCCTGTGTCAAGCTCAGCGATTGCGGCAGTTTCAGTCCCGACCTCGAGAGCCAGTGTGAAGGCAGCGACAGTAAGCTCGCTAAATGGGCCGTGTACTGCGCCGCGTACAACCCCTGCTATTTGACAACTTCATGCTGGTGGGATACAACCTGCCTAGGGGACTACACCTATATCTACGCTGACTACGAGTGTAAGAAAAACGTTCTTATAGTACAAATACAACAACAACAACAACAACAATAACAAGATAATGATGATGATGATAATGATGATAAAAATAGTAATAACAATTACATCTGTTATCAATAACAATCATTGAAATTGCTAACAATAGTAATAGTAATAATAATACATAATATCACTAATAATGATGATAATAATAAAAACAATAATGATAATGATAATAATAATAATAATAATAATAATAATAATTAATAATAATAGTAATAATAATAATAATAATAATAATTATAATAATGATAATAAAGAATTATAACAGTAATCATGGTAATCATAATTATGATAATAATGATGATAATGATAACAATAGATGATAATAATATTAGTAGTAGTACTTCAAATAATTATAATGATGATAATGACAATAACATTTAAAACCTATTTCCCCAGGTCCGGGGGAAACGCATTAGAAAATACTGACTTTACTAAATAGGGCGATGGATGGAAAATGCAAAGGAATGGTCTTAAATGAAGTGTAGTCCACGCAAAGGTGATTGACAACACCTTTCATCCGGTAAACAACCGAATGGTATACATGTGCATTAAAAAGATAAAACCCATTATTCCGGTCTTTAATGGGCAATTTTATCAAATCATTTGCGCTGTCTATACATTGAGGGAGGGAAACGCATTAAAAACACTGACTTTACCAAATTGGGCGATGAGTGGAAAATGCAAAGGAATACAGAAGGCCTTAAAAGTGTACTCCACTCCTGGAGTCCACTTTGAGTGATGATTGACAACACCTTTCATCCGGTAAACAACCAAAAAGTGTCAAATACGTATTATAAAGATAAAACCCATTATATGGGTCTTTAATGGGCAATTTTATAAAATCATCTGCACTTATCGCTATTTCTATCGCAGGTATTGAGGAGACCGTGACCACACCGCCGCCACGAACCGACCCAGAGCGCCAGAAGAACTCGCACTTCAAACTCGTCCACAGCGGACGATATCTGAAGAACCACGTGATTGGTGTCAAACCGAGAATGACCCCTGTCCGATGCGGGGCAGAGTGTAACAAGCTGGACGAGTGCGTATCATTCAACATTGACCGTGAGGTCTGTCAGCTCAATAACCGTTTGATTGACGATAGTGACGTCATAGCAGATGACCTGGAGCTCCTCGAGGGTTCTAAGTATTATGAGAAAATAGAAAAGAACTAGGTGTAGGCAGGCGCTTGCCCAGGAGTTCGCAAATGATCGGGAAAAAAAAAACCCAATTACAGCGGGGTAATTCGATTCCGTTAACCCTACTTATTCAATCAATACTTACATGGATATATATATAAATTAACTTGGTTTTTTTTTTTTTTTTTTTTTTTTGGGGGGGGGGTTCACGTGATCTTCTTTTTCTCACTTGTTTTCGTTCGTTTCAACATTTTATTTTGTTAATCTATGTGTTCATAATTTATATATTTTTATGTTTGTTAACATTTTTCTATCATTTTGATACAGAGCCCCTTGGTGGAGCAGTTTTTATAACTGAAAGGGCTACCCTGCTAAAATAAAACGACAAACGACAAATACAAATAGAATAAAATAGAGCCCAGTGCATCTCCTACCAACCTTTCCTTCACCATACCCCTATTCCTTTTTCTCCAAATTTTATTGACTTTCCTACGATTTATTTGCAAACATTTTAAGTATGACATAAGTATAGAATACATTTGCGGTTGCCCATAACAACCATAATCTGTCAGTCATGTGAATCAAATTTTGCATATTTTTTCTGTTCATTCACTGATTTAATTCACTCTTAGAAATATGTGACAGTTAGAATTTTTTTAAGGGGTTTTATATTAAAAGGCCTGTTTATATTTTCGAGAACCCTGAAAGGTTCCTTCAACAACCAATAATGGTTCTAAAGACCACTTTAGAACCCTTTAGAGATCCTTAATAGGCTATTAATGGTTCCTTGAAATACCTTTATAAGGTTCGAAATGTGGAACAAGAAGGATTTTAATCATCACAATTTTTGTTTCTAGAAGTGTAGATTTCCAGTTTTCACGATGAAAAATTAAATGTGGTACTGTATATCCCAAATATAATTTGGCCTGGGAATAGGGAAAAATACCCTGGGCTTCACAGAGTTAATCATCATCCATGAAGTTATATCTTTCGAATATGGAGTGACGTAGCACGTGACTGATGGCGCAGTCAGTATATTATAATATGCTCTACTGTCCTGTAATGTAACAGCTCACAACAATGGTATTGCTTAAAGGCATTGGCTAACATTGTTATGATTTTAAAAAAATCTCATTTTGTTACTTAAAAATGGGATAAACATTAGGGTTATAGTGTAAAAATACCAGTGTGAAAGTTTCAGAGCATAATATCCACGGGAAGTATTTTTAAATATTAGAAATGTGAACCAACGTTTGAAAAATATACGAGGGTCGGTTGCATAGACCCAACGTAAGGAGTGCGCATGCGCACATGACTCAACGGACCGCACTGTGTGTATTGACGTATCACGCGGCGGAAGGCAAGTAACGGTATTTTTGAATTCGCGCAAACGGTCCTCTTAGTTCAGTGTCTCTCGAGACGAAAGCTAATAAAATCACGGTTTGCGTCTAACTTACAGTTTTTCCTTCCAATTTATGGTTGGTTTCAGGGTTTTTTAGTATAAATACAAGTACTCATACACATGTTTCATCTTAGTTTGAGAATTTTTTAAATCAGCTGCTCACAAAGTTAGCCAATGCCTTTAATCATGTTAAACATATAATACAACTTACCAAAAACTTCTGAAAAAAGGTGTGCTTTCACTAAAACTTTGAAGACGGTAACAGATGAGGCTTTCTTTATATCCAGTGGAAATTTATTCTAAAGTTTTGGAGCAGCAAACAACCCAAACTGCACCACGCACACAAAATGTATAACTCGATGGCAAATCATTATATTGGCCCCAATTTTTATCTTGTCATAGACTCGAATAATTATGATACAGGAAATAGTCAATACAATTTTACCTCGCCCGAGCGAGTATATTGCCAGCTGCTTTCATTATAACGCAATCAAATAATGGAATTCCCTCCCTAATAATATTACAGCAGGAGAAAGCTTTGCATACTTTAAAAGATTATCAAAAGAGTTCATATCGCTTGAGTCTAAGAAAGAAAACAAGTGACATGATTTTACACAATTGTATGATGCTCTTTAGACATAGAGATCTATCTTCTTCTCTACCTTGTCGATATTCATTCGTTCTTTTGTGTTGATTTATTGTCTTTCGTTTTGAATGTGTTGCTGTTAGACTGCTGTAAATATGTTTCAACTGTGGGCCTATATAGTGCTAAATACTTAACAGCAGTCAGGTTGTTCTGTTCTCTTTAGGACCCCATTGTAAATAAGTTTTCAAGCTTTCATGAACTTCTTCTTTATGTATATGTTCTTTATCGCTATGTATATATACTATCTACTTGACAAATAAATCAAGTCAAATCAAATCAGCGAAACTGAAAGCACAATCCCAAGAGTTTATAATTTTGTTTTTAAGTGAGGTAGCTTTATAGAAGCAGCTTATCCTGTGTACTTCGTAAGTTATGTTCATATTAATATGAGCTAACTGATATCAATGCAGACAATACAGTAATTAGGAGCTTGACCATTTAGTGCTTTGTAAACAAGCAAGAGTATGTATTTAAATGTAGTATAATGTAGGATAATGTGGAGTTGTCGTGCTGTAGTGGTTTATTCACCTGGATCTCAAAGGGTTTAGGGTTCAGCTCACTGTAAAAAAAAAAAATGCCGATTTTTTTTCCACTGGAAATTTCCTGGCAGTCGGAACGCCAGGACTGCCCGTTTTTATCTACAGTACCTGTTTGTAAGTAAAATCAGGATTACAGAGAACCTTTGTAATGACAAAACTGGCGAAAACGGCTACATTATCCTCTGTAAGTTTTAAATAATCGTGAGGATCGGGGGGAGGGGGCTTTAGTTTTTGTTATTTTGAGGGATGGTTGTAGGTTGTTAGAGAATTTTTTTCCAGTTATGCAGCTCGGCATTAACACCTTTTGACAACACGTTGATTCACATTGCCAACTCGCCACCCAATCATGCCAGTTGCAAAATAGTAGTAGGAGTAGCAGGTAGTATAGTAGTAGTAGCAGTAGTAGTAGTAGTAGTAGTAATAGTAGTAGTAGTCAGTGGTGGTAGTAGTAGTAGTAGTAGTAGTAGTAGTGTAGTAGTAGGAGTAGTAGTAGTAAGAGTAGTAGTAGTAGTAGTAGTAGTAGTAGTAGTAGAAGTAGTAGTAGTAGTAGGAGTAGTAATAGTAGTAGTAGGTAGTAGTAGTAGTAGTAGTAGGAGGAGGAGGAGGAGGAGGAGTAGCAGTAGTAGTAGTCGTAGTATAGTAGTAGTAGTAGTAGTAGTAGTCAGTGGTAGTAGTAGTAGTAGTAGTAGTGGGTAGTAGTAGTAGTAGTAGTAGTAGTAGTAGTAGGAGTAGTAGTAGTAGCAGTAGTAGCAGTAGTAGTAGTAGTAGCAGTAGTAGTGGGTAGTAGTAGTAGTAGTAGTAGTAGTAGCAGTAGTAGTAGTAGTAGTAGTTGTAGTAGTAGCAGTAGTAGTAGTAGTAGTAGTAGCAGTAGTAGTAGTAGCAGTAGTAGCAGTAGTAGCAGTAGTAGGTAGGTAGTAGTAGTAGTAGTAGTAGTAGTAGTGGTGGTGGTGGTGGTAGTAGTAGTAGTAGTAGGTAGTAGTAACAATAATAATACAATTTTATATAGCACCTGTTACAAACTTTTCTGGGCGCTTTACATCAAACCAAATAAACTTAGCATTACTTTGATACATTACCACATAGATAATATTACTAACTTAAGAAATTTACATTTCCTTTAACTTCAACTGAGTTTCAAGAGTCTTAAGGCCTAACTCAGTAGTACTAGATTCAACCGAGGACTCAGAATTATCATCCTCACCCTCGCCAGTATCAACTGGGGCTGACCAAACTTCTGTCAGAATTAAGAATCGACGAATGAAGTCCTTAACATCAGCCTTCTTATCCGAGGAACCAAAAGGGATTTCTAAAATCCGAGCAGCTGCAAGCAACTCTGCTTTCTTCAACTGCTCCAACACCTCGGGAGTGGGTTCATCAACGAAACCCTGTACTTTTTCCGTAGTTGAAATTACCAAAGACTACAACACCAAACAATCAATCTACCAAACACCTTAAAAGAAAGCAAATTCCCAAAAGGAAATCAAGCTGTCACTAGCCAAATCTACCCATGTACACAACATAGACCAATCAACAAAACATGTAGTCCCTAACAACTATGAACAAGCACATATAGACGACAGCCAAGATATCCACTGCATGCACACAATGCATTGTAATAATGTGCGCGAACGAGCTGAGCCCATAGAGTTATATATATTTCTCTATGGCTGAGCCTGATCTTATCTAAACGGAGAAAAAAACAATGAAATACATAAGGATAGAGAAGATAGATGGAAGGAAGAACAAATAAAAACATATGGACATGGGAGAGGATAGATGAGAGGAAGAACAAAGAAATACATCAAGAAAGAACAGAGGATACAGAATTCATTGTATTTCTCTGTGTTTTTTTTTTCTTTTATCTATACCTTTCTCTTTTCTTTATGGACTTCTCAGGCCTATGGATCCATCTTTCCTTTTTACATTTCTTTGGGCAATCCTCTCGTCTGTTTCTTCGTCTTCATTTCCTTGAAGGCCCCTTTTCCTTCTGTACTTTGCTTTTTCTTTCATCTGTTCTCTCTGTACACGTACACGATCGCCGCGTGCCCCGCTGGCTAGAGAGATTCATCTTTTTGGCTGAAACGAAACCTAGACTTTGAAACCAGCACGTTTGATGCAATTAATCGAAAAACTGCCTAGGCTACGGTGTAAAACGGAAACGCGCATACGGAATACACAAGAAAAAAAAAGGAGTGCTTCGACAACAAACTGGCTTGTTTGCCGACTCCTGAACAAGAACCCCAATCCCAAAAAAAAAAAAAACAAAACAAAACAAAACAAAACACGCAGCAAATCCTCCTACAACATCATCACCATATCCTAAGCAAATCTGTACCTCTACACCCGCTACCGATAAAATACAACTTTGGAGGCCATGGTTGCGTCGTCACAAGTCTTTTGTAGCGAAACAAACTTTATTACTAGTTTTGTCGCCAGGCGCACACAAGCGCGTAACATTGCACATTGTCAATAATATTCCTTGGCAATGAATTGTAATTACCTTAATCCGTGAAGGCATTTACCAGGCTTTAAAACTTATCTGTCAGCCAAGAATGGTTTCCTGGAAAGGATGTTGCAATTCTATTTGAATTTTAAAAAAGGCTTTACTAAACTTTACTAGCTTCAAAAAAGATCACAATGCAGAATTCAAACGTTAACCCAGTAGCTACTGCAACATGGTGGCTCGTGTAGTAAGCCTGCGGGATTATGAGAATTCAGTAGTGAACTGAATAAAAGGTACCAAGAAAAAATATATAAACACAAAACAAAAAATAAGTTCCCCCTAAAACATATCCCTGTATTTTTCGATCAGGAACCCTTCATGAAATCTGAATACAGACTCATGTAGCTACACTTCTCAGCTACATTTCCTGGAAAATTTAGGGCCATTACGAAAATCCCTCGTTTAAAATAGACCCCAACACTTTAGCACATGATCCTATGCATCTTATACCCCTTTCGCAGTGGGCTCTTCCCCGTTGAAGTTAAGCGGGGAATTTAAGCGGGTAAACGGTTTACCCGCTTAAACTGGCCAGTGCGAAAGGCACACTGGAGAATTTCCCCGCTTAATGACGTCAGAGGTCAAATCTCATTTCCCCCTTAACCGAGATTCCGCGCGCTGATCTGAGCTCACTATGCATGGCAGGCTAGCTAGCTGCTATATGCTGATATGATGGCCGATCCATAGTCCGACCCCTGTATGATTTTTACTAACGATATTTATTGTTAATAGCGTATTTTGCATGATGAAAATGCACTGAAAATATAACAAATATTTTAGAATTAAAGAATTAAAGAGAGCAACCTCCTCCTCCTCCTTAGTTTCGCTTGATATGATAATGTCAGTACCTTGATGAAAAACACTGCGATTGTGGACTGCAAACTCAAAATCAATGGCAAGAATAAACACACAATTTTGATATCCATGTCCAAGACGTATTGTTGCCTGACATCGTCGAAAATTCTGAAGTAGGTGCTTTACACTCTTTGCTATACAGCGAGCTAGCTTTCCTTTGCTTCCGGGTACGGGTTCGCTTGCAAAACCCCGAGCCTGGGCCTGGCCTGCAATCGGAAAATTAAAAAACGCGCTCCCTAATGACCCCGGCCTGCAGTACTTCCGGCCAAGCTCAATTGCCCGTCTTGCTTTCACTGGGGAAGAGAAACCAGTGCGAAAGGCGACATTTCTCTCTTCCCCGGTGAAGTGAGGAATGCGTGCTCGTAAAGTTAAGCGGGGAACTTAAGCGGGTAAATGGGAAGAGCGCACTGCGAAAGGGGTATTAGGTGGGGTATATAGCTACCCGCTATCCAAATGACACGTTAAAAGTCTTATCAGTACTAGCATCTTCACACGAGCGATGGTGGTTTTGGATTACGCCTGCACTCCTCATCATCTTACGTAATAGTGTTAACAAACTCTTAACACCGCACTGCCTGAAAGGAAATGTGAAGTAGGAAACCTATCTTTCACCTGTTTTAAGATATTGCCATGTCCAAAATTCAGTCATAATTTCGATGAAAACCAAAATTAAACTTCGAACGAAGCAAAATGACCCAGAAAGTGCGATTCTAACAACATTTTTAACTCCATAAACTAGCCCGACACTCGTGCACTAGGCATGTGTAGCCCCAGCGTGTTTCTCTTTCTCCCTTCCTCTCTCTCTCGCTCTCTCTCTCTCTCTCTCTCTCTCTCTCTCTCTTTCTTATCAAATTGTGAAGGTCGATCGTTTCTCGGGCAAGGTGATTAAGTTGTTCAGCGCTTGTGTTTATTTAGGCTTACTGCAATCAAAATCAAATCGGGGTTTCAGTTTTACACGATGAGTTTTCGTCATGCAATGGGTTTTCGTCATGCAAACCCTTCAGTCACGCTTCAGTGAACACGACCTAAATGCAAAATTGTCATTTTTTGAAGTTCACAAGCCTCGTGCCCTGACTTTGATGCAGTGATATCGGAGCATACTTAAAGTTTTCTGCTTTAGAAGGCATGCAACATAAATTCTATTCGTTACCAAACATGCCGAATGTGTTGTGCACCAAATTTCATGCTTGAGTGAGCAAGAGGTGAAAACGGCAAAAAACTGCAGTTTTGACATCTTTTGCGCCGTGAATTTGATCTAATGCGGAGGAATTCCTGTTTAGGAAGGGTGTTTGCAACTTGTGCAATTGCTACCTATCAATTCACTGTTGAATGAACACATAATAAAAACAGAATATCACAACGTTGAAACTATCCAGTAATTATTGCCTTATTTTTGTGCACTAAAAATCTTATTGATAACATTTTTAGCATGTCTACATGACCGGTGTACATGTATCAATGATATCATGGCATTTAATTGAAAGTTCACGCTTTAATGAGTACGTGGGACTAGAAAAGCTCTTCTTTCACCTATTGACCGAAATTCAATTGTTTAATGGGGGTAACCATGATAAGTCTTCTTGGGGGGGGGGGGGGTTCGTCTGATTTGATTTTCGTCGAAATCCCGATCTCTTACGCTTCAGGGAGCAAATGGGACGAGAAAATTATGCAAATAAGGTGAAAATTTACGGCGTTGTCCCCGCTCCGTGCCGCATCGGATAGTTAATTTGGCGTAAGATCACCTTAGTTACCTCAGGGAGATATGTGCGAAATTTCATGAAAAAAAAACTCGCAGTAGATTGAACAATAATCATCGATTAAAATAGGTCAGATTTCATTTTTTTATATCCTGTCCCATTGACACTATTTACAGTTAGGGAGCAGAATTTTAACAAAAGTGAAAGTTGGCAGGTGAGTACCGGTAAAGATTTTTCCTTTTTTTTTTTCTTCTTTTAATGCAGTAATTTCGAGTAAACCAGTCATGTAAAGAATTGATTTTGTACAGCAGTCAGAAAGTATAAAAATCAACCTTAACAGCCTAACTTTTCATTCTATGGGTGATGGCTAAGAAGGACTAAAACATGGGCGGGCCGCCCAGGGTATTTTTATAGGAGGCAAGATGACCCATATGTGAACTTATTTACGTTTAAATGAAAAACAAATAAAGGTATTATTATAGTAACATGACCCAAGTATCTCTTTTCCCATACTGTTCTTTCTTGTTTCTCGTGGTTTTTTTTTCTTTCCTCCTCTTTTTTTTTTTTTTAGTCACTTGAAAAATCATAGGGGGACGGTTGCCTCCAACCCCCTTGTAGCGCCGCCCCTGCACTAAAACTAAAGGATGGATATCACATCTGATCTCAACATCTGAGTGCACTTGCTGTGTTCTGCCAGTGGGCCCCGTTTCATAAAACTCCTTATCAATAACAAGTTGCAATTACTGTTATCAGCTACTGAAATCCTTGCATCTGATTGGCTGAGAGCAAAGTTTGAGCACTATTAGAAATGTGGCAGTTGTTACTCATAACAAGTTTTATGAAACGGGCCCTGGGAGGGTTATTGCATAGACACGTTATAACAACGAACAACACAAAATTATTCGTGAAAACCATTTGCAAAACAACTGCGTAGCCTACAGGTAGATTAGCTGGATTTATTTCTAAAAAGTCCAAAGTTTTGAGATACCCGCATTGCCTGCTATACCATTTCTATTTGTGAACATTTCAAGAGCACAAATCTTTGAATAGCATTTTCACAGGATTCGATTGAAGTTTAGTTCTATTCTTTTCACGCTTTGGACAAAAATCAAAATAATCATCTTAATAGTAAGGCAGTGGAATACACACAAATTTTGCAATAATTAAAGGAATAATTACAAATCACTACTGACATATAATTTACAAAATACAAATAAAATATTATTTGTGGAAGAACCAAGACACAGGTCTTACACGGGCTTGTCCCGAAAGTACTCCTTGCTGTTGCGAAAACATCCTCCAGATGATATGGTTTGACGTCCAAAAATTAGGCAAAGGACAATGAGAGTTTGGGACATGATCAATGCATTTATGTTTCCTTTTAAAAGTTGATAATTATAATGTGTTCAGGGCCAGAGGGACATTACTATGTGTTAAAGCATATGGGTTCACCCCCTTCTAGCTCCAAACAGACGAATTATAATGTGTCCAGAGCCAGAACGGCATTAAATATTTTTTTAAAGGAAATGAGTTAACGCCCTTCCAGCTCGAAACAGAGGTTATAGATACTTGATATAATAATCATATTAACACTGTCCACAAATTCTTTTTCTTCGATCACGTACATGATTGCGAAGGAGTTGGAGGGGGAAGTCCAACCATAAACCTGCAATGTGCAATCGGGACGATCAAGATCATCAAAGGAGCCTGTGTCATGCTCAGCGATTGCGCCACTTTCAACCCCGATCTCGAGAGCCAGTGCGAAGGCAGCGACTATACTATGTATATATAATAATAATAATAATAATAATATGTAACATTTATATTGCGCTTAATACAATGTTTCTAAGCGCATGAGAAAAAGAGAGCAAAAGAGAAAAAAGTGGAAGAACACATATAAAATACATTAACTAAGAAGAGGATTGCCTAACAAGATGAGTCTTAAGAAGTGTTTTGAATGAGTCTATAGTGGAGGCCTCACGAATGTAGATGGGAAGTATATGGCTCAGTTGGCCGCGTACTGCGCCACGAAAAAACCCAGGGCCTGCTCTTTCACTGGTTCATGCTCGAGGGGTACATCCTGCTCAGGGGACTACACATATATCTACGCTGACTACGAGTGTAAGAAAAAAAAATCTTATAGTACAAAAACAACAAGAATAATTAAAAGGTGATCTGTCAAATTTGACAGACCACCTAACAGTGATACTGTTACTGATAATAATGATAAGAATAGTAATAACAATTACAACTGTTATCAATAACAATCACTGAATTTGATAACAGTAGTAACAGTAGTAGTAGTAGTAGTATTAATAATAATAATAATAATAATTATAATAATAATAATAATAATAATAGTAATAATATTAATAATAACAGTAATAATAACAATAGTTATAATACTAATAGTAATAATAATAATAATAATAATAATAATAATAATAATAATAATAATAATAGTAATAATAATAATGATATTAGTAGTAGCATTTCAAGTAATAATAATGATGATAATGATAATAACATTTGAAATAGCATCAATTTCTCTTGATATTTTGCGCGGTCTGTACAGTGAGGGAGGGAAACACATTAAAAATACTGACTTTACCAAATAGGGCGATGGGTGGTAAATGCAAAGGAATACATAGGCCTTAAAAGTGTAGTCAGCTCTGGGTGATGATTGACAACATCTTTCATCCGGTAAACAACCGAATAGTGTCAAATATGCATTATAAAGAAAAGCCATTATTCGGGTCTTTAATGAGCAGTTTTATAAAATCATCTGCACTTATCGCTATTTCTATCGCTCTTCAGACTCGTCCATGGCGGAAGATATCTAAAGAACCACGTGATCGGGGTCAAACCGAATATGACCCCCGTTCTAGATATTATGAGGAAATAGAAAAGAAGTAGGTGTAGGCAGGCGCTGGCCCAGGAGTTCGTAAATGATCGAGAAAAAAAAAATTCACAGCAGGGTAATTCGATTCCTTTAACCCTACACTTATTCAGTTAATACTTACATGGATGTTATATATTAAAAGGGGGTGGGGGTCATGTGATCTTCTTTTTCTCACTTGTTTTCGTTCGTTTCAACATAGATTTTGTTAATCTATATGTTCATAATTTATATACTTTTAAGGTTTGTTAACATTTTTCTATCATTTTGATACAGAGCCCCTTGGTCGAGCAGTTTTTATAACTGAAAGGGCTACCCTGTTAAAATAAAACGACAAACGACAAATACAAATAGAATGAAATAGAGCCCAGTGCATCTCCTACCACCCTTTCCTTCACGATACCCCTATTCCTTTTTCCCCAAATTTTATTGACTTTCCTAAGATTTATTTGCAAACATTTGATGTATAACATAGGTATAAAATACATTTGCGGTTGCCATAACAACCATAATCTGTCAGTCATGTGAATCAAATTTTGTGTGTTCTCCTGTCCATTTCTTTCTTGAGGAACCCACGCAACTACAAGCATTGCTTTTTTGTTAATTTTTTGTGGATTTCTCTTTTCCAATATCATTTTTTACCTTTTAATACACTATGTCAAGCAGACATTTAATTTGTTTTGATGTTAATAAGAGGAGAAAAATGTTGAATGTTAATTTACGATATTTCTGTTTAAAAGAAAAAAAAATGTTTTGTGTTATATTGGAAATAAAACCTGAACTTGTACCTTGTACCTTCATTCATTGATTTAATACACTCTTAGAAATATGTGTCAGTTAGAACCTTTTTTTAAGGGGTTTTATGTTAAAAATGCCTGTTGATATTTTCCAGAACCCCGAAAGGTTCCTTCAACAACCAATAATGGTTCTAAAGACCACTTTAGAACCCTTTAGAGATCCTTAATAGGCTATTAACTGATTAATGGTTCCTTGAAATACCTTTAAAGGGTTCGAAATGTGGAACAAGGAAGGATTTTAATCATCACAATTTTTGTTTCTTGAAGTGTAGATTTCCAGTTTTCACGATGAAAATTTAAATGTGGTACTGTATATCCCTGACATAATTGGGCCTGGGAATGGGGCAAAATACCCTGGGCTTCATAGAGTTAATCATCATCCATGAAGTTATATCTTTCGATTATGGAGTGACGTCGCATGTGACTGATGGGCTATCTACGAACTTGACTTTGATAGCGTTCACATTGTGATCAAAGGACTAGGCAGACCATAGGATCGTTAACTTGTAATAAATGTTTTTTTTTTTTAAATTGAAAACGATATTTTATCTTTGTTTCAAAACTTTCAACCATAAGAATTATTGTAAATACCATAAGTGAAATGGGGCGAAGGGGTCAAATGAATTCTTCTACATAGGGGCAAGCAAAAAAAAAACGTGAAAAAGATAGATAGAAATGACATTTTGTGCACCGTGTCATAGAAAAGAAACCAAACCCTCAAGTCAGGTAGTTTTAGAAAAAACCCTACATTATATATATTCAGTTTGGCTTAAGAAATCGTCCAAATCTTAAGCAAAATGAAAATGTTTGATTATGTATGTACAAAACATTATGTCATCAATAGCTATGGCAGTGACAAGAAAATTCCTATAGAAAATTATATATTTATATACCGGGTGTCCAAGAAAAAACGGAACGGTGGATTTTTCAGTATTTTATCTTCAGAAAGTAGATAATCTTTTTACATCAGTGGGTAAAGCATCGTCTATCAAAGAAAATGATACCAAGATCATCGAATTTGGTGAAGTAATTTGTATTCTATGCTATGCACGTTTCTTAAAATAGTCATTTTCAAATTTTTGGCGACTGATAAGAGTAGCTTTGTGTCTGGATTGCCTTACATAATACGGTGTTTGAAGGAAGTCCATTGATTCATGTCGGCAACAAAACGTGCCATACACACGCCATATGAAAGGCCATTCCCGACACAATTCTGCTCTCCACTGTCGCGAAAAACATGCGAAATTCGTAATTTTCTGTATTTTAAGAATGGACATAGAATCTAAATTACTTCACCAAATTTAATTATCCTGGTATCATTCTCTTTGGAAGAAGATGCTTTAGCTACTAAAGTAAAAAAGATTATCTTCTTTATGAAGGTAAAATACTGAAAAATCCACCGTTCCACTTTTTCTTGGACACCCGGTATAGCCATTCTTATTCCTTGTCCGATTTCGTTCAAATTTTCGCTGATTTGTTCTATTCCGTCTTAGGTTTATGATTCTAAAAATTCCATGACCTGTCCTGAGGATTTTGGTTTCTTTTGGTAAAATTGGTAAAATAAATTTTATACAGACTAAGGCTTTTACCGTGTTAAAATGTTTAATGGCTACCAAATAGCATTTTCAACATTTCCTGTAATTTTCGTACAGTCTTTCGTGTACGCCTTAGGGAAAGATTATATCCCCCCAAAGAAAAAAAATATATAAAAATCAGATTCTGAGACATCATGTACCCATACGCCCTATATTTTATATTTCAGTGCTGTTTTAACCCTAAAAAAGACTCCCCGACATAAACTGCGATTATTTTTTGTAACGCTTAAACTGTTAAAGATTTCACGCCGCCGTTTCATGACTTTTTTCTCTAGAGTTGTGCGCAACCTTTGATACCAAATTTGTATGCCCCGGATGTACGATTACAGAGTTACGTCACGATTTCACATGACACGTCAAGAAAAATTCGATATTTTGCATTAGTTTGAGTGTAAAGTCAATGGGGACTGGAATAAACATTACAGATACTGTTTTCAAACTAAACATAACAAAAAAGTAACTTTCCCCAAATTCAAAACAGCATAACTTAGTAACGAAGAAGCTTTGAGCAAAATAATTTGGCAGGAGTGTTCCTACACTTATTGCCTAACTTCGGAGTGAAAATGAGATTGATCTATTAAGTCATGCATGAGTGAGCAGACATAAAAGGCAAAAATGTCACTTTTCAAAAGTCACATGAGTTATTAACTCATGTAACTCATGTGACTTTTAAAAAGTGACATTTTTGCCTTTAATGTCTGCTCGCTCATGCATGACTTGACGGATCATTCTCATTTTCACACTGAAGTTAGTCAATAAGTGTAGAAACACTCCTGCCAAATTATTTTGCTCAAAACTTTTTCGTTAAAAAGTTATGCTATTTCGAATTAGGGGGGAGTTACTTTTTTGTTGTGTTTATATTTTCATTGGATTCTTTTTAGTTAGTGTCATTTGTGAATACAAATAACTGTTATAGATCATACAACAATGAAATACATTAGATTAAAAAACAAAGAACGTAAAAACAAAGAAATACATCAGGAAATAATGCAAACAATAGAAACGCATGCATATATTCTTTTTTAATTACTAATTTGCATAAGTGTATCACATAATTCAAACATGAAATAACTTAATTTGACAATGAACACCTTCTTCTTACATATAACAACCTTGAACAGGGATTTCTAGACTACCACCTAAATATAAAAAACCCACAAATTTTCGAAAAAAATATGCATATTCGCATAATTAAGAATATCTATAAAAAATAAGAGTAATGATATTAATTTGACTATGCATTCATGTAGAAAACTATGTGTATACCAAATTTGGTTGCAATCGGACAATCAGCAGCCGAGATCTTAGGGGAGGGGGCCTAAAGGCACCCCCCCCCCCTCCTCAGTTTTTTCCAGCCTCGAAAAATACCCCAGTCTTTTTAGGGTTAATGCTCGAGTTTTTTCCTCTCTCGCAAAATATAATACTCTTAATAAAAGAATACCTATGGTGGTTGACCCTGATTCAGTTATAGGATAAGGTGGAGGTGTCGTACTGTAGTGGTTTATTCACTTGACTCCCAAAAGGTTGAGGGTTCAGATAGCAGCTCGGCATTGAACACGATGATTCTCTCGTTGGCAACTCTCCACCCAGGTGTTTAAGGAGTAGTAGCAGTATTTTTGGTAGTACTGCTTAACCCCTTTGCTACTGGAACCGGGTCGCCCCTGTATTAAATGGGGTACCCAATGCTGAAACAATGTTAGTTCATTTAAAACAGCATGATTTTATTAGCAGAAAATCATCATATTCAGAAGAAGGAAGGAGTTGCTGGTAACTCCTTGGAAGAACTGACCATTCCATTAGACATGAAACGAAATCTTGGAGGAACAATGAGCTATTTCTGCACTGACTCTTCGGAATTCTTGATGGCGTGAAAAAAAGGGAATTAGGACAGCAACATTATATTCACGTATCGGTAATCAAAAGGTAGTAAACTGGATAAGATGCTGCACAATTCAGTAAACGTATGCTACTGACGTAGCCATGAATTTTCAGCGGGGGTGGGGGGCAAGGCAAGGAAGGGAGGGTAGGGAGATTTTTGAAAATTCGTGCATGAAAAATGGCATTTTCTTCACACTAAATTTCAGTCTTAGGTGTAACTTATATGAGATGAGGCATATGCTATTTTTTTTTTTTTTGCTCGCCTATATCAACGGGGGGGGGGGGGGGGGGGTTGGGACATGGCCCCCTTTTGCCCCCTAAGCTTCACCCTGATTATATCTAATATCATGTGAGATCAGATCACTTTACAACTAGAGCTCTCAACCAAGATGATAAAACCTCTTCTGCATCATTAATATTATTATGCTTTCTAAAGAAAAAAAGGACATTAAAATGGTAATCTCAATTCCGACCCCCCCCCCCGAGTCATTAGTCGTTTTACCAGCTGATAAGTAGGAGTTGTTGTGCTGAATTATCTGTTTTTGATTTGAAATCAATACAAGGTGGGTAAAAGAATAAAGAAGCCCCCCCCCCCAAAAAAAAAAAAAAAAAAAAAAAAAAAAGGGAAAACAAATGTGTCCAAGGTATAATTGGCAAATGTTTTCCCCAGTGGCTTCTTCACTCTCTCTCCTATTCACTCTCCCTCTCTCTCTCTCTCTCTCTCTCTCTCTCTCTCTTCCTCCCTCCCTCCTCTCCTTCCCTCTTTCCCCTAAGTCACATCTTTATCTCGTTCATTTCTTTTTATATCGAAATCTTTATTACAATCTCCATGATCTCACGTCACCTCTCTTGTTATCTCTTCTTTTATATTCTCTTATATTCTCTTATATTTCAACACAATTTCTAAACTATTTGATCATGTTACTTACAGAAAAAAAAAAAAATATGTGGATTACTGGACGTTCGCAATGATCAATTTATTGTGTTTACATGTTAACTGATCCATTCTGCAATCTATTACAGATCTATTCCCAGTGTAATTACATCAGCTTTTTGGTAATGTCATAACTAATTTTCACAAACTGATGATTGCTCTTACCTTCATGTTTGTATGTCATTCTTGCATACAAAAATACATTTTGTGACTAATTCATTAACATGAAAGTATTACAGTTTCCAATCTTATACCTTCAGAAGTAGTAGCCCACACTTCCACAACACTGTTTCAGAATTAGAAGAGAAACTAGGCAATTTCAATTTTAATTGACAGATATTTGTGTAAAACTATACATCACATCAGTACAAAATACATAACTTACAATAGATATATGACACAAAATAATATTTCACATTTGTGAACACTAAACACAGTTACTCATAAGGCCCAGGACAATGATTTTACTATCAGGCAGGGCCAACAGGTATACGAATTGAATTGAATCGAATTAAATTGAATTAATTTACAACGATTTACAACAACATTCCAAAGAATAGGTGAAAATGAATGGTTGTTCTCTTAAAGCGTCAGGAAGACGCCTTTACAAAACAAATGAAAATAAAATAAAATTTGAGTTAAATATGTCCTATTCGATCCCTAACGGGAATGTACTGGGATCTACAACTTTAGGAGTGTTTTTCTGTGGCTTAAAGCAAGATTGGGTGCCACTTGCAAAAGTGGGCTACTATCTTTAATGCATGAATTTTTTTTTGCAAATATATTTTTTAAACTGATGCACAGATATCCTATCGTACTGTAGGGAGTTTAAAAGATTATGACCTACGCTACATGATGCAATTCTTGATAAAATCAGGATTTTACTTAACACATTTATCCACTATTCCAAACCTCCAATTGACAGATGGAACAATGATTATCTAACAATTCACAGTTGCAAAGAATGTTTTGCATATTGGGCATGAAAATATGAACAAAGATTATCTTAATTTTCTTTATATACACGTAAGGCCCTTTTTCATGCACCGAAATCAATAACCTCTTTACGAATTCGTACCCTACAGGTGATTTGTTACATTATTTATTCGTTTTAAAGCAATACATTAATAGATAAGCTGAAACGCAGACTAGATTACCCAGTCTGATACTGACAGAATTATCCTTTATTATTAAACATCAGTCAGTCTTGTTCGTCAGTCTAGGCAATTTCTGTCAGCGAGAACGGTTGCGTAAAGTTTGCTGCAGCTCACTTGCAATTTCACCACTTTGGTGAAAGAGAGTCAAGGCGTGATTTTGAGTGGCTTTAACGAAAAGGTCTGCCTAAATAACAGAAAGAGCGATGCATTCTTTAAAAAGAGACAGTTTCATGAGAACGATCGTCCTTGTTTTTCTTCTGTTCGATCCTCCTTGCTTTATCGCAGGTGAGTAGTCCCTACCGGTAAAGATTTTACTTTTTTCTTTCTTTTTTCAAAACAATTGTATAATAATAAGTATACCAGTCATGTAAAGAATTGTTTTTTTTACAGCAGTCAGAAAGCATGAAATCAACCTTAACAGCCTCAAGCTTTCATTCTATGGTTAATGGCTAAATAGCATTAAAACAGGGGCGGCGCCAGGGTAGTTTCATAGGGGGCAAGATGACCCATAGATGAGTTTAGTTTTAAATGAAAAATTAGGGGTATTTGATAGTTACATGACCCAACCATCTCTTTTCCCATACTGTTCTTTCTTCTTTCTCGTGTTTTTTGTTCCTTTTCTCCTCTTTTTAAAATCACTTGAAAAAATTACAGGGGGGGGGGGTGCCCCCTACACCCTGTAGCGTGAATGGCTTAGTTCCTCCCCTTCTTTCAAGTAAAATCCCCTTTGTAGAAAATGTTTCCATGCGACAAACAAGAAGTTGTCGAAAGAAAATTATTTGCAAGCCCAAATGCCGAACGAAATTTTATCAGGATTCGTTTATTATACTGCCCATCAACGAGGTGGAACGACCTACCGGAAAATGTCAGAAATCTGGCAAAATTGCATTTATGTAAGTAGAATTAATGCTGGACTAATCCCGTTACTGCCATTATATCCTAATTCATTCCTCTCCACTGCGAGACCCGACTCTTGATCTATTCCTTAAGTATAAGTTGATGTAGCCCATCACTACATTGTTTCAATTTATGCTTTCATTAATCATCCAGTTCCTTTGGTAGGCATAATTTTCTAATCTAGATATTTACTGTTATGTGTGTATATTCGTTAAGTTGTTATGTCATTTTCGACATTATTTTATTCTGTTTCACCCTCACTTTCTTTTCATCGTTACCATAATCTTTTGTTATTGTAAACGTCGTTGTTAATGATGTTATTTTAACCAGCAGAGCACTGTGGAAGACCAGCTTCTTTTAATTGATGGTTTTTTTTGTACATAATTGTATTTTATGTTGTTATATTCCATGCATTTGGAGCTGAACAGGCTACTCTGTATGAATATGAGAATTAAATGAATACGATAAATAAAGCCCCGCGTCTGTACTAAAACTAAAGGACAGATGTCACCACTCGCATTGAACTATGTGGTTTGATGATTTGAAGAAAAATCTGAGTGCACTTACAGTGGTCTTTTTGTTGTTGTTTTGTTTGTTTTTGTGAGGGTTAGTGCATAGACAGCTTATAACAACGTACATCATTCGTGGTGAAAATCAAGTGAAAAGCATTGCGTATAGCCTACAGATAATGGATTGTTAGTCTGATTCATGAAAAGATGTCGTCCAAATTTTTGAGATACCTACATTGCCTGTTACACTTATACCATTTGTATTTGTAAACATTTCAAGATTACACATATTCAGTTAGCATTTTCACACGATTCATGTTCAGTTCTATTCTTTTTTTCACACTCGATTAAAATGAAATAATCATCATGAGACTGTGAAATACACAGTTTAGGAATAACAGAATAAAAAAAAAGAACAATTACAAATTATATATTGACAAAAATTTACAGAATATACATGTATTATTATGGAAGAACCAAAACATAGGCCTTACACGGGCCTGTCCCGAAAGTACACATTCAAAAAATGACGTGGTTTGAAGGAAATTACGAATAGTGCGCACGCCCCCGAAATAGGGAAAGGACAATAAGAGTTTTTGACTTCATCGATTTTCTTTATATTTCCTTTTAAAAGTTGATAATCATAGAGTGTTCAGAGCCAGAGGGACCATTAACTATGTGTCAAAGAATAATATGAGTTCACACCCTTCTGACTCCAAACAGACGAATTATAAGGTATCCAGAGCCAGGAGGGCATTAAATATATGTTAAAGGATATGAGTTAACGCCCTTCTAGTTCCATACAGACGAATTATAAGGTGTCCAGAGCCAGGAGGGCATTAAATATGTGTTAAAGGATATGAGTTAACGCCCTTCTAGCTCTAAACAGAGGTTATAGATATTGATTTAATGATCATAAGAACACTGTCCACAAAACCCTTTTTCGTAGTTCACGTATATGATTGCAAAGGTGGCGGAGAGGGAAGTCCAACCATAACCCTGCGATGTGCCACCGGGACTATCAAGATCAGCAAAGGAATCTGCGTCCTTCTCAGCGAATGCGACGATTTCAACACCGACCTTGAAAGCCAGTGCGAAGGCAGCAGTAGGACGGCTCAGTGGGACGCATACTGCGCCACGTACAACCCCAGGGAATGTACTATCACTGGTTCATTCTCGGGGGTACAACCTGCCCAGGGGACTACACCTATATCTACGCTGACTACGAGTGTAAGAAGAAAGTTCTTTTTATAGTACAACAACAACAACAGGAGCGGTTCTAGAGCAAACGATTGGGGGGGGGGGGGGCTACTGGGGGCTTGGAGGATTTGTGGCAGAGCAAGAGCAAAGCGACTGAGAGGTGGGAGGGGGATACCCCCCCCCCACACACACACACACACATCCTCGCATGGACGCGATAGGGACTTTCAAAATACACATCTACTATCTTTTTATTTGCGAGCAAGCGAAGCGAGCGAGCCACAAATAACCACCTCTTGCTGTAATTGTCATCAAAATACACCCTAGACTGACATAGGTCTATTTGGCCACCTCGCTAGATATACCTCGCTGGCAAATTTTGGGCTGTCCAAAACCATCCTGTTCCTAAAGAAAGAGCGACACGAGCAAGGAAATATAGACTCCACAGGCCTATGAAATATAAAAACTACATTCGGCCACCTCCCTTGCATGCCTAATTCGTTTGCCTTCCCAAATAATTCGTCATCTAGATATTTTTATAAGTGAGCACAGAAAGCGAGAAAAGAAATGTACAAAATATAATACACACCGGCGTACCGTAAATCCGTTTGGAGTGGGGGGGGGGATGATCGAAATATTTTGCCGAAATTTCTTGCTCGTAGTCCACTCTCTCGCCTGTCTGCACACCGTCCCCCATACATACTACTTGTTTATTTTGCGAGCGAGCCAAATATGACCACATTTTGCTGTAAAAGGCATCTTAGTTCGTCATCAAAATACATAAACTTGTATATTTGGTCACCTCACTAACAAATTATGATAAACCTCACTGTCTAGTAAATTGTTTCCTGTCCAAAACCATACTTAGAAACGTTTCTAAATATTATGAGCGAGCGAAGCGAGCAACATTGTATGCCTATATTCGGTCACCTTCCCAAACAATTCTTTATATGACCGAGCGTAGCGAGCGAAGAAAAATATATAAATAATTATATAATTGATCTTATCATGTACACTCCCTGCAGAAGTGTTTTGAGCTTAGTCGGACACGTCGCTGCAAAAATGTTATGATATCCAGGCATAGACTATTGCTGGAATAAGAGTGATTGCTGATCGAAAATATCTTGTTTCGTTTCTAGAATTTATGAGCGAGAAAAAATGTTTTGTTTTTTTTAAATACTGAGACCGCATTATCATGGTTATACTACTACCTTCTCGTGATTTAGTAACGTATAATGATATTTATCGGCATCTTCCGTTCTCACAGAGGGTATTTCGAATAGGTTTATGGTCACAGGCCTTTATCTCCTGAAAATTCATCTATTTTCGGTCAGCTGTGCCGCTCCGGAATCATTGTAGTAATATAGGCCTAACTAACAATTAATGAGTAGAAGAATAGCATAAACTCTGGATAGCAAGACAAGATGCAAACCTGTTTCCTTTCGTAAGAACAGTAATATAACGGGTATTGGTTAAGATCATTAAAATACGAGCAAGCGAAGCGAGCGAGCGCTCCTAGGTTTTTCCTGTATTTTTTCCTCTTTATCGTTCCTTTTTTTCCATTCTTTTTTGATAAGCGGGTTTAATACAAGGACATTATATAAGAATCTATATGAGATTAAAATTGCATTTATGTCTTCAATTTTTTTTTTTTTTTTTTTTGGGGGGGGGGGGCAGGGGCTTCAGCCCCCAAAGCGCCCCCCCCCCCCCCCCGTAGAACCGCGCCTGAACAACAAGAATAGTAATGATAATGATAAGAATAGTAATAACAATTACAACTGTTATCAATAACAATCATTGAAATTGATAACAAGAGTAATAGTGATAATAATGATGATAATAAGAATAATAGTAATAATAATAATAATAATGATCATAATTATGATTATATTAATGATGAGAATAATAACAATAGTAATGATGATAACAATAATATTGGTAGTAGTATTTCAAGTAATAATAATGAAGATAATGATAATAGCGTTTGAAATAGCATCCATTTCTCATGATACTTTGCGCGGTCTATACAGTAAGGGAGGGAAACGCATTATTAGAAGTGTAGTCCACTCTGGATGATTGACATAACCATCTGGTGAACAACCAAATAGTGTCAAATATGCAAAGATAAAACCCATTATTCGGGTGGTTGAATGGACAATTTTATAAACTCATCTGCACTTATCGCTTTTTTTATCGCAGGTATTGATGAGACCATGACCACACCGCCGCCACGAACCAACCCAGAGCGCCAGAAGAGCTCTCTCTTCAAACTCGTCCACAACGGAAGATACCTGAAGAACCACGTGATCGGGGTCAAACCGGGAATGACCCACGTCCGCTGCGGGGCGCAGTGCAACAAACTGGATGAGTGCGTATCATTCAGCATTGAGCGTGGGGTCTGTCAGCTCAATGACCGTTTGATTGGCGATGGTGATGTCATAGCAGACGACCTGGAGCTTCTCGAGAGTTCTAGATATTACGAGAAAATAGAGGAGCAGTAGGCAGGTGTAGGCAGACGCTGGCCCAGGATTACGAAAATGATTGCAAACTTTTCTTATTGGGGGGGGGGGGGGTAAATCGATTCCGTTAACCCTACTTTTTATTAGTTCAATAAATAATAATAGCAATAACAATAACACAACAACAAAAACAACAACAACAATAATAATAATAATAATAATAATAATAATGATAATAATAATAATAACAATATAATAATAATAATGGCGGCTTCTTATAAAGTGCTCAGGTCCGTCAAGCATGACGCTCGTCATGCTCGTGGCGCTATATACATACAAAATACAAATTGTGCATGTATATTATAGAGGAATATTATATATTCAATTGTTTGAGCGTTTTTCTCTTCTTCTTTTTCTTTTTCATGTAATTTCCTTTTTCTCACTTGCTTTTCTTTCTACAGAGCCCTTTGGTCGAGCAGTTTTTATAAATGAAAGGCGTACCCTGTTTAAATAAAATGACAAAATGAAATAGAGCTCAGTGCATCTTCTACGACCCTTTCCTTCACCATACCCCTATTCCTTTTTCTCCAAATTTTATTGATTTTCCTAAGATTAAATTGCAAACATTTGATGTATAACATAGGTATACCCTACATTCGCGGTTACCATGACAACCATAATCTGTCAGTCATGTGAGTCAAATTTTGCGTGTTCTTCTGTTCGTTTCTTTCTTGAGGAATCCACGTCACTACAAGCATTGTTTTTTGTGGATTTTTTGTGGATTTCTCTTTTCCAATATCATTTTTTACCTTTTAATACACTATGTCAAGCAGACATTTAATTTGTTTTGATGTTAATAAGAGGGAAAAATGTTGAATGTTAACTTACGATATTTCTGTTTAAAAGAAGAAAAAAATATTTATGTTTTGTGTTATATTGGAAATAAAACGTGAACTTGTACCTTTTACCTTCATTCATTGATTTATTACACTCTTAGAAATATGTGACAGTAAGAACTTTTTTCAAGGGTTTTTATATTAAAAAGGGCTGTTTATATTTTTGAGAACCCCGAAAGGTTCCTTCTACAACCAATAATGGTTAAAGACCACTTTAGAACCCTTTACAGATCCTTAATAGGCTATTAATGGTTCATTGAAGAACCCTTAAAGGGTTCGAAATGTGGAACAAGGAAGGATTCTAATCATCAGAATGTTTTCTAGAAGTGTAGATTTCCAGTTTTCGCGACGAAAGATTAAATGTGGTACTGTATATCCCAAACGTAATTGGGCCTGGGAATGGGGCAAAATACCCTGGGCTTCATAGACATAGAGTAAATCATCATCCTTGAAGTTATATCTTTCGATTATGGAGTGACGTCGCGTGTGACTGATGGGCTATCTGGGAACTTGACTCTGATTGCGTTCACATTGTGATCAAAGGACTAGGTAGACCAGAGGATCGTTAACTTGTAAGAAATGTTTTTTTGATTGAAAACGATATTTTATCTTAAGTTTTTTTGTCAAAACTTTCAACCATAAGAATTATTGTAAATACCATAAGTGAAATGGGGTGAAGGGGTCAAATGAATTCTTATACATAGGGGCAAGCAAAAAAAATGTGAATAATAGATAGAAATGGTATTTTGTGCACCGTGTGATAGAAAAGAAACCAAACCCTCAAGTCAGGTAGTTTTAGAAAACACCCCTACATTATACATCTTCAG
This sequence comes from Echinometra lucunter, assembly GCA_029962745.1. Classification (NCBI taxonomy): domain Eukaryota; kingdom Metazoa; phylum Echinodermata; class Echinoidea; order Camarodonta; family Echinometridae; genus Echinometra; species Echinometra lucunter. The sequence goes on from CM057168.1 coordinate 12,627,667, forward strand.
TT
>CM057168.1:12628168-12780668 GCA_029962745.1 Echinometra lucunter
AATGAAAGCTTGAGGCTGTTAAGGTTGATTTCATGCTTTCTGACTGCTGTAAAGAACAATTCTTTACATGATTGGTATACTTACAATTGTTTTGAAAAAAAGAAAGAAAAAAGTAAAGTCTTTACCGGTACTCACCTGCGATAAAGCAAGGAGGATCGAAAAGAAGAAAAACAAGGACGATCGTTCTCATGAAACTGTCTCTTTTTAAAGAATGCATCGCTCGTTTTGTTATTTAGGCCGACCTTTTCGTTAAAGCCACTCAAAATCACGCCTTGACTCTCTTCAAACAAAGTGGTGAAATTGCAAGTGAGCTGCAGCAAACTTTACACAACCGTTCTCGCTGAGAGAGATTGCCTAGACTGACCACCAAGATTGACTGATGTTTAATAATAAAGGATAATTCTGTCAGTATCAGACTGGGTAATCTAGTCTTCGTTTCAGCTTATCTACTAATGTATTTCTTTAAAACGGATAAATGATTAATGATTGCTAATTTCTACTGTGTTAAAATACTGAATCCAACTGTTGGGAATACATAATTCACCCTTTTCCTGCTTGGTACCTTTTTACCCGTTCACTACTGAATTCTCATACTCCCGTAGACTTACTACAAGACTCACCAGGTTCCAGAAGCTATCGGGTTAAAATTTGAATTCTGCATCATGTTCTTTTTTCAAGTTATTAAAGTTTAGTAAATCATTTTTTTTTAATTCAAATAAAATTGCAACATCCTTCCCACGAAGCCATTCTTGACCGACAGGTAGATTTTAATTGAGGATAGAGTTTTCTCTAAGACTAAGATGAATTGGGACATTGTATTGCCCCTAATGTTAACCCTGAAGTGCCCGCCAAGCTGATAGGTCTTTGATCCTTTTTGAATCTCCACAAAATTTTTTGTTGTTATGTGTGTTTTGTTTGTGTGTTTGTGTTGACAGTATTCTCCCCCCCCCCCTTTTTTGGAGCTTTTACGGGAAGTTTCTATTTTTCAACACGGCTGTAAGTTCGCTCAATTGTAACAAATCACCTGTAGGGTACGAATTCGTAAAGAGGTTATTGATTTCGGTGCATGAAAAAGGGCCTTCCGTGTATATAAAGAAAATTAAGATAATTTTTGTTCATATTTTCATGTCCAATATGCAAAACATTCTTTGCAACTGTAAATTGTTAGATGATCACTGTTCCATCTGTCAAATGGAGGTTTGGAATAGTGGATAAATGTGTTAGGTAAAATACTGATTTTATCAAGAATTGCATGATGTAGCATAGGTCATAGTCTTTTAAACTCCCTAGAGTATGATAGGATATCTGTGCATCAGTTTGAAAAATATATTTGGAAAAAAAAATCATGCATTAAAGATAGTAGCCAACTTTTGCAAGTGGCACCCAATCTTGCTTTAAGCCACAGAAAAACACTCCTAAAGTTGTAGATCCCAGTACATTCCCGTTAAGGATCGAATAGGACATATTCAACTCAAATTTTCTTTTATTTTATTTGTTTTGTAAAGGCGTCTTCCTGACGCATTAAGAGAACAACCATTCATTTTCACCTATTCTTTTGAATGTTGTTGTAAATTGTTGTAAATTAATTTAATTTAATTCAATTCAATTCGCATTCCTGTTGGCCCTGCCTGATCTTAAAATCATTGTCCTGGGCCTTATGAGTAACTGTGTTTAGTGTTCACAAATGTGAAATATTATTTTGTGTCATATATCTATTGTAAGTTATGCATTTTGTACTGATGTGATGTATAGTTTTAAACAAATATCTGTCATTTAAAATTGAAATTGGCTAGTTTCTCTTCTAATTCTGAAACAGTGTTGTGGATGTGTGGGCTACTACTTCTGAAGGTATAAGATTAGAAACTGTAATACTTTCATGTTAATGAATTAGTCACAAAATGTATTTTTGTATGCAAGAATGACATACAAGCACGAAGGTAATAGCAATCATCAGTTTGTGAAAATTAGTTATGACATTACCAAAAAGCTGATGTAATTACACTGGGCATAGTTCTGTAATAAATTGCAGACTAGATCAGTTAACATGTAAACACGATAAATTCATCATTGCGATAATGATGCTAATAAACTTATCTTAATCTTTTTTAACATCCAGTAATCCACTTATTTTGTTGTTTTCTGTAAGTAACATGATTAAATAGTTTAGAAATTGTGGTGAAACAAAATAAGAGAGTGACAGAGAAATATATATCTCAGAAGAAGAGATAACAAGAGAGGTGACGTGAGATCATGGAGATTGTGATAAAGATTTTGATATAAAAAGAAATGAACGAGATAAAGATGTGACTTTGGGGAAAGAGGGAAAGAGAGGAGGGAGGGAGGAAGAGAGAGAGAGAGAGAGAGAGAGAGAGAGAGAGGGGAGGGTGAATAGGAGAGAGTGAAGAAGCCATTGGGGAAAACATTTGCCAATTATACCTCGGACACATTTGTTTTCTTTTTTTTTTTTTTTTTTTTTTTTGGGGGGGGGGGGGCCTTCTTTATTCTTTTACCCACCCTGTATTGATTTCAAATCAAAAACAGATAATTCAGCGCAACAACTCCTACTGATCAGCTGGTAAAACGACTAATGACTCGGGGGGGGGGGGGGATCGGAATTGAGATTACCATTTTAATGTCCTTTTTTTCTTTAGAAAGCATAATAATATTAATGATGCAGAAGAGGTTTTATCATCTTGGTTGAGAGCTCTGGTTGTAAAGTGATCTGATCTCACATGATATTAGATATAATCAGGGCGAAGTTAAGGGGGCACAATTGGGCCATGTCCCCACCCCCCCCCCCCCCCCGTTGATATCGGAGAGCAAAAAAAAAATATTAGCATATGCCTCATCTCATATAAGTTACACCTAAGACTGAAATTTAGTGTGCAGAAAATGCCATTTTCATGCACGAATTTTCAAAAATCTCCCTACCCTCCCTTCCTTGCCTTGCCCCCCCCCCCTGAAAATTCATGGCTACGTCAGTAGCATACGTTTATTGAATTGCATCTTATTCAGTTTACTACCTTTTGATTACTGATACGTGAATATAATGTTGCTATCCTAATTCCCCCTTTTTCACGCCATCAAGAATTCCGAAGAGTCAGTGCAGAAATAGCTCATTGTTCCTCCAAGATTTCGTTTCATGTCTAATGGAATGGTCAGTTCTTCCAAGGAGTTACCAGCAACTCCTTACTTCTTCTGAATATTACTTATAAATTTTTAAGTTTGGTATAATTATGTGATTGTACCTGGCCAGTGAATCGTCTGAATGAAACGCTATGATGAAACCAGACATCAACAACGTCACACTGCTTTTTCATTTGGCATATCAGTTGCATTATAATTAGATAGCTGAAGGACACTGATTCGCCGATGCTGCTGCGTCGGAATAAATTTATGCATGAATACATTAGCATATATGAATAGATAATGTCAGTTGACCTCTACCTAATGCGCATGCTCAACGCTGAACTGCGTTTGCGCTTCTTTTGCATGGAAATCCTATGCGGCCTCGGGAAGCAGCTTCCAAAATGAATTATTCATGGGGCTTCGGGAAGCTTCAAATCGTGTTCAAATGTCCCCGGACAAAATGGCGGAGATTACGGGGCCTGAGGTATCCACTTTGACGTCATTTTGCAATTTTTATTCCAGTCCCCATTGACTTTACACTCAAACTAATGCAAAATATCGAATTTTTCTTGACGTGCCATGTGAAATCGTGACGTAACTCTGTATTTACATCCGGAGCATGCAAATTTGGTATCAAAAGTTGCGCATAACTCTAAAGAAAAAAGTCATGAACAGATGAAACGGCGGCGTGAAACATTTAACAGTTTAAGCGTTACAAAATAATCGCAGTTTATGTCGAGGGGGAGAGGGGCTTTTAGGCCTCAGTCTTTCTAGGGATAAAACAGCGCTGAAATATAAAATATAGGGCGTATAGGTACATGATGTCTCAGAATCTGATTTTTATATATTTTTTCTTTTGAGGGGGGGGGGGGATATGAAAATTACAGAAATGTTGAAAATGCTACTTGGTAGCCATAGCCTAAGTCTAAGTCTGTATAAAATTTATTTTACCAATTTTACCAAAGGAAACCAAAATCCTCAGGACAGGTCATGGTATTTTTAGAATCATAAAGCGAAGACGGAATAGAACAAATCAGCAAAAATTTGAACGAAATCGGACAAGGAATAGGAATGGCTATACCGGGTGTCCAAGAAATAGTGGAACGGTGGATTTTCCAGCATTTTACCTTCAGAAAGAAGATAATATTTTTACTTTAGTAGGTAAAGCATCTTCTACAAAAGAGAATGATACCAGGATCATTAAATTTGGTGAAGTAATTTAGATTCTATCCATTCTTAAAATACAGTAAATTACGAATTTCGCATGTTTTTCGAGACAGTGGAGAGCAGAATTGTGTCGGGAATGGCCTTTCATATGGCGTGTGTATGGCACGTTTTGTTGCTGACATGAATCAATGGACTTCCTTCAAACATCGTATTATGAAAGGCAATCCAGACACAAAGCTACTCTTATCAGTCGCCAAAAATTTGAAAGTGATTGTATTTTAAGAAACGTGCATATCATAGAATACAAATTACTTCACCAAATTCGATGATCTTGGTATCATTTTTTCGATAGACTATGCTTTACCCACTGATGTAAAAAGATTATCTACTTTCTGAAGATAAAGTACTGAAAATCCACCGTTCCGCTTTTTCTGAGACACTCGGTATATAAATATATAATTTTCTATAAGAATTTTCTTGTCACTGCCATAGCTATTGATGACATCATGCATATGCATGTACATACATAATCAAACATTTTCATTTTGCTTAAGATTTGGACGATTTCTTAAGCCAAACTGAAGATATATAATATAGGGGTGTTTTCTAAAACTACCCGACTTGAGGGTTTGGTTTCTGTTCTATCACACGGTGCACAAAATACCATTTCTATCTATTATTCACATTTTTTTGCTTGCCCCTATGTATAAGAATTCATTTGACCCCTTCATCCCATTTCACTTATGGTATTTACAATAATTCTTATGGTTGAAAGCTTTGAAAAAACTTGAGATAGAATATCGTTTTCAATAAAAAAAAAAACCAAAAAAAAAACATTTATTACAAGTTAACGATCCTCTGGTCTGCATAGTCCTTTGATCACAATGTTTGTTTGTTTGTTTGTTTGCTTTTATTTCTGCGTTCTAGATTAAATCGACATTACTTATATAATGAAGTCATGTATAATTATAACATTTCAGTATACGAAAAACATAATGTGAACGCTATCAAAGTCAAGTTCCCAGATAGCCCATCAGTCACATTGCGACGGAACTCCATATTCGAAAGATATAACTTCATGGATGATGATTAACTCTATGAAGCCCAGGGTATTTTGCCCCATTCCCAGGCCTAATTATGTCAGGGATATACAGTATCACATTTAAATTTTCATCGTGAAAACTGGAAATCTACACTTCTAGAAACAAAAATTGTGATTATTAAAATCCTTCCTTGTTCGACATTTCGAATCCTTTAAAGGTTCTTCAAGGAACCATTGATAGCCTATTAAGGATGTCTAAAGGGTTCTAAAGTGGTCTTTAGAACCATTATTGGTTGTTGAAGGAACCTTTTGGGGTTTTCGAAAATATAAACAGGCCTTTTAATATCAAACCCCTTTAAAAAAGGTCCTTACTGACACATATTTCTAAGAGTGTATCAAATCAATGAATGAAGGTACAAGGTACAAGTTCAGGTTTTATTTCCAATATAACACAAGACATAAATATTTTTTTCTTCTTTTAAACAGAAATATCGTAAGTTAACATTCAACATTTTCCCCTCTTATTAACATCAAAACAAATTAAATGTCTGCTTGACATAGTGTATTAAAAGGTAAAAAATGATATTGGAAAAGAGAAATCCACAAAAAATCCACAAAAAAGCAATGCTTGTAGTGACGTGGATTCCTCAAGAAAGAAATGAACAGAAGAACATGCAATATTTGACACACATGACTGACAGATTATGGTTGTTATGGCAACCGCGAATGTAGGGTATACCTATGTTATACATCAAATGTTTGCAATTTAATCTTAGGAAAGTCAATAAAAATTTGCAGAAATTGGTATAGGGGTATGGTGAAGGAAAGGGTGGTAGGAGATGCACTGGGCTCTATTTCATTTTGTCGTTTTATTTAAACAGGGTACGCCTTTCATTTATAAAAACTGCTCGACCAAAGGGCTCTGTAGAAACAAAAACAAGTGAGAAAAAAGAAATTACATGAAAAAGAAAAAGAAGAGAAAAACGCCCCAAACAATTACATATATAGTATTTCTCTATAGTATACATGCACAATTTGTATTTTGCATGTATATAGCGCCACGAGCATGACGAGCGTCATGCTTGACGGACCTGAGCACTTTATAAGAAGCCGCCATTATTATTATATTGCTATTATTATTATTATGATTATTATTATTATTATTATTATTGTTGTTGTTGTCGTTGTTGTTGTTGTTGTTGTTGTTATTGTTATTACTATTATTATTTGTTGGACTAATAATAAGTAGGATTAACTGAATCGATTTACCCCCCCCCCCCCCCCCATAAGAAAAGTTTGCAATCATTTTCATAATCCTGGGCCAGCGTCTGCCTACACCTACTGCTCCTCTATTTTCTCGTAATATCTAGAACTCTCGAGAAGCTCCAGGTCGTCTGCTATGACATCATCATCGCCAATCAAACGGTTATTGAGCTGACAGACCCCACGCTCAATGCTGAATGATACACACTCATCCAGTTTGTTGCACTGCGCCCCGCAGCGGACGGGGGTCATTCCCGGTTTGACCCCGATCACGTGGTTCTTCAGGTATCTTCCGTTGTGGACGAGTTTGAAGAGAGAGCTCTTCTGGCGCTCTGGGTTGGTTCGTGGCGGCGGTGTGGTCATGGTCTCATCAATACCTGCGATAAAAAAAGCGAAAAGTGCAGATGAGTTTATAAAACTGTCCATTCAACCACCCGAATAATGGGTTTTATCTTTGCATATTTGACACTATTTGGTTGTTCACCAGATGGTTTTGTCAATCATCCAGAGTGGACTACACTTCTAATAATGCGTTTCCCTCCTTCACTGTATAGACCGCGCAAAATATCATGAAAAATGGATGCTATTTCAAATGCTATTATCATTATCTTCATTATAATTACTTGAAATACTACTACTGATATTATTGTTATCATCATTACAATTGTTATGATTCTCATCATTAATATCATCATAATTATGATTATTATTATTACTATTATTCTTATTATCATCATTATTATCACTATTACTCTTATTATCAATTTCAATGATTGTTATTCATAACAGTTGTAATTGGTATTATTATTCTTATCATTATCATCATTATCATTATCATTACTGTTCTTGTTGTTCAAGCGCGGTTCTACGGGGGGGGGGGGGGGGTTTGGGGGCTGAAGCTCTTGCCCCCCCCCCCCCCGCCCAATTTTTTTCTTTGACGACATAACTGGAATTTTAATTTCATATAGATTCTAATATAATGTCCTTGTATTAAACCCGATTATCAAACAAGAGTGGAAAAAAGGAACGATAAAGAGGAAAAAATACAGGAAAAACCTAGGAGGGCTCGCTCGCTTCGCTTGCTCGCATTTTAATGATCTTAACCAATACCCGTTATATTACTGTTCTTAAGAAAGGAAACAGGTTTGCATCTTGTCTTGCTGTCCAGAGTTTTTGCTATTCTGCTCCTCATTAATTGTTAATTAGGCCTATATAACTGCAATGATTCCGGAGCGGCACAGCTGACCTAAAATAAATGAATTTTCAGGAGATAAAGGCCTGTGACCACAAACCTATTCGAAATACCCTCTGTGAGAACGGAAGATGCCGATAAATATCATTATACGTTACTAAATCACGAGAAGGTAGTAGTATAGCCATGATAACGCGGTCTCAGTAAAAAATTAAAATAAATAACATTTTTGCTCGCTCATAAATTCTAGAAACGAAACAAGATATTTTTCGATCAGCAATCACTCTTATTCCAGCAATAGTCTATGCCTGGATATCATAACATTTTTGCAGCGACGTATCCGACTAAGCTCAAAATACTTCTGCAGGGAGTGTACATGATAAGATCAATTAGCAAATTCTGTATATATATTTTTCTTCGCTCGCTACGCTCGCTCATATAAAGAATTGTTTGGGAAGGTGACCGAATATAGGCATACAATGTTGCTCGCTTCGCTCGCTCATAATATTTAGAAATGTTTCTAAGTATGGTTTTGGACAGGAAACAATTCACTGGACCAGTGAGGTTTTATCATAATTTAGTGAGGTGACCATAATATATATACCAGTTTATGTATTTTGATGACGAACTAAGATGCCTTTTACAGCAAAATGTGGTTATATGGCTCGCTCGCAAAATAAACAAGTAGTTTGTATGGGGGACGGTGTGCAGACAGGCGAGAGAGTGAGTATGAACAAGAAATTTCGGCCAAATAGTTCGATCAACCCCCCCCCCCCCCCCCCACACTCCAAACGAATTTACGGTACGCCGGTGTGTATTATATTTTGTACATTTCTTTTCTTGCTTTCTGTGCTCACTTATAAAAATATCTAGATGACGAATTATTTGGGAAGGCAAACGAATTAGGCATGCAAGGGAGGTGGCCGAATGTAGTTTTTATATTTCATAGGCTTGTGGAGTCTGTATTTCCTTGCTCGTGTCGCTCTCTCTTTAGGAACAGGATGGTTTTCGACAGCCAAAAATTCGTCAGCGAGGTATATCTAGCAAGGTGGTGAAATAGACCTTTGTCAGTCTAGGGTGTATTTTGATGACAATTACAGCAAGAAGTGGTTATTTGTGGCTCGTTCGCTTCGCTTGCTCGCAAATAAAAAGATATTAGATGTGTATTTTGAAAGTCCCTATCGCGCGCACGTGAGGGTGTGTGTGTGTGTGTGTGGGGGGGGGGGGTTATCCCCCTCCCACCTCTCAGTCGCTTTGCTCTTGCTCTGCCACAAATCCTCCAAGCCCCCAGTAGCCCCCCCCCCCACCCAATCGTTTTCTCTAGAACCGCTCCTGTTGTTGTTGTTGTACTATAAAAAGAACTTTCTTCTTACACTTGTAGTCAGCGTAGATATAGGTGTAGTCCCCTGAGCAGGTTGTACCCCCCGAGCATGAACCAGTGATAGTACATTCCCTCGGTTCGTACGTGGCGCAGTATGCGTCCCACTGAGCCGTCTTACTGCTGTCTTCGCACTGGCTCTCAAGGTCGGTGTTGAAATCGTCGCATTCGCTGAGTTTGACGCAGACTCCTTTGCTGATCCTGATCGTCCCGGTGCCACATCGCAGGGTTATGGTTGTGCTTCCCTCTCCTTTACGTTTGCAATCATGTACCTGAACTACGAAAAAGGAATTTGTGGACAGTGTTCTTATGATCATTAAATCAATATCCATAACCTCTGTTTAGAGCTAGAAGGGCGTTAACTCATATCCTTTAACACATATTTAATGCCCTTCTGTCTCTGAACACCTTATAATTCGTCTGTATTGAGCCAGAAGGGCGTGAACTCATATGCTTTGACACATAGTTAATGGTCCCTCTGGCTCTGAACACACTATGATTATCAACTTCAAAAAGGAAATATTAAGAAAATCGATGAAGTCCCAAACTCTTATTGTCCCTATTTATTTTTTTTATTTTTTTTTTTTTTTTTGGGGGGGGGAAGTGCGTACTATTCGTAATTTCCTTCAAACCACGTCATCATTTTTTAATGTGTACTTTCGGGACAAGCCCGTGTAAGACCTATGTTTTGGTTCTTCCATAATAATACATGTATATTCTGTAAATTTTTGTCAATATATAATTTGTAATTGTTCCTTTTTTTATTCTGTTATTCCTAAACTGTGTATTTCACAGTCTCTTGATGATTATTTCATTTTAATCGAGTGTGGAAAAAGAATAGAACTGAACATGAATCGTGTGAAAATGCTAACTGAATATGTGTAATCTTGAAATGTTTACAAATAGAAAAGGTATAAGTGTAACAGGCAATATAGGTATCTCAAAAATTTGGACGACATCTTTTCATGAATCAGACTAACGATCCATTATCTGTAGGCTATACGCAATGCTTTTCACTTGATTTTCATCACGAATGATGTACGTTGTTATAACCTGTCTACACACTAACCCTCACAAAAAAAACCCACTGTAAGTGCACTCAGATTTTTCTTCAAATCATCAAGCCACAAAGTTCAATGCGTGTGGTGACATCTGTCCTTTAGTTTTAGTACAGACGCAGGGCTTTATTTATCTTATTCATTTAATTCTCATATTCATACAGAGTAGCCTGTTCAGTTCCAAATACATGGAATATAACAACACAAAATACAATTATGTACAAAAAAAAAACAATTAAAAGAAGCTGGTCTTCCACAGGGCTCTGCTGGTTAAAATAACATCAATAACAAGAACGTTTACAATAACAAAAGCTTATGGTAATGATGAAAAGAAAGTGAGGGTGAAACAGAATAAAATAATGTCGAAAATGATATAACAACTTAATTAATTTACACACATAACAGTAAATATCTAGATGAGAAAATTATGCCTACCAAAGGAACTGGATGATTAATGAAAGTATAGATTGAAACAATGTAGTGATGGGCTACATCAACTTATACTAAACGAATAGATCAAGAGTCGGGTCTCGCAGTGGAGAGGAATGAATTAGGATATAATGGCAGTAACGGGATTAGTCCAGCATTAATTTTACTTACATAAATGCAATTTGGCCAGGTTTCTGACATTTTCAGGTAGGTCGTTCCACCTAGTATAACAAACGAATCCTGATAAAATTTCGTTCGGCATTTGGGCTTGCAAATAATTTTCTTTCGACAACTTCTTATTTGTCGCATGGAAACATTTTCTACAAAGGTGATTTTGCTTGAAAGAAGGGGAGGAACTAAGCCATTCACGCTACAGGGGCAGGGGGTATCCCCCCCCCCCCCCTGTAATTTTTTTCAAGTGATTTTAAAAAGAGGAGAAAAGGAAGAAAAAACACGAAAAAGAAGAAAGAACAGTATGGGAAAAGAGATGGTTGGGTCATGTAACTATCAAATGCCCCTAATTTTTCATTTAAAACTAAACTCATCTATGGGTCATCTTGCCCCCTATGAAACTACCCTGGCGTCGCCCCTGTTTTAATGCTATTTAGCCATTAACCATAGAATGAAAGCTTGAGGCTGTTAAGGTTGATTTCATGCTTTCTGACTGTTGTAAAAAAAAACAATTCTTTACATGACTGGTATACTTATTATTATACAATTGTTTTGAAAAAAGAAAGAAAAAAGTGAAATCTTTACCGGTACTCACCTGCGATAAAGCAAGGAGGATCGAAAAGAAGAAAAACAAGGACGATCGTTCTCATGAAACTGTCTCTTTTTAAAGAATGCATCGCTCTTTCTGTTATTTAGGCAGACCTCTTGCAACAAAGTGGTGAAATTGCAAGTGAGCTGCAGCAAACTTTACGCAACCGTTCTCGCTGACAAAAATTGCCTAGACTGACCAACAAGATTGACTGATGTTTAATAATAAAGGATAATATTCTGTCAGTATCAGACTGGGTAATCCAGTCTGCGTTTCAGCTTATCTGTTAATGTACTGCTTTAAAACGAACAAATGATTAACACAGCTTGCTAATTTCAACTGTGTTAAAATACTGAATCCAACTGTCGGGAATACATAATTCGTCCTTTTCCTGCTTGGTACCTTTTTACCCGTTCACTACTGAATTCTCATACTCCCGTAGGCTTACTACAGGAGTCACCAGGTTCCAGCAGCTATCGGGTTAAAATTTGAATTCTGCATCATGTTCTTTTTTCAAGTTATTAAAGTTTAATAAATCATTTTTTTTAATTCAAATAAAATTGCAACATCCTTCCCACGAAGCCATTCTTGACTGACAGGTAAATTTTAAAACCTGGTATTACGACGAACAATGCCGTCACGGATTAGAGTAATTACATTTTATTGCCGAGGAGTATTGACAATGGGCGATACAACATGACTGAATAAAAATCTGTGTCATGTTCTAGATATTCATTTAAAAACTCGAATGTGATATCTGCCTGGCTTAGCTAGTACCCCAGTCATCAGTGAGACGGATATTGAATCGATATCAGGCTGATCGAAAAAACTACATTATCCCAAATGGCGAAAACCCGCATGGTTTGCAATCGGCGAGGATTCAGTTTTGGCCGTGTGACTTAAATCTATTAAACAGATATTTACCAGATTCCCATAATTAAACCACATAATTACACGGTTAATTCTAGTGATAGATATGATGAGCAGAGTAATTTATGAAGCAAAACGTCCAGTTTTTTTTTTTTTTTTTTTTTTGCGAGGGGGAAAGCGCGGAGGATGGGGGGGGGGGGGGGGAGGGGGGTTGTAGGAGACTTATCCGCTATTACTATTGAAGAGAAGCTTGAGTTCTGGGAGACATGAAAAACAATTTGTGAGTTTTCTTTCATTCTTTGCTTGTTAGGAAGAAATCACAGTAAAGAGGTCCTCTGGAAAGCATTGCTCTTCAAAAAGTTCGGGCCGAACATTCATGCCAGATTTGTGTGTGGTCCCATGTACTCGATTCTCTGTTCAATGCAAATACCTTTTTGAGGAAATAAGATTTAGTGCATTTCATATTAGTTCAGCTCGATAATCCCCAAATCTCGCACTATATACCTGCGTTAATATGCAGCTAATGTAACTTTCCCATTTACTTTGGAACGCTTTCTTTCACGGTGTAATCCCATGACCAGATTTCAGTATCATTTAAGAATGTCTTAAAAGGAGGGTGTATTTCTTTATTCCCTGGCAGTTCGTTCTGGTACGAACGCGGAAATAATGTCTTTATAAAACACAACAAACAGACTTTAACCAATTGGCTACTGGAACCGCGTTACTCCTGCATTAAAACTATGGGAATGAGCGAATTCAGTAGTCAACGGATTAATAACTTTGATAAAGCGTAGTTCATTTACCCCCCAGAAAGGAGGGAAAATATCGAAATCTTTCAAAGTAGGTACTTTACGAATATGCAAATATTGCAGTTGAATGAAGATATAGACATGAGGTTATTATGCCCAGTTTTCTTTTTTATTGGATGAGCCAAACGACGTCATAAAATCAACAGGTTGTGGTGTTATTTTGGTGGTCTGTCATCCTTGAGCCCTTCCTGCTGTTCCTCGAAGGTCTTGCACCCTCCTCACCGAGCCTACGTAAAGTTGCGTACGTGTGGCGTACCGACTACGCCAAGCTCACGCTGCCAAGCACTGTGCGTACGCTACGTGGCAATACGCCCTGGGAAGCAAAGATGCATAAAAGAAATAGTAAATCAACATGCTTTATTTTTTGCGTTCTTCTAACCTACAGCACTGAAAGCAGAAAGAATGCAGTTTTTACGCATTTCTACGCAACACTACTCTACTTTGCTCCATGCGCAATAATTTGACGCTATCCTACGCCAGTCCGACTGATAATCCACACTTCTCATGCTTCCGATATATCTTGCTTCCTCCTCTTCCTCTATGCGACTACGCCGATCCTGAATGTAGCAAACAATTTTTCGTGAGTATGCATCCTAATTTCTACGTACTTGTTATTGGTACGCCGCACTATACAACTTTTCATAGGCTCGGTGTGAAACCCCTTTTACCAAGAGGAACCCTTAGGTTAACGTACAGCCCTTGTGCAATTCTAAGAGTTTTTCTATATGCGGGGGGGGGGGGGGGGTGGGGACCATATTTTTGTGTACAAAATTTATGGCAATGACGCAACAAAGATTGCGCTTAAAATGTCACACCCATTCAAGTGCCTGAATGGGTGCGAGACAAGAATTGATAATAAAATGTTATTTCTCCCATACGTTATGCATGTGTGACTCGAGAAAATACAATCGTTGTCATTGTGTGTTATGAAATGCGCTAAAAACCCCCCTCTAAAAATACCTCCGTGGTTTTCCCCCTCAAACTTTGAACGGGCCTTTATAATCCATTGATAAAGAAGAGAAGGAGACATTTGACGCCATTCATTTCAAACTTATTTGGACATCTAAATTGGAGATCATGGCAAGTAGTGGAAAGAATTGCTCGAATTGTGTGCATGCTCTGTGTTATTCTGTGTTAGGGATTGCCATCATTGTTCTAAGTGGTAAGTATACTTGAACTTATGTAGAGCCGTGCATGAGAGGTGCTGTGGTCAAGTGGATACGTCACCTGTCACCTAGTAGATCGCACTGTAAGTGGTTCGAGTTTCGCTGTGGCAGAAATGTCGTTTGACAGGACATTCAATTAACATTTACCCCTCTCCACCCAGGTGTAGTTGATGAGAAGAAATTCCATGAATGCTTCAGCATCTTATCATGGCGCTTCAGCGTTATTTTCATTATTGTCATTATATTCGCTTTACTATCTATCATCATTATCATAATGATTAGCATTTTATCGTTATATTATTGCTGTTGATGTTGATATCATTATCATCGTCATTATCACTATAAGTCATGTATTAAAGTATATTGATCTTGCTAATATTTTTGTTGATTGTGACAACTAACAAGCTAGGGAACATCCTCAGTTTCGACTACTGAATAAAAAGGTGACTAACATTATGAAAGAAAATTTTACTAGACTTAATGAGGCGCCAAGGTATTTCGACAGGGTAAAGATGACCGACAGGTTAGTTTAAGTTTTAAATGTAAAAAACCAATTATACCTGTATATCCATTCCCCCTCTTCCCTATACTCTTCTTCTCACTCTTCTTCTTTCTCCCCCCCCCCCCTTTTTTATCACTTGAAAAGTGGTTGCCCCTGCCCCCCCCCCGAAGCGACGCCCCTGACTAATATACACTTAGTGGCAAACAGGTCCATATGCAAGAAGGGATTATATTACGCGTTAACGAATAAATGATATCAAACATTTTACGAATTATATTGGGAGATGTGTAAAGAAGATTGTGCAATGCTAAATTCGGCAATGACGTGATGTGAGAGAATGCAGCGATATGAAATCTTTATCTAAAATTCTTCTTTTTCTTTTCTATTCTTCTTCTTCTTCTTCTTCTTCTTCTTCTTCTTGTTCTTCTTCCTCCTCCTCTTCCTCTTCTTCGTCAAGTTATTCTCTTCTCCCTTTCCAGATTTGTTTTTCTTACGTCACACAGGCGAACATCAACCGTAATGGTCGTCCTGCTGCTGCTGCTGCTGCTGGTGATGATGATGATGATGATAATGATACTACTACTACTACTACTACTACTACTACTACTAATAATAATAATAATAATAATAATAAGAAAAATAATAATAATAACAATATCAATACTAATTTTAATAATAATAATAATAATAATAATAATAATAATAATAATAATAATAAATAATAATAATAATAGTGGTGATGATACGATTATAATAATGATAATAATGATAATACTTATAATGATAATAACCTTAATGATAATGATAATATTATAGACATTAAAAGACCATAACGCTACGAGTAAGCTGCAGTGATGAGATATCCATGTACAAAAACTATTGCTTGCTATTCCTTTTATCTTGCTTGAGGAAGTTCAGATTCAAATAGTAAGCTTTTGTTTGGCAAGCACACATATTTTGTCCATTGTTTGGCATAAAAATAAATCAAAGTTCAGTGTCTCCAAACATATCAGTGCCAAGTCAAAAGGTAGAATTTATGATTTATGAGTTGTATATTGACTTTCGAATCCCATTTTAGCGTACGAGATTATAATCATAACCATAAAGCTTGGCAAAGTGCACATGTTTTACAAAATAATAAAAAATAGTTCATTATAATAGACTTTGAGTGTAAACTCAAATATAAATAGATTGGTAAACAGAATTTTGACGTATATACTTAATTTTCTCCTGACAACCCTCCACTGTCTGCAGTGTGCCTTTAAGTTTAAAATTGTTATGTATATATTCTGTGTTCAAAAACCATTGGCGATGTCTGACTGCATAAGGAAATATTTCATTATCATTATTGTCTATACTGATCGAATTATTGTCGCCCTTATTATAGTTAAATTACTATTGGCATTATCGTTATTCCCATTACTCATTATCATAATATCATCAGCAGCATAAGCTTGATTTGAACGGCATTTGCATTGCATCTTGGCATCACAAGATGATAATCTCATAAGCTTAAATAACATTTACTCTTTAAGAAAATATCAAGTTCGGAATGTTTTAAAGGAAGATCTTTTAACATTTTTTGCAAGTAGGTATTTTTTTTCTTGTTACATAAACATACAATCTACTAATAGACACTGTAATTACTGAGAATTCTGCATGACCTCAGTTATTCTGATATAAGACTTCTTTTAATTTGTAAGCAAATTTTCGGTATTACTCCAAGTGTTAAAGATCGTATGTTCGATCTGTAACATTGTGTAATGAGAATCACAAGTCAGAAAAAAATGGAACCAGCGGGACTCGAACCTGCCATCTACTGCTTGCCGGGCAGCAACTTAACCAGCGGGCTATTCTGGTTCACAGCCAAGTCACGATGAACTGGAGTCAAACACCCAAGATCCTCTTTTTTCTGACTCATCAATATGCAACGGTCCGCCGTGGACAATCATGACAACAGATAATAAATGAAGCTCGGCTTCATGCCCGGCAAGCAGTAGATAGCAGGATCGAATCCCGCTGGTTCTATTTTTGTTCTAGGAGTAATGCCGAAAATTTGTTTAAAAATTATAAATGTCTCCCATTTAGCTTCTTCCTTTGCCAAGACTTCTTTCCTTTTGTTTTGTTCTACAGTACTCCTATATTTCGCTCTGAATCCTAGGGATCCGAGTAAGTATTTTCGAAACTTTCTATTTCTCTTCCAAAAAGGTATCTTAGTTTGAAATTTCTTTGGTAAAAATCTTCTGCTTCTGATTATAATGACAAGGGGGAGGGGGAGAGAAATACCTAGATAGCAGGTTACCAGACGAATTGTTAAGCGTAGGAAGTGAAGTATATGTCTTTAGGCCTAATCCGTTTTTAATGGTTTCTTTTTCTTCAGCTTGAATGTATAGAAAAACCTTAGTCATGTTAGTTGAAGGGGAGGATCTTGCAACAAATGAGGTTGTGAAATAAGAAAATATAAGTTGAAATACATCTTTGAAAGTGAAATGGATGGAATTTTTAATTAGAAGTCGAAAATAAGAAAGATCTAGAGCTGGAAAGATTGGTAATCATGAGGTGAGTTTTTTTTTTTTTGTATGGGGATCGTTAATCTTGTCAGATGTTTGGCATTGTTGTGATGATCGGTTCGATTTTCGTTAAAAGGTTTGAATGAACCCCTCGGTAGAGGAAGAAAAGAAAAAAAAAATTGAAACATTTCTAGTGTTCATTACATACATTTTGAATGCTAACAATGAGACACAGTGTCATTATTATCTGAGTAATCTTAAGGACGTCTAACAATTTGTAGTTATGGGCGCTTCTTTGTGCAGGCAACTTCACCATGTTCACCTGATGATTATACTAAATTTCTATAAGATTAATAAAGGGACCTTTCGGGTCAAATGGACAACAGGTTAATGTCGAGGCTATTTCACACTCTACGTGGAACCTAAAGTGGGCACATCGACAACGAGACAGAATGCCTTCAAGACCAACAATATACGAGATCGACACTGTTGGTCTCGGTGGCCTTTTTTAATGTTCTCGTGGGCTGTCGCTCTACTGACATGGCTCTTACACTCTAAATTCATTCGAATTAAAACATGGACGACTTAAAGATTAGATTAGATCTTAATCTAATAGATTTAGAAATCAGTCTAATGATAACATTTCTAAATCTAATTTTGAAGTTGTCTCTACTAACAATCAACATAACTTAATTTCTTATCTTAGAACTTTAGAGTGTGTAGATAAGGAATATGAACCTGAAGGTCCAAAAAAAAAAAATAAAATAAAACACATCCCAGTCTCTATCTTTCTTCTCCTCCTTCTTCTCGTTCGTTCTCTCTTTCAAAAGCTCTGCCACGACTCTCGCACAATCCTGACGTCAAGAATGTCACAACATCCTTGATCGAGATAGAGTGGACAAGCGATTACGACGGGGACGGACCCGTATGCGGGTATATTATCAATCTAAAATCTCCTTCTTCGACATCGTGGTCGAATGTCGGGTTCGTTCCCGTCAGTGAGGAAGAGGACGTCTACCGGTTTACAATCGACCGACTGGATGTGGACACCGTCTACGAAATAGCTGTGACAATGCTGCACTGCTCAGACCAACAAGGGGAACGGAGTTCAGAAATAAGTCAGTCGACAGATGACCATGGTACGTTTAGTTTTATTGACTTTCCTTAAAAAAACTCCCTGTGATTATCTATTTTTCTTGTAATTTGTTTATTCCAGCAAAACAAGTCGAGTGACTGAAAGAGTATCATCACGCACTTGTGAAAACTGAGATCTTTGACCAAACTGCACCAAAGTCATATCATGACATATTACATGGCACAGCAATGGTAAAATTATTATCACAAGCAGAAGTTGTTAACCGATTAGGGAAAGCAAACAGAAGATCAGGGCCCTCTTGCATAAATAGTTGCGATTAAACACAATTCAAAAAAATAAACGCAAGTCCCAAATACTCACTTCTGATTGGTTGACAATCAAGTTGTGCTAAACTTTTGAGTTGCCTTTAATCGCAACTTTTTATGCAAGAGCACCCACAAGAATAATTCTCATATACAGAAATTTTCTCTCCATTATGTAAATTAATGACAACTACTTTCTACATTTCAAAAGAAAAAAAAAATCTTAATTGCTTCTGTTATATATTGCTTTAGAAAATTGCCTACAGTTAATTATTTTCTCTTTTTCTTTTCAAAATGTATAAATTACAAAAGCACCGAGAACAGAGTCTCCATCCGATCCCACTTATACAGTGCCACCGTGTTCTGTGCAGAACTGTACAGAGTGTCCAACAGACGTACCTGGGGACGAAGATTTCTGGAAACGGACGTTCTTGATCGTTGTTCCCACTCTCTCGTCCGTAATTTTGCTGATACTGCTTCTTATAATCAGGTACGTGTAAGACTTGGATCAGACTCGTAGAACAGTAGGGAAACCCCGATGTAGAGGTACACCACACACACCCGATTTAGATATATCTGGAGGAGAGACCCGGGGGCGTTTCATCAACATTTGTTGTCTGACAAGTTGTCAGATCTGACATCTTTCCTTGATTTTGATTGGCTGAGAAGCATCGTTACTACGGCACCTGTCGGATAAAACAGACTTTGTCGGATAAAACATCCGACAAGTCCTTTCATGAAACGCTCCCCAGAGGGTCAAAGTGATTAACTTCGTTCTTCCCCTCCCAGGCGCAGATACCGCCAAATACTTGATGGCCATAATATTAATAATAGTAATAATATAATAATCAATGCTTCCTACTCTTAAATTGTTCCTTAATTTATCATTGTATTTGTGCTCTTCTCTCTCTTTCTTTCTTTCACTGCGCCTTGGGCACTCTGCAGAGTGGATTTGGCGCATTACAAATCCCATTTATTAATATTGATAATATAGGTTTTCTCGGCCAATTCGCACTTATGTCAGTCTATTTGATAATTCGTTCATTCTATTTAACAAAAGACCACGTTTACTTTTTTTCTGTTATTCGAAAGTGTTTTTAAGTCAATTTAGCTTTCAGAGCAAGGAATTGGTATCATTCATTATCTAACTTTTGGGTAGTTATATTTTTAATTGTACTTTAAAACCGTTACATCCCATCATTACTTTCGTGCATGAAATATCGCTATTTTCCATTTTCTTCTGAAACGTCTTCTACAATCTAGTCTGGGCCTTATTATGTAATCATTATATTATGTAGAAATAAACTAATAACATAATAAGGCCTTCATCTCAACCCGCTTTAATTCTGCTTCAACAGGAAAAAAAAAAATCAGGCCTGTATCATGTTAATCACGGGGCGGTGATGGCATTTTCAAGTGAGCCATTAAAGAAAAAAAAAACACACATTTAGGCTCTGTTTTAAAAAGGCAGATGTCATGTCACACATACAAAGATACAAAGATATAACAATTGATAGTGAAGAAATTTTTAAACTGAATGTACAATGTATTAGTCACGTGATCACGGCGTGACCATGTGATGTTAAATTGAATGGAGGCGTTGTGAATACGTGCGTAAATTGTGAATTCGGATAAGAAAAAAAACGTGAATTTGAATGCTTCCAAGATGATTTTGAAAGCTCACATCATGAATCTGAACTGCCGTACGGCACGGCTGGGCAAAATCGTTTAAACTGAATGCTCGTAATATGAATTAGACTGTTAGAGTTGCGAAATTGACCGGGGAAAACCTGTAAATTGATAATAAAAATGATGATAATGATAATAACAGCAATGATAATGATAATAACGATAACAATAATAATAAAGATAATCATGATAATGATAATAATGATAACAACGATGTCGACAACGAGAATTTTTACGTAGAGATTAAGTCTGGTACATACTATGCATCATGTGGGAGAATATTCTCCTGCTTGTTGATAGTATGACATCTCTAAAACTGTTGTACCTTTGACACAGATATTGACCGGTATGGTGTGTAATTTTTTTTTTTTTTTTTTTTGAGGGATTCATATTTTCCCGATGGATCATATTTTCCCTGAAGCGCGCAGCGCTGCAAATGAGAAGATGAAATCATTTCTTCTGGTAATGCTTTTAGTATTTTTTTTCAATTTTTAATTTAAAAAGAATAAGTTAACAAGTCCTGTCCTTCTTTAAAAAGACTAAAAAAAAAAAAACATTTCTTTTAAATAGCACAAATAATTTCAAGATTTCCAGTTGCAAAAACTACAACAACAACAAAAAACAGATGCAATACAAAGTATACAACAATTCGAGAAAGTGAAATTGAATTACGTAGAAAAACTACTATGTGAACACATTTCGGTATATTTCTTTTTGGGTATGCATTCAATTTTTTGTACATTATTAGAACTACTTATTTAAAAATTATCATATGGTTCTTCATGGTTGTTTTTCTGTATTCTTTCACCCTGCCACTTCTGCAGCTGCTGTGTTTGCAAGCAACGAGGGAAAAGTGCACATGCAGTCGTGGATTAAACGGGTATGACCTTCATCAGCAAGCAGTGAGAACATGCCCTTTATATATGGAACAGTGTGATTAGGACGTCAAGATCCTTGATTTTATTATTTGTCCGTACTGATAAAAAAGCATGTCTGTGCTTGTAAACCTATATCAGGGTAAATACTGCACCCACTGAAAAAAGAAGAAGAAGAAGGAGAAATACGCACTCAATGTATTACCGAATGTTGGGTAAATTTTATTGAATGTCTGGTATAAAGGGTGAAATTTATTATTTGGTAATTTTACTGAATGTTGATTCCGGAATTATGCAACAAACCTATAGATTTTTACTCAGTATTGGGTAAGATTGTACCGAACAAACCATGAATGTTGCCTAGTTCCCAGTGTATTGAATACAATTTCACGCAAGGTGTTTTAGATTACAGGTGAACAATCACGAAACCGACGACTTTATGTCTTCTCCGTCCGAGGGACTTCTTAAGGTGGATCGGTGCCTAGGTTACATCGGGAAAAATATAGCGAAAAGTTTAAAGGCATTGGCTAACTTTGTGAGCACCTGATTTAAAAAAATCTCAAACTAAGATGAAACATGTGTATGAAAACTTGTATTTGTACTCAAAACCCCTTAAACTAACCATAATTACATGAAAAACTGTTAGTGAGACACAAAAGACGATTTTATTATTTTTAGTCTCATAAACAAATGATAAGAGGAGCATTTTCCACGAATTAAAAAAAAAAAGTTGGCTGCGCCTCTCTCCCTGTACTATACATGATATGCATACACACACATACACAGTACTGTTTTAACTCTGTGCACATATACGGTCCTTATGTCCAGTCTTTGCAACGGACCATTATATTTTCTTCAAACATTGATTTACATTTTTAATATTCAAAAATATTCTCCGTCGATATTATACTCTGAAACTTTCTGACTCGTATCTTTAAACTATAACTCTTGTGTTTACACTATTATCAAGTAGCAAAATGAGATTTTTTTTTAATTCTCACAATGTTAGCCTTTTACTTTAGCACGCTACTTTTGCTGGTAACGGACACATTCTCAGCATTTTGTCGCTTTATCATCAAAAACTCTTTTTCGTCTCTTTATTTTGATATTAAGAACTATTTCACCATTTTTCTTTTCTTTTTTTTCTGAGGAAGGTGGGATTTCGTAGCCTGTTACCATTTGGAATGTGAACTTAAAGTAATTTTTCGTTAAAAGACATATTTGATTTTAGTAAAGCGCTTTCTTCTATGTTTCTGTTTTTAATGTGTTCTTGTTACTTTAATTTTCAGAAGCTCACTTTGAATCCAGGAATTTTTAAAGATATTTATGATATTATACAGCGTCCGTGTTAGGATTCAACTCAGGGTTATAGATTCAACTGACGGCAAACTTTTACTACGCATATATTATGTCACTTGTTCCCTTTTCTTTTCTTTTTTTCCTTTTATTATTATTTTCCAACTTTGTTTTTATTCTATTCCATTTAATCTTTAGTTAATCATTTTGAAGGTGGAAATTTCCTTCGTATTTTCTGTGTTTGCACACATGGTATAATAGTAACAGTTAGAGAGGTATTAAGCATTGTAGCATATGCATTTGCTACTGAAAAGAATGGTTCCGATTATGCATTATCTGCAACTTTCGTTTTCCATTTTACTGTGGTTCTTGTTGCCCTTATTCAAATCATATATTTCGTCTAAAGCTTCAAAGATCGAATTATTTAATGGCAAAGAGAGGCAGTGTGTCGAGGTTTAAAAAGCTTGGATTACACGGAACATGAAAATAATTTTTAGATAATTGGGGTTTTAACATCATTGAATTAATCAGGCTAAAAAATTACCCAAGATGAAAATCACCGCTCACTGAAAAAGAGGCTTTTCCATTATTTATTTATTTATTTATTTGTTTATTTATTTATTTATTTATTCATTTATCTATTTATTCATTTATTGATTCATTTGTATATTTGATTTATTATCATTTTAGGGGGTCATATTTTTTATATAAGAGAATATAAGAGCAAGAACTTCAAGAAATGAATCTCTTTTATATTCCTTTACATATAGGAGTGAAATGAATGAGAAAGCTCACAATATATCTCTTCTCTTTACCGGCGCTCACCCTTCCTTTGCATTTAAACTCTTTGTAGTATCGTCATGCACCTTATGCAGATTGTTTTGTTATAATGGGATTGATATAAACTAATATTGTTGTCAGCCATGATTACAAGACACATAATCTTAAAGCGAGTTATAATAGTAATAATTATAATAGTATGTAATATTCATAGCGTTTAATACACATTGTTTCTAGCGCTTAAATTTCGAATTGATTGTTATTAATCAGTCTGATTTCTTTAAAAGAGATATTTCAGTCTATCCAAAGAAAAATGTATGTTTTATTTCAAAACATTTGTCTTTTTCCTTTTGTTTTTAGACTCTGTAAATATCTTGCACGTACATTAAGCAGTGCCACTGAAAATCTTATTTTATTAAACTCGGATAATCGGATCTCTGAAATAAGAAAAAAAAATAGCACCTAGTCTAAAAGCTTGTTATATTTGTCTGCATCGTATATGAAACATGTTATGTTTATTCATATCAAATGTTTAATAGTGAAGTATATAGCTACCTAGGTCAAGGCACCATAATTGAAAGTGAACCTTCTTCATTTGAATAAATATACATCGCTTGATATTTTTATGATTTCATTTTACCTTTTCAAATGTTATTATGATTGTGTTTTGATGATGGGCCTTATTGTTGGCAGCGAAATCCACAACTTTTCAGGGGCAGGGAGGGGGACTGGCAGGCACAATCTGGAATACCTCCACCCTTTCCCATAAATTGTAATCACGCTGTCAACAGAAAAGCTTTCGAATAAAACAATGTATAATTTCTTCCTTTCGTTTTTGTTTTGTTCTGTTTTGTTTTCTGTGTTTTGATTTGGGCACATTTGATTTGTTTTTTTTCACATTTAACATATTTTTAACACGATAAAAAATACTTTCGAAACATCAACTCAAGTACAATTTCGAAAGCCTATTGTACTGCCCATACAAATCATGTTCTGCCCTCTCTTATCCCATTTACTCTAAGAACTAAAAAGTTGCATTAGCATTTAAAAGAGTGGAGGAGTGACTACATTTTCAAAATGTTAGCTTGACACTTTGAACATGCTGTATTTAACACTACATATGCTGGATTTTAACCTTTATATTGTTCCATCCAGCATGTTCAAAGTGTCAAGCTAACATTTGAAAATGGAGTCACTCCTCCAGCCTTTTTAAATGGTGATTCAACATTTAAGTTTTTAAAGTGTACTCTTCTTCTTACTTCTTCCTTTTCTTCTCCGTCTTCTCCTTCTTCTTTTTATTATTCTCCTTGTCCTTCTTTTTTATCACGTGAAAAATGATAGGGGCGGCCGCCCCTGATTAACTTAGTAAAATATAATCTGATCCAGAGTCGTTGCATCAACTCAAACGGGGTACCAGATTTTGACGACGCAATTTCAAAAGCTTGGCGATCAGTGTAAAAGTATGCATGATTGTGGTATAGTATCATTTGACTGGAGACAAGATTCTTTTTACCATAAGCAGCCCCCTCTCTCTAACTCCTTGACTCAACCTGCGTTGTGGTTTCGAAGCTTCCTGAATCATTCTCTCGTATACCTTTCTCTCCTTGTGTCTCATTCTCACACTTATCCCTCTCCGTCCGTTTTCCACCGTTCTTCTCAGTCTTCCTCTCTACTTTTCATTTACACTAATCCAAGCTCTCTCTGTGTTTCTCCTAGATTTTAGGGATTATTGCACGCATCTTTCTCTCTGCTACTAAGTTTTCTCTATATTCATTTCCTCTCCTGCAAACTACCCTTCTTCCTTTTTTTAAAAATTTATCTCGTCTCTCCTTTCAATATATTTTTTCATATAACGCCTCATCTCTCTCTCTTTCTTTCCTAGAACGAGGCGCCTTGACACAACGGGATTAGCTTTTGATGTTTTGCTCCCTTCATTTTCATTTGGGTGTCTATCGATCTTTCCTTCCATTTTTTTCTCTCTTTATCTCTTTTACTATGGTCTTATGGTGTTTCCAAGGAATGAATGGGAAGGAATGGAGGAAGTCTGCAGGCACAGACCCGAATTGACACTTTATTAAAATGCATTCAGGTCTTGAGAGAAACCTAACCTATGTGCCATCAGAAAGGAAATGTATAGAAACAAAAAGGAAGAAGAAAAAAAAAAGGAGTTGGACCTTGCAAAATTTGACTGCTCGCCAATACTACTACTAACTACTACTACTACATATTAATGATAATAATAACAATAATGATAATACAATAATAATAAAATAAGAAGAATAAGAAGGCTCTTTCAGTATTCTTTGTCTTTAGCAGCTATAATACACGATCCCCATCGGGTCGCGCGTTTCCGTTTTACACCGTTGCCTAGGCATTTTCGCAAAAAAATCCTACAAGTGCTAGGGTGAAAGAGTCTAAGTCCTCAGCGCGCATATAGACGACAGCTAGCCAAGATATCCACTGCATGCACATAGTACATTGTAATAATGTGCGCGAATGAGCTGAGCCCATAGAGTTATATATGTTTCTCTATAACTATGGCTGAGCCTGATCTTATCTAAAGGAGAGAGAAAAAACAATAAAATACATAAGGAGAGAGAAGAAGATAGATGGATGGAAGAACAAATAAAAACATACGGACAAAGGAGAGGATAGATGAGAGGAAGAACAAAGAAATACGTGAAGAAAGAACAGAGGATACAGAATTCATTGTATTCGTGTTTTTTTTTAATCTATACCTTTCCCTTTTCTTTATGGACTTCTAGGCCTAAGGATCCATCTTTCTTTTTACATTTTTTGGGGCAATCCCCTCGTCCGTTTCTTCGCCTTCAGTTCTTTGAAGGCCCCTTTTCCTTCTGTAATTTTTTTCTTTGCTCATTCTCCCTGTACATGTACACGATCGCCGCGTGCGCCGCTGTCGATGAGAGCTGAAAACAGAGAGATTCATATCTCTATGGCTGAACGAAACCTAGACTTTGAAACCAGCACGTTTGATGCAATTAATCGAAAAACTGCCTAAGCTACGGTGTAAAACGGAAACGCGCCATCGGGTCGTTGCATGCTGGGTATGGGGTGCCAATTGTTAACTACACCATTTGGTGTCAAAAGTTCACTCAAAACTTTATTTCTTTAGAGAATTCACGTACAGTGAACCATTTCGTTACGAAACGAAATGCAACAGACGATTTTGCAACAAAAAACCTCCTACCAATATGACTAAACAGAAAGGATTTATAATTATGATCTCTCATTATATATTCATTCGGGCCATTGACTTGGTTTCGTTACAAACACTTTGTGCATAGCAGAGGGCGGGAGGATTAGTTTGCCAGAATATGCTTGTTGGTGTGGCTATGAGGGTTTTGGTTTTGCTGTAGACTGACTGTAGTTTTGGACCGAATAACCTAGTTAACACTTGGCACACCATACCCATCGAACCGCGACCCGAGTGTTTTCCAGCGCGACGCGACCCGATTGTTTAGTAAAAGGCATCCCCATTGTCCTCCTCTAGTCTCTTACTCAGACCTCTATAAACGTGTTTTGACAGACCAAGGTTTGTGCCTGAAACTAGGATGGAGGGGGTTAGAGGGTCAAGGAGGGGGATTATATATGATATACAAGGCACATTTTTTTCCTCAGGAAAATGTATATGTAATAATTTTTTTTCCTTCCGATCTTCCTTGTTGTTATTGTTGTTTTTTGTGTGTTTTTTTTTTTTTGCTTGTTTTTGGTTTTGTGTTTAAACCTCTTCATAGCCCTGTGCTTGTTGTTTATGTTTGTATCCTATGCCTTTTGCCAATATGGAAAATTAAACTCAAGCCCACCAAACCAAATTATTACTTATATAATCGAGGCGTCCATGTTGGACGACTGCGGGGAATCCCAGTATACGACTACGCAAAACAAATAATTGGGGAATTCCCAGTACGTAATAAATCCATGTACCTATTTCAGTGTGCGTGTAGTGCGATATACCGCATCACACAGTACATACTGCACAAAGGAATACTTTGAAGTCTTCGGGGCAATACGCCACCATTCGGTCAATAGTTCAATATATGGCTAGCTGTTGCTCCGTCTTCGAGTCGACAGTTGACTTTCGAATGGGCTGACATTGTTGACCACGCCATACTTCTGTACCACAAAGAAGAAAAGAGACGGCTCTATAGGCTGGAAGCATAATTCATCATCACTTTCACCCTGGGTTATTGATAGCCTACATGATACGGACAAGATGACACGGATGCATGTTTCTATGTATACTTTCCTCATCATCGCTGTCTTAAGTAGTAAGCATTTACAGATCTAGATATCAATTTGCAGAGCTATATATAGCTGAAGAGGCTTCCCTTTGTAAACAAAATTCGGAAGATTGGTATTGTCTTGGACATTGGTATGCTACTTTTATTGATTTTTTAAAATCATTATCATTCTTCTTATTATTATCATCACAATTATTATTATTATTATTATTATTATTATTATTATTATTATCATCATCATCAGCAGCAGCAGCATTAATTCATGTAAAGCCACTGGGTAACTTTTTAAAAAATTTCAAGCTGCATGGCCCTACATGACATCAGTGTGTGAGATATTGTGTAAATATGAAGCCCTGAAAAATGTACTTCAAAAACATCATCACGTGCTTCACAAAAAAAGGGAAGAAAATATACAAGTGACCGGAAAAGCCAGACTCTTTATACCCCATAGACTACAGTGTAAGGCAAAGGTAAAGCCAGGTTAGTTTTGCAAATGGCAAAATTTAGTGATAGTTATCTTGATAATAACATCTTATATTACAAAACCTTTGTATTCCCTGCGGTATTTATTTATCCTTTTGAACATCTTCATAGTAGAGGTGTTGTGGCCCAGTGGATAAGTCTCCAGACTTTGAACCACAAGGTCCGGGGTTCGAATCCCTGCCACGGCACTAATGTCCTTTGGCAAGATTTGAATCTACATTTGCCATGTCTTTCGGATGGTGACGTTAAAGGTCGGTCCCAGACGTAAATAATCATTGATTGATACACGTCTGTCTAAACCCAATTCGACAGAGTCTTCAAATAACACATACATCAAAATTCAACATTTTAATACATCAAACCTCCACCAAGTTACCTTTATAATTGTAATCATTATTATTATAATTATTATTATTTTCATTATTATTATTATCATTATTATTATCATCATCATTATTATTATTATTATTATTATTATTATCATTAATATTATTATTGTTATTGTTATTATTCTCATTATTCTCATTATCATTATTATTATCATCATTTTCATTAGAATATTATTATCATTATTGATTTTCAAAATGTATTCTTCATCTTTCTGTTTTTTAATGAAAAATATCATTATTTTATGATCAATATCATTAATCCGAACAGTTCTAAGTTATTATGTTGTAATAGCACTTTGCATAAAGTTACAGTAAGTTATGCTATGTCCCGGTTTATTTTATCACATGGAAAATCAAAATACAAAATATTATGTAATAATAAATAGTGTATGTGTTATACGCACTGTGATTGGTTAGATTTGCATTACGCCATGTGCGTAAATTTGTATAGTGCAAGATTACCTTGGGCCTACCGTGGTATACAAGATCTAGTTCGTTAGGGGTCTATTTACTATAACAAATAGTGCATGGACTATTGATGCACCATTACATGTATATAAACTCCAAATACTAAATTATCCCTCGAGTAGGTCTATTTTATTTCGGCCTTCGGCCTTGCTGAAACAAAACTGCACAAGGGATAATTCAGTATTTGTCGTTCACCTGATTTGGCATAATAGCGCACGACAATCCAGGCACCAGGGCATGTGGAATATTGTTTCTTCTTCTTCTTCTTCTTCTTCTGTCTTTTTCTTTTTTTTTTTAATGGGGGGGGGGGGGGGGCGAGGAGCTGCCAACACCAAAACTTGCGGGGTCTAGGTGATGGAGCCCCCTGAAGCCCGTGGGTTTTTCTGTTTTGTGAGCCTAGTATGAGCAATTTAGTCATTAAGTTTTACAAATAATCGAGTATTTGTTTCATTCTTTTTAAAACTGTATTTTGTCATTTCTAGCCGAAATCTCGGGTTGCTTCAGGTCATCAAATTCTCCCACGAAAACCTGTCCAAGTGAGGGGAAAACCACTCCAAGTGAGGGGGAAACCACTCCCAGTGAGTACTGATATTTCAATGAAATAATCATGTATCTGTTTATAATCATTTATAGCACGTCCACATACTTTATCATCAATCATACAGTTTGTATGAAAGATTATCATTGCAAAACCGATAAGACCATTCTTTCACTTTTTAGAATTACTATCATTACTATTGTATGAAACAAGGGCCCTCTCTTATAAAGTGTTGCGAGTGATTAAAATCGATCTCAACTTAGAGACTGAATTCAACTTTGTACTTAACTCTTCGTGTGTTTCGTTCTCACCAGTGCACACCCGTGGAAGTGTTTCGTTCGCATTTTTGCATAACTACATATTTCCCTATTGGAAGCCCTAGATGCCCCCTAACGAGCATGGACTGTTTGCGTAATGTATACTTATACCTGTAGTTACACAGGTATTAAATTTCAAAATCAGTGATGAGGGAGACTTATTTCCATCATCTTTACAATAAACAATTGAGAAACAACAATCAATGCAAAAAAAAAAAATGCTTGGACAGCATCTTACATGTTTACCGGTTTATTGTTGTGAGCAATGAGTCACAGCACCTTTCATATGGGCTTTTCTTGACGGATTATCGTGGTTTTGGTATCACTACTGACACTAGAAAGCTTATTCAATTATCTGTGCATATAAACATGTACAACACTTGCCACTGATACAGGAACCACCGCAAAATTGCTATTAAAAAAAATTGGAAAGATTATAGAGTAATGTGTGTAGGAAAAGGAGTATCATACAGACAAAGCATACTAGTATTTAAAATGAATTATATGATAAGAAAGCCCGTGAAAAACTCTACAAGTTTGGTGCACAACATTTTCCTAAAAAATGTTCAGGTGAAAACTTATAGCCCTCTAAATAACAAGAGTGTCTGTGAATCCAGGTCAGTGTCTGCTGCTAATGAAGCATCACGCAGGGGATTTACATGTCAACGCACGAATTGTTAAGAGATAAACACAAGACAAAAAAGTAAATTCCCCCTAAAACAAATACTGTTCTTATTATATGTATCAATGTATTCACTGTTTCAGCTTACCCGTCCCCTTCAGCTTATTCCCCCCCCCCCCCCCTCTCTCTCTCTTTCTCTCTTTCTCTCTGCCCTACTTTGGCAACAAGAAGCATTTGACAAGTCGAAAATGCCCAAAACCAAGAAATATGTTTCTGGTCATAACCTACATCATGAAAAGCTGTGATCAGAAGTTATTTATTTATTTATTTATTTGCTATTTTTTCATTTATTTGTTTATTTATTTATTGGGGGCTGTAACTTGCTTCATTTTGCTGCAAAATATTTCAGAAACTGATCAAATGTGTGACTAAACGGCTTTGTCGGTCGTGAAGCATGCCTCAGATATACCAATTCAATGAAAAGTAGAATTTCTATAGGAATGTCACTTGTCTCCTTTTGCCTATTAAAGTAAGGCATCTTTCTCGCTTTCAGTCCTTCTCCCCACTTATTTTTCTATATGCCCCCCTTTTTTTTTTTAAGTAATATATACATATATTTTCTGTTATAATATTGTAATACCATTGTTTTTCTTTCTATTGGAAATGAAATAATACGAATTGAATTGAAGTGAATTGAAATGAATTGAAATAACTTGAGTTAAATCATGTTTAGTACCTTTATCAAACTATATATCAAACTGTATATATATATATATATAGAGAGAGAGAGAGAGAGAGAGAGAGAGAGAGATACAGAGACAGAGAGAGAGACAGAGAGAGAGAGAGAGAGAGACAGAGAGTATCTGAATATAAAAACGACCCAAGTCCAATTTTGGCCAAATTGAGGTAGACATGAGAAATTGTTGCTTATACATACATGGGCTCATCTTGTGTATAAAAGATAAACCTTAAATCACCCCGAAAGTGCTTTAAAAAAACGAGTGAATTCTAGTATGAATGTAGGAATGACCCAAGTCCAGGACTTGGGTCATTCTTACAATCATATTATAGCGCCCCCTATCATCACTCCTTGTCTAGCATCACAGTTATGTGTGTATTTTGCGTGTGGGCGGTACATACCAGAGTAAAAGTTGTTTACTCGCGCGCTTGGGGTGTTTGTGGGTGGGTGTGCATGGGTTGGTGGGTGTGTGGGTGGGTGTGCGCGCGTGTTAAATGTGGGGGGGGGGGATGTATATGTATTATGCCAACAGTAAAAGAAAAAAAAAACACCTTGCAAAACTAAGTTCTATACATGTATATATAACACATTTCTTTTTGGATAACCTGTCCCAAGTTCCCCAGTCCAGAGGCGTGGATTCTGGGAAAGGGCAGTCCCCCCCCCCCCCCCACCAATAATTTCTGAACTAAATCTGAGGTAACCATATTGCATTGTAATGATATAATGATACTACTCTCGTATCAAGAAATTTGTTATTTGTTATTTTTGGCTCGCTCGATTCACTCGGTCCCCCCCCCCCCCCATGCGATGACCCACGGCACGCCACTGATTCAGAGCAGGAGAGAGAGAGAGAGAGAGAGAGATAGACAGAGAGAGAAAGAGAGTATTTGTACTCAGAAACCCTGAAACCAACCATAATTTGAAATGAAAAACTGTTAATAAGATGTAAACGCCGATTGTATTAGTGTTGATCTCATGAGACAAATAGCTAGATTAGCATTTGCAACCAATTTAAAGACCGCTGGCTTCACTTCTCTCCCTGTACTATACGTGATATACATATACACACACATAATTTACACACCACCTTACTATACATGATATGCATACACATACACTGTTCGGGTGAACTCTGTGCACATGCACGCTCCTTATGTCCAGTCTTTACAACCGTCCACTATATGAAGAGCTTGATTCCAAAGGGAGCTAAATCCATTTTTGACCAAAATTGATTTTCTTTTAAGTTAAATATGTGCATCTCAGACATGGGAATCAAAAGCATTATATCGTATTAAAATATATATATATATATATTGAAGGTTGAAAAAAGAACTGCTACAAATTTAGGTTTCATTCCAGAAGGAGCTAAATCCAAAATGGTTTCATTCCAAAAGGAGCTAAATCCAAAATGGTTTCATTCCAAAAGGAGCTAAATCCAAAATGGTTTCATTCCAAAATGAGCTAAATCCACTATGGTCATTTAGGATTTGTTCATTTAACCACAACACCTAAAGCTATGCATTTAGATTTTTAAGCACATATTTCGGCTACCAGTCTACATCATCAGTCCAAAAATTTTGGCATGAGTAAGCAAGTTTAACTATTTTTTATGAATAATTTTGGATTTAGCTCCTTTTGGAATGAAACATCGAAAAAAATTCATGTCCTGAGGAAAGATGGGAAATTCAATAAGAAAAAAATAATAAATTCTCAACATATAAACATCAGAAAAGAAGTAAAATGTTCTCTGCCAGCAATATTAATGTGTTTCATGTTGAATTTCAATTGTTAAACGTGTTTAAATGTGCAGAAATTGACATTCGACTGAGGTTTCATTCCAAAAGGAGATCAATCCATGAAAATTTTAATTAAAAAAAAATCATTAAAATTCAAAAAGGCCAGGTAGATTTTTTTCTAGTCTTATATTATTGGTCCAGTCTGACCCCTCTAAAACCTATGAAAATATAAAGATACATAGGTAAAGGGAAAGTGGAGAAATAGAAAAGCGTGATTTACTCAGAAGTAGCTAGAATGCATTTAACTCTTTTTGGAATGAAACTCTTCATATTTTCTTCAAACATTGGTTTACATTTTTAATATTTAAAAATACTTTCCGTCGACATTATACTTTGAAACTTTCAGACTGGTATTTTAAAGCTGTAATTCTTGTCTTTATACCATTGTCAAGTAGTAAAATGCGAATTTTTGAATTCTCACAATGTTAGCCTTTTACTTTAAAGATCAAGGGCCATGATATAGAGGTCGATATGCATGAAGCTAACGATTTGTTTAGTTTGTTTGGGTTGTTGTTTTTTTTTTTGCACTGTTTCTCAATTGTTTTCGTTTGCAGAACTATGAGGAGACAAAGTGATCGGACTTTTTAAGTCATAAGGTCACAGATCATGTTAAAGAGGTCCAACATGTCAATTATGTTTATTCTCACACAGATTCCAGAAAAGTTTGAATCGTTAAGTTGACTGAATATAGGTGGAGTCTTGTACGGAGAAGCAGTCACACTGATCTTGTTTTTGTAGTTTTTTTTTTTTTCCAAATCTTTATAATCAGGGCCGTGGGCAGGATGTTTTTCCGGGGGGGGGGGCGCTGCGAACGGACTTGATTACAATTCTTTGAAAATAAAGAGGTCCAAGTGTCCAAGCATGAACTCGATTATAATTTACATACTGTGTTTTGCAGACTATAAATATTTCTATGTATGTGAACTATGACCAACGTATGAATTAACGACATCCGCGTGTAACACACAAAGAAGGGCTTTTACTTCATTCTGCGGTGAAATTGCTTTATAGGAGCAAAAGTCATCAAAATAATAACAATGATAATAAAATGAAAAGCAGCAACCAACACAGTAGTGGTATCTGATGTTCCACTTGCAAGAAATAACACACCCACACCACTGTTACCATAGTAAGAGCACCCTGGGACTACTGGGGATTCCCAAATATTGCGGCCATTGCCAGGAATCCCCGGAATCACTGACTGCACATGAACGTTGCGCAATGTCATTTTGTATCACTCTCCAACCATGTAATTACCTGTCAGACACAGACACCGAGATTCGAGTACATTCGATAGACAGATAGATAGATAGATTCAGTTTTATTCAGATAAAAAGCTGGACAGTCCGAAACCTGAGAAGCCAAGTGTACATGTTTTCAAAAACATAAAATATAATGACATATAGTGATAATGATAAACTGTAGCTAAATTGTGAACATGTGAAATTCCCTTCCATAACATAAATGCACATGAATGATTATGAACATATAACAAGAAAGAGAATCACAAATTAATCAGAAAGTAAGGAAGGGGGTAAAGGGAAGCAGAGAGAGAGAGAGAAGAAGGAACGTAAAAGACAAGAATTTTTTTTTTAAGTAGAAGAAGCTTACAAAGGCAAAGGGAAAGAAGAGAGGAAATAAGAAATAAACACAGAACAATACAAAACTGATCAATGAATCATGTACAAACGTCGTGAATATACCAAAATATCAAATTGAAATTAAGTATAAAAAACACAATAAGGCCAATCAACGCCAATCAATAACATCGAATAAAATATATAAAGACATCATCGTACGTTGTGAGACAGTGTGTATCAAAGATAAGGGGAAAACCTTGGGTTGGTTGGTTGGTTTGGGGGTTTAGAGGCGCTTATCATTACTAAAATCGAATATTTGCGCCTTGGAAGATAAACCTGTCGTTATTAATATCATATTAGTTTTAAAAATTGCTGTGATGATTATCATCGCTATTATTATTATTCTTCACGTTTTCTTCTTCTTCCTCTTCTTCTTCTTCTTCTTCTTCTTCTTCTTCTTATTATTATTATTATTATCATTATTATCATTATTATCATTGTTATCATTATTATTATCAATATTATTATCAATATCATTATCTTCATTACTATTATTATTATTATTATTGTCGTGGTTGCCTCCAAATGGTAGTTTTTTTAGCTCCACTCGCAATACGTTTTGTACACCAAATTTCATATTTTCTCCATTATCTCTCACGGTTCAGATTGTCTCCTTCTGGGAAAATATATTTGACACAACATATGATGAGTTCATAAAGAGACAAGCAGCGTCTTTATAGATAATGGAGAAAATATGAAATTTGGTGTACAAAACGTATTAATAGATATGCTCAAGAAATCTTGCCATTTTTAGGCAATTACCAATTCTAGGATCGCCAAAGATATGGAGACTTTTCAAACTTTCATAACTTTTGCATTTAGTAAGAGATTCTGATGGAACTTTTCTTAGATTGTTTCTCTCTATCCTCTCTTTTCGTTTTACTTAATTTTCCCCAAGGTTTCATTCTCCTTTAACCCTTTCACAGTTATCAGCAGTCTATGCCATTATTCAAGAAAATGGATATTGTACCCATATCCGAACTGATTTCTATGAATTCTCTTATATATTTACATGTATGTATAAATACAAATTTGGAATTTTGCCAAAAATATTTGAAAATATGTTTGCCCTTAATTCAACTGTACATAATTACAACACTCGTCAATGTAAATTATTTCATAAACCTAAGGTTTCCTCTTCCATGGCTCTAAATTCATTTCGTGTAAGGTATATCAAATTCTGGAATAGCCTTGATCAAAGTATTCAGTAAATTTCAACTTTTTCAAAATTCAAACTCTCTTTAAAAAGATTATATTTTACCAAAAGTAATGATGCTAAGTAGATATGTATGATGTTTTAGTTCTTATTTTCTTCCCTTTATCTTATGCTCTCTCTCTTCTCTCCCCTACTTAAAATTTCATTCTCATTTTCTTTTCACCATCTGAATTCATTTCTTATCATGACTCATTCTTACTACTTTCTTCTATTATGCTCACTTCCCCTTCCCCCTCCTCTCTCCCCTCCCCCCCCCCCTCTCTCTCTCTCTCTCTCTCTGTGTGTGTTTTCTCTTGCTATATTTTCTGCTCTAACTTATCTATTTTCTTTCTCCTTCCTGTCTGCATAGGGCTATATGTGTGTTAGGGTGTTCTACAGGTGGGCGCATGAGGGTGTGTTTGTATGTGTGAGGGTGGATGTGCAGGTGGGTGGGTGAATGTGTGTGTTTATACGTGTATAAGTACAGGGTTGTATCTGTCTAATTTTAGTAGTTTTTGTTAATGTATAATTTTGCTGTTTCGTAATGTTAATTTTATATTGTTTACTGGGGCCCTGCTTACAAGCAATTTTCTTATTAAGGGTATCCATCCATTTTTATGTTTATATCATTGTCTCAATGCAATTTGTTGATACTATGTTATATTTGTGCTGTTTTTTAAAGATGGAAAATAAATTGAATTGAATTGAATTTAAAATTGAATTGAAATTGCTTACCGTCCCCCTGTACCGCCCAGAACTTTCAGGAGAAACTGTAGTGGATTGGGGGGGGGGCGCTCTGGCCGGTAGCATGCCTGGGAGTAATCATCCTGGGCATAGTTTTCCAGGGTCAGTTGTCCGGGTGAATAATTGTCTAGGAGTTAGTGTTTTCGAATGTTTAATTGGATACTTTTTATATTATATTCATTGTGAAATTATGGATGCTGTCCTGCCATCATTTTCATTAATTTTTGAACAAGGTTTTCTCATAATGTTTGTCTATTCTTGCTAATAATAATAATGGTAATAATGATAATGTTATTGAACGGTAACTGACCCTAGTCTTATCAGATTATTGCAGCCCCAGTAAAGCTCAGTATCCATTTTTCATACATGTACCTATATCGAGAGGGACATAAGTGGGTAAAACTTCCTCCAGGACTGGGATATGATTGAACTCAGGACTATGACAGAGTACAGCCTTCCCCAATTTACCTCGGTGCTCCCACAGAGCATTAGAGGCGAAAGTTCTAATCTCATTTACGTCCCTTCTTATGTGTATCTATTAAATAGCCTTGCCGCGTCTCAGATATCAACCTGAAATAGAGAGCGTCACTACATCATCCATCAGGATTGCATGGAAGAAGGATTACGACGGCGACGGACCCATCTGCGGGTACATCGTCAATCTGAAATCCCCTTCTTCGATATCGTGGTCGAGTGTCGGATTTGTTCCCTCCAACGAGGTCCAGTACACCATTGAGAGACTCGATGCCAAAACATGGTACAGCATAAGTGTAGCCATTCTGCATTGCTCGGGCGGACAGGGAGAAATGAGCTCAGAGTTAAGGCAGGCAACAGCGGAATACAGTGAGTTTAATCACTTCGCCAAACCACCTGATAGTCATTAAAAACATGGGGCCGGCACGGCGGCCTGTTAGCTTTTTTTTTTTTTTTTTTTTGCTCACCTAAGCTGTCTAGTTTTGTTTCCTCTGCCCCCCCCCCCCCCCCGGAATACATCTGTAATTACGAGACCATAGTCAGCGCGGGCGGGCCGCTGTGTATAGCCTTAGAAGGGAGCGTTTCATGAAGAGTTTTGTCAGTAATTTTCACTGACAACTGTTATAAGCTACTGAAAATCCTCACATCTGATTGGCTTAGAGCAAATTAGTCAGTAAAAATCACCGACAAGACTCTTCATGAAACGCTCCCAAGGAGTACTCAAGATAGGAGGGAGGTAAATCAAGGGTAAGGAAACGAGAAGATGGGTAGCTGGCCGTCGCGATAAACGGCTGACACAACAGACTGCCAGGCTACTTATTGTTATTCTCTTGCAGGTTTTTCTCTTAAACATTAGACTGTTTAGTGAAAATGCATGGCTTATAGACCTGAAATTAACTTCAAACCCCCCCCCCCAAAAAAAAAAAAAAAAAAAAAAAATAGAACAATTGTAGGCGAGAGATTATAATTGATTATTGGGTTGATATCTCCCCCCTCCCCCACTCAAAAGTATCTGGTTTCTATTCGGTTACCCTCTAAATCATAAGTACCTTTTAGCAACAGGTAACGATACACTTATGATACAGTCATTAGGAGAGCAGGGTCATTTCGTGTCTTTATTATAATGGTGACCATTTCCTTTCGTCACTCCACACAATGTAATGGATATTTTTTTTTTTTTTTTTGCTCGACGATGTGCTTGATCGTTTTTACTGCCATATAATCAGGGGCGGCGCCAGTTGATGGGGGGGGGGGCAAGATGACCCAAAAAGGTGCGTTCAGTCACGTTTTAGATAATGTAGTTATTATAACTTTGCATGACCCAGCCCTCTCTTTCTCCTTCTTTCTTCTTCTTTTTTTTCTTTTTCTCCACCTTTATTTTTTTCGTATCGCTTTGAAAATCATATGGGGAGGGGGTTGCCGCTGCCTCTGTAGCGCCGCCCCTAATTATTGTTCATTGTTCCGAGAAGTGTTGTTCAAGTTGTAGTCTCTTGTCAAAATAACTTTTTAAATTATTCAAACTGTATATAAGCATGATTAAGGTCTGTCGAGTCTCGTCCTTTCACCAAACAAAAAAGCGATCGATAACATAAGAACTTTGGTAAAAGTCTACTGGAAAAGACGACACACTTTTAATTACCCAATATGTGGGTGCGCAGTTGACAGGAGGTGTCTCAGAGACCATTTCCAAACTTTGGCGATTGTTGGAACGCCATGAACTGAGAAGCATGTTTCTTATCAGTGTATTTTTCACATTTATCTCGCTAGCGTCACCACCATCTTTGTTGGAGGCACCTCAAACTACCAGTCTGACCTCGTCGAGCGTGGCTCTCAGGTGGACCAGTCAACATCAAGGCGACAGACCAATCTGTGGATACATCATCCACATCAGGGTAAACGGGGACGAAGAACAGTGGCTCAGTGTCGGTCTCGTGCCGGTCGACGGAGACCTTGAGTATGAGATTGATCATTTAGAGGCTAACACAGCTTACCAGGTTGCAGTTTCTCTGATCAGTTGCTCTTCTGCTCGGGAGGGTCCACTGGAACCAGTAGTGGAGTTCAGAACGCTTCCCCTCAGTAAGATCATCTTTCTTACATTTTCAAATTTTTGAATATGCCTTACGTATTCACGTTCCCATTTCGGGTT
The DNA here is from genome assembly GCA_029962745.1 of Echinometra lucunter. Lineage (NCBI taxonomy): Eukaryota > Metazoa > Echinodermata > Echinoidea > Camarodonta > Echinometridae > Echinometra > Echinometra lucunter. The sequence continues at coordinate 12,667,295 of CM057168.1, forward strand.
GTAGATGAATAGACTATAGGTGAAACAGCTATTATCAATTAAGACAATGTATTTTACTTTTTTGTTCTTTACTTATTTCGACAGCTTTACCAGCTTTGTCAGAAGCCCCTCAAATTACCAACCAGACCTCATCAAGCGTGACTGTCCACTGGACCAATGAACATCGGGGCGAGGGACCAATCTGTGGATACGTCATCTACATCAGGGTAAACGGGGACGAAGAACAGTGGCTCAGTGTCGGTCTCGTGCCGGTCGACGGGGACCTTGAGTATGGGATTGATCACTTAGAGGCTAACACAGCTTACCAGGTTGCAGTTGCTCTGATCAACTGCCTCTCTGCTCGGGAAGGTCTACTGGAGCCTGTAGTGCAGATCACGACGCTTCCACTCAGTAAGATCATCTTTCTAACATTTCCAAATTTTGATGCCGCAGTAATAAGGCTTGCGCAGTCATGTTTTAAGGTTGTAGATGAACAGACTTCAGGGGAAACAGCGATTATCACTTAAGACAATGTATTTTACTCTTTGTTATTCACTTATTTTTATAGCTTTACCAACTTTGCCTGAAGCCCCTCAAATAACCAGTCTGACCTCATCAAGCGTGACTCTCAGTTGGATCAGTCAACATCAAGGCGAGGGACCAATCTGTGGATACGTCATCTACGTCAGGGTAAATGAGGACGAAGAACCATGGCTCATTGCCGGGTACGTGCCGGTCGACGTGGTCCTCGAGTACGCGATTGATCACTTAGAAGCTTACACAGCTTACCAGGTCGCAGTTGCTCTGATCAACTGCCTTTCTGCTCGGGAAGGTCCACTGGAACCGGTATTGCAGATCAGGACGAATCCCATCGGTAGGATCGTCTTTCAAAAACCTAAAATCTAAATTTTGGTAATCCTTTATGAGATGAATATCACCTGAAGTGCACCTGTTCTGTTGTTATCTGCGCTGGATTTCCCACAGTAATAGGTCTGCACATTCATTTTTATCCAAGCAAGTAGGATCACAAGGGACAGCAAAGGAGGCTGTTGGACATGTCCAACAATCTCCGCGTTCAGCTACACTTTCGATGAACGCACATGACAAGTGCAACCATTGTAGGCCTACTGTTCGCAAAAGCTTATTGCAAACATCACACGGGTCTCACGTGGAGATCATGAGGCCCACCCTTGTAAAAAGGTACAGTGGTTACCTTGGTAATTTAACGAGATTAATATCAAGTTGATCAACGTAATTTTTATGGTAGTTACCAGATGGTACTTTGGGGTTTTGCTGATATTTTTTTTTCTCTTAAAAATTCAAAGGTATACCCATCCAACCCATCCATGGTCCTTTATCCGCAGGCCGTGTCTACGTACACTGCCGTAAGGAGCCGTCGTGTGTGTTGGTCGCACGGTATTAGAGCGGCTGCATTTTTGTCCCCGCCGAGGCTCGTGAGGGGACTATGACATGGGCTCCCTATGTGTGAGGGAGGGTGTATGTATATCTGTGTGTTGTGTCCTTGTGTACTCAAAATTGTAATTTTGCTTCTTCTCTGTCATTTCTTGTCTGATTTTGATTCTGTTTGTTTTATCTAATAGGGCTTGTTGGGGGCTTCAAAATGTTAGGAATGTTGAAATTTATTAATTACGTAAAATTATGCAAATTCATTCAAAGTTAACAAAAAATATCATAGGGGTTATAGAACGTGAATTCAGTCAAAATAGCACGTGCTAACGTCAGAGTACCGTTTAAGTAAAAAAATCTCGTTATCGTTATGATGAGATGCGGGCAGCAATTAATCACATGGGTCTTCCGGGTTTTTTTTTTCCACGTCTTTCTCTAACTCAGAAGCTTCCCAGAGGCCTCCACTGGTTCAGAACCGTACCATCGGATGTCCGCAACACACACCTATGAACAAACATTACATGTACTGGATTTATGCTGCTCCTGTGCTGATACTGTTAGTCCTGATTATTGTTCTTAGGTACGTGTTTTCTTATACTGAATGTTCGAAAGAGAAAGAAAACGAAACAAGAAACCCAAATTTTAAATATCTTATAAATCAAATATGTATTTACCTGTATTGAATGATATATCATATGAAAGAGTGATTCATATGCTTCAATGGTAGCCTGTTTAGGTTTCTAGAGTCATGCATGACTGAACACCATAGTCTTTAAAATTCTGTGAGAAATCTCAGTTGATTCACTTGCTGGCACAACACAATAAGCATTATGTTAATGAGAAATCTACTTCAAATAGCCTGGTGCTCCAGTTTTCATAATGGATGATCCCCCCCCCCCCCCCCTCAAATTTGGGTTAAGAGTGAGCCGTTATCTACCTATGCTTCAGAATTTTTGCTTTCTAAATCCTTTGCAGATAAAAAGCATTGCTATGAAGATAGCCTGGCTGAATTGCAACGGGTTTGCCCACCAAAGATCCAGTGCAAATTGAAAGATGGAAAGATCCCAATGCAGATCAAAGACAAGGGGGCATGAAAGAAGGGGATATATCACGTTCGTGTGTAAAGATTTTTCTTTGCCGTTTGTTTTGGTGTTTGTTATTTAAAAAAAAAAAAACTATCTGGGGTTTTTCATGAAAATTTCGCGGGTGCAGCACCGCCGATAAACAAACAAGTTATATATACTCCTTGAATATCTAGCTTCGTCTTGGTCAAAATTAATGACTTTCTTTGTTGTGTGAAGTTCATTCATGCTCTTTTCAGCCATAACCCCAATCATACTGAAATTAACTTACTAACGGATAACTACGAGAGCTACCATGAGGTTTACAAAGCCATTCAACTTACACCCTACCTTTTGTTTCTTAGAGTAAAGTGAACCATCTGTGATTTTGCAACTTTTTGAAAAGTAATTGCGTTCGTTGATGCGTGACCTGAAAACTAATACTACTTTCCACTGGAAAAAAAAAAATTAAGGTTGGGTTTTCTTTTTTGTTTAACGCCCCATATATTCCATGAATTATTTGCATTCTAATAGCGCATAAACCTCTTTCTAGTCTTCTTCTTCTTCTCCTCCTCCTCCTTCTTCTTCTTCTTATTATTTTTATGGGGGGGGGGTGAGAGAGGCCGGGTGTTCTTTTTTTTGTAGTTTCTTTAGGATGTTTTGTTTGTTTATTTCACTTGATTAATATGAGGTAGGGATTTTTACCAGTATTAAGGAATATTTATACTATTTGTCGTTGGTGAAGAATTGGTAGCTATGTTGGTAGCTTTATAGCTGTAAATGCTTTCGTACGTGAATGATTCGTAGCTATTTTGATAGCACTACGTTGTAAAGGCTTCATTTCCAGTTTCCTAAATATAGAGATTCCAAAAAGGAAGCAACTCCATAGATTCCCAAATTAAAAACAGTGACATATTATTCTTTATCTACTAAGAAACCCATTCCATAGAGTTGCTTCCTTTTATCATTGGATGGCAGTATTATGGCACAGGCAAGCAGTCTACTGTCAGACCAAGGAGTTTTAAGAGCTGGAGTCCCAACTGGGAACAAATTCTTTCAAGCAGCTGTCCTTTTCTAAGATTGCACAATAGAATCTACAAGGGTGCTGTTGCCTTTGATGTCCGAGGTTCGATGCCGCCAACATTATGGGAAAGCTTAATAATTAGTGATTTTGTCACAAATAAAATAATGTTAATATTTCATTTTTTATTTCAATTAACAGAAAGAAAATTGAACAGATGATAAAATATGGATACAAAAGCCTAATCAGAAATCAGAAATCTGCGTATGTCGCATCAACAGTTCTAATTTGTGAAAAATAGTAAAATTTGGCAATCCAAAAACCCGCAATTTGACACTTTTCCGATTACCTGCGGCAAACGAAAATGAAAAGGAAGTTAAAGTACAGTAATTTATGATGTTACATGTCAGATTAGTGCCCACACATGCCCAGTCGAGTAATTTTTATTCATATTTCAGGAAATTTTGTACCATTTCTTTTCGCTTGCCTCTTGTAATGGTGAGCACTGTATATTGCTCATATTATGAGACGAGTTGTAGCAAAAAGTAATTATCATTACAAAAGCATATTTCCCTTTGAAAATGGTTTGAAGCCACACAGGAATCTTTTGTCTACGCATCTGCAAGGAAGATCCAGTTAAGCACATGCCTGACATATTTTTTGCCTGGCGGCATTAAACATGGATCAAAGGGAATGAGTTAGATGTGACTTCAGCTCTGGAAACTCCTTGGTCAGACCTAACCTCGGAAATCCGAGCACAGGTTTATACACCGAAAACGACCTACAGAGCAAGGTAAATATAGAGCCCTCATCGTTCAGTGCATGACATTGTGTACAAAAGGCTTGAGGAAAATACTGCAACGTCGACCTACTGTTGATAATGTATTTTGAAAAAAATAATGCTGTGTATAATTTTTTTTAAAAAGATATTTGTCATTTGAAAGACATTTCATATAGCGAATCATTTACGGATTTAGAAGAAAATTTACAAATAACATTATTTTTAAGAAAATATGATAGGTTGACTTAGCGAGATTTCCCAAGACATGTTGTACACACTGACGCACACAGAACGATGAGGGCTCTATATTCATACGCCTTTTTCGGAGTATATGCCTGTGCTCGGTTTTCCGAAGATGGGTCTGAGTGATCTAAATGGCACATAAAGAGTTAATCCACAATTTGGGGGTAAGGTTATGTAGAAAGTCAGGGTAATCTTGCAATATCGAAGATATGAAATCTATCCGTATTTAAACGTTACCAAGAATTGAGGCGAAGGGAAAGAGTAGCAAGGAGTATTGCCAATTTTTGTTCGTTTGTGTCTCACTTTTTTTCGCTTCCCTTGAGGAGCGAAAAATTGTGCTGCCGATAGCGTTGACGCCGTAACTGATTACACCATAATCGTCATTCTAACTTATTGGACAATGGTTAAAGAATTCGAAGTGTTATGTCTACGTACGAACAATTCCAGGAATTTATTTCTTACAATTTTTACAGCTTTGTTTTGTACACGACGTGCAAGAGGCTACGGGATAGTGAGCAGAAGCGGACGAATATCCCCGGTAACCACTGTTCCTCATCCATGTCAGCAGCTGGTAAAGTAACCATAGATGTTCATGATGTCCCCAGCGATGCAGAGTATGAAGAGACTGGACAATATGCCATAACGGATGGAAAAGCGGACAAAGAGGTTGTATTTATGAAACATGGAGAGGATTAATCACTGATACATTCAGAAATTAATGAATCAGACACAAATGTTGATTAGAGGCAAACACTTTACCTTGGTGCACACTAAGAATTAAATAAAAACAATTTTGCACCCTTAAAATGAAACACTGGGAGCTCATTTATGAGTGCAGGGTTGTACTCTCTAGGGAAGGTTCAAGTTTGCACCTGCATTTAAATGCAGAGTGCACGGATACCTCCTTGGCCTCAATGTAACATGATTTTTTTTTATTTAGAATTTTTAACATTTTGTTGTAAAGAATTGTGACATTGTTTTTTAAAATCTAATATTATATGTATATTTTTAGTTATACAGAATAGCAGTGAAGCATTCAATTGGTCCAACGGGGCTCTTAGTAAGAGTCTGCTGCTCAGCGCATTTAAAGCAGCAGGAAATTTGTCTGCCATGGCCCATTTAGTAGTCGGTATGATCGACCAGACAATTAGAAATTGGTTTTAAATGTTATAGTATGTTTATCCTGGGCCTATCATACGAAAAAGGCCCTCAGGCCACCCTTTGGGGGCGTCCGCCGGGCACAAGCAGTAGTACATTTGTCTGCCATGACCCATTCGGTAGTCTCCAAGATAGACCCGAACATGTTTAGTCTAGTTGAAAGTGATAGCTATGATGTTAACTGGGTCACATATACGGAAAGGGCCCTAAGGCCACTCTTTGGGGGCGTCTGCTGGGCACAAAGCAGCAGAAAATTTGTCTGTCATGGGCTATTTCGTGTTCTGGGACACTCAAACATTTATTTGAAATTGGTCTCAATTGGTACCTCGTTCGCATGACCGAATCCCCTTTTTAGGGGCCCTTTGGGTGCGTCTGCCGGGCACTTAGCAGCAGAAAATTTGTCATGTGCCATTCCGCTTTCACTGTAATGAGCCCCCCCCCCCGCCCCGGGGGGGGGGGGGGGGCTCATTGCTGGGGGGTCACTTCCATTGAAGAGTGGGCAGCATCCGCGAGAATCGTCCTAAAAAAAGCGCCCTAAACGAGGATTCAAGAGCAGGCCGCTAGAACACCCTAAACACGGATTTTGTACAGATGTCCCTGATTTGCACACCCTAAACAGGGATTTCATTAATTGTTGGGATATTCATACCCTAAACGAGGATATTCCCATTTTCATAACTTGAGAGTGATAGTGGGGTCCATTGAAAGTTTGGAGCAGTTTTTATCTCGAGATAATTCACTCTCTCATTATGTTTTACACAGGCGTTATAGGATTTTCCGTTCACTGGTCTGGTTACCGTCGGTCCCACATACCCTTTTCTCGTTTTAGATTATCGTGATTTAGGGGGCTTTTTTCCGTTTTCGGGCGTTTTTGACACTCTATGCGCGTTCCGCGCCTTCCGCGCCTAACCCTGATTTATTCATTTTTTTCTCACGGGATGGGGGGTAATGAGCCACGAAATCTGCCGTGGGTTTCATGTGGTACCTCGTTCACATCATCAAACCCCTTTTGGGGTCCCCTATAAAAGGCCCCAGGGGCCACATGCAGCAGAGGACACGGCAGATGCCCTGTCTGGTATATGCGGGGTTCCTTTCCAGGGGGGCGTTTCATCAACATTTGTTGTCTAACAAGTTGTCAGATCTGACATCTTTCCTTGATTTTGATTGGCTGAGTAGCATCGTTACTATGGCAACTGTCGGATAAAACAGACTTTGTCGGATAAAACATCCGATTAGTCCTTTCATGAAATGCTCCCCAGGTGTTCCAATACTCAGATGTTGGTACCTCGTTCAAATAATCAAAAGTCACCAAGCCCGCCGGTCTAGATCGTTGCTTGGTTTATTCGTTATTGTCCTCACTGATACAAGAGCACGTCTGTTGTATACCCCAAACTGGTTGGGTAAATTACACTCAATAGGCCTATCTGTTATAGAAAAAAGAAACACGCCCTCAATATTTGGTAGGCAAAAGTAAACATTCTGGTTGTTTGGGTGAAATTTATACCAAATAATGGGTTAAATTTACTGAATGTTGATCTCAAATTTATTCACAAAAACCTATATATTTTACCTAATATTTGGTAAAATTTTACTGAACAAACCATGAATGTTTCCTAGTTTCCCGTATATCGAGTAGGCCTATAATACGCACTGTTTTAGCTTTACGTCCTCTCCGATGGACCTCTAAAGAAGGATTGATGCCTTTATGTTTAGAACATCGGAACAAACGTAGCAGGTAGCAGACACATTCCAGAATTTTGTCTCTTTATGCCTCGAAACCATTTTTTTCTCGTCAATATTTACATATATTTTTCACCACTCTTTATATTTTTTGCCTGTTTGGAATGTGAAGGTTAAATATTTCTTTGAAAAGGATATCTAATTCTAGAAAAGTGTTTTTTTTTTTAATGTTTTATTGAATTTTATTAAATGTTTATTGAAAGTGTTACTTGTTACTACACTTTTCAGAAACGCACTTTAAATCAAAGACTACTTTAAGCTACTTTTGAAAATATATACCACTTATTTTAGAAAACTGAAGAGTTGAAGCATGGAATTATCAAGAATTTTAGTCCAGCTGTAAATTGAGATGAAAAAAAGAAAGCCGTGAAGCTTTATTTTTCAAACTGTGATAACAATCAGCAGAAAATAAATGTATATAATAAAAATATAAGTATATATATATATATATATATATATATATATATATATTTATATATATATATAAGTATATAATAGAAAATAATATACTATGACCTTCTGTTGACCTGATCTATTCATTAACCTGTCTTCAAAAGTAAATAAATCCAATGAACTGCATTCTTTATAGCAATTCTCAAATTTTTACTCTTGTTATAAATGAGAGTTTAAATAAATAGAACAACTATCACCATCAGTATGAATACTAAATAAACATTAGGTGTTAAATAAAACACCCATCACTCTTTAACTTACGGCAAACTTTTTACCTGTGCATTTATGTCATATCTTAAGTTCACAGTTCTCGCGTTTTGCAAACCTTGCGCCCTCATTAGGTTCAGTTGCGACAGTCACTTTAGCGCGAGATGGGTCGACAACGGTACCCGGGGGGGGGGGGGGGCACTCAGTATATAATGCGTGGTGTGTATGTGCCGCGGAGAAGACCCCCATTTTTACACTCAAATTTCCGTTCCAAAGCATAGCATTTTCATCTTATTGAGAAAAAGAACAAAGAAAGAAAGAAGACAGAAATCCGTTCCAAAGCTTCGCATATTTTTCGTTACGCCGTTCCGGCCGCATTGATCCGCTACAATGAGCTGCATTTTGGTGAAAAGCGGCCCGCAGAGCGCTGTCCGACCATCGCCTCTGCTCGAGCGCACCCCACTGATCTGTACACTAACTGGATGGGCGGTCACGCCGCGCGGACTGAAGCTCGCGCACCGCGGCGTCGGCCATCTTGGGACCATCAACGCTGCAAATCAAGCCGTGGGGTGCATGGGTTTGAAATGTATTCCTTGTATACAGAACCGTGTTTAGCATCGCGAAAATAAAAACTCATCAATTCTACAGGCCTAATAATCCCTCTCCACACCTACATGTTTATTTCACTGCCCATATTTTCGTATGATGTACCGGGTTTCCAATAGGTTATTCTGGATTGTGTGTATGTAATGATACTAATGATTATGATGATGATGATGATGATGATGATGATGATAACGATGTTAATGATCATGATAAACGATGATGATGATGATGGTGGTAATGATACTGATAATATTAATACTATTAATTATAAAAAGAACAACAATGTGAATAATGATAATGATCATAATAAAATAAAAATGAAGTTATAAATATAATAATAAGATACTATCAATTATAGTAATAATGATAGTAACAGGCTTAAAGATAATCATAATTATAATAATGATAATGATAATGATAATTATGATAATAATGATGATAATTATCATAATAATGATAATAATAATAATAATAATAATAATAATGATAATAATAATGACATAACAGTAATGATAATTACAATGATAATGATGATAACAATGATTAAATGATACCGGAATAATGATCATGATGCCTTCCCTACCGCTCTCAAATCCAACACCCTTTTCATTATTTCTCTCTTTTTCTTCGGTTGCAATGTCTCCTGTATCTAGCTCTCTCCGAACACACTTTTATTTTTTTCCCCTAGGGTTCTCACTCATATGAACATATTTGCCATTTTTTCCTATTCCTAATAACATTACCATTATTTTTCTCTACTGCAGACATCTTACTCTCCAAATGCTATACACCCAAACTAATTATATCAAGACCCAAGACCTAGTCTACCTTCGTTCTTGATAATCCGCCAGATCCCCCGTTCATATCCTTTTCTTTTGATTTAATCCACCGTCCCGTGCACGCACAAAAATCCAATAAGGTGATCGTGACTTTTCATCGCTTCAAGTTCTTTCTTTTCAAAATCTTGCTTTGTTCATTAATAAATTTTGTTTATACCGAGTCAGGGAGTCGACATGAGCGCTCAAAAACAACTGGATAAATCCCACTACAAACGTAGGCCTAATTAATATCATCATTATCATTGTACTTTCCACTCTCAGACATTTCAGTTAAACTAGTGTAGGCCTAACTATATTACGAACAGCACAGTGAAAAAAAAGTAAACGGTTTCTCTCATTTAAATGGTGGATTTATAAAGCGATTACAAAGGGTATACTTCCCCCTAAATACGCATGAAAACAAATGATGGAAACTTCTTCAAGATATGCTTTTAGTGTACGTCGTTATCAAGTAAATTCAGATAACGTATAGGCCATATGATGCAATAACAAATTGTTGCAAGAACTTTGAAGAAAACAGTTTATTAATTCTTCGCGAACCCACTGTTGATAACCATTTTGTTTACGTATCTTTTTTTTTTTTTTTACATAACATAACATGCAGATTTAAAGTTTCTTGCAAAGTAGAATCATGAATTTGAACTTAAGGAATATGGATATGTTCAATTCATTTCAATTAAGTTGCCGATAAATTCTGTTAAAAATATCATTATGAAAAAGAAAAAAAAATGTATTGCCGAACCATCATGTCCCAGATAAAAGAAATTCTTGAAAAAGTAGTACTAAAAAAATCCTTCTTTACGGCATGGAAAGAATTGTTATGTGAGCCTCTATGGGAACCGATTCGTATGTTTATGTATAACATGAAATCAAATCGTTGATTGTGAAATGGTCATTGCATGCTAATGATTTGCTGAATGATTGTAAAATCATATATATCATTTCATCAAATCATTATGAAATAGGCCTACATAAAGTGGAATATAAAACAGAAAAAAGTACTGATTTATGCAAAACATCAATAGTGTAAATGACATTGTTCGAACTTCATAGGAGCATCATGTTTGCTGTGGAGGTTAAACAGTATTTCTCATAGCATCACACATTCCAATCATGGTCAAAGTTGGGTTGGTATTTCATTTGATTCATTTAAGGGATATTTAAAGAGCAAGTCAGATCGCCAAAACTAACGCAAAAGATTACATGTGGGACTATGCCCCCTCTAAAAGCACTGACGTTCCAGTTTTTCTACAATCGCTCGCATCACGGTTTGTGAAGAAATGGGCCATACATGTCATCAAGGGCTAAGTTAGAGTTTCTAAAGTAAAATCAGGTTTTAAAAATCCCGAAATTCTAAGTATTAATGAGCACTTTCAATAAAAGATCTTGCTCGCTAATACACAGCCGACGGCTTTTGGATGGTCCCAAGATGGCGGCCGCTCCGCATCGGTGACCTCATTTCTGAATAGCCAATCAGCGTGCGGCCGCCCATCCAGTTAGTGGAGAGATCAGTGGCGCACCCGGCGCCCGTGCCGCCGGGCTTGCTGCATGCACGTATGCCCGTTCCATAGGGATACATACGCACTCACACGCAGGCGAACCGTTCCAAAGACCCCCGTTTTCACAAACACTTGTAGTTCAGTAGCCCGTTCCGAAGACCCTCCTTTTCACAATAAGCCCGTTCCAAAGCTCCCGTTTTTTGTCTCGCCCGCGGCACATACCTATCACTTTGGGGGTCGAGTGCCCCCCCCCCCCCCCCCGGGCATGCTGGTGACGAATGTATAGTGAAACGCCAGAATTCTTCCTCTAACAAGCACTCCCCTTCTTTCACCTTTACTATAGATTCTCAGAAGAGTCAGTCAAAATCATTAGGTTGGTTAAAATATGAACCGATCAAAAAGATCATTTTTTTAAAACCAAAAGTTGGTCGGTTCATATTTTTCCAACCTAATCATTTCCTTAGAGTGTAAACGCTGGAAAATATCGTGTTGAACCTTATGCAGTGAGACCTAATTTTTTTTTTATAATCGGATTCCTTGAAATACTGAGAATTAAACTTTTCAGCCTTAACTACACAAAAGAGACCTAATATATAAAGGAGAATTTATATTGCTTGTTGCATTTGTTTATATCGTATATGAGACATATTTATGCAACATCTTTGAAAAGTTTTACGTAGTGACGAATATATCGGTGTTCAATCAAAATTATTACAACCCCCCCCCCCAAAAAAAATAAATAAATAAATAAATAAATGGATATAACTAAGTAATTACATTTTATGTATATTTCAAAGAAATAATGAAAGAATTAAATTAACTGAATTAAATGACATGATGATTGATAATATATGCAATATATGCAATGAGCGTTGTAATTTTTGCTGTCATACAATATGTGATATATATAATAAATTACTTGTATGATTTCATACTATTTTGCAGATGTTCTTTGTTTCAATTGTGTGCCTTATTTGTCAGCGTGGGAGGCTGGGAGGCAGAATATCGAATACCTCCACCCCTCCTCCACCCCTCCTCCACCCCTCCCCCACCCCTCCTTTGTGAACACAATGTGTTCCACATTGTGTTCATAGTGTGTTCACATTGTGTTCCACAATGTGAACACAACGTGAAATCCTCTTCACACTGTTAAAGGTGAGCGTTTTAACATTGTGAATCTCACCTGGACACGAGGTGTCCACACAGTGTGAATTATCTTTGCATTGTTAAATTTGAGCGTTTTAACACTGTGAGTCACATCTTCACATAGTCCACTATGTGAACACACTGTGTGACACTGTGACCTTTCCAGCAGGGTATCTCCACGTACCCCTCCTCCAGACCTCCACTCCTCCTCTTTCATCACTTAGCCTTAATTTTCAAGTCGTTACTTTTGTGTCCTATCTACGCAATTAAGACCCTCTATCACCTTAAGGAACCTGCAGACTCAAATAGCTCTGATTTTCATGCAGGTTCCTTCATATTTCACTCAATTCAAACGTCTTCTGTAATTACTTTTGACTCACTCCATTATGTTTGATTTACACGGATGTTCATGTCTTTTTAAAAAAATATGTTGTTGTTAAACATTTGTTATATTTTATGATATGTGAGATATGAGAATAAAATATAAATTCAAATTCAAATTCAAATTCAAATTCAAATTCAAATTCATATATTCCTTTATCGGTGATTCAACAGATACTCAGTGAGGCTTTGGAATAAAAGAATAATAAGTAAGAGGCATTTTTCTTCCTCGTCACGTTCTTCTGTTCTTGCTTTGTTTGGTCTTGTTTTTCTATTTGAATTTTTTTCCTTCTATTTTTTTTTTGGGGGGGGGGATGTTTTAATGCATAATTAATAATTAATAACTAAGCATGGATTAAAACAAGATCCTGTACAGTACACATGATTTGTTGAAGTAATAAAGCATGGAATCAAGAACCATGATGGAGGAGAGCGGAGAATCCCCAATACACGACTACGTATAATCGGGGAATCCCCAGAATGTGTGCGTGGGGAATACCAGGGGTCCTTACTATATAGCAATAGCTCCTTGAGATTCTATGGTGCGTGCATTATACCGCATTATGCACACACAAACTGCTTAAAGGCATGCCTGCATCAAGGAATAAGTATGGAAGGCCATCCCTGCCATTAACGCCAGCTAACTGACGTATGCTCAAGCAACCTTACGTAAGCTAATTCTTAACCTTGCGTGAGCTAATTGACCAATCAACGAACTCGATTCGGGTGTTAAGCACGCGTATGCTATTATCACACGTCAGGTTATAGCATACGCACGGTATTTTACTGAGCATACGTGTGCTATAAGCTGACGCGTGATATTAGTATACTCATGCTAAACTCCCGCAGTACTATACGTATGCTAAAATCTGACGTATAATTGCATGCGCGTGCTTAGCACCTAAATCGAGTGCAGTGATTGGTCAAACAAGCTCACATAAGGTTGTTCGAGCATAAGTAAGGTTGCTGGAGCATACGCAAGCTAACTGGTGTTAATGGCAGGGATGGCCGTCCATAAATATGCACTGGAAGTCATGCGCGACAATCTTTATAAATACGCCACCATTATGTTGCTTTGGATGCAGTTCTTTGAGTCAACGTCTACATGGCTAATTTGTTAACCTATACGCCATTATCGGGTATCACCTGCAGAGAAGAAAAAAAGCCCACCCATGAAAAGTTCGACGCATAATTCATCATCAAACTTCGCACTGGGCCTTTGATTTATCCAGTCGGACAAGATGTCACGGGAAACCCTATGCCTACATGTTACTTTATATTGCGTACTCATCATCACGATCGCTGTCTTAAGTAGTAAGTATTCAATATCACTTTGCAGGTCTGCAGCTGATGAGGTTTCCCTTTGTAAACAAACCTAGTATGATTTGTATCGTCGTCATACTATTATTTCATCATTATTATTAGGCGTTTTATCTTAACGTTGTTGTGCGAAAGAATGAACCAGGAAGCGAATTTTTTTCCGTACATGGAAACGCAAATCCTCCTTGTGCGCATGTGCGTGGACTTGATTTCTTGCTGGACCTTTCCATAGGCAATCCACGCAATCCCATAGACTGTCACATGCGACTCAATGACGATTGTTAGTAGTCTTCGCGCGCAGACCCTATCGCTGATACTTGTTGCGTTCGCGCAGGCACTGATTTTTCTCTCTTTCTCCAATAATGCTCATTCTTTCTTTCTCTCTCTCTCTCCCTCCAATGTGCTCGCACTCTCTCTGTCACTCTGTATTAGTACTACTAGTACTTATTTCAAATGTTCTGCTGAGGGCCAGAAAGCCATTAACTAAAAGCACAACAAATGCCCTTAATTCAACCAACTATGGGATCGACTTTGCTTGTACGAGTGGTACATAGTGAGGGGAGTCTAACGCTGGAAAAGTATCGAGTCAAAATACTAAATGTACAGTTGAAAATATAATTGTATTTCCAAATGTAAGGAACAGGTATCCATCACATCATTAGAAACATACAGGCCTTTAACAAAAAACAAACAACAACAACAACAACAGCTTAAACAATAAAGAAAGAGGATGGCAGCTCAGAAAGTTTCGTACCTCTTCTCTGCCAAAGCCGAATATAAGATTAATCAGGCAGCATGAGATTGCAATCGGTTGCATATCTGCACATCAGTTTCACATTCATTTCAGTAAAAATTATGTTTTCTCTAATTTTCGTTTATAAAAGTGCAACCACAAACACCACACCGACTACGCATTAAATGTAGGCCAGTAATATATGCCTACATAACAAAAAGGTATATTAGAAAGACAATCTAAGAGTTGTATTTACATCGACTGAGTGTTTTTGACAATGAAGAACATGAAATACTAATCAATTGCTTCGTGTTCAATGGCTACAGAATTGGGCAGCACGATTAGTGTTATAGGTTTCCAGGGATCATCCTTCTCAACCACTTTTGAATTCACTGCACTGGCTTCCTTTGAAACAGAGAATAATTTTCAAATTACTTGTGTTTGTGTACAAAATACTTAATAATCAAGCTCCAAAGTATTGGGGTAATTGTTTGAATTTAAACACACCCATCAGAGAACTGAGGTCAGCCAGTGATCCTCTTCGTCTTACACATTAAGTTACTCGTACATTAGCTGGTGATAGGACATTTACTGTGTCAGCTTCAAAACACTGGAATGATTTGCCACTCACAATTAGACAGTCTCCATCAATTACAAATTCTTCAGAAAGGCATTGAAAACCCATCTTTTTTGCAGTTTAGGATTTTCATATGATTAATTTCGTAATCATAATCACATGTATTTGCACTGTTTTACTTATTGTCCAAGCACTTTGGGCCTTATGGGAAAAACGCAGTATAAATGTTAAATAATAATAAAATGTACATTGCGGTTATAATATAAACGTTAAAGTGTGTGTGTTTTTTTAAAATCTTTTCAATTCAACTGTAATAGAAAAAAATTGTATTGATGATATTATAAAAAATGCATACAAAATAATTAACTACCAACCCAATAAACAACTACTACTGCTACTACTACTACTACTACTACTACTACTACTACCACTACTACTACTACTACTACCACTACCACTACTACTACTACCACTACTACTACTACTACTACCGCTACCACTACTACTACTACTGCTACTACTACTACTACTACTACTACTACTACTACTGCTACTACTTCTACTACTAGGCTACTACTATACTACGACTACCACTACTACTACTACTACTACTACTGCTACTTCTACTGCTACTACTGCTACTACTACTACTACTACTACTACTACTATTACTACTACTACTACCACTACTACTACTGCTATACTACTACCACTTCTACTACTACCACTACTACTACTACTACTACTACTACTACTACTACTACTACTACTACTAGGCTACTAGTATACTACTACCACACTACTACCACTACCACTACCACTACCACCACCACTACCACCACCCCTACTACTACTACTACTACTACTACCACCACCACCCCTACTACTACTACTACTACTACTACTACTACTACTACTACCACCACCACCTCTACTACTACTACTACTACTACTACTACCACCACCACCACCACCCCTACTACTACTACTACTACCACCACCACTACTACTACTGCTGCTACTACTACTGCTACTACTGCTACTACTACTACTACTACTACTGCTACTACTACCACTACTAGCACACACCAACAAAAGTTATTGGCATAGCCTATCTTATAGTTGTAATTTGTATCAAAAGAATGTTTTCGACTTACTAATTCTTTTCAATCACCTGCAGTACTAAAAAAAAAATAGTATCCTCCAAACTGCTATAAATCATCCTTTGGATTGTGTGGCATTGAACACTAAAGTTTGGAAGAATAATTACTACATAGCCAAAAAAAAAAAAAAAAAAAAAAAAAGAAGAAAAAAAAAACTCAGCGTGGGTAGAGTGGCCCTATACTGTTAAATTTGTCTACATTGGATGGCAGCAGAGTTATACTTTATTACAGATCTAAGCCTATGTACCTACTTTTTTTTTGGGGGGGGGGGTTCGAGCACTAAGCACAATTGTTTGTTTAATTTTAATGTCTGTGCAGGTCTATCTACAATTCTTTGTTTACTCTTAGATTAATGCTGTCATGATTTGTTACCCCACAGATTCATAATTTCAGGTGTCGGATATTTACCTTTAAGTGTTTGCATGCATGAATTTATTTCTGCAGGTTATAGGCCTTTTGGGGTCTGCCCTTCTGCGCTGCTTTGACAAAAGGAAGCAAGTGACGTGACATCTAAATTTCCATAAATTTTAGATGATATTTCATATTTCATCTAATATGAAAAATGAAAAATTAAATAATTCATTCTTATTATTTATGTTCATTCACAAAGTAAAACATATAATATACAATGATATTGTGTATATATGTCAAACTAATATGGTTTGTATAATTATATTCATGCAAATGTCATTGTATGCCTACTTCTTTTGGAAATGAATAAATATGATTTTGACAATTTAAATATGCTTTTCCTCCAGGCCAAATTTTATACATAAACACCTGCTTGTGAGATATGTTAGATCTGTATTCTATTTTGTATAGTAGTAGTAGTAGTAGTAGTAGCAGCAGCAGCAGCAGCAGCAGCAGTAGTGGTAGTAGTAGTAGTAGCAGCAGCA
Source organism: Echinometra lucunter (assembly GCA_029962745.1). Classification (NCBI taxonomy): domain Eukaryota; kingdom Metazoa; phylum Echinodermata; class Echinoidea; order Camarodonta; family Echinometridae; genus Echinometra; species Echinometra lucunter. Next base: position 12,684,505 of record CM057168.1, read on the forward strand.
GCAGTAGTAGCAGTAGTAGTGGTAGTAGTAGTAGTGGTAGTAGTAGTAGTAGTAGTAGTAGTAATAGTAGTAGTAGTGGTGGTGGTGGTGTTGGTGGTTGTGGTGGTGTTGTTGTTGGTGGTAGTAGTAGGTTGGTAATTAATTATCATTTTGTATACATTTCAAAAAAATAATATCATCAGTATAATTTTTTTTGTTACAGTTTAATTGAAAAGATATTAAAAAAAACAACAGACCCTTTAACGATTATATTATAACTGCATTGTACATTTCATGTTCTTCATTGCCAAAAACAGTCGATGTAAAATGCAACCCTAAGATTGTCTTTCTAATATACCTTTTTGTTATGTAGGCCTATATTACTGGCCTACATTTAATGTGTAGTCAGTGTGGTGTGTGTGGTTGCACTTTTATAAACGAAAATAGGAGAAAACGTCATTTTAATTAAATAAATATGAAAATGATGTGGAGATAAGCAACCAATCTTATGCTGCCTGATAGAAGAGGTACTTTCTGAGCTGCCATCCTCTTTCTGTGTTGTTTAAGCTGTTGTTGTTTGTTTTTTGTTAAAGGCCTGTATGTTTCTGGGGGTGTGATGGATACTTGTTCCTTACACTTGGAAATACAATTATATTTTCAACTGTACATTTAGTATTTTGACTCGATAATTTCCAGCGTTAGACTCCCCTCACTATGTACCACTCGTACAAGCAAAGTCGATCCCATAGTTGGTTGAGAGCTATAATTAAGAGCATTTGTTGTGCTTTTAGTTAATGGCTTTCTGGCCCTCAGCAGAACATTTGAAATAAGTACTAGAAGTACTAATACAGAGTGACAGAGAGAGTGCGAGCACATTGGAGAGAGAGAGAGAAAGAGCATTATTGGAGAAAGAGAGAGAAAAATCAATGCCTGCGCGAACGCAACAAGTATCAGCGATAGGGTCTGCGCACGAAGACTACTAACAATCGTCAATGAGTCGTACGTGACAGTCAATGGGATTGCGTGGATTGCCTATGGAAAGGTCCAGCAAGAAATAAAGTCCACGCACATGCGCACAAGGAGGATTTGCGTTTCCATGTACGGAAAAAAAAATTCGCAACCCGGAAGGCAAAATACAAACATGCGAAAATTAAAATGTCTGATATGACATGTTTGACATAACTGGAAAGATCTTGTCACAAGAAGATCGTATAGTAGTAGCGGCACCAGGATTGTTAAAGTGGGGGGGGGGGGGTTCACATGGAGGGCAAAAGAAAATGTTGGGGGCAGGGGCAGTCATTTTTTTTTTTTTTTTCGTGTATGCACCGGCGTAAATCTACTTTGAGGAGTGGGGGATGATCAACTTTTTTTTGCCGATTTTTTTTCTGTCGAACTCACGCTTAAGTATAAACACACGTCCTCACCCACCTGCGCACACCCCCCTTATACAGTTTATCTTGTTTTTTATCTTGCGAGCGAGCGAAGCGAGCGAGCCAAAAATAACCACTTTTCTGGTTTTCAATCGCATTCTTAAATAGAAATTCTAAAATGTGATGGTTGTTTATAACAGATTATTAAAGATTTTAAAAACTGAGTAATTCAAATATCATTTCTTCCTTAAAAAGTGCGGGGGGATATTTGTACACTCCATCCCCCTTTTAAAAGAGGTGTTCAGTTTCCTTTAAACCTATCATATGTCCCCCCCCCCCCATCCCCTCGGTATTTGCGCCAATGCGTGTATGGAAAAATCGAGCGCAAAGCGTGAGTTTTAGTGGCCCCAATAAACATTTTTCTGTTAGACTTGATATAGAGAGAAATTTTTGTAAAATCAGATAATGCTTAATGGAGCAAAGTTATTGATCAAAACTAGATCATGAACTGAACATTTACAGGTATGTAATCTTAAGGCGTAGACCCATTCTACTTTCACATTACTCTATCACATCAGAAAAAATACATGCAGCAAACAAACAGCATTGTCAATTTATGCAAGGTACATGCAATAATGTTTAAAAAAAATGCTAACCAACTAATTGCAAAACATAACTTGCCTGCATATATTTAGGGTAAAGTTTATCAGGGTAAAGTTTAAACAGGGTAAAGTTTATTTTCAAATATAGTTGAGTGTCTTGTTATGAGAAATATAGCCTAGTAGATACATACATTCCCCCTCGTAGAAAGAACGAAAATGTAAGAGGGAGGGGACATGCAGAACACCCATCGCAGATTGTACATCTTTACATACAAAATAATGACGGTGTTGTGAACGAAGAGTTCAAGCATTCTTAATGAAGCAAATCGATGAGTTTAATCCAAACTTTACATGAGTAAGTGCATACCGGGGTGCAAATTTACTTCAAGGGAGGGAGGCAGACTTTGTGTATTTGTTCTCCACATCTCCCCCCCCCCCCCCCAATACACACATTGCTGACGACAGAATACACGCCATGTACTGTAGTTTAACAATTACATTACCTTGTGTATTACACATTGAAATGTCTGCCTTACTAGAAGATATAACAAGATATAAACTTATGACAAACTAATAGTGTCCGAGGAATCCAACAGCGACTGAGTGAGTACATTTTTCAAGTTTTGAAGAGCGGAGAATGGTATTTTAGAGCACTTCACAGCTGGAATATGATGCTTATGACAGCATCTACTTATTTACAAATTACTGTATAATTTTTCTTTTCAGTCCTCAAAATTTCAGGGGGGGGGGCAAGGCTTCTGAATGGGGGAGGGAGGGGGAATGCCCCCGGGCCCCCCCCCCCCCATGGTGCCGCCACTGTATATAAATTTACAAGATCTACATGCTATCCGTGAACATTGTTTGAAAATTTTGATTTTAATTAATATTCCATTTTGCTTTCCGGCGCGTCGCACAACGACATGACAAATAAAGATAAGACGCCTTATCATTATTATCATTATTATTATTATTATTATTATTATTGTTATTATTATTATTATTGTCATTATTATTATTGTTATCATAATTACTATGCCTCTTATGATGGCGATTATCATTATTATTATTATTATTATTATTATTATCATTATCGTTATCATTATCAATTTAATTTGTGTAAATGTTACGATTATTATTTTTTTTTCGTTGTTTTTGCTAAATTTGTGTTCTTCTTCTTCATGTTATTATTAACATTGTCATTATTCTTATGATTAATATCATTAACTCAAGCAATGCTAAATTATTATGTTATGATTGCACGTTGTTTACCATTATATATGCTTTATTTCGTTGATTACTACTTTTTTCAACTGATCTCTTTCATTCTGCAGGTTTGTTGTATTTTCGTGAGAGGAAAACTAGTCCAAGTGAGTACTGATATTTCAATAAAAGTATTACGTATGTTGATATAATCATTGAATGCATTTCAGCATTTCGATCCACCAGTAGTTTACCATGAATCATATAGTTTTAGTGAAGAGTTTGGTTGTAAAGCGCAGCGCAACTGCAGTGCGCGAAGCTTGGTACCCACTTTTAGGTCATACCTCTTACTCAAAATTTTTGGTCAACTCTTGACTTTTTATTAGAAAATCAGCAAAAATGCATTGATTTTGATTGAAAATTATCAAATTTTTAATGTTATTCTTCTTAGACTTCTATTCTCGATCATATATCAAAAAAAAAAAAAAAAATTACCATTGTGTAATCACTTCAACGCAGTATCTCAAAAATCGTTGAAGGCACGAACTTCAAACTTGGTCCAAGCATGGATCACCACGGGAAGTCGATCTGAATAGATTTTGAGTATGTATGAGAACAGGTCAAAGGTCACAGAGGTTAAATTCGAAATTTCGGATGTCAACCTCGTAAATGCGATGTCTCAAGGATTATTTGAGGTATTAACTTCAAAACTGGTGCTAGTATGCATGACCAGAGGAAAACAATCCGATTTAGAGTTTGGGGTATGTAGGTCAACGGTCACAGCGGTTAATTCCGAAAAAATTGCCGGTCTGGCCTTGCTAACGCAGTATCTAAAAACCGTTTGAAGTATGAACTTCAAAGTCGAGGCTATAGTAAAGGGTTATGCATCTCCAAAAATTGCAATTTCATTAAAAAAAAAATCCATGCAAGATTACAAGCATTATCTCAATTCAGTACTGTCTTTGTGCAGACTATAAACATTTTTTTTACATTGTATGTCGTATGTCAGCTATGAACCAACGCATTAATGACACCCGTTGCAATAAAAATATACAGGATATACCGAAACGTAGCCGGAAATTATCGGCATTAAGTTTCAGTTTTGGAATTTTAATTTTTACTTCCTTGAACTAAGACCGGATGAGTCATAACTTTCATGAACATAATACAGGGTGGCCCGAAAAGAAATCCAACACCTGTATACCTTATTTTCAGCGAGATAAATGACATGATGCGATATAGTTCATTTGGTCCGAAAGAGATTTTTTTCCCCTTGAAAATGACATCAAAATCACTCATTTGGGCTTATGTGTTTAGATGTTAGGGCTCATTCGGCGAGGCAGTGTAATTTTTTTAATTTCCTGGTTTTGCGACTGAAATCATGAGAGATGAGGAGGGGGGGGGGGGGCTTTCCACCTGACGGCATTCCATAGAAAAGGCTCGCTGCCTAAAGAATCTCCATTTTCAATTTAAAGAACAATCAACCTTGCGTTTTGTTCAGGCAAGGTGCCGTTTCTACTGAATGCCATCGGGTGAAGGATTTTCCTTTCAACTAACAGGAAATCGGTCGCTAAATGAGTAGCAAATTCACGAAATGGCCCTAACATCTAAACGCGTGAGTCAAAATGGACGATCTTGGTGTCATTTTGCAGGAAAATAGATTTCTTTTAAATATAGTAAATAATTATCACCTTATGTCATTCATCTTGCTGAAACTAAGGATCACGGGTGTTGCGTTCTTTTCGGGCCACCCTGTATGGCTTTGGTGGTATCTCAGGCTCCACTTGCAAGAAATAGTTACACACACACACACACACACACACCCTCCACACGCACACACTACTACCGAGGAGTTCTTAGAAACTCCTAGCTCCACCATGCTGTTACCATGGTAACAGTACATGGTAACAGTACCCTCGCATACCGAATACAGGGAATTCCCAATTGTTGCGGCCATTACGAAATACGAGGAATCCCCGGAATCACTGACTGCATGAATGTCATTTGATTTTCGTACCGTATCAGACACATACATCGATCGACCACCGGCGTAGATCCGTTTTGAGGAGTTGGGGGGGGGGGGGGAGGATGATCACCGTTTTTCCGATTTTTCCCCCTGAACTCACACTTATGCATACACACACACACACACACCCTCATTCAGCCGAGCATACCCCAACACAATAATATCATTATTTAAAAATAAGCATTTTTATGTTTTTTGAGAGAATTTCGAATAAAAATTCCACGATAGAACTGTCATTTATGACATTTTTATAAAGAATTCACCAACTGATTAATTACAGTATCATATTTCCGTTAAACTGGGGGGGGGGGAATATTTGTACACGCCATCCCCCCCCCCCTCCCCCTCTCGAAAAAAGTAGCAAATGCATAGGGAAATCTTGGAAGATTACCTCTCATTGTTCATATTATACAGTGTGCCCCAGAAAAAAAAAATCTGATTTGATGGCGCAAATTCTCTATCATAATGACTAATTTTCTTCATGAGATAATCGGGTATGAAAAGCTCTGCTTCTCTACTTTCATTTGGTGTGTAACCTGTTATTCATATTTCACGCATGATTAATTCAAACATTGGAAAGTGTTGGTAGCAAAATTTTATTTGCACGGCCAAATTGTAACTTGGTGTTAGTTTCTTCTTTTTTTTCCTTTTTTTTTAGGTTACTAAACCCAATCATTTTGGAAAAAGAAACGCATCACGTAATAATTCACAATTTTCTCTTATATATGACATCTCATGCGTAAAAAAAAAAGAACTTCCGGTACTTGATTTCTCCCCAGTGAGTAGATAGTTGAGTAAGAAGCCATTCAGGTTTCCTAATCTAACAGCTGACAATGGACCTAATGCTTGAGTGAATTTACACAAACATTGAGAATGAAAAGGAACATGGGATATGGTTGAGGTATAAAAAGGCTGAAAATTAAGTAAAGCATGATTTATTACTTCTGAACTTCCGTACTTCTGCCACATTCTCTGCCGATTTGGCAGTTCTTCTTCGACCAGATCGGCCCTTCTTGACGCTGAGGTTTGTACCTTCCTGCTAGTATTTTCTAATGTTTTTCCCTAACGCAAATTTTGCAGGAACTTGGCGATCTGGAAATCTTTCATGGGAGGCTGCAGCAACTTGCTGCCGGATGGGCTCCCAGAGTGATCCCATTCGGTTACGATAATCACGCTTTAAATGGTCTGTGGTCAGCTGCATCGTCAGTAAAGCTCTATCACTTTGCTTAATTTTGAGCCTTTTTATACCCCAACCATCTCTAATGTTCCCTTTCACTCTCAATGTTTGTGTAAATTCACTCAAGCATTAGGTCCATTGTCAGCTGCAAGATAAGGAAAGCTGAATGGCTTTCTACTCGACTTCATTGGGAGAAATCAAGCATCTTTTCAGTTTCCTTGTTCTCTAGCATACATCATTCCTTTTTCTGCACATGAGGTATCATTATTATTAAAAAAAAAAAATTGTAAATGCTTACGTGATGCGTTTCTTTCTCAAAAATATCTAAGTTTACTAACCTAAAAACTAACTCAAAGTTACAATTTGTGTTTACAAATGAAATTTTGGTAACACCACTTCCCATTGTCAGGCTGATTGTTTTTTAAGCCCGTCTCTAGTTTTAATAGCAAAAGGAGAATGGGCATTAAGCCACAGAGGTACAGTGTCACCTTTAGGAGACGCTTTTGTAGTATCTGTTGGTCCAGAATGTTTGGCAGCACATATCATACATGAGCAGAAAGAGAAAAATGCACTGACAAATTTGAGCCCATTCCCATCACCATATGGTGTGGTATTCTCGAATTAGAGCAGTTTAAGTGTAACTAATCATTAAACTCTTGAAATTGGCAACAAAGTGAATAATATATAATCACTATTTCTGTGTTCAAATCGGCAATTTCTGATTCAATTTTACAATTATATTTCATTTTGGTTTATGTTATATCCATATTTTTTTTCAAGCTATGTAAACGTGGAAAAATAATTTGTATTGCCAATTTGAGGATTGAAGATGATTAATTCAGACCTCAAGAAAGCTCTGTACTGCTATGGGTTAAACTGATCAAGTAGTCTCACATTGTCCGCCTTGAAAGATATGTGTGTGAATTTGTGTTATTTTCCTTCTATGAATTCCGGCGAATTCTAGTGTAAGTGTCTGGGGGAACGCAATAAAACGGTCAAACTCAGCAGTAGGCTCTGACGCCTCCTTGCAGGCCAACGAGCTCGGCATAAAACACAAAGTGATTCGTTGTGTATGCGGGCAAATAGGGCCATTGTTTTTACGTGGCACTCTGTGACGCTGCGTTTACGATGTTTTCCGGGAACGTTAAATAAAGTTTTGACATTTTGATTGTAAGATAAATCCACACAAATGAGTTTTTATTTAGTCTCCTATACATCATAGAGTTTTTTATAATATTCTTTCATCTCATTTGGCAATGAACTGAAATAGTGAAAGATACTTTTCTGAGATTTACCAAAACTAGAGACCAACTTCAATTCAATTATGCGTGAAATATAAATTTCAAACAAATATGCATCAAGATGATAAAAGAAGAGAAGAAGAGCTTTTCATACATGTATATCTCATCATTATACACCCTGCTTGTTCACGGAATACGGGAAATATCTACGTTCTGGTTCCATATTCCATGAGGCCGGATTGCCGTATTCCGTGAGAACAAGCAGGGTGCAACGATTTTATCTCTTGAAGTGTACACATTGCACACATACAATACAATACACATACAATACATTGTGCGTGTATGTGTACACATACACTGTGTACAATGATGTACACACTACACCGGGTGATGTTCGTTATTCCGAAGGTTCGAATACTCCGAAGGTTCGTTTTTCCGAAGGTTCGCAATTCCGAAGGTTCGTTGTTCCGAAGGTTCGTTATTTCGAAAATGAAATAAGGTTCGTTATTCCGAAGGTTCGTTAGTCCGAAAAGGAAATAAGGTTCGCTATTCCGAAGGTTCGTTAATCCGAAAATGAAATAGGGTTCATTAGTCCGAAAATGAAATGAGGTTCGTTAGTCCGAAAATGAAATTAGGTTCGTTAATCCGAAAATGAAATCATGTTCGTAAGTCCGAAAATGAAATAAGGTTCGTTATTCCGAAAATGAAATAAACTTATTAGTAACAAATACGGTGTTTTAATTAAAAAATAATAGGATATTACGCAATAAAAACATAGGTATAGTCTCAGCGGAGGATACATTTGTATATTTTCCGGCAGAGCATATGTTGCATCAAAAAGTGGCGTAGATCAAGAATTTTGATTTTGATTTTATCCGAGCAATTGCCGCCTGACCGAATGGATTTAGTGTTGGGGGCTGATTGTGGGTCATCCGTAACTTACCTCCAGGCAAGAGGGATTTTTTTTTTTTTTGGGGGGGGGGGGGTGACGGGGTGTGGTTTATTCTGGGTTTTTTCGAGGGGGGTCATTATTTATTTTAACAGCTTCGAATGCTGCTAATAATAATGATAATAACGATAACATTGATGATATCAGTAAAAATAACGATGATAAAACAAAATATAAATATGAATAAGAATGATAATGATGGTAGTAATGGTGATAATACTATTAATCATGGTAAAAATTATAAAAGCAATTATAATTTTTGTTCTTATTTCATTATCATTATCATGTGGGATTTGAAGAGGTATTGTATTCCAGTTCGTTTCCCCGGAACAGCATTGTGTGCGGGTGTGTGTGTTGTGTGTGCCGTGGAGGTGCCCTGGTCGAGTGGTCTAAGGCGTTTGACTGGAGACGCGAAAGTCGGGGGTTCGATTCCCAGCACGGCACTTATTCCCTTGAGCAAGGCATTTCATCTACATTGCTCTTTTATCGTATACATCAAATAAATTAAAATGCTACAGGCATTATTGATACCAACGTGTGCACGTGTTTAAAAAAAAAAAAGTGTGTATGTGTATGCAGAGGTGTCGTATGGTTTAAGGCGCTTGACTGTAGACGCAAAAGTCCGGGCTTCGAACCCAGGCACGGCACTTATGCCCTTGAACAAGGCATTTCATCTACATTGCTGTTTTATCGTATTTCAAAGTGATGTGCTATATGCATATTGATACCAACGTGTGCATATTTTGTTACAAAAAACAAATGTGTGTGTTGAGGCGATGGGGTTAGGTTTGTACATAGAACCCCTGAAATCCTTGTTTCGATGCATGCCAATCTCATCCCTCCCCCCCCCCCCCTTCCCAAGGAAAAAAAAGTTTGAGCTCATTTCGTTACAATGGTGAGGTACTAGGCAAAGCAATAATATCAATAGTTTTAGATACTTATAGCTTTTCCATACATGATACTGACTCTTCTAGCCTTTGACATTAGCCTAGTCAGAGGGGGACGGGGAAGGGGGGGGGGGTATATATACATACAGAAGAGAAAAGTGACATTAATAAATAGTGAAAGTTATGCTTAACAATGCTCCTCCAGATCCTAATTACTAACAGATGAATAAAAATTATTTGTAATAGAAAAAAATACTACTACTCTCCATGAGGACCTGATTCACAAGCTTTGCTATTAAAGGTTTCCTCCACATACACAGCGAGCATCGTTTATTTTATACTTGCGAAATTAGTGTGTATCCTCCCCCCATTCCAAAAAGTTGGCCACGCTAGCTACGGATGGCTGTTCCCCCCTCCCCCCATCAAAAAAAGGGGGATCGACGCCCCTGTTTGGGGTGTTAAACACTCCTTCTATTCTGGTCCAAACAAGCCCCCTCCGGCCCCTTCCGAGCGAAATTTTTAAGGTTTACAAGTGGTAAACATCTAATCGAGAATGGATCTTCGAACATGGACAAAACATTGATAAAATGCATGAACCTCCCCCCGACATCAGCAGGACTGGCGAAGAGCGGTAAACATAACATCGATTCTTGCATGGATTCATGATTGAAAATGAACTAGTCCCATAAGCCTATGATCACCCCCTCTGAAAGAATCCTGCGTACGTATACGCCCCTGGTCACGATAGATCAGCCCCCCCCCCCATAACTATTGAACAGAAAGGGTGATTCTCCCATCGTCCGTCCCAACCAGCTTTCCCGACTTCGCCACAGATTACTGTATTTTCGGACTAACGAACCTTATTTCATTTTCGGAATAACGAACCTTATTTCATTTTCGGATTAACGAACCGTATTTCATTTTCGGACTTACGAACCTTATTTCATTTTCGGACTAACGAACCTTATTTCATTTTCGGATTAACGAACCTTATTTCATTTTCGGACTAACGAACTTTAAATCATTTTCGGATTAACGCATCTTATTTCATTTTCGGACTATCGAATCTTCGGAATAACGAACCTTATTTCACTTTCGGATTTACGAACCTTCGGAATAACGAACCTTATTTCATTTTCGGATTAACGAACCTTCGGAATAACGAACCTTCGGAATAACTCCACAAATGTTCGGATTAACGAACCCTTTTTCATTTTCGGACTAACGAACAGGTATACGCAATTTGCGTGTTTCGGAATAACGAACCTTCGGAATAACGAGCTGTAACCACACTACACCACATACATACACATACATACAGCGCAGTGTGTGCACACATAAATTGTATGTGTATGGAAGCTATAGCTTCCACAGAATACGGCCTCATATTCAGTGGTTGAAATGTTGCCACAATAAAATTTGGAATTATGCCAAAAGTCGTCTGAAAATAATGCTAGATTTAGCTAAATTATGCTAGATCCGTTTTAAGCTGATTTACACGTACGAGGATTCGGAAGCAAGTGTTGCGAAGTATTACCATTATATTGTGGCCCTACCCCCCTCCCCCCCCCCCCCCCCACCAACCTCCTGTACCTTAGGTCTAATTCCTGGGTTATTTTGGTGTTCAATTTTTGCTTTGTTTTGTTTTGTTTTGTTTTTGTTTTTGTTTCGTTTTATGTTTTGTTTGTTTCTTTGTTTGGTTGTTGTTGTTGGGTTGGGTTTTTTTTGGAGGGGGGTGGGGTATGGTTTGACTTGATGGGGTTGTAGCTACAATAACAGGGAAGATCAATCTCTATATACCTATTCCCAGTGGTGGCATCATGATTTTCATGTTGGAGGGGGGGGGGAGAAAATCCTCAGGTGGGTTGAGGTCCGGGCACTCGCTATTAAAGAATACACGCTTCAAGTAGCTGAAAATACTTAATTAACAAGCAAGCAAAAAAAAAAAAAAAATATCAACATTTTGGGGGGAGGAATATGCTCCCCACGCCCCCTGGAGCCGCCACTGCCTATATGTGAAAAATAAAAGAGAACAAATATTTCCCATTATCTAAAACTAATTAGACAGAGACTTTTCGATGTATGAATTAATACGGACATGATCTACATATTGTCTCTGTGACCATTCTTTCCCTATCTACCTTATGCATGCATGTCAAATCATTAAGTGACCAAAAATTATAGGTTGCGTCTCCGTGTCCTACTGCAGGTTATAGATTGGTGGGCCTTTGCTGACTGTTTGCATGCCATAACAACACAAACATCCATTATGCTTTATAAAAACGACTTTTTCTTTACTGAAAGATTCATATTTATTTACAAAGTATTAATGAAGCCTACCTCGCTATTAAATGTAATTGAACAGAAGTGATGTCACACGTGTACAATATATGACAATAAGATAATTATCAAACAAAACAACACTAAATACAAGTAAAAAAAAAAAAAAAAAAAAAACCTCTCGAGTGTTTATTTCAGCACACTGATTTTAGAGTAAAGGCAACACTTTGGTATTATTTGTTGGCACACATGAATAAAACTTTGGCAAATAGAAATATTCATCTGAGTTGTTCAAGGTACTTTCATCACACAGGTAAGGAGAATAACATGATGGCCACCGGCATAAATACACTTTGAGGAGGGGGGGGGGTGATCGAATTATTTGATGATCCCCCCCCCCTTTTGCACACATTTTAATATCTATTCTGCGAGCGAGCAAAGCGAGCAAGCCAAAAAATACCACTTTTATGGTTTTTATAATCCCATTTCGAATAGAAATTCTAAAATATGACGAGCAAGCGAAGCGAGCGAGCCAAGAATTAACCACTGTTTTAGTTTTCAATCGCATTTTCAAATAGAAATTTTGAAAAATGATGGTTGTTTACGACAGATTTTTACCAACTGATTAATCAAAATATATTTTCTTCCTTAAAAAGTGTGAGGGATATTTGCACACGCCACCCCCTCCAAAAAGTGGGGGGGGGATATATCCCCCCCCCCCCCTGGGATTTACGCCAATGATGATGGCAAGAGATAATTTTTTTGTGTGAACATAGCTACCTCCAGTCTCTAACATTTACAGGCCCCAACTTAAGTTACACTTTTGACATTTTGTTGTCAACAGCCCATCAATCAAATAATTATACGCGCGTGACGGTACGAGGCTAGAGCGCTAGCATATCAGCGCCAGAATTAAAACCAGTCAGAAATATCTAGCCTATCCAGGGGCCGCGACGTTGTCGACAGCTAGCTAGCTTGGGCCGTGCTGCCGTCCATATCTCTGGGCATGCGTTTTGTGTACTTGAGATTATTAGGGAATCCCGTGTCCCGCGTGCATGCATGCGCGTGGCAGTTGTGTGATTTATTTCTTACCAGACTGCCCGTGCATGCAGTCATGGTCACGGATACAATTAGTAAAGCTGTCTATGCCAGATTTGGTCAAATTATGCCTAGCATAAATGCTAGATGCCAAAAGGGTCAAAATTATGCTAGAAAGCATAATTATGCTAGATATGACAACCTTGCCTCTGCGCATGTGCACAACGATGGAAAAACATTACAAAACATTAAAACACCAATGACAACGAAACATCAAACAGGGGATACGTGCTTATATTACCGGTTTGATCTTTTTGACAAAGTAAATGAGGTAAATACGGGATTGTCTCTCAGACAAATTGACCAATCACATTACAGAATTCATGAAAACTATATGGCCCCTATAAGCCAAGGGATAAATTAGATAGCGTTCTTACAATGAGTGAACATGTACCACAGCGCTTGATGAAAGGAATCAAGGAAATTATTTATTAGGGTAGAAAATTTCTGCCATGAAATCCGATTTCATTTTTTCTGGGACACATTGTATAAGCTTCACTTCAATGTGATATGCAAAATATCCTATTAATGATGCATGGGCCCGGGATTGAGATATTTTGCGCACCGCATCATATAATCTCTGTTACATTCAAATCAAAGTTTGCCAGTCAAGATAAATAATAAAGACACCAAACAAACCAAAAAACAATAAAAACAGAACACCATTTTTCCCGGACATAAAACATTGATTGTCAAAGGGCTGTATATTGACCGAGAATGGAACTCAGTTGTCTCAGTTCCTGTGGTATGAAAGAGTACAGTCTTCCCCAATTTACAGTGGTGCCCCCCCCCCCCCCCCCCCCCCCCCCGAGCGTTAGATGCAAAGTTCATCGAAAATGCTAATCTACTTTTGTATCCAATGAATAGCCTTACCGCGTTTCAAAGAACCTCCTGAAATAGAGGGCGTCACTACATCATCCATCAGGATTGCGTGGATGAAAGATCACCATGGCGACGGACCAATCTGCGGGTACATCGTCTATCTGAAATCCCCTTCCTCGACATCGTGGTCGAGTGTTGGATTTGTTTTCTTCAACGAGGAGGAGAACGTCTACCGATACGCAATTGACCGACTTGATGCTGAAACATGGTACAGCATAAGTGTGGCCATTCTGCATTGCTCTGGTGGACAGGGAGAAATGAGCTTAGTGCTAAGGCAGAAAACCATGGATTACAGTGAGTTCAATAAAATTCGCCTAACCATTGCTAACCGTGAAATGTAATTTGACCAACGGGCTGCCTGTTAGCTCTTTTCTTTCTCACCTTAGCTTTTTAGCTCTGTACAGTCCGCCTCCGGAATATATCTGTGATTGCGACAATATAATCCCCGGTTTTGTCACTCTATATTCAAAGTTGTAACCATGATCGTTCGGCAACCCAGAGTTTGACCCCTATTTCGCGGTGTTTCAAGTACATTTCAGCCATTTTTACCCTATTTGGCACAAATTGGCCTTTTAAAAAAAACCCCTATTTTTCGCATTCCAGGTACACTTTTTGCAAACAAGGACCAGAAAGGAAAAAAACACCCCTTTTTCAATTTTGGGTAGAGGTCTACAAGCTCAAAAGCACCTCTTTTTTCAATTTCGGGTATACAAGCTCATGAAAGCAACCCTTTTTTTCGAAATCGCCAACATGCTAAAAAATGGCCTTTTAAAAAAAACCCCTATTTTTCGCATTCCAGGTACACTTTTTGCAAACAAGGACCAGAAAGGAAAAAAACACCCCTTTTTCAATTTTGGGTAGAGGTCTACAAGCTCAAAAGCACCTCTTTTTTCAATTTCGGGTATACAAGCTCATGAAAGCAACCCTTTTTTTCGAAATCGCCAACATGCTAAAAAAAATATCCCTTTTTACGCGAAATTTCGAACGATCATGCGTACACGAAGTAAATACAGAGTGACAACACCGGGATATAACCATGATAGTCAGAATGGATCGCTGAGTGTGTTCGATTAGAATCGTAATCACGGGAGTATACTGAGGAAGAAGGGAGTTAGAGATCTAGAAAAGGCAAAGAAAAGAGCTGTTGTTCGCTGTGATTAAAGGCTACACAAGCTAACACAACAGGCTACCATGTGAAAATTATTTTCTTGCCGGTTGTTCTTTCAAACATTTATCATGTTTAGATTGTGGTGTAAAGACACATTGCTTAGGCTTGAGAATTACAATTCCAAGCGTGATTCTGAATAATAAATTAAGGTATAGTCATCACTTCCCAATGTAAATAGAACAGTAAAAGATTATTTGATTGCTGGGTTTAACATCCTCATCCCCTAAAAAGTGTTTCATTTCAATTCGGTTACTTAGTAAATTATAAGCATCTTTAATCAAAATGTAATGACACACTCTCAAGGGAAAATAGTTCAAAATTTTTTCTTGTCCCATATTTGCAATCTTGAAAGGCTCTTCAAAGAACCATTACAGGTTCTCTGAAGGATTCTAAAGAGGTCTTTAGAACGAATATTGGTTGTACAAGAACCTTTTGGGGTTCTTGAAAATATCAAGAACCCTTCATAGAACCCCCTTTCTGTAGGGTTCTAAATACAGGACAAAGATTACTCTTTATAGTTTCACGTTTTTTTAAGAGTGTATGCTAATGGTACATATATTTGCACAGCAGGATCTTTTCATGACCTAATCAGGGGCGGTATCGGTAAAATTCCTTCCACCACTTCACAGAATGTCATGGATTTTTTTCCGCTGCACGCCATATGTTTTATCATTGTTATTGGCATAAGACGAATTGGCTTTTTTTTAGTCTCTTGTCAAATCACTTTTTTCCACTTTTTA
Organism: Echinometra lucunter; assembly: GCA_029962745.1. Taxonomy (NCBI): domain Eukaryota; kingdom Metazoa; phylum Echinodermata; class Echinoidea; order Camarodonta; family Echinometridae; genus Echinometra; species Echinometra lucunter. The sequence goes on from CM057168.1 coordinate 12,700,104, forward strand.
TTTTTTCTTTCAAATTATAAATATTAAGCTCTGCCGAGTCTCTCCAGTCCACCAGTTAAAAAAAGCATTGGGACCAATTTCGCAACAATTCAGTGGCAAAGACGACACACTGTTAACTACCCCATATGTGGGTACGGAATTGATAAGAGGTGTCTCAGAGATGATAGCCAATCTTGGGCGACTGTTGGATTTTTGTCAATGGAGCCAGGTTCCGAGTCCAATAGGGAACTTCTCCTCAACCTAACTCACCTGGAACCCGCTACTGAGTACCAGGTCTCAGTAAGGCCAATCCTCTGCGATGGTGCATTGGCAAAAGGTCCTGGAGCAGAACCTGTACTTGATCTAACAACTTCACCCATCGGTAAGTTGTTGTTTTTTTTAAGTCAAAGAGCTGGCTCTTGTCCATCATACCGGGGCGTACATTTTGGTGTCAAAATCCTTTCCAAGAGGCTCTTTGATCTCCTACTTGTCTTTTATATTTTCGTTATGTGATAAAGAAATGGAAAGGCTCATAAATTGTTTTCATCTCTATCTGAGCTTGTCCTCATCTACAGTTTTAAACAGTTGGAGCTTCAACGGGGTGTCCCTTCATTTTCTTGAGTGCTAAAAGCAAAGCAAACCGTTGAGAAGATGATCCTCAGTGGACGAACGCATTGAACTAAAGTGAATGTCTCCTGTTAAACACTTTCTTACTTTCTTATTACTTATTTCGGCAGCTTCACCAACTTTGTCTGAAGCCCCTGAAAATACCAGCCTGACCTCATCAAGCGTGACTGTCCGGTGGACTGGTCAATATGAAGGGGACGGCCCTATCTGTGGGTATGTGATCTCCATCAGGGTCAACGGAGACGAGGAGCGTTGGCACAGTGTCGGTTTCGTGCCGGTCAATGCTGACCTCAAGTGTAGTATTGATCACTTAGAGGCTAACACGGCTTACCAGGTCGCTGTTTCCCTGATAAACTGTTTTTCCCCTCGCAAAGGGCCACTGGAACCGGTACTGCAGATAAAGACGCTTCCCATCGGTAAGATCATCTTTCCAACATATTTCACTTTTAAAAATATGCTGCGGCAAATCAGGTTCTAGATGAATGGACTACAGGTGGAACAGCCATTAGCAATTAAAAAATTGTATTCTCCATTTTGTTATTCACTTATTTCGACAGCTTTTCCAACTTTGTCTGAAGCCCCTGAAAATACCAGCCTGACCTCATCAAGCTTGACTTTCCGCTGGACTAGTCAATATGAAGGGGACGGCCCTATCTGTGGGTATGTGATCTCCATCAGGGTCAACGGAGACGAGGAGCGTTGGCACAGTGTCGGTTTCGTGCCGGTCAATGCTGACCTCGAGTGTAGTATTGACCACTTAGAGGCTAACACAGCTTACCAGGTCGCTGTTTCCCTGATAAACTGTTTTTCCCCTCGCGAAGGGCCACTGGAACCGGTACTGCAGATAAAGACGCTTCCCATCGGTAAGATCATCTTTCCAAAATATTTCAATTTTAAAATTATGCTGCGGCAAATCAGGTTCTAGATGAATGGACTACAGGTGGAACAGCCATTAGCAATTCAAACATTGTATTCTCCATTTTGTTATTCACTTATTTCGACAGCTTTACCAACTTTGTCTGAAGCCCCTGAAAATACCAGCCTGACCTCATCAAGCGTGACTGTCCGCTGGACTGGCCAATATGAAGGGGACGGCCCTATCTGTGGGTATGTAATCTCCATCAGGGTCAACGGAGACGAGGAGCCTTGGCACAGTGTCGGTTTCGTGCCGGTCAATGCTGACCTCGAGTGTAGTATTGACCACTTAGAGGCTAACACAGCTTACCAGGTCGCTGTTTCCCTGATAAACTGTTTTTCCCCTCGCGAAGGGCCACTGGAACCGGTACTGCAGATAAAGACGCTTCCCATCGGTAAGATCATCTTTCCAAAATATTTCAATTTTAAAATTATGCTGCGGCAAATCAGGTTCTAGATGAATGGACTACAGGTGGAACAGCCATTAGCAATTCAAACATTGTATTCTCATTTTGTTATTCACTTATTTTGACAGCTTTACCAACTTTGTCTGAAGCCCCTGAAAATACCAGCCTGACCTCATCAAGCGTGACTGTCCGCTGGACTGGCCAATATGAAGGGGACGGCCCTATCTGTGGGTATGTAATCTCCATCAGGGTCAACGGAGACGAGGAGCCTTGGCACAGTGTCGGTTTCGTGCCGGTCAATGCTGACCTCGAGTGTAGTATTGACCACTTAGAGGCTAACACAGCTTACCAGGTCGCTGTTTCCCTGATAAACTGTTTTTCTCCTCGCGAAGGGCCACTGGAACCGGTACTGCAGATAAAGACGCTTCCCATCGGTAAGATCATCTTAAAAACAGTTACCTCTGACATTTTTACCTCTGATATTTTACCTCTGACATTTTTATCTCTGACATTTTTCCTCTGACATTTTTACCACTGACGTTTTTACCTCTGACATTATTACCTCTGACATTTTTACCTCTGGCATTTTTTTCCTCCAACATTTTCACCTCTGACATTTTTTCCTCCGACATTTTTACCTCTGACATTTTTACCTCTGCCATTTTTCCTCCGACATTTTTACCTCTGACGTTTTTACCTCTGACATTTTTACCTCTGACATTATACCTCTCACATTTTTACCTCTGACATTTTTACGTGGCATCTGTATTTTAGCCTTTTGCAAAAAAAATAAGAATCATCGCTTCGAATTTTTCCAAGCAATGAATTTTTGTTAACTTGTCCAGTCAAAGCTTCACCTATGCAATATTGAAAATAGTTTCAGATTTTTAAAGCAATGAATATCTATTATAAGTATGCACCAACTTCCATGATAATTATGTTTGGGTAGAGACCCTGAATGGGAATCATCTTAGGGGAGAGGGCAGTGGAACACAATTTTAATCCAAATTTCATATGAACGTTGTCCTATAAAACCTGGAGTCCACTAGGGCACGGACAAGACGCGGAAAGCAAATCTAGTAAATCCGCTTTCATTCAGCAACCTCTCCGCATATTCTTGAAATATTCCGCTCTTAACCATTCCTAATTACTTCCCTTCGTTTCCGCACTTTCCGGACAGGACAAAATTTCCGCATCCAAATTTTGGTCGAGACCAAAATTTGGATGCGGAAATGAACTACTGTACACCTTCGGCAATTTATCTGAATTGTCCTGCAGGCATCCGCAGGACATCCCGCCTTTCTTTAACACTTCCGCAAACGCTCCTGAAAGTCTCCGCGACGAAGACTGCTACGCGAAGGCAAGCATAAGCCAGGCGGAATGTTTCAGGAAAGCTCGGAGCCGATTAGGAGAGTGCAGGAAGCGGCTGCGGACATTGCGATCATGACACGGTAGGGTCAACAGGTTGCTGCCCAAATAGCATCAAATTCGGAAGATAGGTTAAACATTTAAAGACTTATATTGTCATGACTGTAATTTGATGATGGAATAACACTTCTACCATGAAAAAAGCCGGTGTATATTTTTCCTTCCTCGCTGCGCTCGATCGTATGATATTTAGATACAGGCTGGTCGGGGAAAGCAAACGAATTCGGCCAGCGAGGCAACCGAAACTTAAATTCAGATTATCTTATAGGCCCACAATATATTTCGATAACGAATTATAATTTTTAACCTGGAAAAAAGTGTACATTTTTCCTGGCTTGATGCACTTCCTCGTATCATATTAAGATACAGGATGGTTTCGGACCGTAAACAAATTGGGCGAGTGAATATTTTCAAATATATTTTAGGTCCGTGCATTTGGATGAAGAGTATCGTCAAAAGAGCAGTGGCGGCAAAACGGGGGGGGGGGGCATTTGCCCCCCCCCCCACTCAGAAGCTCTGCCCCCCCCCCAGTTGCCCCCCCCCGAAATTTTGAGGACTGAAGTAACAGTAATTTGTAAATAAGTAGATGTTGTCATAAGCATCATATTCAAGCTGTGAAGTGCTCTAAAATACCATTTTCCGCTCTTCAAAACTTCGATTGAAAACAAAAAAAGTGGTTATTTTTGGCTCGCTCGTCATATCTTTAAATTTCTTTTCTAAAATGCGATTAAAAACAAGAAAAGTAGCCAATTTTGGCTCGCTCGCTCGTCTTATTTCAGAATATTTATTCGAAAATGCGATTAAAAACCAAAAAAAAGCGGTTATTTTTTGTTTGCTCGCTTCGCTCGCTCGCAAAATTGATATTAAAATGTGTGTAAGAGGAAAAAAATCCAAAAATTCAATTACCCCCCCCCCCCCCACTCCTCAAAGTGGACTTACGCTGGCGACTAAAACTCACGCTTCACGCTTGATTTTTCCATACACGCAAAAAAAAAATTTGACTGCCCCTGCCCCACCCCATTTTCTTTTGCCCTCCATTTGCCCCCCCCCCCCCCCACTTTAACAATCCTTGTGCCGCCACTGCAAAAGAGTGTGTTTTTCCTCGCTCGCTTCACTTGCTCGTGATATTTCGAAACAGGGTAATACTGAATCAGCGAGGTGCGAAAATAGAGTCATATTTGGCAGTGAGGTAACCAAGTATATCATGGAGATATCCTATACGATACATACAGTGTATTTTCATGACAAAATAACATCTTTTTATGTCTTTCATAACAAAACGTATTTCATGCTTGCTCAATTTGCTCGCTTGCAAAATTTTAGAGGGGTGGTTCATAATCTAGAATGAGCCCCCCCCCCCCCGAAAGAAAACGATTCGCAGCCTCTAAATAGGAATAAAGATGTGCAACTGCGATATTGTTTGAAAATAAACTCTTGTGGTTTGCGGAAGGGGGTAGATTAGACTACAGAATGCAGCATAACTTTCGGACAATTTAATCCTTACACCCCGAACAATTAAAAATGTTCTAGCAGTACCCCTGTCTCTATGCTCCTTTGCTTAGTCGATCCATGTTTGACCCCCTTGTTGAATAATTCTGGCTGCGCCAGTGCATATGAGAACAACATGAAGTCGGCACCAAATTTATAACCTTGCATTATTTCCTCATGTTTTCCGCATATCTTCATGGTTGTCGGAAGGTCTTCCTGAATGTCTTCGTCCGTGATTTTGCCCTTCTTGGTGTGATCCTAGATGTGTCCGCACTGTCCTGCTACGTTCAGCTTTCCGCGGCATTTCGTGCCCTTTCCGATTGACTCCTAGGACATTCCCAAGTATGTCTGCAGTCAATAAGCAGAGATTCTTAGTAATGTCCTAGGAAACCATGATGTGCTCACCTTTTCCCAGACTGACGCGGACAGAATGCCGAAATGACATAATTGCTTCCGTAACCCTTCCTAATCTTATCGGCTTTCTAGTGGACGCCAGACCAAACATGAACAACCACGTGCTCACATTTTACTAGAGGTTACATTTTAACCCGGTGACTCCTGGTTCCTGTAGGCAATGGGTTAACTGGAAACCTTGTTATCGTTCTTGGGGAAGTGTGGGTAGCACTTAATCTCTAAGGCCGTCGGTTTGTTTTTTTTCATGTTTTTTTTCTCAATCAGAAGCAAGGACCACCAAACCATGGACATCTGAATCCATGTCCACCATGCCGCAGATACCTGCAGTGGTTCAGAACAGTACCACCGAATGTCTAATGGACAACTCTTGCAAGACGTACATATATTGGATTTCTGCTGTTCTTGTGCTGACGCTGATCGTCCTTGTTCTTTGGTACGTGTTTTCGAGTATTCAAGTGGCGCATTAATTTCTTTTGGAAAGAGAGAGGCGGTCGATGTGTTTTCTTATTATGTTTCTTTGGGGTTTTATGTTTGTTTCTTTATTTCATGGGGGGAGTAGGGTCATCAGTACAGGGAGAATCAGTACAATGTATTTGAAGAGCTTTCAACCAAAAGGCGCTAGATCCATTCGAATGATTTCGAGAAAATCAATGATTTTTAATTACACGCATTTCTCTCCATTTAGTCATCAAGCCTAAACTACAAGTGAAAGAACTATTACTATGGGTCATAACAAGGGATGTTAGAAAATCCTGCATACAGCATGTATTTTATATAATTTTTCATATTTGATTATTTTTTTGGATTTGGCGCCTTTTGGCAGAAATCCGTTTGAGGTCACTTTTGACTTGTTCAGTGACTTGCAGCAAGAACGATGAAAAAAATTTTAAAATGAGTGCTTTGGAACAGAAATTTGAGTGTAAAAATGGAAGTCTATTTCATGGCACTTACCCCATTCACATAATATTTTGAGTACCAGATGAATACCACCAAATACCACCTTTACAGAAATGCGCCAAAAGCCTCGTTCATTCACTATTTCAATCCCACATGACAAGCAGACAGTGTAAAAAAAATCCTTTCATGTCACGTAGGAAAAAAACACAATTCATCTTCTCCTGAATCGCATTTAGATAACTAGCATACCTTACAAAGTAAATGTACATTGAAATGAAAACAAGCTTGATCTTGAACTAGCTTTAGGGTTATCTGTAACTTCAGCAAGCTCATCCATAATTGCATTGCGACAGAATAGTGTGAATTACAGTAATGCGGTGTTTTGGTCAGCACATAAACAAGGAAAACATTCAATGAAATATGGAAAACATAAACACGATGCACACTGATTCTGGCTTTCTGCATGTGCAATGCTAATTATGTCCTTCATTCTGATTGGTCAAAATACCAATGGCTGGCAGACTTGGGCCAATCAGAGTAAAGAATAGAGAAAGTAAAATAAGCGCCTTTTGGTTGAAAGCATAAATTTTACATCAATTTCTTTCATATTTTCTGAAATAAATTTAAGAAAATTGGATACACATGACAGAGGTCGATTCAAATCATGAAAAACATGCAACTTGGTGAAAAAATGGGTTTAGCGCCTTTAGGTTGCAAGCTCTTCATTTGTAGGAGTTAGGATTTTTTATGGGGTGCATTTCCCTTCCACATTCTGAAAGGGAAGATTTACCAGCAGGTTTATTCTATAGTTTCCAGTATACAAATCGGGTGAATTGCCACTTGGTCAACTCCCACTTTGTCTTACGTCTCATCCCACATGGTCTAATCCCATTTCGTCTATAACCAGTTCGTCTAATAACCATTTTGTCTAATTGCCATTTAGCCCATTTACCATTTCATTTAATTGCCAGTTAGGCTATGCCCTTTGGTCTAACACCACTTACTAGTAGTCTGTCTGGTAATAGACCAAGTGATACTTAGACAAAATGGGGAAAACTAAGTAGACGAAGTGGCAATTAGACTATTTGATCATTACACAAAATGACAATTAGCCCAAGTGGGTATTAAACAAAGTGATGATTGGACCAAATTGATAGTAGACCAAATTGATAGTAGACCAAATGGGTTTAGCCTTCGTGGTGTTAGATGATATGAGAATTAGACTAACCACTTTAACAAGTGGTCTAAGACCAAGTGGCTATAAACCTACAAATAGTACATACAGGTCATCAAGGGGTTCTTAGATAGCTATATTGGAAGTGGATTATTATGCAGATCCTTTGTGGAAAATATGTTGTCTATTGATTCATGTTATTGTGTCAGTATAAACACATGTGGCACGCATGCTATTTTGCCTTTGTGGGCTCATCGGCCCACAATCATGGTGACAATGGAGTATATTGTGGCACATATTGTGGCACATGATACTGTGGTCCTTTGAGGCACAGGCAAGTAGTATGTCTACATAACTTAGAGGATCTTCAGGTATGAGGCGACATTGTGGCGCCACAAAATTTTTAGTGTTCAGATATGGCGCGACATTTTGGCGCCACTTATGTCTATGAACATGAGGCGCCACAATATTGCCTCATATCTGAACGCCCCTTAACGAACAATTCCATGAATTCTTTTCTTACAATTGTTTACAGCTTTTTTCTGTACAAGACGTGCAAGAGGCGGCGGGATAGTGAGCAGAAGCGGACGAATTTCCCCGGTAACCACGATTCTGATAATGTATACACAGATATTGGTAATATCACCAACGATGCTGAGTATGAAGAGATTGAAAAACCTGCCATAACCGATGGAACAACGGACCAAGAGGTTGAAGTTATGAAACATGAAGAGGATTAATCATTGATGCATTCGAAAATTAATGTAATGAATCAGACACAAATGTTGATTACAGGCAAACAATTTACCTTGGCATACACTAAGAATAAAAGGTTCAGTTTTGCACCCTTTAAATGCAACACTGGGATGTCCTTTATAGGTACAACTTTGCATCTAGAGAAACATTATGCACCATTAAGGGTGCAGTGAACTATATTTTGCCCCTTAAGGGTGCAGGGTTGTACCCTTTAGGGAAGGTGCAACTTTGCACCCTTTCGAATGCAACCATTTCTGCATCCTTAAAGGTACACGGTTACACCATTAATGGGTGCAGACGGGTAAAAACAAGTACAAGTACAAAAGGGTTCATCTTTGCACCTTTTCCATGTAAGGGTGCAATATTGCACCCCAAAAGGTGGTGTATTTGTTGCCTTTAGGGTGCAAAATTGAACCTTCATTCTAAGTGTGTAATTTGCTCTCCCAGCCTAAGCCGAGAAGTGGATACTCTTGACGAACTACGAACCTCAATCCAGTATAATGCTCTTCTATATTCTACAAGCATAGTGTGTATGATTCAAGAAAGATCTGAAACATATTATAGCTGACCAGTTAGTTATCTTACATAAGTGTAAGCATACCTCTTCTCTCTCTCTCTATTTCTCTCTCTCTCTCTTTCTCTCTCTCTCTCTCTCTCTCTTTTATATAATGTAAATATTTCTCCCATTTATCATGTTTACCCTACCCCTGTTTTATTAGGGTACAACAGTAATTTTTTTCCAAAAAAGGGGGGAAATTTTTATATTCGGACCCCCAAATTCATATAAAAATGAGTATAAACCCCTGCATGATTGATATGATCTTTTAGAGAATTTAATGCTCTGTAATTTGAGACAGAAAATGTGATGATTGAGCAATCCCATCACATGTTACGTCATTTTTAGCAAAAACCTGTTAATTTCACCATGGAAACTGATTTTTTACCACTATGGGACACTCTTTGACCTTTTAAGGCGGCGTCCACTAGAGCGCCGACAAGACTAGGAAGGGATGCGGAAGCAAATTATGTCATTTCGGCATTCCGTCCGCGTCAGGCGGAGGAAAAAGTGAGCCCATCATGGTTTCCTAGGACATTCCTAAGAATCTCTGCTCATAGACTGCAGATATACTTGGGAGTATCCTAGGAGTCAATCGGGAAGGGCGCGAAATGCCGCGGAAAAAAGCTGATCGTAGCAGGACAGCGTGGACACATCTAGGATCACACCAAGAGGGGCAAAATCAAGGAAGAGGACAATCAGGAAGACCTGCCGATAACCGTGAAGACATGCGGAAAACATGAGGAAATAATGCAAGGTTATAAATTTGGTGCCGACTCCATTTTATTCAACAGAATTATTCAACAAGGGGGTCAAACATGGGGGTCAAACATTCCGCTTGGCTTCTGCTTGCCTTCGCGTAGCTATCCGCATCGCAGAGGCTTTCATGAGCGTTTGCGGAAGGATTAAAGAAAGGCGGGATGTCCTGACGATGTCCGGACGACAATACGGACAAGTTGCTGAAGGTGTCGGGAAGTTCATTTCCGCATCGAAATTTTGGTCTCGATGAGTGTCGACCAAAATTTCGACGCGGAAATTTGCTCTCTCCCGAAGGTGCGGAAACGCTAGGAAGTGTTTAGGAATGGTAAGGACATTGAACGGAATCTTTCAGGAATATGCGGAGAGGTTGCCAAATGACTGCAGATTGACTAATCCTGCATTCCGCGTCTTGTCCGCGCCCTAGTGGACGCCTGGTCTTAAAAATGCATTTTTTAATTCTACAGGCAAAACTGGTCAAATTAGGATTAATTTTAAAAAATATACTTTTCGGGTGCATGTGGACCCCCCTCTCCTACTAGACTATATTAACTATTGAATGTAATCTATTTTTTTCTTTTACTGTGTCTTTACATTTTACATTTTTCCTATTTTATGGACCCCTTTGTTAGTCAGTACCACTTTCGACTTTCCACCAACGAGAAATTGGTGCATTCCCGTGGATGGTCAGCTCCGATGGTAGAGGGAGAATGCGATGAGTCGATAGCACACCGCAATATTATCGGTGATCGAACGAAACCTAGTGGGTCTTTTTTTTTTTTTTCTTCTTCTTCTTCTTCTTCTTCTTCTTCTTCTTCATCATCATCATCTTCTTCTTTTTTCTTTTTGGAGCGGGCCAAATTCAGGTTGCTTGTGGATTATACATCATGTGCATGCGCGTCGTGGATATAAACGAATTTGTTGAAATAACAACAGGGCAATGAAATCGATTTTGCGCTTGATTCTCTCTCTCTCTCTCTCTCTATCTATCTATCTTTCATGACGAGCATAAATTAATGATGTATTTTATTAACGTGCTATAATATTGGAAGTGTTTCAAGATCTGAACAAAAAAAAGAAGAAAAAGAAGAAGAAACTAAAGAGTTAAGGAGGAAAGAGCAGTCGAGAAGGACAAGGATTGAAACAAAAGAAGATCGAAGGATCAAGGATAATTAGAAGGTTGAGCATAAATACGAGCAGCCGAGGAAATTACAATGGAAAGATTGTTACGAGATATTTAATGATGGAAAGGAACCCAAGAGAGAGAGAGAGAGAGAGAGAGAGAGAGAGAGAGAGAGATGGAGAGGGAGGGAGGGGGTCGATAAATTCTATATGATAGGATATATTCAGAAGACATAAATTATATGTGCATCATATTTGAACTTAAGTATTTGTCCCACCTTAAAAAAGACATCCATTTCGACTGGAGCTGCATCATAGCATAACAAATCTACATTGATTCTTTGAAGTCATATTCCATTACTTACTTTTTTGCGGTATTGCCACGGCCACGGCACACGTGTGTAAAGATAAAGTTGTATATAAATTGCACTTGGTCAAGGTATATCCAACATAGAATTGTATACTTCTAGTTCTATTGGAGTTATATGACTCTGAAGGAAGTGGTTGAGATGATGGCCACGTTTGCATAACAGTCATGTGTGTATACTGTATAAATCATGAACACGGTAAAATGCAGAGCCAAAGGGCTATGGCTGGGCCCCTCAAGGGAGAGTACATTCCTGTTTCAGAATTATGCCATCTAAATGTAGATAATATATTTTACTACACTGTACAGCACCAGTCTGCCAGTAAAAAAAAATGAAAAATGAATAAAATATACCAGCTGCTTATTTATAGGCTTATCTGTGCAGACGGGCACATAAATAGATGCCTCCCAATGAACTAAAGTATAATCTTCCAGTTACCCAGTCACACTGACATCACAGTTTACACAGCACGTAACCCACATCAAATCTTGAAAGAAAATAAGTAAGCATTCGTAATAAATTTTCACGAGGTAGTATGTATATAAATTTGTAATGTGTCTCAACCAAATTATAACTTTGTATACTACCATATACTATCATAACTGGCCAGTAGGTCCTTTCTGCCTCCAGCCTATGAAAGTCGCAGAGTCATTCGCTCTAGTTTATCAATGCCACTCCATGCCACCTCCTTGCCTGCTATCAAACATGTCGAAACATGTCAACTGGACAGAAGTTTAACTCCAACTGTTGTCCGCTTGTGGAACTCCTTTCCCGACCATGTTGTAAGAAACATTTTCAGTTAATGGACTTCAGGCATTTATATTCAGAGTACATACCTACTTGGCATTAATGTGACATGATTTTGTTTAGAATCGGTAACATTTTGTTCCAAAGAATTGTGATAATTTGTTCGTTTTAATCTAATATTGCATGTATATATTTAGTTATTAAGAGTAGCAGCGAAACATTGGATTGTCCCACCTGAGCTCCGACTCTCTGTGTAAGAGTCTGCTGCTCGGCGCATTTAATGATTCCATAAATGTCTAGTGAGGCTAATGTTCAATTTTGCATCCTGTATACAGCTCTTTTTTTAAAATCACCTAGAGATATCTATACCCGTGTTTCGTAAAGTACTACCATGTGATTTGTGTATTGTCTTCTTTCATGATATCTGTGTTTTGAAAAATATTGTGAAAATATAATGTGGAGCAATGTGAAGTAAAGATTTTCAACATCAAAGTTCCTTCCATCTTAATTGTTTGATTATTTCTTTTGTGTATAAGGAATTATAGTATAATGAATCATTGTCCAAATCATTGTGGGATTGTGAATTAGATGTGAATACATGAGTTTTCTTCATTAGAGGTTGATCAAATAGATGTAAATGTTTCACAAAAAATGATCATGCACTTCTTGGTTACTAGTTTATAATATAATATGTACATATACCCATATGAAGGTTGGTGAATAGGAGCTAGGGGTAAAGACTATACTGATGTCTTCATGTAGAGTGTAAGGGGAATAAAAGAAGCTTTACATTATGTGCTGTGTGTAGGAGGGGGGGGGGGGGTCAAACAAGGAACATGGACCATGTTGAACTTGGAGACAAAGAGAATTGGTGGGGATACTTGGCCAAACAACATTAAATAAAGTAAAGGTGTATTAGTACTCAAGGGTGACATATAGTCCCTGTTTGTATATAGATATTTTAGCAATTAGATATAGAATTAGAGTGAAATATGTGATTGTAGTAACAATGTCCTATGTGGATATGAGTAGAACATGGGTTTGAATGTGTGATTTTAATGTAAATTCAATAAGGGAAGGTGGATAATTTAAAGGTCAGTGTGATTCGGTCAAGCACTTCCCTTTGTGATGTAGTTATGTGTTTGACCATGTGCCTCAAGTTATGTGCTGACCTTTGAGGAAGGTAGACAGTAAACATCATCGCAAGGAAGCAGACTTATTTTGCAAATTCGGGTTGAATGACCAGTCGTAACAGCAGATTGTGTTGGAAGTAGTCTTGGGAGCAGCATAAACCATTGTCTGGCTTTAGGTAAGTCAGGATGGCTGAGCTAAATGAATAATAATAACATGAATTCTTTATATATGTATATATATATATATATCAACTGTTTCTATTTGCATTTTGATATTGGTTAGTTAAATCAGTATGGTTAGCGTAACTCTAAGTGTGAATATGTGCTGTAGAATATAGAATCGTTATTAAATCATATTCACCATAAGCCGTTAGAAAATAATTGTGCACGATTTGTTTATACACGATTGATTCAGTACTGTGATGTTGATACTAATATGATTCAAATAATGACCTTCATTGTTGATTGATGCACAAGATGTTCTTACACGCTATCGGAGACTTCTGTAAATGACTCCACTTAACTGATGTAAGCATGTTATGACGTTTTGTTTAAATAATTGCCTTTATAGTTATTAATCATATGTGTGAGTTCAGAGCATAATTAGAATACAAAGAAAGATAATCAGTTTGTTTCCTAATGATGTACATGTACATTAAGAATAGTACCTATAAGTGTTTCCTCTATTTCTCTTTTGTATTTACATGGGGTTTTTTCTGTGTTTGTACTACACTTCTTCATTAATTGGGTGATACTTCTTGCGTGGTTCTAGTCTTCTGTTGTGTGAGAGTGCATCCTGACAAATGCTGTAAACTACAAGACCAGACTACGACATATTAATTTTATCCTTTTTTATCTTCATGATGCACAGCAGACAATAGCATGATTCGTTATATGCACACTTACCCTCTGTCATAATGCAATTTGGGGGTGTTTCATAAAGCTGCTCGTAAAGTTACGAATGACTTTACGAACGACTTGAATATGAAGTGCCCAATGGGATGCCCAAAGTTTTTCCTGACGTTTTGACAAAGTGCGACTGCATTTCCCATAATCTCAGTTAAAATTGTGGGAAAAAAAAACACACTTCCAATAAAGATGTTTGTAAACAATAGTAATGTTGATCTACGTATGCATATTTCATCTATAGCTATTGCGATTTATGGTGACTTAAAATCCCATTTGGCTTGCCATATCAAAGACGTTCGTAAAGTCCTTCGTAACTTTACGAACAGCTTTATGTAACAGGCCCTGTTGGCATAATATGTTATTTTCGTGCATTAATTTCAAAGTAGAGCATTTCGTTACTTGCCCGGCAGCGATTTTTCCCCCCACGAGAGTTCTGGGCCCCATAATGGGTGTCTCAGATGTAAGAGTAGCAATGAATCCTTGTATAAATCTCTTAAGCCCGGCGCACACTGCTCGATCTGACTGCGATCCGATTTTGGAAAAAAAAATTGTTATAGCGTTTGATATGAACATTCAAACATGTAAAATCTTCATGATCAGAGTTCCGAATAGTCGTATGAACACTGAAAATCGAAATTCCGAGCCTCCCTGCGTGAATAAAAGCGAATTCAATTCCAAATCGTAGTGACGTCTTGGCAGTCTTGCGATCGGCTATGATTTGATGCCGATTTGGCCTTAACGCCGACCAATCAGCTTGCAGTTTATCAAAATTTCGATTTTTAGTATTCGTATCAGCATTATTAAGAAATTCAAATAAGATGATTTTACTTTTTTAAACTTTCATATTCAATGCAAAATGTCATTTGTTCGAAATGAAAATCGGGTCGCAGTCGGACTATAGTGTGCGTTGGGCTTTAGAGAAAGCTTGCTCTGCATTGGCTTCTAGAGGCTCAGCAGCATGGTTAGTAGAGTGGGCGCGGTCTCCGGTTCGATTTCTAATCTCAGCTTTGCTTTATTTTTGCTGTAATAATTGATATCAACGGCGTTTATTCCGTCAGAAATAGTTAAAGTATCACAGCTATTCTTGAATGCAGTCGCCGATACTGATTGGCGTCCGGAACTCACGTGGAGAAAAAAAAAATTATGCTGTCCGACAAAGGGAAACGAGCATCGAATTTTTATCTGGCAGACTCAAGCTAGGGAACGAAGAGAATGAGCTCAAATATTGAGATATTTTATGATGAATAAATACTTTTAAAAATATGTACCAGATTTATTCTTGAAGGTTAAATCAGATCAGTTCACATCTCACATTTCAACAGATAATGTAAACTTAGTAATGAACCTTAAAATGCAATTTTCTCAAAAAATTGGTTTTGCATGGAATTGGTGCTCTCGTTCCCTTTTGCTGGGCAACCGACGAGGAGTTGTGTAAACGCATTTTTTATGTCAGTGAGCTGTGTTTAAAGTAGACCTACCATTATTATTATTTTTTTTTTCAAATGCATTATGGTTATTATTATAATTATCAGTGGAATCGTTTGTCTTATCCATCTGTAATGTTTTGAAGTAGTAAGCCTAGTACACTTATCTGCGTATAATTGCACATTTTATGCCCATTTTTATGTCATTCTCATGTATTTTTTTTTAAATAAAGTAAGTAGATTAAGGAAACTTTTAATAGTTTTTTGAAGTCTTTATTTCATGTGACTGTACCGCTTAAGACCGACAGCAAGTCAGACCAACATCGTTGGCCTATAACTGTCTTTTTGGTAATTCTTCTGAGAGCTCACCTGGGGAGCGTTTCAGGAAGAGTATTGTCAGTGATTTTCACTGACAACTGTTATAAGCTACTCAAAAACCTCGCATCTAATTGGCTGAGAGCAAATTAGTCAGTGAAAATCACTGACGAGACTCTTCATGAAACGCTCCCCAGATCGACGGCAAACAAGTCCGCCGTTTTCATCTTCCCATATATATATAAGCCTAAGGCCACCGCTCACGATCGTCTGCGGCCCGATTTCGGAAGAAATTGCACTTTGCTTTAAATATTAAATTTCGAAAAAGTAAAATTACCCTATCAGAGGTCCGGAATAATGGAAGAAGTCTGAAAATGAAATTCTTGCTTAGTGCGCAGTCTCAGTAAATTTGACAAAATGGGCTTCGCAGACAATCACAAGAATAATCTGTCTTTACTATACGATTCGCGATTGATTTCGCTTTTTCTTCGAAGAGGACACCACGCAAGTGGTTAGAATTAGTTTTTTCAGAGGCGGCCCCAGGGTATTTTGATGGAGGGGGAGCAAAATGACCCACATGTGAGTTTATTTAAGTTTTAAATGAACACAATGGGCTATATTACATGCCCTTGACCTGTAATCCCCAATTATCATACTTTTTGTTCTTGTTCTTGATTTATTATTTTGAATCATTGGGCGGCCGCCCCTCCTCCCGCCTCTGTTTTGTAGCGCCACCCGAGTCTTTCAGTCGTTTCAGGACTGACTGTGGATCGAGCTATTTATATGCACTCTCATTTTCTTAGACTTGAATTAGGATCAAACCCCAAATTCGACTACAAAATGAAATCTAATAGATTTAGAAATCAATCTTATATTGATTAGAGTTTATTAATCTAATTCAGGATTATTTTGTCCTTAATACTAAATAACCGACTCAGATTAATTTCAAATCTCAGAATATTAGAGTGTGCATGAGCGGATGGAAAAAGGGGGTGGGGGAAGGACTAGCCTTCTTGCCCATCTGACAAAAGACAAAAAAAAAATGATATGCACAAACTTGACAAGATGATGTTTGAAGGTTTGCATGATGGTACGGATATTCGTAGAAAGGGTTTACGGTTCACCATATGGTAAGTCCTAAAGGACTATAGATAACAAGGATAGAGATAGAGATGGAGGTGAAATAGAGAGGCGAGAAAGCAGGAAAGTTGGAGGGTAGAGTATCTTTCTGAAAACTGGGTGAAGTCCTAAAAAGGACTGTAAACAAGAAGAAGTGGGAGGATTGAGTTGGTGAAGAGATGAGGAGGCTTGATTCGGCGAGAGGTAAGAAGACTTGAGGCGGGCGAAGAAGGAGAAGGAGAGTCTTCCTACCTCTCGCCGACTCAAGCCTCCTCATCTCTTCACAAACTCAATCCTCCCACCTCTTCTGGTTTACAGTCCTTTTTAGGACTTCGCCCAGTTTTCAGAAAGATACTCTACCCTCCAACTTTCCTGCTTTCTCGCCTCTCTATTTCACCTCCATCTCTATCTCTATCCACTTTATCTATAGTCCTTTAGGACCTACCATTATGGTGAACCGTAAACCCTTTCTACGAACAAACTTGACAAATTTCTGTTCATTCATAATTCTACTTCCATGTGCCCTCCCCTACATTACACACATTTCTATCAACACAAGTTTTCTCCTTTCCACCTCTCCTCCGCCATGAAAACCTTTTGTCAAAGAATGTGCATTTATTGGTCCTCCTGAGCTAAAATAAAACATGATAAAACGATGTTTGATGCTGATTGCAGAAGTTTTGCTCGAACTTTTCGGAGACTAAAATCCGAGGGGTGAGACCCAACGTCACGGTCTAGAAGTCACCGCCCTCTTTTGACAAAGGAAGCAAGTGACATATCAACCAAATGTGAGATATTGCTATTTTCATATTTAACTCAGTGTTCTTCTTCCGGGCCAAATTTCATGGACACTCCTCCTGCTGAGAGATATGTTACGCAAGACATCATGGTATGCATTGACGTCAGTGTAATTGGCAGATACAGGCTGCTCTTTTATAGGAAATGTAATTTTTGTCACTTGCTTCCTGTCCGAAGTAGGGCAGTCATGTTTGTGAAGGTTTTCTCCGAGAGCAGCACGTAACTTAATGAAGAAATATTAAACAGAAATAAGGAAGAGAAACCTCCAGACAAAGTGCTCATAAAACAATGATGGAAGCATTCAACGTGACAATTCTTTAAAATAACCTTCTTGTACTGTATCCAAAAAATATAGATACTGTTCATGTGACATATCATTAAACAAATCTGTAATGAAACTAAAATATCCTTCATGACCATGACTGCATTAATCCAAGTAAGTGGGAATAGGCATTTTATGTCCACAATTAAAATGCTTTCGATTTAATTGTTCTATTTTTAATTGCCTGTATCATATTTATCATATTTATCTTCCACCTGAAGTGGTTTGGGTGTCGTAAACTACATCAAAATGTCTCCTATAAATTTACTGATGATATAGACCTCTGATTAATTCTCCTCGCTACCGGGGGCTAGCTGGTCTTGCCTAGAAATAAACCCTTTGACTACTGAATGTTTAAATTTCCATTCTTTGAAATAATCTTCTTGTACTGTATCCGAAAAATACGGATATCCTTCATGTGACATATCATTAAACAAATCTGTAATGAAACTGAAATTTCCTTCATGACCATGACTGCATTAATCCAAGTAAGTGGGAATAGGCATTTGACGTCCACAATTAAAATGCTTTCGGTTTAATTTGTCTATCTTTGAATTACCTGTATCATATTTATCATAGTTATCTTCCACCTGAAGTGGTTTGGGTGTCGTAAACCTACATCAAAATGTCTCCTATAAATGTACTGATGATATACACCTCTGATTAATTCTCCTCGCCACCAGGAGCTAGCTGGTTTTGCCTAGTAATAAACCCTTTGACTACTGAATGTTTAAATCTCCATAGACTAATATCATACGGACCAGCCGGTGTTCGAAGCCAGTGAGTTAAGATTTTTGGCCTATGGCTTAAGTTTCAGGTTTATAGACAGAAAGACAGGGCCAGTGATTAATGTTAAGGAGTAGGCGAATGGTGCGTGCGGGTGGGTGTGCCTGTCAACGCTTGCTTGTATATGTTTCACTTCGTGGGCCGGGAAATAGGTCAGACTGTTTTTTTGCAAACAGTCACACAACATTCACGTCTTAGTGCTAGCATCTTAAAAATCTTTCTTGGAGGATCAAACTGCTTTACATCAGATCGAAAGGTAAATATAAAACCATTATATTTTGTCAGGATGACGCCATCAAATTGATGTGTAGCTAAATAATTATTACACAATTAACCTTATTTTCAAAATGATAATAAAATTAATGTAAGGAATTTCATTTACCAAATCATTGGAAAGTAATGAAAGGGAATCATATCAACATGATCAAAGCACTCCGGCAGTGAAACTAGGGGAATAAGCCTACACTCTTATTTCAACGGTGTCAAATTTGACTCGGAATGGCGTCAGCTGGGAGTCAACTATATACCGAGTTAAAGTTAAAGTGAATCGGATCCCGAATTAATAATATTTGACTGGAATGGCGTGGCATCAGCTGAGAATCGACTCAATTCCGAGTCAAAGTAACTAGGAAAACGAGTCACTTTAACTCGGGAAAGAGCTAACTCCTAGCTGACACCATTCGGAGTCAAATTTTACACCGCAGAAATAAGAGTGTACACCAAGACTGGCTCAAAGTTGGCGTAATTTCGGCTACTTTGTTATATTCTACAGAGATTACGGCCACCATCATGTTATCTATCCAACCCTTTACCATGTTCACTGCCTGGCTTGATATCAACTATGACTGCCATTTGAAAGTATTACCCATTGCGTCAGCCTACTTTGGTGGTCTTAAACTAATTCTTTAATATCATTATATTTCAGAAATAAATCGGACATTATGGCTTGTAACCTCCGTCAATATCTGTTCCCGTTGGCCGTCTTTGTAGCCTGTCTTGTCTGTTCCCTCCAAACGTTACACGGAGGCGCAAAGCAGTCTCATCCGTGTAATCAAGACTTTGAATCAAAGATAGCTGACTGCAGTAGGAAGGGACTCAGAGCTGTCCCACGGTATCTTTTTGAGAATATCGAGCATCTTGATTTGAGTAGCAACCATGTAAAGTCTCTAATGAACTTCTCATTTGAACGATACCCTCGAATAACTAACTTGCTGCTTTTTGAAAACGACATCAGCGTGATAGAGGCAACGGCCTTTTATCCACTCAAGGATCTAACTTATTTAGATTTATCTTGGAATCCCAATCTTGTACTTCCAGAAACAAGAATGTTCATGTTTGCCAGGAGGTTGTCTCACCTCATTCTGGTCGGATGTAATCTGAAAGCGCTTCCGGACGACATCCTGAGGTGGATACCGAATACTGAAATATTAGACATGTTAGATCTTAGCTCCAACCAGTTTGTATCTGTGAACATCAGTTCATGCGGCAGCTTGTCAAAAGTATCCTTAATGAGTAATCAAATGGAACACTTAAAAGCGGAATCATTTACATTCGCATGTCCTGCTGAAACCTTAGACTTAAGCATTAACCCAATTAAAACAGTCGATCCTGACCTCTTAGCATCTCTACAAGTCCGGTCGATAGCGCTTGGAAGTTCCCCTATGACTCCTGAAATGATGAGTAACATTTCTATTGGGATAGCACATTCTAATATAAAACGGGTTTCAGTCAGGTATGCGAATTTGAGTGAATTGTCAAAAGAAATGTTCGCTCCGATGAGGAATCATTCCCTTGCAGTCCTTGATCTTTCGGGCAATGATGTTGATGTCTTATACCCTTTAGTGTTTTCGAGTTTAAAGCGAGTCAAGGAACTTATCCTAAGTGAAAACAGAGTCATCACAGTCGACCCAGAATTCTTCGAGGGCATGGAAAATTTGAGGATACTTAACTTCAATGCCAACGGAATACAAGAACTAAACCCCTATAACCATACATGGAGTGTGAACTTAGTCAAGTTGTTTTTGTCAGAAAATCTGTTGAAAAATATTTCTGCCTCTGCATTTTTTGGTTTGGAGAATTTAGCTTTCTTAGACCTAAGCTTCAATGAGCGCCTCGTTTCCCTTGAACTTGCATCTTTTTCGGGACTTAAACGCATTCAACACGTTGATTTGTCATATTGCAGAATAACTTATTTCGAATTCACCATTCCGACATTACAGTCTGTCTCTTGGACTTATATGCAAGAACCCGCTCCTTTGAGGCCATGGTCATTTAAGCACCTTCGATCCTTGAGGTTTATTGACCTGTCGGGTTCAGATATTTACATTTTTCATGTTTTTGATGTTATTTTACATACATCCCTTTTTGACGGGCTGATGGAGCTTAAAACGTTAAACCTTAGTAGAAATCCTAATCTTAGCATACTTGGGGTCATTCCGTCCGGGATATTCCAGCAACTCTTCAATTTGCAGAAACTTATATTAGACAACTGTGCTATTTCAGCCTTCGAACCACTTTTCTTCAATGATCTGAAATCACTTCAGCGGCTAAGTTTAAAGGGAAACTTGATACAGCAAATAAAGCAGGACTTGCTTGAAAGCATGGTCCAACTGGTGAACATAAACCTTGAAGGAAATATTTTAACATATTTTGACGAAGCATCGTTTTCAAGCAATACAAATCTGACACATATTACCTTAGCAAACAACCAATTAACACGTCTAAATGAAAGTACATTTATTACTTCTTCTCTTACATCGATTGATATATCAATGAACCCCATCGTCTGCAACTGTGATCTTGAGTGGCTTTTTGATTGGTTAAAAGGACAAAGAAACCTGATTAAAGCAAATAAAACTATTTGTTCTGCAGCATCGCTGCAGCCACTTCGGAAGAAACCTCTGCTTGATTTTGATCCAGATGAATACTGCAGGTCTAAAAGTGGAGCAGTTTTTTCCTTGGTTCCTCTCGCTGCTATCTGCTTCGTTTTCGTTGTTGTGTTCCTGCATCACTATCGTTGGCAACTGAGATACAAACTATTTCTCTTAAAACTTGCAGTTCTTGGTTACAAGGAGATGCGTGATGCTCGAGAGCACAACGACTACGAATTTGATGTCAACATCATTTTCTTTGACGATGACGAAAGATGGGTAAACGAGCAGCTACGGCCTGCTCTGCAAGAACGGCTCCCTCAGTTTCGGAGGAACATCTTTGGTGACGGAGACCTCGTGCTGGGCATGTTCTACTTGGAAGCTGTCGACTACGTGATAACCAGGAGTTACAAGACCATTGTAGTACTCACCAGAGCCGCCTTGCGGGACAGCTGGTTCATGCTCAAGTTCCGCACGGCTATGGACCATGTGAGTGATACGCAGACGGAATTCGTCATGGTGGTGCTTTTAGAGGACATCCCAGCTGACGAGTTCCCTTTCCAGGCGAGGTTATATCTCAGTGATGGAAGACCATGTCTGCAGTGGGACAATGATCCTAGAGCTCAAGAATATTTCTGGAACGAGCTGGTGAAAAATCTGAAAAGGAATATACTAACCAACGACTTCATCCCAAATAATTAATACCAGCCTGATCAGCTGAATAATTATTTAAGATAATGTCGAAGAGACAAAAGAAGACGGGGTCGCACAAATATGAAATCCTTGGTAGTAAAACATGAACGGTGAGAAGGAAGAATTGACTGAGGAGTTGAGGCCAGAGTATTATTTCTCATTCATCGTAAATAGAAATATGTACATTTCTTTTCAAATGAAAATAATTCATTTTTCCCATGAATGGATGCAAATCTTGTCAAATGTGGATTAAACGGTCCGGCGGGCAGAAGTTGGTGCTGTCACATCATTTGGTATGGATACCACGGAATGTCTTCCTGATGTGTTTGAATAATCACTTTGATATCTCCATACGTCCCTTGTGGAAGACAACCTCTTCTTCCGACATATGCCCGCTGTTGTTGATGTTGTCGGGGATCTCACTTGTCCTTCTTTGTCCCGATTTGCCCTTGTTCAGGGGAGCGTTTCATGAAAGGACTTGTCGGATGTTTTATCCGACAAAGTCTGTTTTATCCGACTGTTGCCATAGTAACGATGCTTCCCAGCCAATCAAAATCAAGGAAAGATGTCAGATCTGTCAACTTGTCAGACAACAAATGTTGATGAAATGCTCCCCAGATCCAGGCTGATACCCTGCAGTTGATATTATGTTCCACCCAATAGTTTATTTGGCTGGAACCTCGCGATCAGGAAAGTGACACAGGGAAGCCTCTGTGCAGCAACTTGCTGAGGGCTTCCAGATCTTCCTAATTTGGCATGTTACCAGAAAATGGTTGCTCTTTTGTTATCCTACTTGGTTAAGTATGTCAATGACATCGTTGCAATTGGCTGACAATCAGCCATGCTTGAAGTCTTTTGTCTTGTTTGTTTATGTCTAGAACAGGAAGGCAGTGCGAACGGGTTCGTTTAACCCATTCGTGACAGAGGGTCCACATTTTGTGGTTTGGTTTAATAACTTTTGATGCAAAGCCCTAAAAATCATATCAAATGCATGAGCAGAAAGCAAAAAATTCTACACTTACTGTGCCTATTTTTGTTGCATCAATATTTGTTGTTTGATGCTGAAGTTTTTTCAAAGGAAAATAAGCATTAAAATCGTTAAATTGGCAATGCGATGAAAATGCTAAAATTACTGTTTTCCCTATAAATTGGCAACTTTATGACTTCTCATCATACATTCTGTCAATTTATATTTATTTCACATGCATGATGTTTTATAAGAAAAATGTAGCAATAAAAGAAAAATGTTGGTGTTGCCAATTTGAAGCATAAAAGCTGATCAAATTAGGTTTTAAATAATTCCTGTCACGAATTTAATAAATAACAGAAATGCAATCAAGATTTTAATTCAAGCTATCTCCCATCCCTGGCTCATCCTCCCTGACTGAGATGTCATTTGAAGAGGGGGAAAATTAACTTTCTAAAAGTGTGATTATCTCCTTGAAATTCATATATCACTGTGCAAACGACTTTTTGGTACAAACCCGGCTCCGTATTGTCTTTGTTAACACATGCGCGAAGTATGTATCATACGAGTAAAATCCAGTATACAGGTGAAAGAAGAGGATCTAAGCTTTGTGATTAAGATTGTGATTAAACATCGATAAATCTCGGTTTTTGTTTTTGTTTTCTGGGACGCATATCCGTGTATGTGTATATCATGTATGAATATGTGTACATATTTTTGTTTCCTTTCAGGCAGTAATCGGTAACAATGGATTTTAATCAGAGTTTACTTCAAGCTACTGGTTTGCTGATTATATGTTTCATCTACATGGACTTATCTGTTACGACCATACGGGGGGTTGCGATGTTAAATCATCAGATGGAAGACATGGAGAACACCCTCAGCGGGTCATGCGATCAGGAATTTGAGCTAAGGAAAGCATCATGCCGTGAGAAAGGCCTTCGTTCGGTTCCCCAGCATCTTCAGGAGGATATCTGGTTTCTTGACTTGTATGCCAATAATATAACCTCCCTCCTGAACAGTTCCTTCGAAAGATACCCTCTTATTGGTAAATTGCTTCTTTCTACAAACGACATCAAATTGATTCAGCCTGGCACTTTCTATCCTCTTAAGCATCTGTCTTATCTGGACATATCCCGCAACCCTCATCTTGTGCTTCCAGCTGGTCTCGTCCTAAGACTTGATGACCATCTTGGTTTTCGGTTTTCCAATCTTAAGTCGCTTCCCAACGACACTCTGAAATGGACAAAACACCTGGAAACCCTGGATCTCGCCCACAACCATCTCGGCTTCCTCAATATTAGTTCTTGTGGCTCTGTCGGGACGGTTGATTTGTATGACAATAAAATCGAACAAATCACGGCGGGAACTTTCAACTTCAGATGTTTCATTGACATTTTGAATCTGATAAAAAACCCGATTAACAAAGTCGATTACGATACGATAGCGTCGCTACAAGTCCGCAAAATACATTTTGGAAGCACACGTGTTACACTCAAGACACTGAGAGACCTGTTCATGGGGATCTCCCGCTCAAAGATAACAGAGCTAAAAATCTTACACATAAATCTTAAGATTCTACCAACAGATTTATTTGATCATTTGCGTAATTATTCTCTCTCAGTGCTTACCTTCACGGAGACCCATATGACTGCCTTCTCTCCTTTCACTTTCTCGAAATTGACACTTCTCAGTCGGCTCATTCTTGAATATAACGAAATAACCACGATCGATCCATTGTATTTTCATGGCATGCAGTCTTTGAGAATACTAGAACTGAACAATAATAAAATACAGCATATCAACACCGAGAAGCATACTTGGAATGTAGGCTTAGTGGAGTTACATTTATCGCATAATCTTTTGACAGAAATTTCCTCGTATACATTTCGTGGTTTGGTAAATTTAACCGTCTTAAACCTAAACTCTAACGAATACCTTACAGCCATTGAAATAAAAACCTTTTCGAGACTTGATAAACTGCAGACTATCTATCTCTCACGATGTGGTATAATAAGTTTGAACTTAAACACCCCTCTTCTAAAACATCTATCTTTGGATCACTGTACTAAATCTCTTTTAACACCAGGGGTGTCATTTAATCACTCACAGTCTCTCCTATTTATTGACCTCACATCGTCCCGGCCTTTGGTTTGGAATCTTTGGAACATTACGTCAAATATTTCCCTTTTCGACGGATTGATTAAACTGGAAATACTGAATATGAGTAGAAACCCTAGCCTATTCGGAATTCCAGTCATGCTCTTTCGCCAGCTCTTTACTTTGCAAGAACTTCATTTGTCCCATTGCAACCTTGCAAACCTGCATCCGCTTGTATTTTCAGGATTAAAATCACTTCGCAAGTTGGATTTGGCAGGAAATAAAATTTCACATCTGCATTCTGATATTTTGGCAGGGTTAGGCCAAGTAATAGATATAAATCTTGAAAGAAACATACTTGCGTACCTTGATAGAGGAACATTCTCTCACAATTCGAAGTTGACAACGATTTCACTGGCATGGAATAAATTGACACGTCTCAATGAAAGTACGTTTATCAATTCTTCTCTTACATCGATCGATTTATCAATGAACCCCATCGTCTGCAACTGTGATCTTGTGTGGCTTTTTGATTGGTTAAAGGGACAAAAAACCCTAATCAATGAGGCTAAAACTATTTGTTCTGTATCATCACTGCAACCACTTTGGAGGAAACGTCTGCTTGATTTTGATATCGATGAATTTTGTAAGCCTAATACTGGCCTCTTCTCCTTGATTCCTCTCGCTGTCATCTGCTTAGTGATCATTGTCGTACTCGTTCGTCACCATCGATGGCAGTTAAGACACAAACTCTTTCTTTTTAAGCTGGCAGCCCTTGGATATAAAGAGATACCAGACGCTCAGGGTCGAAATGACTACGAGTATGACCTGAACATCATCTTCTACGACGACGACGAAAATTGGATTCGCGAGCATCTCCGACCGGCTCTCGAAGAACGATTACCGCATTTCCAAAGAAACGTCTTCGGGGACGGAGGCCTCGTTCCTGGTATGCATTACTTAGATGCCGTCGAGGACGCAGTTACCGGGAGTTACAAGACCATCATAGTGCTCAGCAGAGCGGCCGTGCGTGATCGCTGGTTCATGCTCAAGTTCCGCACTGCTCTAGAACACGTGAATGCTACACAGACCGAATTCGTAATCGTGCTCTTTCTCGAAGACTTAGTTATCACTGAGGAACTTCCTTTCTTGGCAAGGTCATATCTTAATGACGGGAGACCATATCTGTACTGGAACAATAACCGAAGAGGACAAGAATATTTCTGGAATGAATTGGTCAAATACCTAAACATTGACGTGAAGGTGAAGTGAGCATGTAGTTTTATCACAATATAAATCTATTGTGAAATTTACAAAGTTAAAAATCAAGCGCCACCCGTACGTCAAAATGGGAAGGGGGGCGTGCATGTTAATAGGAAGCAGTTAGGGGTACATACTAATCTTTGCAACTTATCCTTACTACTATACAGTATTGTGAGGGACAGAAATCTCCGCTTTCTAGTGGTTTTTCTCGGAAAAAATCAAGAATCACTCTTATATTCCTTATGCTGTTTCATTTTCGTTGTCACATCTCTGGGCCTAATAACTAAATTCGCATTTTATCGGCTCTATTAAGCTATCTATAGGCTGTCATGGGTTTAGCTACCTTTATGAACTTTATGAGTTTACTTTTGTTGCATTAACGGCAACACGAAAACAAGCAGTTGCAATGGTGCAAAATAAATCTCTTTCAAATCCGTAACAAATGCATTTGTATTATCGCCGTTTTAGATTTATCACTTTTTTAAAAAGTCCTCTAGAGATTTTGCTCTTATTTTTTTTTAATTGCAGGCTATACACTGATTCATACTATTCACTGATGCATCTGTGTGCCTCGCTTCAAACTTCAAGACAAGGCACTTATGAAATATTCTCATAATTTTGTTTATAATCACTGAATCTTATTACTTATTATTATGACCAACATCTTAAAAACGCTGAAAACTGGTCATCTTTTCTCATTCATGATTTAGTCTTTTAGGGAAAAACATATCCACACTTCCTTCATTTGCAACAACAAAAGTGATTACAACAACACCAAGAAAGATGATAATTATGACAAAAAATAAATTGCTTCATCACAACGAAGCATAAATCAAAAGAAAATGGTGATTTCCTTTGCAAACAATTCAAAAAAGGAGTGTGATTTGTCCATATTGATTTGAAGGTTACTTTTGTTCAAACTTGGCAGTAGGGACTTATAACACTGTTTACGAAAATCCTTGTTTCTTTGTGACTACTGGACAAAATCAGGCGGGGATTTCACTGACTGGTAGAGAAATAGTTATGGTTTTATAATTTACAATGACTTTTCATATTGCGAAACGATTTCATCCGTAATTGATACTTATAGGCTCATCTATATGTTTTTTTTTCCGGGGGACAAACTATATATATATATATATATATATATATATATATATAAATTATAGTATGTATGTATGTATGTATGTATATAGCAGGCAAGAAGAAAGTTCATGCTTAAATCCAACTTTTTATTTTTCTGTCACGAATTTTCGACGGGCCATACCGTCTTTCTCAAGTGAATATATATATATATATGTATATATATGATATGTATAATATATATATATATATATATATATATATAATATTAACTGCGCATAAAAAGTCCCCTCTAAAACAAACTTTAATCATTTTACAACTAGGAGGAGTTATGAAAATCTAACCATATATCCGTGTAGCTAAACTTCCTAGCAAGCATTTGTGTAGAAATTATGGAGGGTCGCCAGTCGCCAAGTCATGCTTCAGTGAACATGAACTAAATTAAAAATTGTCATTTTTTTTTTAAGTTCACAAGCCCAGTGTCACGACTTTAATGCCATGATATAGGAACATTCTTTAAGTTTTCTGCGTTTGAAGGTATGTAACATAAATTTTATTCGCTACCAAACAGATCAAGTGAGTTGTGCGCCAAATTTCACGCTTGAGTGAGCATGGGGTGAAAATGGCAAAAACTGAAGTGTGACATCTTTTGTGTGTTGAATTTGATCTAATCCAGAAGAATTCAAGTTTTCGAAGGGTGTTTACAACTTTCGCAATTCATCACTATCAATTCACGCTTGAATGAACACCTGATAAAAACAAATATCACCATGTTGAAATTATCAAGTAATTACTGCCTTATTTTACTTCATTAAAAATCATATCAATAACATTTTTAGCATGTTTATATGACCGATGTACATGTATCAATGATCTCATGGCATTTAATTGAAAGTTCACGCTTCAATGAACTCATGGGAATAGAAAAACTCGTTTATCATGTATTCAGCAAAATTCAGTTGCTTCATTTGGTTAACCAAGAAGTCTTCTTGGGGAGTTCCTCTGATTTTAGTTTGTTTTAGGGGGGGGGGGGGCTTACTTTTTGTGCGCAGTTTATTTATATATATACATACATATGTATGTATATATATATATATATATATATATATATATATATATATACATACATATGTGATTCGAAAGGGGGGGGGGGGGTTTGCGAAGAGGGCCGTTGCAAGACATATTTACTACCAATTAAGACCAAGCTTTCGGGCACCTGCCTTTCATCAGGATCTTCCCGATATATATATGCCTGTCTTCACTTTAAAAATAAATATTTATCTCTTTTCCTGTCACAGAATGCACGGAAAAGATGGACATTTACCATATTTAGAATTATTTAAATTTTGAGGTAATAATGACATTAAGACATTTCGATTCCATATATGCAACGAGCTTACCGACTGCAATGCACTAATTTAATTTCTCTCGTATATAACGTCTTGCATGTGTATATTCGATTTAATCGTGTGAAAATGGACCTACCATATACATGCCACTTGTAAATACAATTTTTAAAAAAATGCTGTGTAAAAAGGTAAATTAAGTTGTCTTGCGTGTCTTTTCAGAGTTGGCAACTTATCCAATTTTATAGGTGTATGACATTGGGGTGTTTAGATGTATAGAAGGCTTTTGAGTGTTGGTAAAATTCTGTTTGATTTTTTTTTTTCTGATTTCAACTAATTTCAACATTCTTTTACATTTTTAAATTGAAAATAAATTGTTGGAGAGTGCACCAGTTAGTGAATATGACTGAATAGAGTAACAATAAAAAGAGAGAAACACAAAGAGAGACAAAAAGAGAAAGGATGAGAAAAGGGGGAAAAGGGAAAGAGAAAGAGATAGAAAAGAGAAAGACAGAGAAAAAAAAGAGAAAAAGAAAAACCGAAGGGAAGAGAAAAGAAGGGGGATAGGGAAAGAGAGAAAATTGAGAAATTGATTGGCCAAGGTACAACGTACGTTTGTCGGATAATTACCCCTTGTGGCCAATTGTGACGA
Organism: Echinometra lucunter; assembly: GCA_029962745.1. Taxonomy (NCBI): domain Eukaryota; kingdom Metazoa; phylum Echinodermata; class Echinoidea; order Camarodonta; family Echinometridae; genus Echinometra; species Echinometra lucunter. The sequence goes on from CM057168.1 coordinate 12,729,518, forward strand.
GGGGTAGCTATCCTGGGGAACGGAAAGGGGGTTGTAATCGTCCTAGAGAGTCATTTTTTTCTTGAGATAATTGTCCTAGGCCGAAATCCTTGGGAGGGAGAGGGATATTTGACCGAGGGCTAGCTGTCCTTCCGGTAATTTCAGGAAGTAATTGTCCAATGGTAGTTGTCCTTACCGTAAAACAATATTAAAGTTAAAAACACATACAATTTTGTCCATATCTTTTAATGAGAGATTTGATTCAAAATGAATAATTACATCTTGATCAAGATATATTATGCCATATACCTGTATACGAATCTTCATTCAGTTTTCATAAAATAATTTGATAAATTGAATATATGTTCACAAAGCGATGAGCAAGCGAAGAAAAATGGATTGAAATCACATATGTAATAAAACAAAATACATCATCCCAAACGCTATCACGCCCCCCCCCCTCCCCCGCCCCAAAATAAAATAGAAATAAAATACATAATTCTTTCCATGTTTTCTTTTAAATGAAGACTGATTTCAAATCAATATGTATATGTACGAAAACATATAAATACAATTTTTCATGTCGTTCTTGTATCATATAATAGTAATATCATAATTTTGGAGGGGTGCAGAGGGACACGTGTCTCCCCCTCCCCCCCCCCCCCCCCCCCGAAAAAAAAACAAAATAAAAATAGAATAGAAATAAAGGAGGAAGTATTTCGTTTTGTATAATATCCCGTTGGTGATTTTTTTTTTTTTTTCTGGTGAAGAGCACCTGAAAAAGCCGAGAACCTCTTTTTAGGCCAGAGATTTTTTTTTTTTTTTTTTTTTTTTTGGGGGGGGGGGGGGTATAATAGGAGACACCCGTCGGAAAACTTGAAACAGAAGACTGATTAACGCCCTTGTACTCTTCACGTGGATTTCAAAAGTTATTTCTGGGGCCCCGTTTCATATTCAGATACTGAAATCCTTGCATCTGAGAGCAAATTTGTCATAGAAATGTGGCAGTTGTTACTGAAAGAGTTTTATTAAATTTCTTTCTGGTCCTTTCTCCTGATAAAGACAATGATGACTATTGTGCCAACAGCAAAGGTTGCCTCTCTATCTTTCTCTCTCTCTCTCTCTTGCTCATTATCATTGACTATTAACTCACTGGTCACCCTCACCAAAAAAAAAAAAAAAAAAGATAAATAACGAAAACATATAAGTTAATAGACATGAACCAGAAGAAAAAAATTCAAAATGAATTTCCAAATGATAAAAAAGCCTTCCCTCCATGTAAACAATGCCACTGTTATCACTCAGAACGTATCGATTCTAATATACGACACACAACAAAACCAACTGTACATTTTTATTTGACAATTTATTGTTTGTGAAAAATTGTATTTACAAATGGCATGAATATGCCAGTATGTTCGTCCATGTACAACGCCATCTGACACACAGTATTCAGAAGTATAATGGTGACGTGACATTTGCTCTTTTCTTAATTTCTCCGAAGACATAGGGTTAGGGGTAGGGTTGTGATAGTGGTTCAAAATAATGTCAGGATAAGGATTAAGGTTAGTGTTCGGTTTGGGGTTAGATTTTACGTTTTACCCAACATGCAAATTTTCCATGGGAGCAATTGTCGCTGGAGCAAATGTCATGGAACCAGAAAGACATTATCAAAGCATCCTTTTTAATGAAAAATAAAATGGAATGATTTTTAGTGACTCTCCACTCTTTCCTTTCCATTTCTCTTTTTCTCTCTCTGTATCACTGTAGCTGTCTCCCTCCCTCCTCTGTAAGGTTCATTCAGATATTTGGCAGCAAACCCGTGGGTTTTTTTTTTTTAATGTCTACATGTCATAGTAAGCCGTGTCACGTAAGGTTGACCATATGATCGAAAAGTATTTTAAAGGAAAAATCCCAAATTTCTATCTGGAAATGCTTGAAGCATGTTTTTCTTAGAAAGAACGATAATAAAGATATTTTTTTGTGATGACCAGATTATATGGTATAATAGATATGTAACTGTAGACAACCAACCCCTTTTTTACAAGGACTGGTATCAAAGTAATATAGTACACTTAATTGATATATGTTCGGAAGGACGATTTCAATCTCCAAAAATTTTAATGGAAAAAATATATGATAACAATCCAATCAGATCATTGTCCCTCCCATATGCACACACGAGCCAAGTTTGAAGTTGATCCGTCAAACGGTTCTTAAGTTATCGCGAGAACGAAAATGGGACGGACGGACAGACGGACAACCCGAAAACATAATGCCTCCGGCAACCACCTACGGTGGGCGGAGGCATAAAAACGTGTCACGTAAGATAATGAGATGTGCAGACAAACTTGTGATGTCATATTTTGCACTAACTCTAAAAGAATTTTGCCCTTGTATTTTGAGTGTTTTTCGCCCCCTCCTTTAAGATTCATTTACACGTCAAAAAGATCCTCCTATGTAAAAAGTCAGTGGTCAGCTGGGGCCGCTTATGACAACTATACCTATAAATCCTTGACAAGTCAGTGAGGCTCATTTTATGTTGAATACACATAAGAAATTATGACAGGTTATAGGCCTGACAGATAAATAGTGAACAACCTCCCTAACAGATTTTATCATCTGGGTGGATTCACCATGCCACCTTTCCTACTGGCACTGACCTCATCGATGAACTCTGTGCAGCAATTAATTTGCTCCTATAATATGACCTCATTCCCAAGAAATTATGAGGGCAGTGTTTTTTGTACTTGACTGAAGAAGCCCTTGCATTTCATTGTTTAGGCATCTTATTGGTATGTCGTTGTGCGAAAGAACGCGTCCGGAACGCAAAATGGAAAATTATTGAAAATCAAGTTTTTCAAACAATGATTGATAATTATTTCATGGGTAGCATGTAGACCTTGTAAACGGAAATATGATCTTCTTTTGACATGATCTTTGCTAAAATTCTATTCCAATATGTCAAAAATACACATTTTAATTTCTGCATTTTTGTATTTTGCATTCCGGTCGCGTTCTTTCGCACGACAGCAAGATAAAACGCCTTAGGTGTGACCGCTTGTATCCTTATCCTTACAAGTATACTTTATACATCATTATTACTGATATAATTTTCTGTCAATCTGACTAATGTCTTGCAAAATATCTGTGTCTTTCTATAGGTTCACTTAAATTTGTCACATTATATTCTGACCAAGTTTTCCATGTAGCTAAATTGAATATGCGTAACCTCTTCAGAGTGTTTAATACAGTTTGGTATAGAGTTAGCTGTTCCTAGTTGGCAATAGCTACAGGATCGAATGCTTTGTTTAAACTCTTTAGAGTTTTTAATACAATTAATACAGAGTTCAGTGTTCCTAGCTGCCGATAGCTATATGATCAATTGCTTCGTGTAATGTCTTCAGAGTCTGTAACACAATTAGTACAGAGTTAGCTGTTCCCGGCTGGCGATAGCTACATACAGGATTGACTGCTTCATGTCATCTCTTCAGAGTCTTTAGTACAGAGTTCAGTGTTCCTAGGTAGCGATTGCTAGAGAATCAATTGCTTCATGTAATATCTTCAGAGTCTTTAATACAAGTAGTAAAGAGTGTGCCATTCCTAGCTGATAGCTACAGGATCAATTGGTTTGTGTAAGCTTTTTAGTCTTTAATAGTGTTAGCGGTTCCTAGCTGCCGATAGCTACAGGATCGATTGCTTCATGTAATCTCTTCATAGCAGTGGTCACCATTGATTTCAGCTGCTTGTCTTCACTCTTCACCTCCTGCCAAAAGGAAAACAAACGAAATACTATCAAATATTATTATCAAAGTAAGTCATTTTAGCCATGCATTAAAAACACAAACACAGACACACGCAATACATGCAATGCGCGAATACTCAGATGACGTCATAAAAAGTTTGAGTCAAAGTGAATGTGTAAGCTCTTTAGTCTTTAATACAGTGTTAGTGGTTCCTAGCTGTGGCTCGTGAGATGATTTTCAGTAAATTCACATCACTTTCTTTTGGGGGTATACATAATAATAATTATACTAGATGGCTTTATTTTATGGAATACCAGAGAATACTGCACTTGTTTTAGTCAATATTCCCATTCTGTGCCATCCAATATACATGTGTAATGTAAATAATATAAAGAAGATATCCACACTGCACAACATATCCACCCTAGAGCATGCTCAAGGCACTTACAATTATTTATCATTAACATTATTATAACCCCAGCAGGACCAGGTACCCATTTTCTCTAGTCCCACAAGTTTAAAGGGGATACCCAGTGCTGAAACAATGTTAGCTCATTTAAAAGAGCATGATTTTATTAGCAGAAAATCATCTGCTTAAAGTTTTTTAAAAAGTCGTGCTGCTAAGGAAACCCCCAAATGTGGTAAGATTTCAGGATATTTTGACCTCTCAGCTGTGACCCAGTTTCTACGGGGTACCCACTTTTACGTCAAAGTGGGTACCTTCTCGCGCACTTCTAGCGAAATGCGCGCAAGGTATAATACATATTGTACAGTCCAGCGCGCAGCACTTGACTTTTTATGAGAAAATTAGCCAAAATGCATTGATTTCAAATGAAAATCCTCATATTTTTAATACAATTTTTCTTAGATTTCTTCAAATTTTTTTTTACCATTGTGTAATCACTAATTAATACGAGAGCTGCATGGTTCCTGTGGGCAGTAGATTAGGACTCACCAGTGATTCAATGTTGACCCGTGCCTCTTTGCCATCCATGTTCACAAGCAGGTCATCGGTGTCGGCAAAGTTTGTGACCGTGCTCTGACCAAACATGTCCCTCAGTAACACCATGAGACGTTCACTGAATACCTGGGTGTCGTTCTTGGCCGGCAGTTGCTTGACTAATGAAATGAAAGAGAGAAATAAATATCTGTTTATGCCCAGGCAGGAATTACATTATTTTCTTAAAACTCCTTCAGCAATACAAGAATGCTGGGTAAAGTTTGTTTGCCTGTTTGTTTTTGTTTGTTATGACGATGTACTATACGTACACAGTGATTTTTACACTGATTTTTACGCATGCGTACATTAACTCAGGAGTTATTCACCGTAAGCCCTTAAAAATCTAAACAAGAAGAGAATTATATCTCCTTTGAAAAGTTTGAGCCAAATCTGATAATCCTTCATAGACAGTTTCAATGAACCTTTGAGTGAGACAGAAAATAGGACACCAGTTTTTCACTCCAGAATGGTCACTCATCTTTACAACATGTTTTCTCTATTATTCTGGTGATTAGCTTGTCTCAAATTCTCTCATTCTCATTGTAATTTCAAAGGGTTTGCATGGTCTTGACAAGGAAAGCTATATACATACATATATCATTCAGAAGCTTAGAGTCCAAGCTTTCAAGCTATGTTAAAATGCAAAAACGTCAAATTGTCAGGGTCACATATATCATCTTTCATCAACAGCTTGGCATGTATCAATTTTTTTTTTTTTTTACCTCGAAATGGAAATTCTGAAAAATAAAGATCATCCAACGGGTGAGTCTCCAGCTAAGAAAAATTGACTGAGCCATAACACACTTACATTTCTGTGCATCAGGATCAGAGGCTACCCTTACCACCACTGTCATGACTGCATCGGCGTACATGTCATTCTCTGCATTGGCTACCCACTGCAACATGAACATATACATGTATATCATCACTGCATTAGTTTACATGTCATTCTCTGCAATGGCTACCCACTGCAACATGAACATATACATGTATATCGTGACCGCATTGGTGTACATGTCATTCTCTGAATGGCTACCCACTGCAACATGAATATATACATGTATATCGTGACTGCATCGGCATACATGTCATTCTCTGCAATGGCTACCCACTGCAACATAAACATATACACGTATATCGTGACTGCATCGGTGTACATGTCATTCTCTGCATTGGCTACCCACTGCAACATGAAAATATACATGTATATCGTGACTGCATTTGTGTACATGTCATTCTCTGCAATGGCTACCCACTGCAACATGAACATATACACGTATATCATGACTGCATCGGTGTACATGTCATTCTCTGCATTGGCTACCCACTGCAACATGAAAATATACATGTATATCGTGACTGCATTTGTGTACATGTCATTCTCTGAATGGCTACCCACTGCAACATGAATATATACATGTATATCGTGACTGCATCGGCATACATGTCATTCTCTGCAATGGCTACCCACTGCAACATAAACATATACACGTATATCGTGACTGCATCGGTGTACATGTCATTCTCTGCATTGGCTACCCACTGCAACATGAACATATACACGTATATTGTGACTGCATTTGTGTACATGTCATTCTCTGCAATGGCTACCCATTGTAACATAAACATATACATGTATATCATGACTGCATCTGAGTATGTGTCATTCTCTGCATTCATTGGCTACCCATTGTAACATAAACATATACATGTGTATATCAACTGATTCTTGACTAATATTAATTTTAAAATGTATATAGTGCAGCTATTATACGAAGATACTCTACTGCCCTGTGATATAACAGAGCTAGTGCATAGACATACAATATAAAACCAACAGTAATTGAAAGCTTCTGAAATAGGTGAATCTTCAACATTTGTTTACATTTCTCTGTTTGTTGTATATGTTTTTATCCGATGTCTTTTTTGAAGATTACAGAAATTAAACCAAACCAAACTTATTATACAAATAATACATGCTTGCGAGTGCATTAGTGTATATGCAAGTGCATGAACGTTAAGTCACAATGGGATAATGAACAAGACTTGAGTTCATAATCCAACTCATTGTGACTTAACTGAGTGCAGTGCCTATCACTGATACACGAGCCACAAAGCATGAATTATTTGTTTTATAAAACGGGCGACAACTTGAATATAAAGCCAGAATATAAGTTACGAACCTGACTGAAGTGTCAAGATTCGCAGTGATGGAGATTGCCATTTGCTTTCTTTTGTGACATCACATATGATAAGCGCAGCCTAGCCTAACAATGTAATGCGCTTCTTGATACGCGCATCAATGCCCTTGCTAGATCAAACTACGCGCTTTTCATTGCGCATTGGGTTTGTTCCCAGAGGTAGCATATGTGTACGCATGCATGAGGATTTCCAGTCAGAGTGCATGTTACGCTTTTTTGCTGCACACTTTTTGCACTCCCGTGCATGTTAGCGATAAAATAAAGAGCGCGCACGTGACTCATTTCAGCGCGTCTGAGATTCATAGTGAGCAACTTGCTGTTTTGTAGCTGTTTTGTCTCCCTTTTATAGCCGTTTTGTAGCTCTTTTGCGGCCCTTTTGAAAACGGCTACAAAACGGCGAATTTTGTGCAATTTGATTTCTCCATAGGAAATTGTATATAAAACAGCTACAAAACGGCAAATTCTGTGCACTCTGCACAGCTTGGTTCACTGTGATTCTTGAACCTGTTTTATATTATAATCTATTACTTACCTCAAGTGTGACCATTCTAGCCGCAGGGTCGTGGATGATACTGACTTCCCCAAAGATACGTAGAGCAGGCTTGTCGTTGAGCTCGATATATTCAATGTCTGTTGATAGCTGAGTGAGGTAGTGGGTGAGGAGGGAGAGAGGGGCGTGGTAGGCAATGCTCTGACGCTGGGTCACGTTGCTGACAGCGAGGTCTGTGTACTCTGGGATAATACAGACAATATGTAAAAATTATGATATCGTCCATGTACATAGCACATCTACTTTACAACTATATATACTCCAAAGCACTTTTCAAAGTATCATACTGTTCTTCCATGCTGAACCCAAGCAACTTTGATAAGGCGCAAAATCAGGAATTTCTTCCAAGCGGTTACCCACTTACGAAAAGAGGCACACAGAGAGAAGGGAAGGTGATCTTGAATAAACTGGCATAAATCAGTATGGTGTATGAATTGACAATTCTGTGTACAAGTTTTAAATTCCCCACCTAGCCCTATTATATAAATAACATAGTCAAAACTGTATGCGAAATGGCAAAGAAGCATCTTGAAATTATGGGCGGATGATGGACGATGACGGAGGCTGGACACAAAGCACCAGCATAGGCTCACTGGGCCCACTCCGGCCTAAAGAATAAAGAAGAAAAAAACAAAAACAAAAACAAAATCACAGATGTGATACCTGACAGGTCCGATGGTGCCATGATGTGATAGTTGAAGTTTCTCTTGACAAGGATCCCTGATATCTTGCTGTTGTGTTTCGGTCGTTCGGCTGCAAGGCTGCCCATAACCTACAAGGACAACAAAGAAATACTACATGTACATCATCATCATCATCATAAACATCACTATCACCATTAACATCAGGGAGCTTTAGATTGACGACGCAAGTCCTGTGACGCGGAATCTTGGCAAAAATGTTGTTATGCGCATGCGCCAGACAGCTGTTTCCAGTCCATCCTGCGTCCTCCTATTTTTCACGACGGTTCTGGGGCCAGTTTACCGTTCTCTCCAATTTCGCAACGGGAAACCTTTTTTGACCTTTTTCATGACGCAACAATGCTTCATCTTTGCGTGCGCACGCTTTGTCTTTTAACTGCGTCTTCCCCAAATCTAAAGTCACTTTTGCAACAAGACGCCAGGAAAGAGGAGAATGTAAGTCAACCCAGGAAGATTCCACGTCACAGGACTCTCGTTGCCAATCTAAAGCTGGCTATTATCATCATCGTCATCATTATCATCATAATCATTACCACCATCACCATCAATATCATCAAAATCGTAATCACCACTTCCATCATCATCATCATCATCATCATCATCACCACAATCATAATCACCATTACCATCATCATCATCATCACCATCAGCATTATCAGCATTATCACCACCATCATTATCATCATCACTACCGCCACCATCTCCGCGACAAGCATCCTCTTTTTTCTTTGCTTTCAGACCCCTCCATCTCCTCTTCCTCCATCTATCCTGCTCCCAATTCTTGTAATCATCCTCACAGTCCTTGTCATCACTATCATGTTCATTGCAATAATCACCATAACACTATCCTCCATACCTTTGCCATTTTCTCTCCTCGAAAGTAAAGCTCGACTGCTTGTGTTGTTCGTGGGTTGTGAACCTGTATGTTGTAATCGTCATCGTCTTCATATTCCCTCAGTATTGCTGCCTTCAATCTGCTCATCTCATTGGCTTCACCATGAACCAAGACCTGGGAAAACAAGCAAACAAATTCGAATGATCTACTCACTCTATACAAACCAACAAGACAGCTTTGATCATGCACACAGAATCTGTTTATCATACCTCCAATTCAAACAAAAACATATGGCTAACGTTTATTTGCTCATGCTGCATCAGTTTTACAGAATTGCCTCCCAAACTCTCTTAGAAACATCGACACGATAGAGAAGTTTAAGTTTATTCAAAACATATCTAAGTAGTCTAACAAAGTAAACTCAGTTTAATACCTATCTTTCAGTCATGTCTTTCCTTTTCTTTTTCTCTCTCTTAGAGCGCATAGGGACATAGAGACGTAATGTGTTATGCGCTATATAAAAACTGTTCATCATCATCATCATCAAACAAACAAACAAAAACAACTTGTGTATTCAGCCTGCATAAATTCACTGCATGTTCAACTCAAATGGTACATTCTCAAACATGGAGGTTTCCAGCTGATAAAATATAATCCTTAATCATACAAATCACTAATAAAATATTGGTTTGGCACTCATAAATTGTTTCAATCGGTTTGAAATTTATCAATCAAATGTAAGAGTTATTACTAAAAAAAAAGTGTTGGTAAGACAGTTTTACTCTGTAAATTTCAGTTAGTGCATTATTATGAATTTAAGTTGGGGAGGCTTTCTTTAATGGTAACAGCAGAAGTAAAAATATCTTATCTCCATTCCTTTTTAGAAGAAATGAAATATTACTTGAACTAAACATGATGAAGATTTGTTTACATTTAAAAACTTGAATTGCAACCAAAATTATGTGAGGTAAGTTTAAATCTTACAAGCATTACTCTGATCTTGACTCCAGGAGTTGGTTTGCAATCAGAGGACAACTAAACCCGGGTTAAGAGAAACCAAGGAGATAAAGCGCTTTATTACTTACTATCTGAGGTGGTTTGAGAGCTCTGATGAACTCTGATGTCTGTTCGTAGTCAGCATGAGCAGAGAACGAGATGTAATCAACCGACATCTTCAAAGGAACTTTCTGACCACTCAGGGTCTGTACCTCCTCAGGCGATGACATCACATGCTAAAAATAGAACAGAAGGGGAATGTGCGTATTATGAACATCATAAGCTGTGAATCCACCAGTCAACCAAGAGGGAACCCCATAGATATAAGTGCTCATATTTTTGTAAAGTATTATTGAGAAAGATGCAATCGACTGACATTTTCAAAACAGTTATTTTACAATTTGTGCACTTGCTTCCTTTTGCCATCAAAATATATCAGGGGAGTGATTCACAAAGACTAATATTGACTCAAATCGCTCTTAACTATGGTAGGCCATTCATGCCACTGTTTGCTTTCACCATCGGTCTCTCAAGGGATGCGCAAATTTACATGTTTTGTTTTCTTCATCAATGAACTATTAAAAATTGTGAATTTTGCATATTTTGACCATGATTTGCAAATCCTTCGAGAGATCCATGGTGAAGAAAACAGTGGCTTCAATGGCCAGCCATAGTTAAGTGCAATTTTAGTCAATCTTGGTCTTTGTGATACACCCCCTGGAATGATTCATATTTGTGACTTAAGGCCTTAAGAGTTATATGAAGCTTGCCTCAACTATGTCAAATTAAAGTCAATTTCCATGAAAATGTCACTTGTTTCCTTTCGCCAAAGGTGGGCAGAATGGGGTAGGGATAGACACAGGCAGGTACATGTAGATTCTCCTTCATCTGATCCTCCTCCTCTAAATCATCCTTATCATCATTATCATACCTTCGCCATGGTGCCTTCCACGCTGTAACCAGCGATGATTAGACCATTCCGCCGATCTGTGCACCAGTTCTCAAAGAGCTCCCTCGATAGTCCAGACTGCATCATACCGGGACTCGCCATGACAACAGAAGGCCCAACATCATCAAAATGGTCCATGCCGCGTAGGTTTGAAATGTGCTTGAACACAAACGGGTTACTGACGTTGATCTAATCAAAGAAAGGAAAAGACCATCTCTTTCAATATGCATGGGGCTCCAATAAAATTTCTCTCTCTCCCTTTTTCTCTCCATTCCTTTCTTTCTTTCTCTCTCTCTCCCTCTCTCTCCCCCATAGTATCTCTCCTCTTTCGTACCTCCTCTCCTACCCCTCCCTCTTCTCACTCTCTTTTCGATATGTCTTCATGTTATACATGTATCTCCCTTCTTCCTTCTCTGTGCCCATCTCTTACTAGTATTCAATTTTTTTCCAGTATAACATTATCAATCTGCTATGTTATTACTCTCCCCTCCTGCTACCCCCCCTGACCCGAGTCCCTCATTCTCTCCTTCCCGTCCTCCTTCCCCCTCTACTTCCCTCCCTCCCTCTCTCCTTCCTTTTCCCTGCCTTCCCTCTCTCCCTCCCTCTCTTATTTCCTCTCTCTCTCCCAGAGGCCGCGGAACATCAGGCTGGGACAATGAACGTGGAGGAGCACCTCTTGTTGAGCGGACAAAAGTTGCCCCTCCACTTCTAATGTCCGAGCCTGACATTAAGCCACCTCTGCTCGCTCCATTCCTCCCTTCTCTCCCTTTCACTCCTCACTATCCCCCCCCCCCCCCCGAACCACCTCCTCTCACTATCTCTCACAGGTCTGTCTTCTAATCTTCTCATTCACAGCATCAATATATGTCTGGTGGACTGCTGTATTACCTACACCCCCCCCCCCCCCTCTATCTCTCTCCCTCTCTCCTCCCCCCTCTCACGATCTCTCACCTGTCTTCTAATCTTCTCATTCATAGCATCGATATATGTCTGGTAAACTGCCATACACTTCTTGGCTAGTGAGGAAGCATAGTAGATTGGTATATCATGAAGTTCTGGGTGATTGGACCAATACTCATCTGCAAAAGAAACCATATAAACCTGATCACCAGTCTACCTTGCTTTAACCCTCTGGGCCGGTATTCTGAAAATCGTGGTATCTTTTGTCTTATCTTCACTGTGTTAATTTTCATAACAAATTTAAAACGCGTACTTATGGTTGGTATAAACTGCACAAATGACCAGCACACAAGACAAAAGTGCGTGATGTGAGCCAATGGCGTACATTATTTCTGATTGCAAAGATAACACGATTTTGACCAGCACACAAGACAAAAGTGCGCGATGTGAGCCAATGGCGTACGCTATTTCTGATTGCAAAGATAACACGATTTTCAGAATACCGGCCCTGGTGAACATAAATGTGAACTCCTTTTAGCATCAGTTTAGATATTTGCCTTGAAAGTACTAGTAAGTCAAAAAGAGAACATCAGCAATTTTGAACAACTTTTCACAATTTCTCGATTTAAATTCCTATTAAATCAAATGATCTTTTTTCAAGTTATGAAACTGCCATGAACTCAAAAACCATGTCAGAGAGGGCTGTAAAGAGTGTAAAATTTGGCTTGTGCAAGTAGGGCCTAATCACCTAATGAATTATTTGTGATAGCAGGTCTTAATTAAAGCAACCAAAAGACTGTGGAGTTCTGCAGGGCAGTATTCAGGGCCCACTTTTGTTCATTATCTACATGTATATAAACAACATTGAGAATTCATCTAATCAAGTCTTTATTAAATCACCTCAAAAATGTAACCCAGCATCCTACACACTGGCTATATGTAACCCTTTATTTCAAACATTAACCAATAGAATGGCAGTAATTATAATTGTGAAATTGATTTTACACAAGAAGTATACAAAATCATTTTCATTAGGGCTGTTCCTTTCTTGAATCCAAGCAATTATCATATCTCACCTAGAATGAGAAGCAGCTCTTGTGCTCTTCCCAGAGCGAATACAGGAATAAGACAGCGCCCTCCTCTATTGACTATATCATGAACGGTGCTGGTGAATCTCGCCTCTCTGTCTTCTCTTTTCTCATGAATGTGAGTGCCGTACGTAGATTCCTGGATGCAAAAGAAAATAAAAATATTTAATGAACTCCTTGATTGTTCTTTTTGCATCAGTTCACATTCTTACAATCTAATTGAATAATCGTTATTATTAGCTTTCTCCTTCACCATTGTACCAGTGGAACTTTGACATACATTATGTGTTTAAGTGATATATCTAGAATAATTATCCATATGAATACTGCACTAAGGCAAGTAGAATTAAAAGAAAATATCAAAAGAACGATTGTCGTTATTTTTTCCTCAAAATCAACTGAGCATGCAATGAGTTAATGACAATATTAATCATATGCCATTCTGGTATACATATCACATTGTAATATCACTTCTACACGGGCTTCCATGACTTTGGACATTGGGCCGTATGCATAAGAAGTAGCAATTGCTTTTTCTAGGCTTTTGCTTGAATCGGCATGCATTTATGCATTCTGATTCAAGCAAAAGGCTAGCAAAGGGCTAGAAAAAGCAATTTTTATAGGCTTTTGCTTGAATCGGCATGCATTTATGCATTCTAATTCAAGCAAAAAGCTAGCAAAGGGCTAGAGAAAGCAATTGCTACTTTTTTTATGCATACGGGCCCATGCAGTGACTAGTGCATAATACATGAATTCAATCCTATCAGGTATTCATTTTACACCAGCGTGGAGTGTGGCTGTCAATAACCAATCCTTTTTCTAAAACCACGTGGGGGTGGAGAATAAAAATAACTGTTGCCAATGTGAGGAGGTAAATATGATTAAACAAGCCCTTTCGAAAATTCTGTACTGCTATAGGTTAAGATGGTATTGATGGAATCAATTGTAACACAATGTGATCAGGATAAACAAATTAATGTTGCCAATTTGAGGAGGGAAAATGATTAAATGAGTCCTTAAGAAAACTTTTTACAGGATGGATCTTGATGGAATTAATTGTAACTCACTGTGATCAGGATATCTGGTTTGATGTTGGGCAACTCTGCTTGCATGAGATGTCTGTCCTCTTGCCGTGAAAAATCCCCTGTATACAGAATCTAAGACGGAAAAAAAAGGATGAATGTGACTGCGTCTCCTACACTGTACATACCTCCAACTATGTTTAGATAAGTTCATAGCTCAAAAAGTTCTTATCACTGTGAAAACTGTAACAAAAACCTGCAATTCAATTTCATGCATAGGATCTGTATGACCTTTGACCTACACTGTATATGCCTCCAACTATATTTAGATAAGTTCATAGCTCAAAAAATTCTTGAATCACTGTGAAAACCATAATAAAAACCTGTAATTCAATTTTATGTACAGGCTCTCCATGACCTTTGATCTACGTACCCCAAATTTTGATCAGATAATTTTCCTATGTTAATGCATACTTGTACTAAATTCGTACGTTAAATAGCTCTTGACATCTAATGTATCGCATTAACAAGCCGAAAACCTGAAATTTCGGAAGTGACCTCTGTGACCTTGGACCTACATAGTCTAAATCTAATCAGATTGTCTGCCTATAGTGATGCATACTACATGTAGCAACAAATCTGAAATTCATACCTCAAAATGGTTCTTGAGATATAGTGTTACTATGGTGATGCACAATAAGCATTTCTCCCTCCGGCACCACCTTCAGTGGGCGGAGGCATAAAAGTATGATTTCAACTGCAAACTTCCTGGGCTTTTTTTTTATTTTATTTTTTTTATTGTCTCTCTGAGCCAAAGACCCTTTTCATGAAGCTTGCAGTTTCTTATTTTTATTTCAGAATAATATGGTCACAAATCTACAGAATCAACACTTTTTGTTTTCTTCATGAATGAACTATAACAAAAAGTCAATTCTGCAGATGTATGACAAGGATTTGCACATCCCTTGTGAGACCAATGGTGAAAGCAACCAGTGGCATGAATGGCCTGCCATAGTCAAGTTCAATTTCAATCATTCTTAGTTTTTGTGAATCACCCTCCTGAGCCCTATTTCTTAAGACTTGTTATCAGGAACAACTGCCACATTTCTATGACAAATTTACTCTCAGTCAATTAGATGCGAGGATTTCAGTAGCTTATAACAGTTATTGCAACTTGTTATTGATAACAAGTTGGTAAAATGAGGTCCTAGTTTCGTACCTTAACACCAGCGATCTCAATGAGGAACATACAAGCTCCTAGGACATGTCCTGCATGGAAGCAAGAGAAGCGGATTCCATTCAGATCCACCTCCTGATGAAAGTTAACAGTCTCGATCCGATCCATACTGGCCTGGAGATCAGCATCGGTGTACAGCATCCTCTCAGCTGACAGGTTGCTGATACAGAAAGAAAATATGATACTGTAAACATGGAATATTTCACAAAGTGGAAATTTTTGCACATTTCACGTGACACAACACTTGCACGAAAATAAAACCGTGCAAAATAATCTGCTTATTTTGCACTTGAATACAATGATCCTAACTGTCCGCACAAAATAAAGATGCATGATGGTGTTTAACTCGGCTGGGTGCAAAAAACTAATCATGTGAAAATGTCTACTTTTACAGTAGCCCGGAGGTTCATTTCAATGTGCGCTCTAAACCAGGGTTAATGTAAATGAAAGAAGGGAAATTCAGTGTAGATAAATAATACTTTTCAAATGATATATTGCTCATTACATATAAAGGTATAGAGTAGAAGTTACTGTCTAAAGTAACAAAAATTTCTTATTTTCTTTATTTTTCTTGATCTTTAATTGTAAATATTTCAGTTTGACAAAAAAAAAAAGGATTTACCAGTTTTTGCGTTCAAACTCTTCATATGAAGGGGCATGACTGCCCTCCACTGGACATGCGCATTTTACATTTGTGGAAGTTTAAACCAAAGTTAAATCTAAACCATGGTTTAAATGAAACGTTTTTTTCAATTCAGGCCAACTAATGCCTTTCACACTTACCTGACCTTGACATAGTCAGACAGGTTCCATCGATAGATGGCCTTGCTGGCGTGGGTCATAAACACGCGTCCTCTAAACTGAGTATTCTTCAGAAAGTATGGGAGACCTCCACAGTGGTCCAAGTGAAAACTGGGAAAAACAAGGAAATAATCTGAAGTTAACTTGTGATACCTAATATTTCCAAAACAAAATTTATCTCTAAAGTGACTATTCTCCAAAAAATAAGGCGTATGATGATATGAATGAGAGCTGAAAGAAAATTTCAAAAACATATAAAACCAGAAATGGTCCCTGCATTAAAAACAAAACCCAAACTGATACCCACTAGTCATTTCCACATGCAACTTTTACAAATTCTAGCACCTCAGTATTATGTGAGGTGTATAATAAAAGGCATTTCGTGGAAATTTTCATAAGCCTTGCTGGAGCTTAGAGGAAAAAATTATGAATCAAATGGACAGACTTTGAGTGATTTTATGCTGATACATGATTCACAAGCAATGTTGAATGACTCAGGCAAAAAAAAAAAAAAAAAAAAAAACAGGAGAACATGTACCTTGGACCATGGCAACTGGGAGATACTGTATATTTACATCAATGGAATTTGCTTTCTACAAATCAGTCATGTCATGAAGCTTCAAATATTTCCCTCCCTTAGAAATTATACAGAAGAGGGAACTATTAGGAGTTCCATAAATTCCAAGATATGAAATACAGACATGTCAAGTCTCACACATTAGGTATGAGACTCCCGCATTGGGGGCTTCTGCTCATCCCCCAAAATCTCTTTCTCACACTTACATCACAGTCTATCCCCCCATGTATATTATACACAAGGTGCCTGGCGATCTCACGGTTCCCTGCCTAAAATCTCAAGCATTGCTGGTCTTTGACCTTGGCATCTCTGAAAATATGACCATGTACATGTAAGTTAGTTTCCATTTTCTACAATGCCGGTGGAACAGTGGAAGCCGAAACCGAGGCCGCAAACCCAGGCTCGCGACCCCCGAGAGTGGTCATTGGCTGGCAGCCATTGTGATATCTGCAGACGAGGAGGCGGTAAAAGTTAGGTAAGTATATTTCAGACCAATGATTTGGTATTATTTCAGCCCGAATTGCAGCCCAAATTTGCTAAGAGGTAATCCCCTAAATGTGTTTTTACCTGTATTTCATATTCACTTAAGGTTGCAAAAGAGAGCCTTAACTTAGTAGTGCCTCAGTAGTTCCGGTTACTGTCGTGTATTCCATTTGTTTACATCATTTTTTTAGCTCACAAAAAAACAGATTGAATATGCACAGGCATTTTGAATTTCAAGCCATAACAAAGTTATTTTCAACTTAGATGCATGCTTTCCAGTCCAGATTTTATAGGGGCCACAAGGTTTCAAAGTATTTTCTTTTAGACCCCTTTTTTTATGCTTTGTTCTTACTATGTTGTATATTTTAATTAACACATTGTTCATACATTTCTTGAAGTTCCTGTACATGTAATTTTACTGTTTTACAACATATTCTATTCATATTTAAACAGGTGGACGAATTACGGCGGCACTTCTTACGTGGCGCACGATGAGGTGCGGGAGCCCCTAGTAAGGCGACATGTTCGGGACTTTGACGATACTATGTGGCCGACAACAAGGCCAGACAGGCTGCAACTGGGAGACATAGTGCAAGGTGTCACCGTGGACAACGTTCGAGGAGAAGTGATGACGGTGACAACGAACGATCCGTTTAAGGCAGTGGTAAGGATATTCCCTCATTCATTTTAAAGCTTTTGTACAGGTCTACTGTGCTTGAAGTTTTCTTAAAAATTCCAAGAAGCCATTTGAAATGTTTACAAACAAAAAAAATGTCGAGACAGCGGCACCAATCCTGTTCATATAAAAAAATGGGTAAGGTAGGACTACAATACATTTTTGTGCTAAAGTCAATCCATAATAATTATGATTTAGTAGTCAAGGTCCTGTCTGAAATGTCACAGTGGCTGAATTTTTTTGTCAAATATCGAGTATACAATGTGGATTACAGTCCAGTCCAAAGTCTTTCATGGTTAAACTCTAGCATTATTTTGTTGAATGTTGAATGTGCAATTACTAATTTTATTTCACTATTTTATGCAGATTCTGACTGAGGAGTACCCCTTATTAAAAGGAGATTCGGTATGAGCATCTCGCGGAGGTTATTCCAGAAGCAGACCAGGCTGAGGAAGCAGACCAGGCAGACCAGGAGGTAGACCTGGAGTCTGACGAAAGTGAAGAGGAAGTTGCAGTCCCCGCCCCAGCGCGACAAAATGCACCCAGAGGGCAGGGACAGAGAACTGCCCATGTGAAAAAGAGGGTAAGCTTCCAGCTCATTGGGAGTTTTTGGTGAATATTTTTACATTGAAAAAACTACCTCAAATGGCATAAAAAGTCTGGTCTTGTCAAAAATGTTTTAAGTAGTTGCAAAATGTGAAACAATATGCGGTATAAACTTTTCATATGATGTGATATGTGTTTGTGACTTTGATTGTTATGCATATTTTTCTGTATATTTTTTCTCTCCTCCCCAGGCAGCAAGAATACATGACTTTGCAGATGAGACCATCTTCGAAGAAATTCTGGTGGGAGACCTACCAGACCTTGGAGATGAACAGAGATTGGAGGCAGTTCAGGAACTACAACGTCAAGTATCAGGACTCGAGAGGCCTGCGACTTTTGAGCTGCCACGACAAATGGGATCTGCAATGCTGCTTCAACAGGTGACCCAGCTTCTGCAGGCTAACGGTGAACTGAGGGACACCAACCGTGAACTGCGAGACACCAACAGTGAACTGGTTTCTAGACTGGAGGCGATGGAGGCTAGACAGGCGACGATGGAAGCAACGCTCGCATCTCTTCAGGAGGTATGTGTACTTTTTTGTTTTGGGGGTGGGAATTTTCAACCCCCCCCCCCCAACACACACACAACAATCCCCTATTTCAAAAAAAAAAAAAAAGGTGTCCTTAGTAAATGTAAATCATATGGCAGTGTACCTAATTTTAACATTTCCTTTGTCATTTATCCCCACAAATGCATTGGTAGGTGATCTCATTGCAAAATGTGAATTGTTAATATGAAATATATATATATATATATATATATATATGTATAAATATATACCGGTATATATATTTTCCCTAGGCTATGTGATATGTGTTTGTGACTTTGACTGAAATGTGTATTTTTCTTTATAATTTTTCTCTCCTCCCCAGGTTGCAACTGCTAGTACCGCCCAGTCAGCTACCCTGCCAGCTGCAACTACCAAAGCTACATGTCCACCTCATCAAGAAAGTACCCAGCAGCAGCGAAGCCCACTTGCCCTTCTGCAGGACTCTCCAGTGAGGATAGCAGTGGAGCTATCCAAAGAGCTCTTCACGAATGACGAACGACTAAACTGCTGTGTAAATGGCAAGGGTGGTAATCAGTTGGACCCTCAGAGAGTTGCGATTCTTCGCGAGAGATTCTTTCAGCATTGTCCCATGCCCAGGTCTCAGCAAGCAGCAGCTTGGAGAGCAGCGATCAAAGCCATCGACAGCCATACGCGGTACCTCAGGAAGCGGCAAAGGCGAGCAGCTCGACAGAATGCTGAGGCATAGGTAACCAACTCACATAAGGACATTTCATAAGGCATAAAGTATTCGCATATAAATTTGGCAACGTTTATTTCAGCATGGGCTAGAATGACTGGGTTTGTTACAACATTACGTTCAAATGACCATCGCTCAATTACTGAATGCTTTTCTGAGGGGATTATAACAACCTTTTCTTTTGATGTTTCGCATCACGAGTTATTGTAAGTATTCACTTATTTATTTGGCAACATTTATTTATTTTGTTTGTTTACCTTAAATCATTTGAAAATGAGTATGACATGGGCTAAGATGACTGGGATTGTTGCAACATTAATTTTAATTCATGAAATGATATTCGCTTATGAATACTTAATATAAGGGGATTATAACAGCTTTTTCTTTTGATATTTCACATCACCCACTGGGATACAGGCTTTTAGTGGTTGAAAGTATTTGTTTAGTAATTTGGCAACATTTTTTTATGGTTTTGTTGTTTACCTTCTGAAATCATTTGGAAATGAGTATGACATGGGCTAAGATGACTGGGATTGTTGCAACATTAAATTTAATTCATGAAATGATATTCGCTCTTTGAATACTTAATATAAAGGAGATTACAACAACTGTTTCTTTTGATATTTCACATTACCAACTGGGATACAGGCTTTTAGTTTTATTAATTTGCCAACATTTTTTTATTGTTTACCTTAAATTTATCATTGCCTTGCCAATTTTGTGAGCATAGTGGTTGCTTAAAAGTAAATTGCTTTAATTCAGGAACAGTGAAACATTCATCTAAATTTTCTTGCCATTCCCTTATTGCATTTTCGAGAATGAATTCTTTTGTATATGTAGTGTTACTTCAGTATTTTTATTTATGGTTTCATTTGGTATTACATGTAAGTTGATTTAGGAATTTACTTGTACGAATGTGCAACTGGCTCATTACATGTAGCTATTGATTGGCAAATTGGTATATGCTTCACATTACTGAACCAATGTACAATTATCTATTTTCATGGCTTAGCATCTTTGGAAACACTAATATGTTGTTAGTTTTCTTCTAGTTAAGGTGATTTATTTATTCACCTTCTATACAAATAAGATGACTTTCGATGACTTATGTTTATGACTTTCTTTCACTTTTGAGAGTATTTGACGAGCTATCAATGTCTGTATTGTATATTTTCATTTATTTATTGAATTAATTAAATAAGTTCCTTCAATGTATTTCGATCATGGTGGCCAGTTGTTTTATTTGAGAAGAATGATGATAATTTTCATGGTGATTACGGATGATGAAGGGATGATGAAGAAGCATGGCATCTCTTTACATCTTGCAACCCCCCCCCCCCCTCCTCATCTTTCCAATCTCTCTCTCTCTCTGTCTATACCACTCATCCCTGATCCTTCCATATTTTCTTATCTTCTCTCTTTCTGTCAAAATGTCTGATATTTCTTCCATACTGGACCCATTTCTTTCACATATTTTCCCTTTCACATCACTTGAATACCCTTTCCTGGCTCTTAGTTCTTGGTAGTGATGAGGAGGAAAATACATGTAGAGAATGTCGACAGGATGAAGAGGGGTGGGGGATGCGGATGTGGGATACGGGAGGATTGAAAAGTTGCTGGTAATGATGCAAAAATTCTAACGATGGTGGTTATGATGATAAGGGAAACATGAAGGTGCATTAAATAATGATAAAGAAATGGAGGATCTCAGTGACTATGATGGTGATGATGAAAGGGGGAGGGGGAGTGGAGAAGGGTATGATGATGAGGCATTGTTATAACATCTCTTTATATCCTCTCGGTCCCTCCTCTTCTCTTTATCTCCCTCTCTTGCTCACTTCCCTCTATTGATACTAATACTAATACTAAGAACCCAATCCAAAATAAAAGTAGACTTTCCATAAAAGTCTACAAAAATCAACAATATTTTGGGAATTCAAGTGTCCTAATTCCTTCATTTTTTTATGCATACTGCGCAGAAATACCAAATATATTTAACTAAGAACTGGTCAAGGTTTAACAGAATTCAATCTTAAAGTGCAATATAATGGGATAAGCATATCCGTCAAGCGTGATTTTTATCGCACTTCAGCAGCCTAGCATCAACTGTGATTTTTATCACACTTCAACAGCCTAGCATCAACTGTGATTTTTATCACACTTCAGCAGCCTAGCATCAAGCGTGATTTTTATCACACTTCAGCAGCCTAACATCCACTGTGATTTTCATCACACTTCAACAGCCTAGCATCAACTGCAATTTTTATCACACTTCAGCAGCCTAGCATCAACTGTGATTTTTATCACACTTCAACAGCCTAGCATCAAGCGTGATTTTTATCACACTTCAGCAGCCTAACATCCACTGTGATTTTCATCACACTTCAACAGCCTAGCATCAACTGTGATTTTTATCACACTTCAACAGCCTAGCATCAACTGCGATTTTTATCACACTTCAGCAGCCTAGCATCAACTGTGATTTTTATCACACTTCAACAGCCTAGCATCAACTGTGATTTTTATCACACTTCAGCAGCCTAGCATCAACTGTGATTTTTATCGCACTTCAACAGCCTAGCATCAAGCGTGATTTTTATCACACTTCAGCAGCCTAACATCAACTGTGATTTTCATCACACTTCAACAGCCTAGCATCAACTGTGATTTTTATCACACTTCAACAGCCTATCATCAACTGTGATTTTTATCACACTTCAACAGCCTAGCATCAAGTGTGATTTTTATCACACTTCAACATACTAGCATCAAGCATGATTATTTTGGCTTTTACTAAACCAAAACCAAATTCGCTTAACCGACAGATTGACAAATCTTCAACCCTCACTAATTAATTCCTTTGTTGGTGGCATGTTAATTATTCCAACATATACATGTATCCCAAATCATTCGCTTGGATCCAGCCGAGGTGTGCGGCAGGTCATTGTTCGAAACTCATCTGCCACCAACAAAGGAATTAATTAGTGAGGGTTGAAGATTTGTCAATCTGTCGGTTAAGCGAATTTGGAGTCGCCGAAACCACTGGCCCGTCTCCGTGGTCTAGTGGTTAAGGCATTAGCGTTCATAGCCAAAGGCCCGCGTTCGATTCCCGGCGGAGACATTTTTTCAACCTTTGCAAAAATTTCCAAAATGGTAGGACAGCTCTGGGGAACTTTCATTCATGCTACGCTAATATTCTCTCAATTGTCTCACATGTATATATATATATATATATATATATATATATATATATACACACATTGATACACACTGTACAATATGAGACAAATTTCAATGCCAAACACACTGTAGATGTAGTCTGCAGGCACAGACTCTAAATAACCAATTCCACTTTAGAAATAGACTTTCCATCAAAGTCTAAATATTTGTTCAATTTTTCAATGTTTTTGTAGTCTCATTTTAGCCATTTTATGGAGGTGGATGAACAGAAATCCATTTAAGAAATAGAAAAATGTAAAGTTCAATGGATTTCACAGAGGTTCATTTTTTAGCAAACCTGCCTGCCAGAAAGGTTTGCTTTTTAGCGAACCTGCCGGCCTCCAAGGTTAGCTTTTTAGCGAAACTGCCAGCCTCCAAGGTTCGCTAAAAAAACGAACATGCCAGCCTCCAAGATTCGTTTTTTAGCGAACCTGCTTGCCACCAAAGTTCGCTTTTTAGCGAACCTGCCAGCCACCCAGCGAACTTGCCAGCCTCCAAGATTTGCTTTTTAGCGAACCTGCCAGCCTCCAAGGTTTGCTTTTCAGCCAACCTGACAACGGCTTCCAAGAATCGCTTTTCAGCGAACCTGAAAGCAAACCTGCAGGTAAGCATGTTGCTTTGGGATGTTAACATGTATGTGTTCTGCACTGAGACAGGTCAGTGTTATTTGCAGGCATATGTATGAAAGTGCTTTCTTTCCACAGTATACATTAATAGTTGTATTTTATATTTGCTTAATTAGTTACATGTACTT
This sequence comes from Echinometra lucunter, assembly GCA_029962745.1. Classification (NCBI taxonomy): domain Eukaryota; kingdom Metazoa; phylum Echinodermata; class Echinoidea; order Camarodonta; family Echinometridae; genus Echinometra; species Echinometra lucunter. The sequence continues at coordinate 12,753,086 of CM057168.1, forward strand.
TCTTGCAAATGCATGGAACACTTGATACAGACTGCATACATGTATCTGTTATTGATTTGACACAAGGAAAAGTAATTGTGGAATTTTTCCCCCATCTAGATCCATGACCACCATATGACTTGTTGATGTATCTCTGAGCCTGCCTTGCTGTACAGTGGCCCAGTCTCCGGGAATCCATGTTAACTTTTTAGCTAAGAAACAAAGATGAATAACTGTATGTAGGCATGTGCATAAAGACATAAATGACAACAACAATGCAATGATTTTGATATTCTTTTTCATGAAATATATAAAATGAAAATTAGATTTATTTATCTATCTCTGCAGTGATATTTTCATTTTCCTTATGCAGATTCAAGTGATCATTGCTTTCCAATAAGCCTTGTGAAAATGGTATAACTTGGATATGAAAATAAAACATCAACTGTGTGTTTCTAGCAAAAAAGGGCAGCTGAGAACAATTGCCTTTCTTGTATATAGCTCAAGTGTTTTGCTGAGATTTCTCTGCCATCTTTAAATTTTATGCTACTGCCCTGTAGATAATTCTAATCATATACATACTCTTTGTATATCAAAGATGAGTTGAACTTCATTGGTGTCCATCCCTATGTGCTTAAACACTTTGAGCATACATTTGGCTGTCAAGTACATTCCAAAAATTATATACTGTCTAATTATCAGAACTCAAAAAGTGAAAGGATGCAGTTGCTTACCATGAGCTCAGTGATCTCCTTTTTGTCATTTCTTTTGACTTTCTACTCCCATTGAAAGGATTCAGTCAGTCCTTCCAATTCAGCAATCTTGTTTCTCATTCCTTTAGCCTGTACTTCTTCTTTTTCTCTTTCTATCTCTTCAGTTCTGCTTCCTTTCCTAACATAGCAGTGGCTGACTGACCATTGTAAGCAAGCTCAAATATGCTCAATTTCACCCCATGTCAGATCATACATACACCTATCCCACATGTAGCTGGATTCCTGCTACATCTGAGTTGGTGGGATGATCTACATGTAAATCTTGAATACAAAGTTCCTGCATTTCCTATTCTTACAGAGGATAACCAGGAGGATTACTCTCTTGTGCTGCCATGTTTGCATAATAGTTTATTTTAAGAGGATAAGTAAACAGACATGATGTACATGGAAAGTGCAACTTTGCCTTAATCTAAGATTGACTGTTCAAAATAAGGGGAGGAGTAAAGTGTTCACATACACTGGAGCTCCATAGTCATCCCAACACTCTTTTCACCACTGTTATCTACTTCTGTGCATTGCAACTAGAAAAAAAACTTCTGTACATTGATTTAGATCAGAAGAATGCAACAGAATCAACAGTGAGTCAAGATGATGAAGTGTTTTGTAACACTGATGAAGTGACACATACATGTAGTGGTTAAACTAGAAATGTTGGTACAAGCTAACATCCTTGAATTAGGGCAATTACACTTATATACATGTACATCAAACAAATGCGTTTACTCTCGTTCTAGGTACTGGTATCAAAATTTATTGAACAGTCCTGCTTTCATGTTGTACCTTTCAGGATATTGATGAAGCAAAGCTGATGGAAACTGCAGTTGGGCTTTAAAATCCAAAGTCCTGTGATTGTTACATATCATATCTGCAACAAATTAAACCTCTGAATGTCTATGTACATGTAAGCCACACTGCCCAAAGTCAAACTAGTCTTCACAGGTACTGGTTTATTCATTCTACATGCTCTAGTTATTAGGCCTATATGTGTCCCTACAAATTACATTCCCTCTCATGACATTCCATTACACAGTGTCTCGGGTCAGAACTTGTGCATGTATACTTAAATTCTTTCTTAAATTGCTTCCTCATTATGTTTTTAAAGTACCCCTACTCCGGCCTCCCCCCCCCCCAAAAAAAAAAACCCTGCAGCTCAAACTATCAGTACTGAATTATGCAGCTGTTTCATAAGTGGAGCACACTCCTGTGCGAAAAGTCATACATTGTAACTCCTCTGACTTATTTTCCGTATCTTTAAAGTTTTTGTACCTGCTCAAATGATAGAAATAGATACTGAATGACAATAAACTGCAACTGAGGTTAACTCCCTTCTTGTGAAACTAGTCTTCATTGTAAACCGAGGTTCACAGTTGCTAATCTATAGTGATCTGAAATCAATGCTTCATTAGTACCCGTTTTGCAATACAATATACACGCATGTGTATTTGTGGTGATTTGTTTAAAACATGCAGAAAAAGGCCTATCCGAAAATTTGACAAAGTTGCTCTGCACTGTGTATCACTCCACTCAGATATCCCAACCACATTTTTGTTTACTCATCTTCTTTGAAGTTTCCATCAGCTTTGCTTCATCAATATCCTGAAAGGTACAACATGAAAACAGGGTACTGTTCAATAAATTTTGATGCCAGTACCTAGAACGAGAGTAAACGCATTTGTTCGATGTACATGTATATAAGTGTAATTGCCCTAATTCAAGTATGTTAGCTTGTACCAACATTTCTAGTTTAACCACTACATGTATGTGTCACTTCATCAGTGTCACAAAACAATTCATTTCATCTTGACTCATTGTAAATTCTGTTGAATTCTGATCTAAATCAATCTACAGAAGTTTTTCTAGTTGGAATGTACAGAAGTAGATAACAGTGGCGAAAAGAGTGTTGGGATGACTATGGAGCTCTAATGAGTGTGAACATTTTACTCCTCCCCTTATTTTGAACAGTCAATCTGAGATTAAGGCAAAGTTGCACTTTCCATGTACATCATGTCTGTTTACTTATCCTCTTAAAATAAACTATTATGCAAACATGGCAGCACAAGAGAGTAATCCTACTGGTTATCCTCTGTAAGAATAGGAAATGCAGGAACTTTGTATTCAAGACTTACATGTAGATCATCACACCAACTCAGATGTAGCAGGAATCCAGCTACATGTGGGATAGGTGTATGTATGATCTGACATGGGGTGAAATTGAGCATATTTGAGCTTGCTTACAATGGTCAGTCAGCCACTGCTATGTTAGGAAAGGAAGCAGAACTGAAGAGATAGAAAGAGAAAAAGAAGGACAGGCTAAAGCAATGAGACACAAGATTGCTGAAGTGGAATTACTAACTGAATCCTTTCAATGGTGTAGAAAGTCAAAAGAAATGACAAAATGGAGATCACTGAGCTCATGGTAAGCAACTGCATCCTTTCACTTTTTGAGTTCTGATAATTAGACAGTATATACTTTTTGGAATGTACTTGACAGCCAAATGTATGCTCAAAGTGTTTAAGCACATAGGGATGGACACCAATGCAGTTCAACTCATCTTTGATATACAAAGAGTATGTATATGATTAGAATTACCTACAGGGCAGTAGCATAAAATTTAAAGATGGCAGAGAAATCTCAGCAAAACACTTGAGCTATATACAAGAAAGGCAATTGTTCTCAGCTGCCCATTTTTGTTAGAAACACACAGTTGATGTTTTTATTTTCACATCCAAGTTACACCAGTTTTCACAAGGCATAATGGAAAGCAAATGATCACTTGAATCTGCATAAGGAAAATGAAAATATCACTGAAGGAATAAATGAATAAATCTAATTTTCATTTTATACATTTCATGAAAAAGTATATCGAAATCATTGCATTGTTTCTTGTCATCCATGTCTTTATGCACATGCCTACATGCAATTATTCACGTTTTTTCGTAGCTAAAAAGTGAACATGGATTCCTGGGGACTGGGCCACTGTACAGCGAGGCAGGCTCCGAGATGCATCAACAAGTCATGTGGTGGGCATGAATCTGTGAGGCCCCTCTGAAATTGGGTACCCCTCTAATTTTTGTACAGTACAGCAGGTATACAATACTCATTGAATTACATAACCCCTACTACAGGAAGACACCTCTCATCCCTAGGTATAGTGGACTAATTCCAAACTTTCTTTAGAGCAGCTCAGTCACCAGCTTTGGTCATCATTCTTACTTGTGATGCCCAACAGCCGAGTGACTGATTGTTGTTTCTTCTTACTTATTTACAGGTAAGAAAGATATATTTTATTTTACATTTGTTCCATAATTATTCCTTGTGCAGATAAACCCAAAATCTAAAATAACTGTAATACTAAAAGAAGGCTAGGCAAACCCGGAGAATAGGGGACCGGAACGCGCGGACATATTCATTTGTGTGCAAACAAATTGAGCCGGTGGCAGCGGCAGAGTCGGCGGCGAGGGGGACGATCTGCACAAGATTCATGGATGAAACATTGTGAGTTTGAGAACATTTCTGGCCAAAATCAAAATGATTTTCACCACATAATCACACATTTGAAAGCAGAGAGGACAATGTAATATATTAGAACATAATTACTTGATCAAAACATATTTTAAAGTCATTTTGAACTTGATCATGGACTTGTCACATACCCTGACTTTCGGCTGTTGCTGCCGATCTCTGCACAGTACAAATGACATACGCGCGCGTTCCGGTCCCCTATTCTCCGGGTTTGCCAAAGGCTAGAGTAAATATGTTATCTTATTGTTGTATTTATGACTGCATTTCTTACTGTTTCTTATAACTTTGGGAAAGGTGACTAGGAGTTAAAAGTATAAGTATTTTGGATACACATATTCTGTTTGATATCTTTGTGTACTCTAGATTGGAAAGACAGAAATTGCTAATATTGTATATAGAAAACTTAATAGTTTAACCAATACATGTACATGCACCTCCGAACTTGAATGCAGTAATATACATGTAGTTCAGATAGATTTGACACAGGGCTAGAATAGTTCATATACATATAGTGCATGGATGTAGTATGTAGTAAAACAGAGTCCTTTGTTCTACATGTATTTGGGAGGTCTCCTTCCTCCTCCCTGGTGTTATGTAATGGTCTTGAACCTTCCAGGCCAGTTGCCTTGGCTACTGGAGGTTTTGTTTACTTTGGGGATCAGCCAGTCACTGGCAGTAATAGGGTGGTGTAGGGTTAAGCCATTGCATACTAGGAGAAAGTAGTTACAGTGATAAGGATAATACAATGATTAGGGTTGTACAGTGCCTAAGTATATCCGAGAGTAGAAGACTTAGTTTATAGAATATTGTGTAAGGGATCAACTAAGAAATGTCAGAACAGAAGACTTGCTTGATGTTTAGATGCATTAGGCAGGACTTGTATATAATAGTCCTAGGGTTTCAGGGATCATCTCAACAGTAAAAGAGTTTCAGATATGATGATTTAGAATCTTTGGCTTGTATTTTGGTTTTGTTTTGTTACGTAATTATCAGAATAGTTTTGCAATGACAGTAGAATATTTAGCTATCGTATATAATTGCAACCAAATGATAGTTATCTTATTAGACTGTTTTTACTTGATGTTAGTGAAGATTATGTAGGATAGAATTTATAAGGGTTATCATTTGTTAATATTTCTGTTGTCATAATGAGAGATTGATAGATAAAGTCTATCCTTGATTACAGTGTTATCGTGGTCAGATGCCGTTATTGGAATAAATCATTCTTACTTGTGATGCCCAACAGCCAAGTGACTGATTGTTGTTTCTTCTTACTTATTTACAGTATTCTACTATCCCTTTGGGCACCGGTAACAGATCTAATAACAGATACCAGTATGCAGTCTGTATCAAGTGTTCCAAGTATTTGCAAGAAAGCAACTAATTCACAAGCAAATATAAAATACCACTATAACAGTGTACTGTGGAAAGAAAGCACTTACATATACCTGCAAATCACATTGACCTGTCTCATTGCAGAATAGCAGGTTTGCTAAAAAGCGAACCTGGGTGGCTGGCAGGTTTGCTTAAAAGCGAACCTTGGTGGCTGGCAGGTTTGCTAAAAATCAAATCATGCAGGCTGGCAGGTTCACTAAAAAGTGAACCTTGGAAGCTGGCAGGTTTGCTAAAAAGCAAACCTTGGTGGCAGGCAGGTTCGCTTTTTAATGAACCTTTGTGAAATCCATAAAACTTGTGTACTATTTTTCTATTTTTTTCTGAATGGATTTCTGTCCATCCACCTCCTTAAAATGGCTAAAATGAGACTGCAAAAACATTGAAATATTGAACAAATTTTTAGACTTTGATGGAAAGTCATTTCTAAAGTGGAATGGGTTAAATCTAATTGACCAGTAACATTATGCTACTACCACTTAATACACTGAATACACTGAACAAGACTATATTTGATAACCATTACAAAGCAATATGATGACATTTAGGTTTTTTGGCATGAAAATTGTGTTCAAACTCTCGGTTCATATTGATTATCCTAATATTTTAGCCTTTTTCATTATCCAGAAGAATTGCTTAGTCTTTAGTTTAGGCAGGGAGACGTGAGGTTTAAAAACTCACATCTGCCTGGTTTAGGGTTGTTTAGTTCAGCCTCAGGAAATACCTACAATGTAGGCCCTATTATTAATAACATGAATAGAGGCAGCAAAGACCTGCAGAAGAGAAAACAAAAGTCATTTAACTCACCAAATTCTTACCCATTTCAACATGAAATTAAAATCTGTGTAATTCTGGAAACATCTCAAGTTCTTCACAGTTCAATCAGTATCAAGCGTTGTTCATTCTTCCTTCCAATGATACAGTGACCATTGACCCACTCTCTGCTGGCATGCCATTATGTTGAGAAAGTGCATGACCACAGAGGTCAGACAGGTCAGAGGTAATCTAAACATTGCTCACCACACTTGAAGGTGTATTGCAGATACATGTACATTTAGAATATTGCATACAGCTGCCTTGTACAACCCAGGGTGTTTCTTCAGTAAATGTACCCACTTCAGTTTTCATTCTTCATATAAAATGCAAAGGAATCTTGCATTGATTCTGTTTATTATGTTATTTCTGTTTCTCATCAGTAGGCCTACAGTCTATTGGTCTGTTTTTAAAACAAAAATATATCAAAAATTGTGATCTGTTCTTACAGAATGATCCTCTGAGCAGGTTTTTCCTTCAGTAAACCAGCGACAAAGTTATAAATCAGCTGAAGGAATGCCTGTGCCATATCAATATCAATTGTACAAACATGCTGCATATACACTGAAATATCCTACAAATCATGATTTCAAAGTTTGTTACAATTACCATTAATTGCTATTCAGATAGTCACTGTCAAAACAGAAAAGTGGATAACTTAATAACAAATAACATTGTTTTTCTTTTCTTCTCATTCGTTCTTTTTCATAAAGAGGGGTGTATAACATTTTAAAAGGCCTTCACATTAAAATTTCAACTTTAAAATGATTTTGAAATTTTAGATGAAATTTACTGAAGAAACACAGCCAGAAGGTCATCTTAAAGGAAACCATACAATGGCAACAGAAATAAGAGAGTACCTATATGTTACTATGTCTTTTTTTGCTGCTGTGGGTATTATTTAGCAGAACTTTGCAACCAACCTGCAAATGAAAATCTTTTTTATTTTTTGTAAGGTTATAACCATTTTCATGCTTGTATGCTTTTTTCATTCTATTTTGTCTTGATCTCTTTCTAGATTCATAATGTCAGAGATGCATGTAAAGTAATCATATCTTTTCTTTCATGAACAAAATTCATTTGGGTTTTCCTTTATCATCCATGTTTTCTTTTAACAGTCACTTTCAACATTGTTACATATATCATTAGTTCTTGCTATCCATTTTTTACTGTGTTTCTTCTTTTCTCCCATCATCTGATATTATTCATTATTTTCTGTAATTCATTTTCTTCAATTTGTTTATCTTAATTGTGAATTCTGTAATGGCATTCCATGCAAATCAATTTTTTAAATCTTCCTTAATTCTTACTATATCCTGTTAGTTCACCATTATTTTATGGCCTTGGGGATCTACACCTTTTTTAAAAATCCACATCATCTATCTAAAGGTTGATATGCAACTGCTACAAACTATGCAAAGCAGCAAAATAACATACATATACAGGTAAATTCATAATTATTTCTGTTCCCATTGTATATGCTGCTTTAACCTGCTGGGTTGTACAACACTGCATGCAATATTCACAGTATCAAGTGTGGTGAACAATGTTTAGATTACCTCTGACCTGTCTGACCTCTGTGGTCATGCACTTTCTCAACATAATGGCATGCCAGCATAGAGTGGGTCAATGGTCACTGTATCATTGGAAGGAAGAAGGAACAACACTTGATACTGATTGAACTGTGAAGAACTTGAGATGTTTCCAGAATTACACAGATTTTTATTTCATGTTGAAATGGGTGAATTTGGTGAGTTAAATCAATTTTGTTTTGTTTTATGTTGGCTTTATTGAAGCTGTTTCCTGTAACAAATGACTGGGCGATGCTTCTCCTTGATGAGATCAGAGTTTGAACAAATTTTAATGATGTATCCCATATGCAACATCAATGTCATCGTATTGTTCTAACTAGATAATGGTTATATGTAGTCTAGTCCTGCTCGATGTACTTAGTCTATCATAGATGTTATTATATCTGCCTATCCTGGTTTGAAACGCTGCGTGAGTGCCCTTAGGTAATTAAGGCATCAATTCTCATTACCAACAAGGTTCCATGGAGAGGACCCAAAGTCATAAGTCCTTGCCCCTGTCCTTGCTGGCAAATAAGGCACCGGAATGTAACACATGCACATTCTCTTTGTGCATGCAGTGCACAGATCAGCAGAAGCAGCCAAGAGTCAGGGTATGTGAGAAGTCCATAATCAAGTTCAAAATGACTCTAAAATATGGTATAATCAGGTAAATATATTCTAATAAATTTCAATGTCCTCTTGGCGTTCCGATATTTTTGTAATGTGATGAAAATCATTTTGATTTTGGCCAGAAATTTTCTCAAACTCACAAATGTTTCATCCCTGAATCTTGTGCAGATTGTCCCCGTCGCCACAGCCACTGAGCTGCATTTGCTTGAACACAAATGAATGCGCTTGATGCTAAGCTGCTTGAAGTGTGATAAAAATCATGCTTGATGCTAGGCTGTTGAAGTGCATAAAAATCACGCTTGATGCTAGGCTCTTGAAGTGTGATGAAAATCACAGTTGATGCTAAGCTGCTGAAGTGTGATAAAAATCACAGTTGATGCTAGACTGCTAAAGGATGATGAAAAATCATGGTTGATGGTAGGCTGCTGAAGTGTGATAAAAATCACAGTTGATGCTAGACTGCTAAAGGATGATAAAAAATCATGGTTGATGGTAGGCTGCTGATCGAAGTGTGATAAAAATCACAGTAGATGCTAGGCTCTTGAAGTGTGATAAAAATCACAGTTGATGCTAGGCTGTTGAAGTGTGATAAAAATCACGGTAAAAGCTTAGCTGTTGAAGTGCGATAAAAATCACAGTTGATGCTAGACTGCTAAAGGATGATAAAAAATCATGGTTGATGGTAGGCTGCTGAAGTGTGATAAAAATCACAGTAGATGCTAGGCTCTTGAAGTGTGATAAAAATCACAGTTGATGCTAGGCTGTTGAAGTGTGATAAAAATCACGGTAGACGCTTAGCTGTTGAAGTGCGATAAAAATCACAGTTGATGCTAGGCTGCTGAAGTGTGATAAAAATCACAGTTGATGCTAGGCTGTTGAAGTGTGATAAAAATCACAGTAGATGCCAGACTGCTAAAGGATGATAAAAATCACAGTAGATGCTAGGCTCTTGAAGTGTGATAAAAATCACAGTTGATGCTAGGCTGCTGAAGTGTGATAAAAATCGCAGTTGATGCTAGGCTGTTGAAGTGTGATAAAAATCACAGTTGATGCTAGGCTGTTGAAGTGTGATAAAAGTCACAGTAGATGCTCGGGTGTTGAAGTGCGATAAAATCACAGTAGATGCTAGGCTGTTGAAGTGTGATAAAAATCACAGTTGATGCTAGGCTGTTGAAGTGTGATAAAAATCACAGTAGATGCTTGGCTGTTGAAGTGTGATAAAAATCACAGTTGATGCTAGGCTGCTGTAGTGCGATAAAAATCACGCTTGATGGATATGCTATTCCCATTATTTTACACTTTAAGACTGAATTATGTTAAAACTTGACCAGTTCTTAGTTCAATGTATTTTGTATTTCTGCGCAGTATGCATCAAAAAATGAAGGAATTGTGACACTTGAATTCCCAAAATATTGGTGATTTTTGTAGACTTTTATGGAAAGTCTACTTTTATTTTGGATCGGGTTTAATATACTTCATAAATGCCTATTGTATGATTCTAATTCCCTGTACCCCAAGCCAACGCAAAAAAATAAAAAAATAAAAAAATAAAACAATTCACCAATCTTTTACCCTTTCCTATCTAGGGCCTTCATCAAGATTTTGGCCCTTTTCGCATCTACACGATCAAGGGATTTTAAACAGCAATAATAATGATAATGATGATGATGATTATAATAATGATAATGAGAACATTTGACTGAGGTGCCTGAGAACTACACAAATGCAAAGAGTCTGGGCATTACTTACTGGCTAACAAGAAGTAGGTCAATTTCCTCGGGGTCGATGAGATCAAAGTAAGGGAGGGAGTCCATTCCATCACGTCCAGGATGAATTCCACAGTCAAGCTGTACATGATTTTCATGAAAATATTCAGTTTAGGTGGTGGTTATGAGAAGGAGGAGGAGGAAGAGGAGAAGGAGGTGGAGGAGGAGGAGGAGAAGAGGAAGAAAAAGAAGGAGAAGAAGAAGACTGAGAAGAAGAGGAAGATGAAGAAGAAGACTGAGAAGAAGACTAAAAAGAGGAAGACTACGAAGAAGAGAAGGTTAAGAAGAAAAAGAGAAGGCTAAGAAGAAGAAGAAGAATAAAATAAGAAAAAGAAGAATAAAGGAAGAAAAAGAAGAAGAAAAGAAGAAAAAGAAGGAAAACTCACCATGATTTTCTTGCCTTTGAATTCCAGCATAATACATGACCTGCCCACCTCTTGACCAGCTCCTCTGAAAAAACAAAGAAAGCCCAAAGTAACTTACATGTACATAAATCTTAACCTTATATGAAACTCAATTAAAGCCATATTGGGTTAAAGAGAGCATTTAGTGCTGCAGTAGAAAAAAAAAGCATAAGAAAAAGAAAAATTCCTAGCTGTTGTTGGACACAAAATCATTTCAAAGGTAATGTGATCTAAAAAATGCACAAGTCTATAACAATGCACACATATTACAGGACACTTCCAGGTCTACAACTGAGCAAAGATTTATGGGACAAGTTGCGAGACTTCTTTAATGAGTCCCTTGATATTTCTCAACCAAATATTTCATTTCATTTGCGATATTTTTTTTTTACTATTTGGGGGTAGCGAGAAGAGAGGAAAGGATTTGGGACTTGGGAAATTGTAAAGTCAAATGTAAGCTCCTTCTATGTCAAGTGTGAATTTTAGGAATAAATTGGCATTTGTGAGGAAGGCTTTTTAATGTTTTTTTTTCTCTTTTTTTTTTGATCTACTGTTTTTAAAATTGTTAACTGTTTTCCAAAAGATCTTTTTAAGACTTTAAAGGCAGGGGATCCCATTTGCAAATTTTTGGAAACCTCATGAAAGCTACGAGGGTCGAGCAGTACACCATACTGATCATGTGTATGAAATATTAAGTCATAAGGTTAGGCTTTGAACCTTTTTTTGAAGAAATGGAAAACTATCCATAATGATAATCCTTCTAGACTGTTGCAACAGCTTGAATTCAAACATTGCAGATGAGTGTCCACACCAGGATCAGTGTAAGTATAATACTGTGTATGAGTATGGGTGCACATACTGCACTGTGGTGTGTGTTGCTCATTCATGATTCATTTATCTTTCTGAACAATGTCAACATGCATGACACTGGCATGACATGCAACAGGCATCCAATTCTAATTTCTATTTCAATTTCATGACAATCATGGCAATGGAGAGGTGAAAACTAAAGTGATTTGAGTTTTGATCATATTGGGGATTACACATCAGTATCAGGTCTTGGAAAGAGCTCCATATGTACCCCCCCGCTAAAAAAAAAATTGAGTTCAGAGACACCATATTTTCCACTGTTTTCTTCTCAGCTCTTTGTTTTTTCTTGACTTACCATGCCTGCCGACGTGACTCGAACCCGGCACATCTATCTACCTCTCAAGACTGATGCCCTACCTATCGAGCTAGTGAGAGATCGCTGAAAGTGAAGTGTCTCAAAATAATTATAAGCCGGAAGTCGCGATTAGTCTCACTCCCAGGATGCATTGCTCTTATTTTTCTGAATAAATAAATCGATGTCTATGTGAAATGCACATTTTACGGGTAAGCTCTTAATTCTGATGGAATAAACCCATATTTCTTAATTTATAGCTTTTTTCCATGTTCAGTATTTGATATTATGATTAGAGTAAAGCACCCATCATTCGACCTGTGCCATGATTCGACCTATTATTACTATATCACAAGCCAGCACATATTATTGTCACAACACACACTGTCAGGATCAAACCTGGGTTTTTGTTTACCTAAAGATTGGGTCACCAATCACCCCAAATCACATAAACAACCTCACATACCCCAAGCATCCTTTTTTTTAAGTGAAGAGAGCTATGATGTAGTCAAAGTACACATACGTAATTGCACTGCACAACAACCATTCCGCTTTAAAGTTGTTTATTACAACTATATCTTTTCGTTTCCAAATCAGATTTCTTTCAATGAAAATTTCAACAATCAATGCAACATTATTTCACATATAAAAGATATTGACTTTCAAATGATAAGAAAAAATTGACTTTGATTTTATCGGGTGAAAATTTCAGTTTTGGAATGGGAAAAAATAATACTCAATATGGGATGGGAAAAATAATACTTTGTACGGACAAGATTAAAGGGTTTATTCAATAATAGGACTTCCCTGGTTAATCATGGATGCAGTCCAAATGATGTCGTTGAAAATGGCGACAAGTTAACTGAAACAGCGGATATCCGATGACGTAGAATGACGAATATCGACGAATACCGAAGATCTACGAGGACTGTCGAAAAATGGCGTCACCGAAGATTAGGCGCTTTCGACCTGACGCATGACGTCGAGAAGAACTCAAGAAGAACTCAAGGTTGAAAACTCAGGATAATTCATCGCGGCTCAGGGCTGACAATAACTGAAGGCGTCTAACGTAGTCCCCAGAATATAATGGCTGACCATGGGTCACAGCTCCCTGACCAAAGGACCCACCATTGTGGGTAAGAAAACTCCTCCAAAATTAACAAAAACTGAGGGTCATTTCTTCCTTGCTCCTCAGGATACAACCTCTCTCAAAGAGTAAAAAAATGAAAGTGATCCTACTCTCTGTGCAGAACAATTAGGCTGCAGTGTACAATCAATAGACCTCGGGTGGGTCTTGGAATGTCAAGTGTTTATTCCACCTGTCACTAGAACCTGGAACCTACAACAAAAGGACCTGCAAGAGCAGAATACATTATAGCCCTTCCTAGTTAAAGTAACTAAATACATAGGATTTCATTATACAACTCAATTAGCAATACTGCCATCACAAGGCCAAAATGAGTAATTTATCATTACCTTTCCATTTTATTTTTCTATGTAAAATAAACAAATTTTAGAATTTAGCTTTAGTGCTAAATAAAATATGACTTGCTTGTGACACACACTAATCACTTCTTTACACAAAGAGACATTGTCACTCACCACAAGAAAGTCCCTTAGTCACCTCCAAACATCCATCTAAAATGCCAAATTCTGGCGCCAAAAATGCAAAATCGGCACCATATTTCCAAAGAAAGCGAAGGCTTAAGTCCACTGCTAAGAAACAGGGTCTCAGAAAAGCGCTAAAAATAAAGAAATCGGCAGTTTTGTGAAGAGTGTGATGGTATCGGCGAAAAACAAATGAAAAACCAAAACCCCCCGTTTCTGCCGATGCAGTGACTTCATGTACAAAGTTGAATGCAAGTCCCTGCTGGCCTTCATTCGACCACAACGGGAGCAGCGACGGGTGCCGCAACTTCCGCGATGGACAACTGTGTGTGGTGTGACACAATTCAGCGGCCCTCATACGCGTTGACATTGCACAGGCAGTGCGTCCCGTCGAATTATTGCCGTGGGATATCGAATTAAGGGCATGAAACATAGCGATATATTTTCATATATTCTAAAAAATTGTGATGCATTTGAAAACATAAACATTGTGATAAAAATAGATTAATATATTTGACATGAATTTATGTAGATATGATTTTGTGAAAAGTAACTTTAGGCAGAATAAATATGGCAGTGTATACAGCCACACGCGTGTGTCTTACCTCACGGCCACACGCGTGTGCTTGTATCCACAGCATCGACCTGAGGATACAGCCACACTCAACTGAATTCCCACTTATACTCTGCGCCGCTACAGCTATCGCTAGTGTGTATGTATGCACTGCACAAGCGATGTGTCTGTGTTGCCAAACCCCAAAACTTGGATCGTCACGAAGGTTTTATCTCTTGAAATTCACTGAAATACAAACAATACTGTACTATATTGTCACCTTCTGCTGACCAGGTGAGAATGAAGTGAAAATATTGTTTGTATAATAAGTGAAATCGAGAGATAAAACCTTCGTGACGATCCAAGTTTTGCAAGTCACAACACATTCCATCGCATGAATACACATCGCTTGTGCAGTGCAGTGCACACTAGCGATAGCTGTCGCAGCACAGACTTCAAGTGGGAATTCAGACAAGTGTGGCTGTATCCTCATATCGATGCTGTGGATACAACGACACGCGTGTGGCTGTAATATTGCAGAAAATTAGTAAGTTAGCATAGCAAAGAAGTCATTTGAGCGGAAGCTGACATCGGAAATAAAATCCAATCCCAAAAGTTTTTGGAGATATGTTCAAAGCAAAAATAAATTTAGACAAGGTATTGGTGACTTAGAGAAGCCAGATGGAAACTTTGCTAGCACTGACACAGATAAAGCAGAGACACTGAACTCATTCTTTACGTCAGTTTTCACCACGGAGGATGTAAGTCATGTACCAACCCTTGAACTAAGGACACGGGACAAACAACTAGATACAGTGTATTTTACTACTGCAAGTGTAAAAAAAGCTTTTCAGAAATTGGACCAATCTAAATCTCCTGGACCAGACAGCATTCATAATCGCATACTAAAGGAGCTGGCAGATGACATTTCCCAGCCACTTTCTCATCTGTTCAACAAATCTATGTCCAGTAGTGTAGTACCTGACTTGAGGAAAGAAGCTAATGTGACTCCTTTATTTAAGAAAGGAGTAAGAAACCAGGAAATTATCACCCAGTTAGCCTTACCGGCGCTTTTTCCAAATTAATGGAAACCATTATTCGTGACGAAATTGTTAAATATATGAATGAGAACTCTCTCTTTACGGATGAGCAGTATGGGTTCAGAAGTAGAAGATCTTGTGCTACACAGTTTTTAAATGTTTGTGAAACATGGACAAAGGAGTTAGATTCCAAGGGAAATATTGACTGCATCTATTTCGATTACAGCAAGGCTTTTGACAGTGTTCCACATGCTAGACTTCTGAAGAAAGTAGAGGCCTATGGCAAGATGGGTAATCTGCTTAAATGGATTAAGTCTTTCTTGAGTGGAAGAACCCAGCAGGTAATCATTAATGGTACCCCATCAAATACATCGAAAGTGACCAGTGGCGTACCTCAAGGAAGCGTGTTGGGGCCGACATTGTTCTTGCTGTATGTCAATGACATTCCAGACACTGTACGCAACAGTGCATCAGAAGTCAAGCTATTTGCAGATGACACAAAAATTTTCTCTGCAATTCACTCTACATTTGATGCCAAAAATCTACAAAAGGATTTGACAAGACTCTTAGAATGGTCCCTTCCGTGGCAACTACCATTCAATCAAAAGAAGTGTAAAGTCATTCACTATGGTAGAGAAAATCCTTGCTTCAGTTATTATATGTCAGACAAGAATACACCTATTCCTGCTGTCGAAGTAGAAACAGATCTAGGTGTAACCTTTGACCAGCAAATGAAATTTTCGCAACATGTGAATGGTTTATGTGCTGCTGCAAATCGCAAGCTTGGAGTTATCAAGCGTACCTTCTCTACCTTGGACAGAACAGGTTTTATGCATTTGTACAAATCAGTTATAAGACCCAGACTTGAGTACTGCTCTATTGTGTGGCATCCAGTTTTGAAAAAGGACATAAAGAAAATAGAAAAAGTACAACGCAGAGCAACTCGCCAAGTACACTCAATACGGAATCTTAGTTATAATGAGAGATTGAAACATCTGAACTTGCCATCACTTGCTTATAGATGCCACAGAGCAGATATGATTCAGATCTACAAAATCATGCATGGCCTCGACGATCTCGATCAGACTCACTTCTTTGATCGTCCATCAGGGAATAGAACTCGTGGCCATCGGTACAAGATTGTAAAGAAGCAAGTCTACTAAAGCTTAGACATGGCTACTTTTCACAAAGATGCATTAATGAATGGAATAACCTTTCCTCAGATGTGGTAGAGAGCTCGTCACTCAATAGTTCAAATCGAACTTGTTAAAATTTTGGTCATCAAGAAAAGATAAATTTGATCCAGAAGAGTCCTTTGCCTGTCCATGTTCTTCTACTGCTGTACAGCGCCATTAAAACAGTGTTCCAGTTTGAATTCTTCATTAGATGTCAACGAGAGGCAAATAAGTTTATAACTTTAAATGCTTACATCCAAGGCATTATCCAAGGTATAGAAAATCTTCAGCGGTCGAATCTCGGGCAGTTTACTCTATCATGTCTAACTGTTAGACCTAGAGTAAGGTGCCCGAAATTCGACCGCTTAAGCTTTTCTGCAATATTTATGCTGCTAAACTAATTCATAAAATCATATCTACATACATTCATGTCAAATATACCAAATTATTTTTATCACAATGTTATTTTTACAAATACATCACACAGTTTTAGAAAATATAAAAATATACCGCTATGTATCATGCCCTTAATTCGATATCCCCCGGCAAAAATTCGACCGGGGCGCATAGCGCGTACAATGTCAACGCGTATGTGGGCCGCTGAAATGCGCCGCACCATACACAGTTGTCCATCGCGTAAATTGCGGCGCCCGCCGGTGCTCCCGTTGCGGTCGAATGAAGGCCAGCGGGGATTTGCATTCAACTTTGTACGTGAAGTCACTGCATCGGCAGATACGGGGGTTTGGTTTTTCATTTGTTTTTCGCCGATACCATCACACTCGGAGCTTGCGATAAATGACAAAACTCTTCACAAAACCACCGATTTCTTTATTTTTAGCGCTTTTTCTGCGACCCTGTTTCTTAGCAGTGGACCTAAGCCTTCGCGTGCTTTGGAAATATGGCACCGATTTTGCATTTTCGAAGCCGGAATATGACTTTTTAGATGGATTTTTGGAAGTGACTAAGGGACTTTCTTGTGGTGAGTGACAATGTCTCTGTGTGTAATGAAGTGATTAGTGTGTGTTGTGGTAATATAATGTGCTGGCTTGTGATATAGTGAAAAAAGGTCGAATGACGGCACAGGTCGAATGACGGGCGCTCTACTCTACATCATACATGTATCATTGCAAGTCATATCCTTATATTTTATTTTTTCAATTTTAGCGGGGGGGTACGTATGGAACTCCTGCCCAGGTCTTTACCTAACGCAACTGTGAATTCTAAGTGACTGTAGTATTATGTTCATCACTTCATACAATGCTAGAACGAAAGAGTCGCGAGCGGGGAAGAACGTGTCTGGGGGAGCTCCGTATTTTTCGCTAGTTTTAGCCGAATGCTTTCGGATTTATTTTATAAATTTGATATCGGCTTTTAGAGTTTTTTGTGGGGCATCGAACGGGGCATTTTGTTCAAATTGATTCATAGGATTTTTACAGTAAATTGCATTTTACAAAGTTTTTTCGGGTATTTTTTGCAAAGATTGAAATTTCAAAAGTAAACCCATAAGCGTATGGATGTTTAATCTGTGCTTGTTTTATTTTGTACGTGCGCCTGTGGTATGTATGATGTCACAATTGGACAATAGTGAGCGGAAAAGTTAAATCACTTATAGGAATACATCAGGAATATTTTAGAACCAAGTCGTGTGCAAGTTATTTATCTTTCTGTGAGTATGTTCCAATTTCATTCATGTTTTATTTAGACCAATTTTTATTTTTGTTCACATTTTGTCATGTTTATGGTTACAGGTCATTTCAAATGATCTGCTAACATACAATTAAGTCTTAAGTTACATTGTAAGTTAGCTTAGACTTAAACGTTAGAGTTAAGTTAGGACTTTGATTTAACTTGCTGAGTGCTGAGTTTTCACATACTTATTTGTATTTATTTGTTTGTATATATTTATCTGTATTTATTTATTTGCTGATATCCATTTTCTTTTCGTTATGTTCATACGTGGATGTTATAATTGTTACAATCAACCCATTGGCTACCTCGGTCTTCTTGGTGACTTATTATGCTAGAGCATCTGTGAATAGTGTGCCGACCGGGAGAATAACATCCCTTAAACTGTGGGCGAACGGTGCAACAAACAGTCACCGAGTATTACTGAGGTGGAGCTGGGATAAATGTGACATAAAAGTTTGTAATTTCATCCAAGAAAACCACTTTTTTAAACCCAAATAAACTATTTAGAGTCTACTTGGGTCTTTACTCTTTTATTTTCTTTCCTTTCCTTTTGACTCTTTAAGTCTATAGAATCTATTCCTGTGAAAGCATATTTGATTATGATGTGTGTATAAAAGTGGATCTGCTATTTGGTATTATTCAATTATAGTAGGCCTATTATGTTGACTTTATTGATGTTTTAATTTACATCAGCTTTGAGTATAAAGTACATAGCATACATTTGATTTTCTTTTTCTGCTGATTAGATTGCAAATATATTCTTTAATATGCAGCATAACTATGTTAGTTAAAATGGAAACTTTAAGTTTTAGCAGTCGTTGTCAACCATTTTTTATGATTAGCCCTCAATAATTACTTACATGTCTGTTAGAGAAAGTAATCATCATCATGATGAACAGGAATTCACTTTACTTGTTAATTCTTTCAACTACGTTTTTCAGTTGTTTTATTAGACGAGTAGAGACACAAAGACAGGAATCTTTATTTTGTCATGAGTCTCTAAATTTCAAGGCAGTTGACTTTCTTGAAAAGAGCATTATAAACAAACATCAACAAGTAAAGCAAGGCATTGCGATCAAGGTTGTTACACGAAGTGGGCGTTCATTATCAGTTCTTAAAGAGGTGAAATCTCACTCCTTACTTTACATCACTCTACTACTTCTATCATTATCATCGGATGTGGAGCTAAATCCGGGCCCTTACCAACCCAAGTATCCTTGCCAAATCTGTCACAAGGGAGTGACGTGGGCTCAGAGAGGTGTTGCCTGCGATGTTTGTGATCATTGGTTCCACGTCAGTTGTATGCACATGTCAACCCCAGTCTACAACGCTCTCAATGGCAGTAATGCTACATGGGAATGTACTAACTGCGGTATGCCACAGTTTTCTTCCAGTCTTTTCTCATCGTCTGGGAGTATTGATTTATCAAATTCATTCTCAAGTCTTGACCATTCATCACTCAGCAATGCTAGCGATTTACAATCAAGCATTGTACCAGGCAACATCGGATCTCCTTTGATAAGCTCTTCTCCAAGACGGTCTTTAAATCCTCGCAGAAATCGTAATATACCCAATCCCTCGAATATTAGAGTTCTTACCATCAACTTCCAAAGTTTGAAGAACAAGAAGGAGGAATTGAATGCCCTCATCGATTGTGAGAAACCTGATGTTATTATTGGAACAGAGACCTGGCTGAACAGTACAATATTTAGTTCAGAGTTCTTCCCACCTTTCTTTGATGTTATCAGGAAAGACCGACAAGATGGCTACGGCGGAGTGTTATTAGCAATAAGAAATGATCTAGTATACAAACAGATCCTGAAAGCCGAGGATGTAGAGCAAGTGTTCATAAAGGTTCATATTTGTCAGAACAAAGATGTTGTGATTGGATCTCGTTATCGACCCCCAAACAGCGACCATCACTACTTGGATGAAATGTGTTCCTCAATCGAATCACTGTGCAGAGAAGAGAGGAAAGCTGTTATCTGGATTGGAGGGGACTTCAACCTGCCTGACATAGACTGGTCTTTACAGACAGTTTGTGGTAATAGGAATCCTGCTCAATTTAACAACAGGTTCTTGGATATGGTCCAAAATTGTACTCTCCAACAGATGGTATTATTCAAGACTAGAGAGGTCAATACCCTTGATCTTTTTCTCACAAATCGTCCATCCTTTGTTACGAAGTGTTCACCTCTTCCAGGCTTAGGGGATCATGACATCGTCCTGACAGTATCCGACATATCTGTTAGAAGAAAAAAACCAGTGAGGCGTAAGATTCATCTATGGAAGAAGGCCAGTCTAGATAAAATGAAGAAGCAAGGAAAACTTTTCCAGCAAGAGTTCCTTGGGAAGTACCCTTCAACTGCAGACTCTGTTTCTGATATGTGGTATGACATCAAGTCAGCATTGTTAAACATTCTTGATGAGTGTGTGCCCTCCAAAATGTCTTCAACCAGATACAGCCAACCCTGGATTAACTCGAATATCAAGAGGTTGTCAAGAAGGAAGAAACGGAGTTACAAGAAAGCGAGAATGACAAAGAACAACCATGATTTTTTGCGATACAAGAAACTCCAAAAAGAGTGCAAGCAGGCTTGTAAAGTAGCATACAGTGACTACATTACCAACATTGTAAGCCCAGAATGCTCCTCAAATCCAAAAAGATTTTGGAGTTTCATCAACAGCAAGAAGTGCGACAACAATGGTGTATCCACTTTATTTTCTCCAAACAAAGGAATGGTGTGTGACAGTTCTGCTAAAGCTAGTCTTCTCAATAAACAATTTTCTTCAGTTTTCAATGGAAACGAAGACATCACTAGCATACCACAGAAAGGACCCAGTCCTTACAAGAGTATGGAATCCATTAATGTGTCACCAGCAGGAGTTTACAAGCTCCTACACGATTTGAACCCACACAAAGCTTCTGGACCTGACATGATTCCAGCGCGGCTCTTGAAAGAACTTGCACTTGAGTTAACACCAATCTTTGTACACTTCTATCAGGCTTCCCTTAATCAAGGTACCATTCCTGAAGATTGGAAGAAAGGAAACATCGTCCCAGTCTTTAAGAAGGGTGATAGATCGCTGCCAGAGAACTACAGGCCTGTATCACTCACCTCTATAGTATGCAAAACCTTAGAACATATTGTGTGTAGCAGTATCATGAAACACCTGGACTTGCATCATATATTATCTGATGCCCAACATGGCTTCCGGAAAAGGAGATCCTGTGTAACACAGTTAGTTAAAGTAGTTGATGATCTAGCTTCAACAATCGACAGGAAAGGGCAAACTGATGCAGTCTTGTTAGATTTTTCCAAGGCGTTTGACAAAGTCCCACATCAAAGACTGTTGTACAAGGTTGGATACTATGGTATAAGGAATGAGGTACATCTTTGGCTTGCTGACTTTTTGTCTCAACGTAGTCAACGAGTTGTTATTGATGGAGCAACATCAGAACCAGCACCTGTCCTCTCAGGAGTACCGCAGGGGAGTGTCGTCGGTCCTTTGCTCTTTCTTCTGTACATAAATGACTTGCCAGAGTATGTGACCAATGGCTCTTCAGTTCGTCTTTTTGCTGACGACTGTGCCCTATACCATCCCATCAGTTCACGAGAAGACGCCGAAGATCTGCAGCGTGATCTTGATGCCCTGCAGCAATGGGAGAGGGACTGGGGTATGACATTCCATCCCGGAAAGTGTCAGGTTTTACACATTACAAGGAAGAAAATCTTTCCACACAACATGTACTTCATCCACGGCCAAGCTCTGGAAGAAAAAGGTAATGCCAAATACCTCGGCATAACCTTTAGTAATAATCTCAGTTGGAACGCCCATGTAGACTCAATTACCAAGAAAGCAAATAATACCAGATGTTTTCTGCAAAGAAATCTCACAAGCTGTCCAAGAAACACTAAGGTCATTTGTTACAAGATGCTCCTGAGGCCAATAATGGAGTATGCATCTGAGATCTGGGACCCATTCACACAGTCAAAAATCAGAAATCTTGAAATGATTCAACACAGGTACGCTCGCTTTGTTTGTCACGACTATCGAACTACAAGCAGCATTTCTGCTATGCTTCGACAACTACAGTGGCAAACCCTTCAAGAGCGTAGGGCCCAAGCCAAGACTCTACTAATGTATCGCATCATTAATAATCTTGTAGACGTCCAGCAACAACTCAAACACTCATCATTCAAATCCCGAGGTCATTCTCAAAAACTCATGATTCCATTTGCAAATACGGAATGTAACAAAAATTCATTCTTTCCTGCCACTGCCAGGTTATGGAATTCCCTACCTCAGGACGTCGTAGACAGCACCTCAGCAAATATATTCAAGAGTGAGGTGCAACATGTCAGACTATGTTAATCTGCATTTGTATGTAAATATGTAAATATTATATATAGATCTATGTTTGCTTTTTTTTACCACAACTTCAACGGTGGATTCTCAGCACTCAGCATTCAAATCCACAATACAGTACGACAATACACCACAGGTGGTATGTACTTATATAGGAAGAAGAAGAAGAAGAAGAAGAAGATAAATCTACAGGTGTATACTCAGCGTTCGCACAGTGCCACGGAAACACGAGTCACTTGCCAACATCTAAATGAATAGGTGGGACCGAAGAAAGGTAGGTCTTTCACTTGCCATGACAGATATTTAGCTAGGAAGTTCTACTTACAAAGGACGAACGATCAAACGGTCACTCTCTTCTTCTGGTATTTGTGCATCCGGCTTCCTTTTGGCAGCCATTTTGGAACAGATCTCTCGATTTTCCGATTTTCACGTTGCTAACATTAATTTTTAAACAAATCACGAGCCGAAAGAAAATGTTGAACAAAAAAACCATACTGCCCTCTACGACAAGGAGCGCGTGATAATTTGACGCGGAGGTCTCGCCGATCCTCATTATCCTCCTCCTCCTCCTCCTCCTCCTCCTCCTCATCATCATCATCATCCTCCTCCTCCTCATCCTCCTCCTCCTCCTACTCCTCCTCCTCCTCCTCCTCCTGCTCCTCCTCCTCCTCCTCCTGCTCCTCCTCCTCCTCCTCATCCTCCTCCTCCTCCTCCTCCTCCTACTCCTCCTCCTCTTCCTCCTCCTCCTCCTCCTCCTCCTCCTCCTCCTCCTCCTCTTCCTCCTCCTCCTCCTCCTCCTCCTCCTCCTCCTCCTCCTCCTCCTCCTCCTCCTCCTCCTCCTCTTCCTCCTCCTCCTCAAGACCTCAATATCATCATCATCATTATCCTCTTCATCATCATCGTCATCATCCTTGATCATGGTCATCATCATCAGTACTAGCCACCGTCATTATGCAAAGCGTTCTTAATTCCGAAAACGCAACAAAACCCTATACATCTTTGCTTCGTTGGAATTTCCAACTTATAGAATATCATAAAAAAACGTTTTATTTTCCAAAATATGGACCCAATATAATCTCTTCTTCATTTTTTCGGGTTACGAACACTGCGATAAACGAAGTTGGGGGGAGTGACCTTCGGGGTAATGCATCAAATTTTCTCTTCTATTTTTTTTTTAAATTAACATGTCATCTATAATATTTTGATACCCTACCCTTCTGGAAAATCTGAAAGAATTCGTTTAATAAAACGACAGGTAAAAAGAATGTTTAGCATGCTGAACATGTTTAATTCACATGACTTGAACAAAAGCATCATCGTATAAAATCAACAACGAACACCATAAACTTAAACGAAGCATAATTCTTAACAAATATTTGAAAACATAATCATTGGTAATAACAACATTTGAAGAGCTTGCTTTCAAAAGGCGCTATAATATCCAGTATTTATCAAATGTCCAAACTCAAGTCACAATTTGAAAGGGCGGCACTCAGGAGTGACATCTTCAAAATGGTAGATTAAAACTTTGAACATGCTGGATTCAACGCTATAAAGGCTGGAATCCTGCATGTTCGAAGTGAAATGTTAATCTACCTTTTGAAAATATAGTCACTCCTCGGCCCTTTCAAATGATGATTAACATTTTAGTTTTTAGAGTGTATGAATAAAATTTTAAAGTAAAGTTATCAAGAAATACAGAAGAGATATAAGTGCTTTGTAACTTTGTAACTTTTCATTCACCAAACTCAGGACAAAGCAAGGCATTTTTCTCTCAAGTTACTTAAATGGATTTAGAGCCTTTCGGAAGAAAGCTCTTCAATTCTAGTGTATGCCTGCCTATCTATATGATACACAGTACTGCTCACGATCTCTGAGAAAATATTGACAAGGCACCGTTACGTTGCTCCTATGTAGTACTTAGTGAGTAATTCTACTTGTCAAAGTGGAACTGATATTTGGAGAAATTAAATATCTAACTGCATTACATTCAAAGACTGAATTTGAAAAGTCACCACTCAAAATATGTTGTGGTGTTTTTTTTAGTTTGATGCTGTATTGAGAATACAAAATAATCATAATTAGTCATTGTTAATAATACCTATAGTCGCAATTAATCTATTAATTAATCTATGAATAAATATGTATTTTATTTTTGTACCTACAGTCGCAATCAATGTATGAAAAATTTTGTATCTTTGCTCTGTTTTTTTTTTTCACTTCAAATTGTATTTGTATTTGTATTTCAAACTTATCCGATGTAAAAAGAATTTCCTTTATGGACAATAAACATATTCATTTCAACTCAAAAATATGACAGAGGCAAGAAACTTCGGGGGGGATTAATGCTTATGAAAGTACATTCATCTAGTTTGCGTAGTGCTATTCACAATATGAAAGCCTTTATCACATACAGTAAACTACGAATACTAATGGACTTGGATACACTTTCAAAATACATCACAGGTCAATTATATGAAGAATTAAAATCGTTCTGTTAGAGCCATTCGTTTTCTAAGGCATGAGGATGATATATTATGTGATATATAACATAATTCTGCTTGAAAAAATACGGAAATGATTATGACGATCAAACATCTCGGATACATTATTTGTATTACCATCCTCTGTCTGCCTCTCTCTCTCTCTCTCTCTCTCTCTCCTCTCTCTCTCTCTCTCTTTCTCTCCCCGCCCCCCCCCCCCCCTCTCTCAATATTTTATCTATTACGGCGCCCTACTACATAGGAATTTCTATTATTTTTTATTATTTCATCCTTTTTATTGACATCGTCAATATCATAATTCAATTAATATCATCACCATTATCATTACTAATTTATAACATTATCATTGGTTAGTCGCACTTTAAAAAAAGCATCTCGTCAGATTTGACTGATTGCCGGATCCAACGGTCACCATCAATACAGTCTAGTCAAAATCGACCCCCCAAAAATAGTGAAAAGGACCAGAATTCTAGTGAAAAAAAAAAATTACTAGAACACCGGACACACGGAGAGTTACTGTTGAAGTCAAAACTGACACAGTTCTAGTGACTAGAATTCTACTAAAATTTTATGATGAAACTGTTCATGATCCACCAGCAGAATGATAAAACATTAATATTAAAAACTAGGTAAAGTAATCTTACTTGAATATACTTTCAGTTAGTCTGTGCATCATGTATATAAAATATTCAACGTAATTTTTTTATGGTGGTCAACTTCTCTGTGGAACTAAAATTTTCTTCATTAAATAAACAGATTTTGCAGGCAATAATCTCATACCTCAAGCGAAATCAAAAATACAGGTGCGGATCGTTATCCCGAAGGTTCGTTATTCCGTGCACACGAATTTCTTAATTCGAAGTTCGTTTATCCGAAAATGCAATAGGGTTCGTTAATGGAAAATTACATATGGTTTGTTATTCCGAAAAGGAACCATTTTTTGATAAATTGACGAACCTTCTTTCATTTTTGGATCAACGAACCTGATTTCATTTTCGGATGAACGAACTTTTCATTTTCGGATTTAACGATCCCCATTTCATTTTTTGATTAATGAACCCTTTTTCATTTTCGCAGAATTAAACCTTCGGAATAACGGATCTTAGCATTAACGAAGCGTAGGAATTACCACTCTTCGTAGTATTCAAACCTTCGGAATAACGAATCTTCAGAATAACGAGCAGTAACCGTAAATACAACAACTGGGGTTTGTGAGTAATACGTCGGAACGATGTGCGGCGTGAGCACGGTATAGTTCGTTACTGATACATGTAGTTCGTTATTGAGCAGAATAGCCTGTCGTTCCAAGCACTGACACAGCAATAATTGTACTCGTAAACTATGTTGAATCAAGTTCTTTCATGGCATCTTCCGTTATGTGATCCTTCAAGCACTCCAGAGAATATTTCCATAAAATTTCCTGTTTTTCCTTATTTCTGCAAGTATAGTGTTAAAAGAGAAGCAGGCAGAGTATAGCATACATACAATACATAATTGATCGATTGATTGATTCATTCATTCATTCATTCACTCATGTATTTACTTATTTATTGATATTTGAGCAGAGTATTAGCCCATTCAACAAAACTTGATCATCCATCGGGCCTTGGATTAAATACAACTATATCCAATAAAAAAAAAATGGAACTGTATATAAAAATAATCATAGATATTTTATTGATCCGGCAAAGGTAAACAATTAGAAAAATATTGTACCAAAATCTAAAATATATCAAGAAAAAAGATAATGGAAAAAGCTGCTTGAGGGACAGAAGGCAAAAGAGCAAAGAGATAAAGGAACATATAGCAGAGAAACGGTATTGCATCGTAAATAGGAAATGTACTCTTATAACTATACATTGGCAAGATCGAGAAAATGCTGATCAGTCGCCGCGGCAACTCGGGATACCAAAAACTAGCTTAGCCTCTCACTGACCTGGAGACTAGGTGGCGACCTATCGACTTGAGTCTCCGCGACGTCTCCTGGAGACTAGCCGATTCTCCGTAGTGTCGCGGGAAATTCATGTTTTCGTTTTGGGGAGACTTTTTTCAGTCTCCAGTAGGTCTCGGTGACGTCTTTATCGGTTGTGGCGATGTCGCAGAGACCTAATTTTGTCAGCGACGGGGGGGGGGGGGATGTCAAACGTCTCCCCAGTCTCTTCTCAGTTTTTGGAGACGTCGCGGAAACTTTTCCCAAGTTGCGGAGAAAATTAGTCTCCGCTACGTCTCCGCAACCGATGGAGACGTCTCCGAGACCTGCTGGAGACGTCGCGGAGATGTCCCCGCAACCAACAGGGACTCGAGTCGTCATCAGTTCGCCACCTATAGTTTCCAGACCAATGAGCATGATGAGACATCCATTTATTTACCTTGTCATGGAATTCACGCTGTGTGGCTTGGAGCTTTCAAAGTAGAGTGCGGTCTTGTTATCGTATGCCGGGTTTGCTGCAGCATGGAGCGATGTCAAGGCACCCTCAAAAGGACTCCGTAGCATTTCTGAATTACAGAAAGGTATTTGAGATTTAATGACTATTATCTAAGCTGGATGTTTATCACTGATTAATTTTGCAGGGTTTATCTCATGATGTTAGCTTATTTGTGCTCCTGGACTAGTTCCAGTTGATTTTAGC
>CM057168.1:12783168-12834345 GCA_029962745.1 Echinometra lucunter
TAATGATAATGATAATGATAATAATAATAATGATAATAATAGTAATAATAATAATAATAATAATAATGATAATAATAATGATGCATTTATATAGCCCATTTTCCATATAGCATGTTCAAATGCGCTTAACGATGAACTTATTAATGAGTACAGAATAGTGTAATAGTTTTTACTAAATCAATAATATTTTGACCAATTACACTATGCAGTTTTGAATTAGAGTATGATTATGAAATTCCCACTAGCACTGTCGTAATCTCCGAACATTGCAAATCATGACATTAACACGTTGACTAGTGGCTACTGAATTTTCCGATTCCCATAGGATTAATACATGACCCACTCTGTACCAGTAAGCAGTTGGTTAATTTTTTAAAAAAATAGTCCCAGTCTCACCCAAGATTACCATTTTTCATGGCGACATGATTTGGCATAGTTTATATCTGGGCCTCGTTTTATATCAGTAACAACTGCCACCTTTTCTATGACAAATTTGCTCTCAACCAATCAGATGCAAGGATTTCAGTAGCTTTTGTTAAAACTTGTTATTGATAACAAGTTTCATGAAATGGGGCCCTGGCTGAAATAACTACCTGATACATTTTGGAGTTGGAGTATCGCTTCCCTCTGTCGGTGTTTTTCAAGCATTGCAAGTCACTGGCGTTCCAGCTTGCAAAGCGATACATCAGGGATGACACGGAGACCACTCTGGCGCCAGGACCAGAGCCTTTCAGGACCGGCAAAAGGTGAAAGATGAGCAGGAAATGCGAAAGATAGTTGATCTGGAAGTGAGGCTCGTACCCGTCTGATGTCAGTTCTAGGGAAATGGGAATAAAATGTTTATTTCACTCGTGGCCATATGCTGGAAATGCAATGATGCGATACAACAAAATGAAATGGTATTCTTCCGGTGGTATATATTCCGGATGGGACATATAGGAAAACAGGCAAAATTTTATTGCGTGGACCCTACTTGTCCTTCTTTTCCTATTTGTTAATATTTTGGTAGTATACAGTCATGTAACAAGGTTAACCGAAACCAAATATTTTTCCTTATTTTATTCCTCTTTTCCTGTATTTTAGTAATGACCAAATATACCTTACAAGGGTAAGCTAAGTCTTTAACCCATTCGTGACAGGAATTATTTAAAGCCTAATGTGATCAGCTTTTATTCTTCAAATTGGCAACACCAACATTTTTATTTTATTGCTACATTTTTCTTATAAAACGTCATGTATCTGAAATGAATATAAATTGACAGAAATTATGATGACAAGTCAAAAAGTTGCCAATTTGCAGGGGAAAATAGTGATTTTAAACTTTCTATCACATTGCCAATTTAAGGATTTAATGCTTATTTTCCTTTAAACAAATTTCAGCATCAAACAACGAATATTGACGCAACGAAAATGGGCACAGTTTGTGTAGAATTTTTTGCTCTTTCTGCTCATGTATTTGGTATGATTTTTAGGGCTTTGCATCAAAAGATATTAGGCCAAACCACAAAATGTGGACCTCTGTCATGAATGGGTTAATACTGTTTATCATGGTTGAGGTCTGGACATCGAATCCATCTAATATTAGCCGAATGGGATTCTCAATCTTATTTTATCTCATAACTTAAGACATCCATGTAGATTAACATGATTATCATAAACAACACAGTGTCATCCTTAAGTATGCTTTTTGCCAACAAGTTTAATTCAGATTACATGAAATACAGTCTGGCTTTGTTAAAAGAAAGGACAAACTTTTGGCATTCCACTTGGCTGTTCATAGTTCAGTCGTCCTCATGCGTAACTTAACAGTTTTGTGAAAACAACAACAACAACAACCCTTCCCCCTTACCTTCAGGACCCCACATTATACCAGCATTGCACACTAGAACGTGAAGACGATACCCCTTGCTCTTGTACGCTTCAACGAAGGTCATTGTACTTTGTAATGACCCAAGGTCAAGTGCCATGAATTCAACGTTGAGGTCATCAGCCTGTGCAAAAGAAGGAAATCCAAATGTTGAAAAAGAACCTGCCAAAATATGACATTTTATTCTGTTTGTATGACAGTCAATTCCTCAACTGCTCGCATTCAACGAAATAGTACCTTGAACAACTTTCTGTCTATTATTCTTTTCCGTTTTATTGCACGCAAACTTTCATAACAACAAACCTCGCGATATAATCGAAACAAAATACATCAAGAAAAATTACAAAAATCACAATGAAAACAAGAAAAGGCAGTATACATATTGCTCGATACAGTCAAGTACAGTGTATATTGTCCAGTATACTATACATTATATAATTGGCAACCTGTCACAAATATATGTATGACATATACATTTTCAATTTTAATAAGAAAATAACGCTCCAAGTGTCACTAATCACCCAAAACCATAAAACCGCTCTCATTCAGTTCCAGTTCCTTACACTACATACAGTAATTAAACAAAATCATAAATAAGATTTTTGACAATCATAAAAACAACCTACAGGGGGGCTTTCAGTGAATAGAACATTTTTGTCACCCCCGCCACCTCCTTTTTTTTTTTTAAACGTGCACACGTTGGTATCAATAATGCCTATAGCATTTTCATTTATTTGCTGTACGATAAAAGAGCAATGTAGATAAAATGCCTTGCTCAAGGGCATAGGTGCCGTACCGCGGGGGTCGAACCCCCGATCTTCGTGTCTCCAGTCAAGCGCCTTAGACCACTCGACCACGGCACCTCCTTACAAACACCCCCACATACTGCACACCCGCTCACGCACATACACGTCTTTCGTTCTATATAGATCTGTTACTTGCCTTTATCTGTACTTTCTGCTTTGTGGGATCGGCTTTCTCTTCCCCGTGTTCCTTTTTCATCCGTTCAATAGCCTTAGATTAGAATTGTTAAAACGGAGAGATGAGAATGAAAGTTTCCTCAGTGGATGCAAACGTAAGCATGTGGACAGTTTATCATTATTTATTCTCGAATATGTTTTTGTTGTTGTTGTTATTTTGTTTTGTTTGGGGGTTCGTTTTATTTACTTTTTTTTTTCTTTCATTTCGAATATTCATGGAAAAGGTAATAGCTCTATATACAAAGTTCCCCTTTAGAAACGAATTTTGGAATTGATTTCTGTTTTCATTTTTTTTTCTCCGAGATCGATAGTTGTTATAAGTCGCTCACTGCATTATTATGCAGATCCAGGGAGTCCCATCCCTCTATATTGAGAGAGAGAGACACACGGAAAAAAGCAAGAACGTGATTATTTCGATGCAATGAAAGCCTCCCAGTACAAGATATATTATTTTTTTAGTTACTTCTTGTCGCCATTTTCTTTAACATTGTGGCAATTTATTCTGATATTTGTCTGATGATTAAAAAAAAACTGTCGAGGAAATCCCTTAAAACCCTCCCCATCCCCATTTTTAAACAATTGTGGATCTTCCTCTGCTGTACTGATCTAGATATTTTCAGCTCGGTCAGAACTACAAGGATTTATTTTCTTATTTTTTCATGATCACATTTGTTCAAATAATATCTAATGGAAGTTGTACAAATATTGTAAACATTATACCTGCACCGAACATCACAAAATATCTTTTAGTAGCAAATACCTGCAAACTAGAGCATTTTAGGAGTGAGTCATAACAGATGACAAATCTGACATCTCACCTCATTTGCTTTGGATTCAGAGCGGCATGCCATGATGACCTTTGATCCAGCTTGCGCCAAGGCTTTAGCTGTCTCATAACCTATCCCTGTGATAGCACAAACAACGCTCAAAAGATCATTTATACCCTGAGGCTGTGACAACACAAATGTCGACGTAAGCACTGAATGAAACTTAGCGATAAAGCTTGACCATAATAATTTAATGAAGAGTTTAAATGCGAAAACCGATATATCCATTTTTGTCAATCTGAGATATCTGCAATTAAAGATCAAGAAAAATAAAGAAAATAATAAGAAAATTTATGCTACTTTTGACCATTACTTCAACAGTATACCTTTATAATGACCAATGTATCATTCAAAAAGATTTCGACGACGGAGACCTTACTTTAAAATTTCGAAAATGACGTTTATCGGTTTATGCATATAAACTCTTCATATGAGTGTTTAGAGGGTTACGACGATGGTGTGTTATTCCTCATAGTTACCTTAGTTCTATCATGAATGATTTTTCTTTCGCTACCTTTTACAAACATTACCCCTGATCAAGAAAACAAAATAATCAGAGTTCCTTCCTTTTGTGAATGGACGGAAGAATACTTACAGCCCGCACATGGTACATACATTTGGAAATTTATTATACTTTTATGAAACTGCAAAATACATCTCGGCAGTTCACAAAATATGTGGTCTTCATGGAGGACGTGGTTTAACCCACACCATCCTCTTCTAACTCTTTATCTAAACATATTTCAATATTTTGACGTGGGCTTAAACCCTATATCTGTTGGATGTATGTAGTTTTAAATGCTCATAGACGCTCTTTGCATCGCAATGATGTTGTTGGATATATCGCTGATCTGGGCTTCGTTTCATAAAACTTGTTACAAATAACAAGTTGCAGTAACTGTTATAATCTACTGAAAATCCTTGCATCTGATTGGCTGAGAGTGAAAGTGTCGTAGAAATGTGGGAGTTGTTACTGATAGCAAGTTTTATGAAAAGGGGCCCAGAAATGAGTATACTATACCAGTATGCAAGAAGTTCTCGATAGTTAAGCTATTCCGGAAATCAAGATTAGGATCAGTATACTCTGAAATAATACACACCGTATATTTAAAGAATGGAAATTGGTGCGTTAAGAGACTTAAAGAGAGGTAAACTCTTTGTGAGTCAGTTAAACGAAACTTTCACGATGATACCTGTATTTGCGCCTGTGACAACGACTGTCTTGCCAGTAAGGTTGACCTCCGGAAGACTTGGTTG
This sequence comes from Echinometra lucunter, assembly GCA_029962745.1. Classification (NCBI taxonomy): domain Eukaryota; kingdom Metazoa; phylum Echinodermata; class Echinoidea; order Camarodonta; family Echinometridae; genus Echinometra; species Echinometra lucunter. The sequence goes on from CM057168.1 coordinate 12,788,100, forward strand.
TGACCCCATGCTAACCTTTCACCTTTCACCTATAACAACAAACTACGACATAGAAATTGTGTGAAATAAATACAGATATGAAACAAATGCCTAAACATTGTTCAGTGTATATAGGCCTATTATAGATTTATTATTCTATTTTATTTATTCTAAAGATATCGTAAGGTCAGGGAAAAGGCGAAGGAAGAAAATCTTAAACAATAACTAGAAAAACAACTATTACAATCTATACTGAGTAGACAGTTTGCATGCTATTTTCATGAAACCGTCATACAGAGGTCAATTCAAGATGTTAACATATATATATCATTTTTTTTTCTACTCAAATTTTCGACTGCTTCCTCCGTCTTCGTCAGGAGTATACGATGAGCACCCTACATCTTCAAGTTTTCTTTCGTTTTGTTTTGATACCATATATTCTTGACGAAGACGGAGGAAGCCGTCGAAATTTGAGTAGAGAATTATGATGATGAAATACCTGCATAGGATAGAACAATATTTTTCTATCAAATGTAGTTCCCAAAACGACTTTAATAGTCGTGTTTTTTTTTTCAGACAATGTAAGTCCGTGAAGTTTGACAGACTTAACCATAAATGCTAGAGAGGTGAAGTAACTTTCCGTGACTTGAATCAAGTGCAAATCCAAAATTCGATTTAAAATCCTAATCTGAGAGATATAGAAAGAAATCTTATTCATTATGATATCTTAATCTGTTATTGTATTTGTCCCTATTTATAACAATCCATTAATTTGTAATCTAAGAAATCAGGATGTACATAGTCTAGACAATTTACTGAATTACTGGCAAGTTTTCCTAGCTTACACATGAACCTATTAATGTGCAAGCATTGTTTAATTGCAATATTCGTGTATACTTTAATTGGCATGTATTATACGTATTCTATTAAACAGATATGAAAATATTTATGAATGTTCCACTTGAAAGGGAAATCGCTGGGTATACGTAGCACCTATTAGAATCCGAGTACATGTATATGTTATTATTTGCCTGGCGTGAAATATGCAAGGAATGATCGAAAATGATCTACAAACATGAATTAACCCAACATTAACACTTAGTAATAAGTAACCCAACATTAACACTTAGTACATCCGGGATACGCTCAGGGTCAAACCACTAAAAATGTACAATTGGGAAGTTAGAATTTCAGAAAATTCAACTTTTCTCAAAATAGTTAAGTAGACTAAAAATGAAAGATGACAATATGAATTTTGAAAAACAAAAATATGAGTACGTAATATTGTAAACTTTTTATTGCAGAACGAATCAAAGAGGAGAGGTGATTTTCTGCTGGTGTAACATACGTTACTTCTCCCTCAGTTTTGTCTACATCATTAAGTTAGCTAAGGAATGCATTCTGCTACTAACTTTTCATCACTATCTGTACTGTTCCTGAGACAACTCTAATGCCAAAGAAATATTTCAATTTTCCTTTCATGTGAATATTTTAAATGAATTTGAATTCATTATTAACAAATGAGGAAGAATCTGCGCACGCATGTGGGTTCAATTGTTTGGTATATATGCTGAAAATTTCAACATATACAATTTACCTAAATTTTCCATATGGATGTATTTGTCAGACATAAATTAATCAATATCTCTTACAATATCATAAGGAACTTATTTTTGTGTTTCATATGGTAACGTATGTTTCTCTTAAGCAGTCACGTATGTTACCAAAACTTAACAATAAAAAATAACCTAAGAAAGTCCAGCGCTTTCAGTAAGTAACCCAACATTAACACTTACAACTACACTATATAGATACAAAGTTCTCATTCCAAAATGAAGACGACGTGTTCGTACACAAAAATGATAATTAGTAGCATGTTTGATTATGTAATACACATGATATAAGCCAAGCAAATCAGAAAGATTGGGTTGTGTATAACCAATTTCCATTTCCTGTTTCTGTTTATTTCTGACTCTAGCTATTCTATTCATTAGACAAAATCATATTCACCCAATAATGTCCATTTTGGTATCACTAAGAAACCTTATGCCACTTTAAAAGTAGTAACGTATGTTTCTTATAAGTAACAATAATCATAATAATTAAAGACGCAAAACCACTCGAGGGAGAAAAAGATATCCCCAAAACGTGCTACAGCTACAAAAGTGATGTTTCAGTGCTAAGTGTTACTTGCAAACTAAACAATCAGATAAAACTGATGTACATGTATTTAGAAAATTTGATGTTAACAAATATTTTATAATTGGACTCCTTTTGTTTTATTTGGAAAATCAAAGTAATTGCTCGTGGGTATCATTAAAAACACTAGTATTGCAAATAAGTTCCACAGAGATGGATTCCAGAGATTCTGATATTATTTCTGAGTCGCGGAATATACCTCTGTTACAGCCTGGTTTACTCGAAAATGTTCACACATCGATTTTCTTGAATGTCATTTCTTATCATTTTACTCATTGGCTTGTTATATGTGTATGGTTTTCCCTTTTAGCAGTCTGTACTTGCAACTTAGCTGTTGGAAGTGCCCGTGCGTTCTTGGTTTAGGCACAGGCGACACTCTGGCGAACTAGCTGATCAAAATCGCTTGTCCTTTATTTCATTCGGTAGATCACTATAATTCTATTCATGCAACCTTTCAAAAGTTTTTTTTTTCTCTCTTTTGTATTGTCTTCTTTAATCTGCTTATATCTACTTTTGCTTTCCTGTTCTCACATTCTGCTATCGGAACTTGGTTTCAGTTTTTCCTTGTTTCTGTTCCTATAATTCTGTTTGAATTTGAGCTCTCTCTCCCTACCCCATGTTCCTTTCGTCCCTTGACCTTTATTTGATAATGAAAAGAGATTTCTGGAAAAAGAGAATTTGAAATAAAAATGAATTTTTAGTGAAAGAATGAAGATTCAGATGTGATAGCCTTCCACAATTTATTTCGTAACCTACGTTAACATTTTTAACACAGAAGGACCGAGATCCTGGATTGGAAACGTTTTGAAGATGATATTATCACTTTACAACTCTTAAGCTTAGATGTTGATTACTACAAAAAGCCACCCAAGAAATGTCCATCTCGTGTCATTGCCACTTTTCTTCAAGTATTTGGTTAAAGAAACCTACGTTACCATAAGATTGTAGACTGGCATTATTGGCCTTATGGCAGCTAAGCGTCGCTTTAGTGTGGTGGCGCTAGATAATACAATAGTTGACAAGTGTACAGTTAAGATTTTACCGAATTTAACTGTAAATAAAAAAATGCCCAGTAACGTATGTTTCGTAACGTATGTTTCATTTAAGCATTAAGTGGGATTTACGGAAATGATGTAAGGCCACAGATGCCATTATAATCCCTTCAAATTGACAAGATTACCAAGCCTTTTCGTTTGGCAGCTTTTCTGCCAATCGTTGTTCAGTTCTGATACTGACGGTAACGTATGTTACATTTCTTATCCATACGGTTAAAAACACAATGCCTCAGCTCTTGTTATGAGCTTCTTTTTCTCCATAATGGATCTACACACATCGCTGCAAACTTTTACAGACTGTAGATGGGATATCAATGAGTCATTACATTGAAAGAAACAGAATATAAAACTTGGGAAAAGGTGGTATATCAGATATTTATTCTATAGGTAACGTATGTTTCACTGACCTTGGCGACAAATTTCTATTGCGAAAATTTTTATTTTTACACGTGTGTACAATACCTGAATATTATGTTATCTTGCACACATATATCACAGTCTATTTTTCTATGCCAGGATCTAAGAATAAAAACATCCTTGTTTTTTACAACATCGCAAGATATGTTAAATTATTGACATGCGACATGCAGTTTTTCCCCCGACGAGAGTACTTAAAACAGAATAATTTCTCCAAAAAACATGTTTGAATGCTAAAATTTTCTGAAGTTATAGACCATTACTTATTTCAAGAGGTTTTATGACTGGAATCATTTTTTTATAATCTGATATTAATATATTCGCAATCAAGCACGTGCGACACGTTTTTGGCTAATTGTACATTTTTAGTGGTTTTGGCCCAAATATCAAGTACTTTACCGTTCACCATGTTCACCCATGCATGTTCAAGAGAATACGTATATTTATACATGCCAATTAAAGTATACACGAATATTGCAATTAAACAATGATTGCACAGGGTGGCGCTACAGGGGGGGGGGGCAGGGGGCGGCCGTCTCCTGTCCTCTTATTTTCAAGTGATCAACAAAGAAGAAAAAGACGAAGAAGATGAAGATGAAGAAGAGGAAGAAGAGACGGAGAAGAAGAAGAAGAAGAAGAAGAAGAAGATTAAGACAGAAGAGTATGGGGAACTATATACTTGTAATAGCTCTATTTGTTGGTTTAAAACGTAGTAAACTCACATTTGGGCGTATTCATCTATTTATTAGTTAATTTATTTTTTTCCCATTTATTTATGTATTGGTGATATTTAGACAGGGTGACTCATTATCACCAAAAGGTATGGTCTTCCATAAGGCCCTGTTAACAAAAGTAACAACAATATAGTCAACAAAATTTTAAAAATAAACTAAAAAAATGAATAACAAAATAGCATTTGGTATCCTCTGATATTTTTTTTTTTACAGAAGTTAAAATAATACATATGTATAAATTATAATTAAGCGTGTCATCTTGCCCCCCCCCCCCCCCCATTAAAATACACCGGCGCCGCCTCTGATATTAACATTGCAAATCCAATATATGCAAAGTTATATGCTCCCCTCCGGCTCCTGTCCTCCTGTCTGTTTTGCTGATAATACTGTTAATTTTGTATTTTCAATTTCCATGTACATGTAGAATGATTAACAAATTTGTTAAACTGCAGTACGTGCGCCTTTGGCTTTGGGAAGCATTAATTAGCTTAACCCAACAGGATAATATAAACAAGACAAAATGAACGAATGAGTGAATGAATGAATGAAACCAGCATGCATATGATGATCCATACACTGCATGCACATTATGTACAACAACTACATGAACTTCATGCGGTGAATTACTGTGAAGACACTTACCTCTATGCTAACGTAGATGCAGACGACTCCCGCAAAGATATTGTAGTCCCACCTATAAACTTTCTTCTTCCGGAACCTACATTTGATATTTGCCAAATAGCTCGGCGGTCAGTGCCACAGAACTAAAAAGACGTTTTAGTTCGTTGGTCAGTGCACGCGGAATATGCTCCTATGGCGTGTTATATACCTGTTCGGGTATATGTACAAAATAAAGAAGGGTTTTAGCGATATGCGGATGGCTGTAGCTGAGGTGAGGCAGTACAAATACTTCCTTCGACCCACAAACGAAGTATACCGGAAAACCATATAAACAAACCACTGTGCACAACTCACCAACGTAAATTAAACACACTTTACACTGTACTATAAATTCAATAATACTAATAGTACTTGTATGGATTGCTCGAGGATGGGCTGCACGTACAGAAGAGTACAATGACACGCTTAGCCCACGCATGATTATAACAATGGGTCTAAACCTATTTAAAGCTCTTCATATCACACTGAATTTAATGACCATATACAATACACAGCTCACAAGAAATGGTGTGTTCTAATGGAAAAGCCTTGTTACAGTGATTAACTCATAATCAACTCATTGATCGTGGGCGTCAACGGAAAGACAAGACAAAGGTTCATGGATCCGAATCCCTACCCCATGCACCCCTTCTTCCGATACCTTGTGATTATCCTTATCCAGGGAGGGGGTGGGGGAGGGGAGGGGAGGGGAATACTACCATATAGAATAGTGCTCATTCGGTATTTTAACTTCAGTGTTTTTGTACTATAGTATGTTTTGATTATACAGACATTTGATCATTTATTATATATTGTACGTACAGATATACAATATTTATTCATTTTGATATATGAAAAAAAAGTGATAAATTTCAGTTTTATATGCAGATTTGGTTATGTATGCATAGATTAATTTGAATTTTGCATGTACCAAAATGTGTGTACTTAAAACTTATCTATGCATTTTGATTGATTATGTATATCAAGTCATTATTGTTTTATTGAACTGAATGGAAGCAATAAAGAATACTACAAAACAAAATACAATACAATACAATTAGTTCATTTACATGTATATCTTTCACGCTAATAAGTGGTTCCAAAGCGCTTTACAAAGTTCAGTTTACAGATTGGTAGTAAAAAGAACAGTTTTAAGATTCTTCTGGAAAAAAAAAACGTTCAGGGAGGCGGAATTTCTTTATCCATAGTATGATTGTCACTATTTTATCTAGAGTTTTAGGAACACGTATCTAATTTAAAAAGAAACTAATACTGATGTCTTGTTACCATTTGGTACCTTTATCGGGGTCCACCCACTTGACCGAAGGCCCGCGAGACCGAAGGCCCGCGTGGCCGACTTTTCTCGTATTGTGTTTTCCTTCATCACAAATAATACGCTCTCGGTATATAAAATAATTATGTCTCCGTTATAGCCTCGTTTCCAGAGGTCCCGCTGCTCTTTCATACTTCTTAAACTTCCTTCTGGTACAGGAATTGGTTAGAGCGGTGTGATATCATAGATTACAATTTGCTATTTTCAGCCTCGCTGGCCTTCGGTGAAGTCGGCTGTCACCCCTGTATCTCCCTCTGTCTCATCGTGTATATAGGGAGGGAGATGTTTATATATATATATATATATATATATATATATATATATATATATATGTACATGTACATGTATATATGTAGGCCTATATACCCTGAAGAAAACCTAAGGACGAAATATCGATGTTAAATTTTGTTAATGGAGTCTTCATTTATCATGTTTATACTTTTGTCTTGTTCATTTTATCGTATAGAGGGCGCTATATCTATGATTCATGATCACTGATGCGTGAAAATTGGCATAAATGTGTGGAATCATGATCTAACATACCCTGAAAATATGAGATTGAAAGGAATTGAAACAGCAAAGTTATAGTAATTTCTTAATTTTTTGCTTCAGCATGTGATAAAATTTTATATTTCTGAAAGGAGACGATTTCGGATTTGGATTATGAAAATGAAGATGATATTTTGAAGGGTAATATTTTGGACGCATATGAAAGAGCAACTCTTAGACTAACTACAGCATTCTGTTAGAAGTCTGTAGCATAATGACGAAGAGAGGGAGTAAGAGAGGAATGCATGAAAATGGACTGACAATAGTCAATGAAAATGGACAAAATGGCGTCTGGATGGTCATGCATGAGTGATTTTGGAAAATGAAGAGTTCAATGCACAACATTACTACAAAGAACCTGCATGTGAAATTTGAAATGAAATAGACATGAGGAAGTGACCTAAATGGAGGGAACAAAAACATGTGGCATAATGAATGGGATTTTGGTCAGAAGAAAAAGAAAAAGGAAGAATAGGAATTCAGAACGCGAACAAAAAGAATGCAATGATGCAATAAGGAGGTGAGAGCTATCAGCGATAGAAATCACAATACTACCCTTCATATTTCTCCCTAGCCCTTTGGCAATTAGGTTTGTATACACTTCTCTCAAGGAAATAACTCCTATGATGTATCTAGAAAGGGGCGGAGGAAAATGACCACACCCCGCAAGGAAGACAGATTTCTGTGGACCGTTGTCTAGCCGTTGCAAATTGTTTGCGGAGACGCCGATAGGCGTCGAAATTTAAGGAGAGAAAATAAAACTTTGGGCCATAATGCATTACAAACGCCTATCAATTTTTCTTCCAATTTGTTTGAGCCAATAGTATACGTTAAACCTTGTAAAGTATTTTTATACACATACAGAAAATTATGTTTCTAAATTATACAGCATTTCAGTGTATGCCCCCTCCCTTTCTCTCTCTCTCTCTCTCTCTCGTTTCTCACCCTCTCGCTGCCCACATACCTCTCATCTTGCACTGTACACTACGGAGGAAATTTATTACGATGTATTAGGGGACTGCGGTCGGAAGCAAAGGAAGAGGTGAAGAAGAAATGGAAACGGGGGGGGGGGAGGACAATAGCATATTGTAAGAGATTCGTAGGTTAAGCATACACTGGATGTTGAGACAGACAGAAATTCAAGGTAAAGTTTGATATGGGAATCATTTTTTTTGTCATTTTTGATTTCTTTTTTTATTATTATTTTGATGAAAGTACACTACATTTCCAAAGAATTTCCTCTACAAGAATAGTTAACAGCATGCAGTAAGAACAAAATGATAACTAACTAGTACATAACAGGGGCCGTGGAAGCGGGGGCCTGGGGACTGCAGCGCCCCCCCCCCCCCTAATTTCGGATAAAAATCTGGGGAAAAGACGAAAAAAGAAAGATAAAAAGGAAAATATACATTGTAAAACTTAATATTCAAATTGCTCAAATGCTCGCAAAGCCATAAACACCCAAATGGCTTGAGGGGGATCTGACCCCTGAACTCCGTTTGGGTGTCTGGTCAGGCCCCCACTCCAAACGTTCCGCAGCCCCTGCAATAATTATATGATACAAGTACCGTGTTACATGAAGGGAATTGAAAGTGCAGTGTTTTCATTTTCCATTCCATCAATTCAATTTATATTATAAAGTGCAGTCAGATAAATGTTTATCATATACATCATTTTATGAAAGCGGCCGAAGTTGGACTTTTCATGGTTACATGGTTGCATTGGCATAATTAATAACACATTCAAATATATGCAAACGTATCTGTCATTTCAAAAATAACATCAAATGCAGAGAACACATACATGACGTATAAAGATAGTATTCTAGGGCAAATGGCGTGGTCGATTTAACATTTAAGCCTGGTATAGAGTTTTGAAGTTCGCAAGACTCTAAATTCAATTCGAATGAGATCTGCCTACTGAGGCTATAAGGAGCTAACAAGCCAGCTGACAAAGCAAGCTCGCGTGATCCTGCATATAAATAAGAAACTGAATCACCTGGGCTTTGCATAAGTTTGAAAATATTGGTTCGGTGTAAAAATGTCAGAGGTAAAAACGTCAGAGGTAAAAACGTCAGAGGTAAAAATGTCAGAGTTAAAAATGTCAGAGGAAAAAATGTCAGCGATAAAAGTGTCAGAGGTAAAAATGTCAGAGGTAAAAATGTCAGAGGTAAAAATTTCAGAGGTAAAAATGTCAGAGGTAAAAATGTCAGAGGTAAAAATGTCAGAGGTAAAAATGTCAGAGGTAAAAATATGAGAGGAAAAAATGTCAGAGGTAAAAATGTCAGAGGTAAGAATGTCAGAGGTAAAAATATCAGAGGAAAAAATGTCAGAGGTAAGAATGTCAGAGGTAAAAATATCAGAGGAAAAAATGTCAGAGGTAAAAATATCAGAGGTAAAAATGTCAGAGGTAAAAATGTCAGGGGAAAAAAATGTCAGAGGTAAATATGTCAGACGTAAAAATGTCAGAGATAAAGTTGTCACCTCTGAAAATACCGAAGTGAACGTGTTACAGGTAAGAATATTCAATCTGAAATTAGGAAGAGAACGAGATATTAAAAAAAAGAATTCATACTGTATAAATGGAGTGATCACAATAATACTGCTCTCTGCAAAAGTGTGTATATTCAGTCCTTCGACTGGCCTTCCTGTCTTACTCATTTGATGTGAAAGTGATAATTCTGCCCCATTCAACCACCTAATGAGACCAGTCTTGTTTTGGCCGGGAGAACATCCTGGTATGTGCGCATTGCCCAACAGTGTTTTGATCTTCGGAGCACTTCTTTAGCTGACTCCAAATATAGCAGCAAACGAATGCCCAGTTCTCTCTGTGTGTTTAAGATTTGGCCGCTTGACACGATTGCACTGTGAAACATATTTATGACAATTTCAGCAAGCGATAAGTAAATCGCGCGTTTTGGGTAAGAAATGTAGCATGGGATGATATTCATTATTTTCTTTGTGAGATTAATTAAGTTACAGGATTATATCTAAATGATTTAAGCTCTTAAGTGGAATGACAGAATGGTAGATGAACTTAAAAAGGGATATCCACGTGTGATGTTTTGCATATGCTAACACAATTATCTAATTGAATAATTCTCTTTAAAAGTTATAAATTCCGCAGCGTATCGGATGAAATAATACAAAAGGTCGAGATATAGATCGAATTAACGATTCAATTTCGCTTACTTCATATTCTTCCTCACGTATAAGGACAATGATATTGAGGCATCCGTTCACGTATACCACGCTGAATTGAAAAATTATTTTTAAAAGTTGTAAATTCCGCAGCGTATGGGATGATATAATACAAAAGGTCGAGAAATAGATCGAATTAACAATTCAATTTCGCTTACTTCCTATTCTTCCTTACGTATAAGGACAATGTGCCCGCATACCAGAACGTTCACCCCGCCAACACCATAACCGTTATTTCAAATGGCCAAGACAAGGGCATTCAAGTATAGACACAGTATGCTTACAGAAAATATTTGAATATATCCCACTCCCAATAATTTCTATAATTCAGTATTCGTACCTGAAACATGTCACTTAAACATTTCCAAGTCTGGTATACCTCTGAAATTAATTTTTTCCTCTGACATTTTTACCTCTGACATTTTTACCTCTGACATTTTTACCTCTGACATTTTTTCCTCTGACATTTTACCTCTGACATTTTTACCTCTGACATTTTTACCTCTGACATATTTACCTCTGACATTTTTTCCTCTGACATTTTTACCTCTGACATTTTTACTTCTGACATTTTTACCTCTGACATTATTACCTGGCACCTAAAATTCAGTAGATACATAATCCATTTGCATGATTTTCTTTTGCTTGAAATTGGATTTCCATTGATTTTTGAACACTCAATACAGTACCCATGCAACCCTAGTGATGTATTGTGCTACGACTGGCGGAAATGATAAGCGAAGCACATGTCAGATAATGATGTATTTTCGATCTTCTTCGTTCAAGCACAACGTGCGACGTATCCGTTAGCCCATCATCCCCCCCCCCCCCCCATCACAATACTTTGGCGCCGCCCTTATCGTAATCAGTACTCAACAATTTCTTCGAATTCTGACATCCGTGTCGAAACTTTAAGAAAAAAATAAACTATTTTTCCAATCGTTCAATCTTCTTCTTTTTTTCTAGTAGGCCCTACTTTGGATGGCGAGGAGCCTTGTGCAATTATCAAAACCGGGCTTAATCTATTCTGACGATGAAGTCAGCTCTTTGAGAGTATCTTCAGTTATGTAGTCCTTTAAGCAGTCCAGCGAATATTTCCACAAGAATTCTTGCTTCGTCTTGTCTCTATGAATGCGAATATAAAGGAGAACAATACGAAATACATATAGTTTTAACCATCATCGTTTGTGCAAATTACTTCTATTTGAAGGACGAACGATTTTAGAATGAAAAAAAGACAAATACTCAAGCAACCAGTGGCAACGGCGATATATTAATACCGTACATAAAGCGCTACAAGCTGAGTTGCGTTAAAGCACAAAACCCAACAGAAAGGAACTGGTGAAAGTTTTGATCATTATTGGACTCCCACAATGTATTAGCTATGTAAGGTTGTTCAATTTATGTATATAAACCTAAGATTTCTATTAGTTATTTTATTGTAACTTATTTGTGGACGAATCCTCCACTGCTTCCATATACTGAAATGCCCTGAATTCCATCTCTGCTCCAAACATATCTTTCAGCGGGGATGGGCGAGTATGGATCATACTGAACCCTCAAAATATTGCAGTTATTCAACATGTCTTTATAAATCTAAGATTTCTGAATTACTTATTTCATTATGACGTATTTGTGGACAAATCCTCCATTTTCTGCTAAAATGCCGTGTATTTCATCTCTCTATTATTATATTTAGCAGGGATGGACGCGTCTGGATCATAATGAGCCCTCACAATTTTGTGGTTGTTCATTCTTTATAAATCTAATATTTCTAAATTTGGTTATTCCATTGTGACGTATTTGTGGACAAATCCTCCTTTGTTTGTATACTAAAATGCCCTGCATTCCATCTCTCCTCTATTGTCTTTAGCAGGGACGGACTAGAACTGAAATTCTGGGCCCCTTACACAAAGGTTTGCGATCGATCGCAAATTCAAAACAACCATTCTGATTGGTCTAGGATCACCTTTTTGAACGAGATGCGCATGAAACAGTGGCCTTGTTTGGTTGTTACAACTCTAGCGATTGACTGCAAATCTTTGTGTTACGGGGCCTGAATGTGGAACTTTGATGTGACCGGTCCATTCAGTCTAGACAGCCCTGCAGGCAAAAATCCTGGCCCCCGTTTCATAAAACTACAATTATCAATAACCAGGTGCAATAATTGTTATAAGCTACTGAAAATCCTTGCATATGATTGGCTGAAAGCAAATATGTCATAGAAATGTGGCAGTTGTTACTGAAAAGAAGTTCTATGAAACGGAGCCCAGGTCTGTCGAGCTCTGAGTATGAGACTACAGCAGGCCAATGGCGTTCGGGTACAGTAGCTGCTCCAGACCTATATGGACACAGCCACAATTAAGGCACGTGGCCTAGGCTTCTCTCAAGACCCAAGTGCACACATGAAAAAAACAGTTTACAAGTTAAGTTTTTACAATTAATGTTTTCTTCCGAAATTGTGGGAAGCTGCAGCCCCCCCCCCCCCCGGGCCTCACGCCCCCCCCCCCCCCGTAGCCCCTGTTCAGTGGCATACTCCTGGGTCTATATGGACGAATTTATGAATAAAATATTTCTTCTGATCATCAAAAACCAAACGGAACTTTGAAAAAGTCACTGAACCAAAATGGCTGATAGGACATAAAACTCACGTTGGCAGTGCAGTTGTCAGAGTGGCTGGTTTTGTATTCTCAAAGTAGATCGCGGTCTTACCATCGTACTCCGGGCTCGCAGCCGCCTGGATGGTCGTCAGAGCACCGTCAAATGGCTTCCTTGCAAGGCCTGTCGGCAAAGAACAAAAAAAAAAGGATCTGATGAATTACTGTGGCTTGAATTTAAATTACAGTGACAATGATGAGGAGATACGGACAATAAATAAATAAAAAAACAAACTTTGTCGTGAAAACTTTGGGACAGCACCCCCCCCCCCCCCCCCCAAAGAAAACGCAACTGCAAGACAGGGGTGCATTTCTAGTTAATTCATTCGTGACAGAGCGTGGTTTGGCCAAATAATATGAATGCAGAGCCCTTAAAGCCAGAGCGAAATGGCACCCTTGTATGGGATTTTGAAATAGCGCTCTCTCAGTCCTAAACTACTGACCTTGTCCCCTTTTTGCTCCTAGCATGCTCTATTCTGATCACTAAGAGCTTTATTTTTTGAGTAACATATTCATACTAAGGAAATCCACGAGAAGCCACAAAGGATATAATGTTTCTAAGAGTCTCTGGTTTTGAGTAGCCGTAAGTTAGCGCTATTGTAAATACATCATAAAAAGAGTCAGTTCACTGTTGCTTTAATAGTGATACCAAAGATATGAGCAGAAAGAGCAAAAAAGATTTAGGCCTACACGTATTCTGCCCATTTCGGTTGCGTTAGTATTTTTCGTTTGATGCTCCCTTTTTTTTTCAAAGAAAAATTAGTACTGCAATCCTTAAATTGGCAGAGCGATAGATTTTTTTTTTCACGCCAATTGGCAACTTTTTTCATCTCAACATTCTTTCTGTCAAGCTAAATTTATTTCACATACATGATGAGAAGAATGAAACAAAGAAAAATGGTGGTGGTGTCGATTTGAAGGAGAAAAAAACCCCTGATCAAATAGTGATTCAAACGATTCCTTTCATGAATGGGTTCAGTGATCCATGAATTCTTTCCTTGTCAGGTTTTAAGTACTTTGCAGATTATACCGGTCAAACATCATGTGGAAAAAAAGTATCGCCAGCGTTCAAACATAACGCTGTTTGGAGTACATGTATCTTTCATCTTACAACACACACTTACTCCCAGTCACTATGCCTGAAAATGCTATTTTCATGAACCGGGGCAGTCGCTGATCCTCCCTCTTACAAATATCTGTATCTACAAATCCGGGATGCTCCGAAAAGACACTAATTCCAGAGCCCTCCAGCCTCTCCGACAAGGAAAACATCTGCATGATCTGTAAGGAAAAGAAAAAGAAAGGTTTCAAAAATACCTACCGTACGTTTCATATCAGCTATGAAAATTTTTTTGAAAGTACATGCATAGACCATTCCATCTCCGGTTTATGTATTTGGCCCTCTATCGGCGAGGCGATAGCTGCGGTGTGTGATAGTGCACTGACTGCGACTGGCTGTGTACAAAATCAATAAAAGATATAAGATATGCCCTGATATTATTTGATTAACTTTATTCTAGATCAATAAAAATAAGGCATGGATACATGGGTTTATGACGTAAGACAATGACCATATCTGACAGATGAAGAAATGATGTATTTTTGTACTTTCGTTACTTTTTCTCCCTAGTTTTGTCAGTAAAAGGCCTGGAAACCTAATGTAGGGAGTACGGCTTCTCACACAAACAGACTTCATGCGTTAAAGGCGAGTGAATTTCGCACTCAGTTAGCTTCCAATTTTTAAGCTTTCTCCAATTGTTGTGGCATCTGAGCCCCGCACAGCTGCGACCTGAACTTCCCTGATCATTCCTCATTGCAAACATTAAAAGAAAATTGCATATGTTGGTCCAAAATAGAGAAAAATCGAACTAAAGTACATAACGCGCTATTGACTTATGTACTGTAAAAGTTGGGTAACACACCGCAGTATGGCGACCAGTATGCTGCCCTTTCGCGTTGTGGAATTGGTCTATACTGCCAAAACGCTTTTCTAAAACCTTGTCACATTGAAAACTCTATGTAAAATTCTGTGACTTGTATCAGTGATAACTGCAATATTCGACTAAAAATTTTAGTAAATTTTTTAAAAAAGATTTCTATTTCTTCCATTTTTCAAAACAATATTCAGAAATAATCAAGGTAACAAAACAATATAAGTATTTTCACATGCCAAAATCATTACATATAGAAAAAACATTACATTATAATACGTTGAAATAAACTATTAACAAATAAGTCGAACATAACTTTTTACACGCATGATCATATTTATAGTATAATTGATTGAAAGTAAACTGTTTTAAAAGGGAGAAAGAGAAAGGAAAAAAAGAAGAAACGAAAAAATAAGAAAAATAGGAAGGAAAGAGATAGAGATAGAGAAAGAGAAAAAAAAATAAGGAAACGAAAGAGAAAAAAGGCCCTTCCGAACCAGCCCCCCCCCCCCATTAATAGACTTAAAAGTCGATCTTATTGACTGCTGATATTTTTGAGTTCGACATAGATTAATGTTGAATCTGAGAAATTTAAAGTGTTTACTTCAAAATATGCTCTAAATACATGATAAACCATTTTTTAAATGTAGAAAATGTTTTGATGCATTTCTTTGGGAATAGATAACTTGAATTTATTGTCATCTAAACTGCAGCCAACCAGTTAGATTAAGCTGATAAAGGACTGTCGGTGTGACCAGCTGTCAAGAATTATCTGTCGATAACTTATGTGACATTGTTCGCAATTGCCTAATATGCCCCTCATGTTTTTGTATGTTTGTTTTGCTTGGGTTTTTTAAGTATCCCTAACTACTCTTACGCTTATGAATTCACGATGATTTGGTTTGTTACCCTTGTAACATTTCATAGTAAAAATGCCACCCTTTCCCTTTCCACTACAATCCTCTCTATCTTTACTTCTACCCCAATTCCCTTCATTTTATATAACGTCAAATAATGTTTGAGTATTTGTACATTACATTTCCTTATTAGCACTGTTTATTTTGTCTTCGGAGGCCCCAACAATATATATAGTTGCGACATGAACGCCCTACTTTTTTGGACACAACATGGCCCTCGAATTCTTTCTATTTAAAACAGCCAGGTGCTCTTTGGAATTTAATAGAAATGTTGCGTAACAGTGGAAACAAAATATTATTTACCTGCGTTACGTTTGTATAGCAGGTAAATGTTGTTTGTCTCGTTAATGTGTGCATACATTTCGCTGATGTATGTCGGGTTGAAGCATTGTCAGAGGTTTCCTAGGAATGTAATTACGGGTACACTGGTGCATTGGAGCATGGATATCTAGGGTGTGGTAGAAAGGAAATGTATGTAGCACTTCATTCTAGCTTGCGTTCTTCATCACGACAACATGGAGCCGTCCGCTGTGTCCGATTTCGTCAACGCAAAGACAAAGGAGAGTAGATCTGGTCTTTTGAGCAAATTAGATGAATTAATATTTAACTCGTCATCGTTCCCAGAGAAGGATCAAGGCTGTTGTTTCGCCTGTGGCAAGCCAGGGCATAGGAGGGCTGAATGTATCTGGCTCGAGGGGCAACATGCTGATTTCAAGCATGAACAAGCTAAGTGATATCTCATTTTCTTTGTGTGAGAGATTGAGTGAGCATGCACGTAATAGTGATGGATTGGCAAAACATACAGAATTGCTGCCTTTAAGCAAAGCTTTTTCACCAGTAGGGAGATTGAAAGGTGGTCAGCAACACTGGGAAGACATCCCAATCCCGAGTATTAACAAAAAATCGCCATAGGAGAGGGCTATTGATGACCATTAATCATGGTGGCGGGTAACGCCGATTTAAAAAACAATCTTATGGCAATACAAGACTCTGAGTTTGTAGAAGAAGATATTGAAAAGTCGAAAAAGAATTGTGTCAAAAAGGTGCAACGGAAACCGCGGATTGTAAACCCTTTAACTGTATCAAATAATAAGGGTAAATTGAAAATGATTGTGGAAACCACCACATCTGTTTAAACTTAAAGTTGATTATGAAGACTTCGATGAAGTGGTAGGAGATGCGTGCGAAAAAGGGGATTTCATAATTCACGTTGACCTCAAACCAGCATATTAATTGTTTGAAACACATAGAGACTCACGAATATTAGGGTTTCGAATGGGATTTTGATGGTGTAAGGAAATATTTTGTTTTCAATGTACTTCCATTTGATCTGTCAGTCGCAGGATATGTATTTTCTGAACTTATGAGGTCAGTTGTACGTCATTGGCGCAGTCAAGGGCACAAGCATCCGTAGGTCAAAACGGCGTTTTTGAATAGCGAAACTAATTGCTGACGCGAACGCGAAATACATTGACTTAAATCTTCTATAATAGAGAAGAAAAGTTTTTATTTTAACTACGGGCAATGTTCCTAAGGCTCTCAAATTTTCCCCGTTCGGGTTCATACCTGATGAATGAACTAAAAATGGTGAATCAAAAAAAAAAAAAAAATTGCATAGCAGGGCACGAAAGGCTTGAGATTCGGTAGCCAAATTTAGGATGATCAAAAGATTTAGGGTTTCTTTTCTCCAATGAGAAGTGTGATTGGGAGCCTAACCCACAAGAAAAATGTTTGGGCTTATATTGGAGCCTTCAGAATTTTCTCGTGAGAGTATCGATCAGGCGGGTCAAGGAATTAAAGGATTTGATATCAGATTTTGAAATCTCCGTTAAATCAACTTGTACCGGTTAGGGCTTTAGCCCGCATATAGTTGGAAGGACAGGTTCTATGCACACTGTGCTTGGTTCCTTAGTTCAGTTGAGAACTAGAAATTGCTTTCGCTGTATTAATACCAAAACCAGTTGGGATGTCCCTGTGCTCGTATCCTCATTGTTTTGGCCGAGCTAAATTTTCTGGAAAGAGAGCAGATAGCTTAAATGTAGCCCCCATGCAGTCAGTATTGACTTGTCATTTTTGTCAATATAATGTGGATGCCTCGGATATTGGTTATGGTGGATATGTTGTGGGCCATTGTGGGAAAATTTATGATGATATGATACAGAGATCATGGGAACATGGTCTGAATCGGAAAGGATTCAGAGCTCTTCGTGGAGAGAGCTATAAGCTTTGGTTAGAATGATAATGATATCGGAGAGTCGCCTAAGGGCGCAGTGTACGTTGGTACACATATAACAAGAATGTTGTGAGCAGTGTGAAAACAGGGAGCGGAAACCCTGATGAGCTTCAGAGGAGAGCTATGACAATACATAAGAGAAAAATGTGAAAGCAGGGAGTGGAAAGCTGGATGAGCTTCAGAGGAAAGCTATATGGCAATACATATGTGAAGAGAAAAATGTGAAAGCAGGGAGTGGAAACCCTGATGAGCTTCAGAGGAAAGCTATGGCACTACATATGTGAAGAGAAAATGTGAAAGCAGGGAGTGGAAACCCTGATGAGCTTCAGAGGAAAGCTATGACAATACTTTATGTAAAGAGAAATATGTGAAAGCAGGGAGTGGAAACCCTGATGAGCTTCAAGGGAAAGCTACGAAAATACATATGCGAAGAGAAAATGTGAAAGCAGGGAGTGGAAACCCTGATGAGCTTCAGAGGAAAGCTATGACAATACATATTTGAAGAGAAAAATGTGAAGACTGGTCATGTTTGGTTAATCAGGGATGAGAATAAGAGAGCAGACAGGCTCAGCAGAGTCGCTGATAGCGACGACTGGCATATGAATTGAGGAAAGTTCCTTTGGTTGGATAGAAATGGGTCCCCATGTTTCGGGCAGGTTTGCTTGCAATTGCAATGCAAATAAGTGTGAAAAGTTGAATTCGAGATGGTGGTGTTGGAACAAATGGCATCGATGCACTTTCACACAACTGGGGTGGTACACTAAATGCGTGGGTTCAACTATCCCGATTTATTGCTCTAAGTCTGTGGATAAGATAGTACAAGAAAGGGTGAGCGGCACACTTCTTGTGTCTTTTTGGAGATCTGCCTATTTTTGGCCTAAGGTTTTGGGATGGCGAAACGCTTTACGCCTTCATTAAGGATTATGAAGTTTTTTTCTTTTAAGTCAGTAAACAGAGGCAAAGGCAGGAATGGAATTGGCGGAGGTAGTAGGAGAGCTTATTAATCGGATTGTTGTTAAAGTTCGATTCTAGATATGCGTACTACACAATGCTTACTTTATTTAACTACAGGTTTTATGTCAAGGAAGCCATCCAGAAGGCTCTGGTGTCCAGTCTTCCAATCTCACAAATTTGGATGATGTTATAGCAAGCCCAGCTTATCCGAGAAAAGAGTGAAAGTACAGCAGGTAATATCATTCAGCTTTCAAGAAATGGGAGTTTCATTGTAGCAGAAGGGGCGACGCTCTACCAGGAGGGTCCATTCATGTGGCGCTATATATTTCTCATCTGAAAGAGCAAGGTTCGTCAGTCAGCATGATTCAATCAGTTATTTACGCCATAAAGTGGGCTCATAGCATTCGGGGATTGTTAGATCCTACAGATAATGCCTTCGTCAGAAATTTCATCGAAAGTGCTGAACGGCAGCATAGGCCGATCATCAAGGAGGGCAGTAACCTCTGAACAGATATTGAGTCACAAGACAAGTGCCAGCCTAGGGTTCTTCTGATAATTTAGTTTGGAGAGGTCTTACGTAGTTATCAGTTTTGCGGGTTATCTTAGGTTCAGTTCCTTAAAGGTTTCAGTTATTACATTCCATGATTCTTTATTTCTGTGCATGTCTGAAGGAGTAAAGCTGATCAATACCGAAGAGGTAGTATTGTATGGATAAGTTAGTGTCATTCTTATGCTTGTCCTGTTAAAGAATTGTTGAAGTTCATTTAGCTAGCTGATATTTGTAGGGGTTCAGATCAGTATGTGTTTAAGCCTGGTAACTGCAATAAAGGAAAAAGTAATTTGATGAAGAAAGCAAACGAATCAGTTGTACTAGAGCTCGTGAGACCGTAGTAAGAAGGCTGCGAGAAGTGTGTGGCCAGAAAAATTAGGTTCTACATTGACTTAAGTCTTGTAGCACTACTGCAGCAGTAAGGGCATCTGTATCAGACAGGTTGTGGAAAAGGCATGGCAGGTAGAAAGGGAATCTACCGGTATAGAGGATTAAGAGTCATCATTCTTTTCAGTATATTCATATGGCTTATTACGATAGTATTTTCGTTAATAATGTGGCTCTAAGTTAATTTTAATTGAAAAAAAAAATAACAACAAAAACACTGCAACGGCTTTTGCTTCCAAGTCCGCTTTGCCCCCGTTCTTTGAGCTCTAGTCGTCGGGCAAGCGTTACCCTTAATGTTTGGTGTTACAAAGAGTTTTTGTTGCGTATTTAATGAGTTTACGTGCCAAATGATGGATGTTGCAGAAATTATAGAAAAGACTATTATTTACCTGCGTTACGTTTGTATAGCAGGTAAATGTTGTTTGTCTCGTTAATGTGTGCATACATTTCGCTGATGTATGTCGGGTTGAAGCATTGTCAGAGGTTTCCTAGGAATGTAATTACGGGTACACTGGTGCATTGGAGCATGGATATCTAGGGTGTGGTAGAAAGGAAATGTATGTAGCACTTCATTCTAGCTTGCGTTCTTCATCACGACAACATTTGAACGGATGATAATAAAGCTGTTTAAAGATGTTAGCAGAAGATTTTTGCTTAGTTTCTTTTGCAAAAGTGGATCCGAAGGTTTTCCAGAGTTTTTGCTCATCGAGTTTTATCTCTGGTTTTTTACCCTGGACCTACTTGTCGCATATTTAGAATAGTGATAATATGGATATTTACAATGATATCGAAGTAGAGAGAAGTAGGAAAGTAAAGATGTACAGAATCAGATTATTTGCAATAAATGTCAATTTTGAAACAAAAGTGCATTTTTTATATGTCTAATAAACAAACGGCTCCTAGTCGTCGGGCAAGCGTTACCCTTAATGTTTGGTGTTACAAAGAGTTTTTGTTGCGTATTTAATGAGTTTACGTGCCAAATGATGGATGTTGCAGAAATTATAGAAAAGACTGGATTCATATCACTGGATGGCGCTACTCTCTTTATATAGGTTCTCTACCCGACACCATTTTCTGTGCATGCTGTGTTATACATGTATTGATGACTCGGAAGGACATATGGGAATTTCAATTTCAATATTTCACGACCATGCAAAATCGTGTTTCATGTACTTTATGTACATGTGCACGGCCACAGCAAAAGACTGAATATTTATCTGCTATCATCAACAAAAATGAAAAAGCAAGGTATGAAGATTCCATTTTTCCCCCTTAATTCCGTCCTTCGCTCACGAGGGGTTGGCTGAATCTAAACGCCCTAATTATACAAATTTAATATTCTGACGCACTGGCGTAAATCCACTCTGAGGAGTGGGGGGGGGATGATTGACTTTTTTGACTATTTTTTTTCTGTCGATCTCACACTTAAGTATAAGCACACACCCTCACTGACCCCCACAGACCCCCCCCCCCCTACACACATTTTAATATTTATTTTGCGAGCGAGCGAAGCGAGCGAGCCCAAAATAACCACTTTTTTGTTTTTCAATCGTATTTTCAAATAGAAATTCTAAAATATGATGGTTGTTTATGACAGATATTCAAAGATTTTACCAACGGATTAATTAAAATACATTTTCTTTCTTAAAAAGTGGGGGGGGGGGGATATTTGTACACACCATCCCCCCTCTTCAAAAAGTGGGGAGATATATCCCCCCCCCCCCCATCCCCCCGGGATTTACGCCAATGTTCTGACGTCATTTGTATTGTTTTATCATGAGTAAATTTCGAAATTTCAAATTCATTCGGAAATCTGAGTCACTTTAACTCGGAACAGAGTTGACTCCCAGCTGACTTCGCATAAATTAGAGTCTGGCTCCTTGAAGTAACTGGACAATCAAGGACATTCCTTTGTGACGTTACTGCCCCCATTTCTCCCTCCCCCCCCCCCCCCCCATGCAGGCCAAACAATCTAACCTGATACAACTTGCTGTTTCCATATTTGACCATTTCATCTTTGTTGGTAGCCTGCATGTCGTCTTCCTGCCAGCTGGCACTGCGATAGGCGATGGAGGAAACCAAGACGATCCTGGCATTGACCCCGGAAGTTTTCAACACCGGAAGTAGATGCAGAATCAGGAGGAAGTGGGACAGGTAGTTGACCTGGAAGAGAATCTCGAAGCCATCAGCGGTTGTTTCTAAATGAAAAACAGGGGGTAAAGGCAAAACCGTCTTAGCAAAACAATAAGCACTAGCGATAAACATTACAGATCTATTTCAAATATATTTTATCTTCATAATTAGAGGTTAAAGGAGCAGGGTTTTTCAGTTCATGAGTCCCGTGGTCGAACAAAATAAATGATAACAAAATGGGAAACGTCCCAGCTCGCATACCGAGAGCATTGAACAGTGTCGTATATGGAGGGGGTGGGGCCACGAGCCCCGGCCGCCACACTTTGGGGCGCAAAAAAAAAGCAAAATAAAAAATCAACTTCCTAACCAACCAAAGAAAGATTTTAAATTTCCTTTTTCCTCTTCTGCTTTCCTTTTTTCATTGCCGTCAGAAGTTGGGAGGGGCGAAATTTCGGCGCCTGTGCCTTAGGCACGTATACGTCACGGGCCCAGTGTCAAGAAGTGATTGTGCCTAGACTAATATTGCAAGATGCGCATTCGCTGTGGGGATTGAACCACTTCTGGAACTATATACTCCCGATTGTCAGACGTGTCTTACTTTGCTCTCCTGTAGAATAATTTCCGTACATAATACCATGAATACTGACTATTGGCTATAATGCTCTTGAGAACTCTCGTTAAAAGGCATAGACCGAAACAATGGTTTCTTGGGCTGCCGGTCTCCTGCAACCTAAAGCATATGAAAATGTTTTCAATAGACTTTCTCATAAATACATGCACACTGATCATGCAGCCTTCCGGGACGGGTCCTTTTCTTCGTAAGAGCGACTTCAACAAGAATAGCTGTGATACTTAAACTACGAATAAAACGCCATTGTTATCCATACTGGCATTCATTGCTAGTCTTACCTCTCATACACGTTTTGAAATGGTAACGGGCCGATGAAACTAAATGATTTTTTTTTACAGATCTGAAATTTACTTGCCCTGATGTTCTACAAACATCGAAAAAAGTGAGGACGTAATGAAGGTGGTAAAATTGGCTAAAAAGTGCCCTTTCCTGTGCTTCTCCCATTGAAATGGGCTGGTTCTCCTCGGAAAAAACAGCCTGTGCCGATGAACTTGAATTGCTTGACATGTTACTTGTTAGATAATAAGGTTAAGGAATAGTAATACTTCTAAAACCGAGTGCACCGATCTTTCAAAGTGTACAGGGGCAATAAAAATATGATTTTTCCACCAAAATATAGATCCACACACTGTTTTAAAGTGTGATCAACAGACCATGTTGAGCAAATGAGACAACGTTTCCATATGGGGGTGTTTCACAATGCGGTGCGTAAAGTTACGCATGATTTTAAGAAAGACTTACAAAATGAACAGCCAAATTGAACGGCCGAAGTTTTCCTCTTGTTTTAACAAAGTGTGAGTGTATTTCACATGATTTTAATTAAATTGTTGGAAAAACTATACTTCACATCAAAAATATTTTGTTGATAGAATAATGTTAATCGATCTACATATATAGGCCTATAATTTACCTGGCTTTCTGCTGGCTATAGACTTTGAAAAAGCTTTCGACTCGCTTTCGCATCAATTTCTTCAAAAAGTTTTGTTATCTTTTGGATTCGGTCCTTCTTTTCAAAAACTTGTCAAAGTTTTGTACACAATGGCCTTGAGTTGTGTTTTGAACGAGGGAGCTTCCGCTGGTTATTTCAAAGTGCAGAGGGGCGTTAGGCACGGTGATCTGTTGTCTCCTTATAAATTCATTTTATGAATTCAGATGATATTATGGCACGTAAAGTACGTACAGATAATTCTGTAGAAGGAACTAATTTTGGAGATGTAGAGATAAAATCTGTTCTTTTATGCAGATGATGACGTGTTTTTGCACGTAATGTGAAATCAGGCTAAAAGTATTATTTTCAGTCTTCGAAAAACTTCCGGGACTCAGAATAAATAAGGATAAGACTAAAATATTAAGATTAGGTCTATGCCAGTCATTTAAATGTAATTTTCTTTTGGTGAAATAGTTGACTTTGTGAAAATACTAGGGGTTTTCTTTTCTCTGGATGATCATATGAAAGAAAACATGAATTATAAGGAAATCTTGAGTAAAATAAAATATTTTTTTAGATTTTTGGAAGCAAAGAGATTTAACTTTAATGGGAAAGATTCAATTACTTAAAGTGCACATCTATTATCTAAGTTTTATACCGAGCGTCACTCACTCTTGTTCCTGTTGTTTACGATTCATTAGATAAATTAGCTTTTGATTTTATATGGAAAGGAAAGAAGGATAAAATCAATAGACACACAATGTTCTTAAATTATAAGTAAGGCGGTTTAAAAGTGATGAACATTACTGCACAAGTGAAATCACAGCGAATTATGTGGGTTAAAAGACTTATAAATAAGAATGAAGATATGAAATGGAAACAATATTTTGTTACAAGACACATAGGTGGAGAATTCCTTTTTTCATGTGATTATTTACCAATGTTGTTAAAAGTAACAGCTCCACAATTCCATATGGATTTATCAGAAGATTGGGTGAATACGAGACAAATAAGAAGTGTAAGTAATATTCGGTGCACTGGTGATGTGATAATTTTCAACAATAAATTCATACGATTTAAAGGAAATTGTACGAAAAAGGAGTTTACAAATTAAAACATATTCTGGGAAATAATGGCGAACTGAAATCTGATATATATCTTGCAGAATTAGGTGCTGAAATAAATGATATTGTTAGGTTAAAGCACATTCATGCAAACATACCTTTGGTTTGGAAAAGGAATTTTAAGGAGGATGAAAATAATACTCCTCTGAAACTGATTTCATGTTGGGAGGGAAAATAACTAACATTATGTAATTTAGAATCAGATCAGATATATTCACAATCTTTTTAAGAAAGAAGGAATTGAACCAATGGTTGTTTAAAGAATGGAAACAAATTATGGTTTTCCGTGCAAGGAAACGGAAAATACATTTGTAAGACTAAGATAATGTATATAGTAGAGTGAAAGAGTTCCAGTTTAAACTTATACACTCTTATTTCCACGGTGTCAAATTGACTCGGAAACGGCGTCAGCTGGGAGTCAACTCTATTCCGAGTTAAAGTGACTCGTTTTCCTAGTTACTTTGACTCGAAATTGAGTCGATTCTCAGCTAATGCCTGACCATTCCGAGTCAAATTAATTCGGAATCCGATTCACTTCAACTCGGAATAGAGTTGACTTCCAGCTGACGCCGTTTCCGAGTCAATTTGACTCCGTGGAAATAAGAGCGTACATGTACATGGTATTATATTCACAAACCATCACCTGTTTCGGTTTTGTTTGGTTTCAAGTAGCCTAACTTATGTTCTTTTTGTGAAAAAGAAGAAGAAACATATGAACATTTATTTCATTCCTGTGAGTTTGCGCAATTAATCTGGGAATCATGTACGAGACTTTTAGATTATGTCGATTTACAGAATTTTTGTGGGAAGAAAATTCTGTTTGGAAGGGAGGAGAGCAATAAAGGAAAACAAATCACACCTAATTCTTGTTAAATATTTGATTTTGAAGAGGAGAGGTTTGTGAAACACCCCGGATTTCTTTTTCAGACTATTAATTGTCAAAACAATATGTCAGTTGCGTGGCCGATTTTTTTTTTTTTTCATAGGCCGAAATGTTTTAAGGTAATTTTTTAATTATTTACCAGCTCTGTGAAAGGCCATTCCGGCGTTACACACAAGCACATGAAGGGGGAGACCCTTTCCTTTAAATGCCTCGACGAAGCTCATTGTACTCGAGAGAGAAGACAGGTCAAGGGCCATGACCTCGACATCAAGGTCATCAGCCTGTTAAAGAACAAATATCATAAGGTGTCACGATGCAACACACTTAAGGCAGTACCATCAAAATGTGAAGCCTACGATCGATTAGGATTGAGATGAACACCATGTTGCCCTTTCTACATTTGTGTCTTTTAACAACAAAATAAATTTAGTCTTATTTAAAGGTTATACAATTTTTCAAATGTCTCTTATACATAGACACAAATCATACAATATGCTCTGAAAACACAGTTATTCAAAATGTATCTTTGTTCACCAAGTAAACTCAATGATCTCTATTCTCCTTCCTTTATTTTTCTCCCCAAGGGCATGGGGCATACATGTGTAATGTGTTATGTGCAATACAAAGCCGTTCATTATTATCATCATTGTTATTATATATGATACAAGGAAAGAAAAATATTTCATCTGCCCCTTAAACTAATAGAGCTACATTTCTGGAGCACAGCAAAACAAGGTGTCCCACCATAAACATTCTTCGGCCTGCTTTGGGCATTCTCGGGCCAGGAAAAGTGAGATAATGACTTTGCCATATTGGGCAAAGGGTGGAGTATACACAGCATTACATAAGGTCTTTTGGTCATAAAACTCATAGTGATGGACAACACCTATTACTGGGTAAGCACTGATAGTATCAAATTCCCCATGAAAGCCCACGACAGAGCCTCTTTAATGGTACAATGTATTTCTATAAAATCGGTAAAATATGAAAAACAAAATATATGAAAAATAAATGAAACCTAAGTAATATGAAATTATATGAAAAAAGGTAAAACATGAAAACGTATGACAAAATAGAACTAATTTAATAGACCTTGATTTGGAACTTTGACTTTTTTCCATCAGCCTTCTCCTCATTGTGTTCCCTTTTCATCCGCTCTATTGCCTGGAAGAAGAAATAAAAACAAAAATTTAGATTAAATGCATTGACGTCATTGATACATGTATCGGTCGTATAAACATACTAAAAATTTTGTTCGTATGATTTTCAGTGCACAAAAATAAAGCAACACTTACTTCGTAATTCTAACATGGTGATATTTTGTTCTTATTATATGTGTTCTTTCAACCACGAATTAATAGGTATCATTTGCAAAAGTCACAAAAATCCTTCCAAAACATGAATTCCTTCGCATTAGATCAAATTTACCACGCGCATGCAGATGTCACTAAACTGCAGTTTTGGCCATTTTCACCTTCTGTTCGCCCAAGCGTGATTTTTGGTTCACAAGTTATTTGGTGTGTTGGGAAGAACATATAATTTATGTGGCATGCCTTCTGACGCTATAACAATTTGGAAATTTGTTCCGATATCACTGCATCAAAGTTATGACATGAGGCTTGTGCACTTTAAAAAAATAACCATTTTGCATTTAGGGCATGCACTTAAGCATGTCTGAAGGATTTGCCCTGAATTTCACATGAAACGTAGTTGAGAAGTATAGCTACATGCCTCTGTATTCAGATTTCCTCAAAGGTTCCTGATTTTAAAAAAAAAAACATGAAACGGGTTTATTTTAGGGGAACTTAATTTTTGTTTTTTGTTTAGTTTAAGTTTTTTTGTGAAAAATAGAGAACAAAGAGTAAAGAGATACAGGATATACAGACACTGAAAACTCCTCTGAGACATTTTTTTTTTTAATTTCACCCCTAGAGCTTCTTCAGGAAATGGAGCTACTTAAAGGAAACCAAAATCCTCCGGTCATGTATAATTTTTGAATAAAAACCAAGGCAGAATAAAACAGATCAGCGAAAATTCGAACGAAATCGCACACGGAATAACGAAGTTATGCCTATATGAAATTTTCTGTTTTGACACTACCATAGCTATTTGTGATATGAATTGTGGACAACTCTCAGTATGTTATGTATACAGAATTTCACATATTATTTTTGTTGAAGATCACATGTTTTCATTGTCCTTATCCCAAATATGTTGTGGAAAAACACTCCTACATGATATATTTTGATATATATATATCTATATTTCATGATATAACGAAATCGTTGAATTATATGTGTACAAAACATACTGAGAGTTTTCCACAAATGGTGTCATCAATAGCTATGGTAGTGTCCAAAAATGTCAAATAGAAAATCTCTTACAGCCGTAGCTTTCTCATTTGGTGTCCGATTTTTTTTTCCTTTTCACATTTTCCCCTGTTGTGTTTTATTCCATCTTAGCCTTAGATTTTATTTAAATATTACTTGATTAAAGGGTGTTGGTTTCCTTTAATACAAGTGCATTGCTTTTTCACATACAAGCACACGCGCGTGCACGCACACGATCGGCAGCAAATGGTCCTTGAAAACAATACTGACTAGCATTAATGATATACCAACCTATATATCACCCGATCTGAATCCAATATTGCCCAAGCCGAAGGCGCGGGCTATATTGGATTCAGACAGGGCGATATAGGTTGCATCTCATTTAATGCAGTCAATATTATATTATTAGCTATATCCCACAGGAAATTGATGAAAAAATGAATTAAAGTCATCTCTCCCAGTACCCATTTAAAGGGGCTAGAAAATGAGAAATCATGGGGAAAGGCAGGGTGATCTCGGATGAGAGAGGGGGAATGTAGTCGGCCGCTCGACTTTCAAGAAAAGGGATAATCCATTCTAATCAACTGTGATTTATTGCCGTACGTGTTTCGAATTTCGCGCAATGAAAGAGCTAATAAACAGATAGTCATATAGAAAAAACATTACATGGTCAGCTCCCTGGGAGAGCCTAAGGGGTGTTACGTAATCCGCGGCGACGACGTGTCGGGGAAAGGCAATGGAGTTTAATGGCTAGACCAAACACTGGGTACGCGCGGTAACAATTGACGTCACAATTGCTTAAGCCAGGATTACTTTTCTGACTTTATAAGCTGAAATCAGAGGGACAGACAGGCAATCATATGTGTTTGTCATTAATAATTGCTACAAATGATAGGCATGAATTATGCACATTGGCGTAAATCCCGGGGGGGGGGGGGGGGGATGGGGGATATATCCCCTACTTTTTGGAGAGGGGGGATGGGGTGTACAAATACCCCCCCCCCACACACACACACACACACTTTTTAAAGATGAAAAAATATTCTAATGAGTTAGTAGAATTTTTGAAAATCTGTCATTAACAACCATATTTTAGAATTTCTATTTGTATATGCGATTGAAAACCAAAAAGGTGGTTATTTTTGGCTTGCTCGCTTCACTCGCACATCATATTTTAGAATTTGTATTTGAAAATGCAATTGAAAACCAGAAAAGTGATTATTTTGGGGGGCTTGCTCGCTTCATTCGTTCACATTTTAGAATTTCTATTTGAAAATGCGATTAAAAACCAGAAGAGGTTTTTGGTTTTTATTTTTGCTCACTCGCTTCGCTCGCTCGCAATATATATATATATATATATTAAAATTTGTGTAAGGGGGTCTGTGCGGGTGGGTTAGGGTGTGTGCTTATACTTAAGTCTGAGATCGACAGAAAAAAAAATCGTCAAAATGTCGATCATTCCCCCCCCCCCCCCCCCCCTCCTCAAGGTGAATTTACGCCAGTGATTATGCATTATAAACAGCTGTAGGTAATAATGATAATATTGACTGGCTCTACTTTCGAGGAACATCAAGAATGTTGCCTTTAAAAGAACCATATTGCCCTCGTCTTCGATTCGGGCAATATGATTGTTTTGCGGGCAACACATTACCATGTTCCCCTCAAGGCCAGTCAATATGAACATTTACCATATCTGATCCAAACCCAACACTTACTTCATTTGCCTTAGCTTCTGAGCGACAAGCTAGAATGACCTTTGCTCCCAGCTGCGCCAACGTTTTTGCTGTCTCATACCCGATTCCTGATATTGAGGGGGAAACACAAATGGGAAAGGAATGTTCTTTCAACACCGATAACAATGCTGTACTGGGTCTGGATACTTTGATCATACTGATCCTTTATTTTCTAGACTAAAAACATTGAAAATTACTGATATTCATTTCATGCGAATTGCAGTGTTCATGTACCGCTTGAACAAAAACGAATTGCCTTTATCATTTCGTGACGATTTCACTTTAAATAGAGACATTCATAACTATCCAACTAGACATTATTCTGATTTCCATTTGTTTACACCAAGAACTGCTTTAGCACATATATCAATTAGATATGTAGGACCTGACATTTGGAATGCATTACCATCTCATATACGAAATTGTAGCACTATTATATCATTTAAACATGTTAAAAGGAATATGAAAGAATTACTCCTCTCCAAATATTCATCATAATAGCTTTTGAGGTACACCTAAGTGTTGCTGTCTTTTTATGACAGGGTAAGGAGGTATAGTACGATAAAGGGGCACGATTAACATTTTTTTTTCTTATTTTTATTTGTTTTTATTTCTGTCGATTAAACGAAATCATGAATGTTTTATTTCAAGCCATGTTTTACGAAACGAATTTATTACCTACTATGTTATTCTAGGGACTCTGCGCTTCAAACATTTATGTTTATGCTTTGTTCCTACTATGTATTCTATTTTGATGTAATACGCTGTTCTTGTCAATGTGATTGTTTATTATGCATGTTGAAAATAAATAAACAAACAAACAAACAAATGCCAGGAAATGCCTAATTGGAATAATAAAGTAAGAATAGAGTTCTTAAATCATAATGTACAAGGCCATACGCAGCGGCGGAGGGGGGGGGGGCAGAAAAATTTTTAACCCCCTTTTTAGACCAGGATTTTAAGGCGCTAAATTCCTAAATCCATTTTTCACCGAAACCAAGGTGTTGGTAGGACTGGATGCTTGTTGCAGATGAGCTTCAATATGAATCATTTGAATATTGAAATAAAATCAGGAAAGTAGAAAAAAATGGGTTAAAGAAATGCGTTTATGTCCAAAAATCGCTAATTCCAATATTCAAACTATTTTCCTTCTTCCAAACATCAAGACTTTTGACAGTTGCACGTGCCAACATTAGTGATGTAAAAAATGAGAATGAAATAAATCCTCCCAGAGGAGTACTTTTTCTAGAATAAATATGAGTTTTATCTGTACCGATATAGCACCTTTAAAATTATAAACATCACTGAGTTCATGTATAAAATAAAAAGAATTCTGAATAGAAATATTACTCATACAGGATTTTTTTTTTTCATCTTATTTTTTTTCAAAAATGTCTAATGCTTTCGACTGTTTAAAAAAAATCGAAGAAGTAAAATGTATTGAATGAAAAAAAAATTGTTAATACTCGAAATCACTCAAAGTGATTTAGCGCCTTTTGGAAATAAACCTCTTCATATAATTTGTTCAATGATATTTATTTCCTTTCTTTCTTATTGAAGATTTTCCCGAAATTAAACCTAAAGTGTGCAATTCTAAAATGCATAATTTCCCTCAGGTGTGAGGGGAGTACCCTTTCCCACACTCTCTCCCTCTCGGCCACTTCGCTCCCTCGTTTGCGTCTCCCCCCCCCCCCCCCCCCCCCACAAAATAAGAGAGAAAATTCCTGCGTACGGCCATATGTATATATGTTTGATGCACTGGAATGTGAAACAAAATCTTCTATCCAAAGTCTAGACAACTACTTGTCTTAAAGGCGAATGAAACTCTGGAGGAAAATTAATTTCAAGGAAAAAGAGAGGATAGAGGGAAGCGATTTAAAAAAAAAAAATAAAAAAAAAGGTCCATCAAAATCGGTTACCAAATGAGAAAGTTTATTAAAGTTTGTAAAGTCACAATTTGCATTCTGTAGCGATCCTCAAAGTGGCAATGTTGCTACATAGGAGAACTCTCCATGTGTGCTGTACACAAAATGTTACATTTTCCCACTATCTCTCAAGGTGCAGCTTGTCTCCTTCTAAGCTCGACATATATCAAGGGAAAATTGGCAAAATGTATTTGACACGATATACATGCATGTTGAGTTTACAAAGACACATGAATAATCTTTTTTGAAATTGCTTTCCTCTATCCTATCTTTTCATTAAAGTGGATATTTACCCAGGGTTTCATTCTGCTTTAAATAAAGTAAGAGTAAAATAAAAGTTAATGATTACAAACCTGTGTTTGCTCCAGTAACAATAATGGTCTTCTCATTAAGATCCACGTCTGGTACAGGTTTTTGGGAGGAGTAACGTGTTCCCATTGCTTACCGATACTTTCAATGGGTTTCCGAAGATGTATGAATCAATGACCAATTGCAGGTATCTTTAGTTTTTCCCGAACTAACTTATATCCAGTCAGACAGTTAGAGGTTGTGCGAACACATGAGAAGTGTCCTAAACATTATTCCCAGTACGCACGTATGCTCTAACCAAGCCTACTTTTATTCACAGCACTGGCACGGCAAAGCCACTGAACAAAACAAACAAACAAACAAACAAACAAACAAAATAAAAAGCGATGTGACTGTTATTTACATTGAAACTTAGGAAGGCTTTTAAATGGATCCGGTAACTTTGTGGAAGCTTGATTTAATAAATTGTTGAATTTTGATGTCTGGTCTTGTATGAAGATGTTCAGAAGGATAAATAAACAGCCAGAAATCTAAAGGTTTTGAAATATAAAATGGTATTATCAAGATATCTGTCTCTGAATTCCGCCATTTTCAACACGAATCTGGGTATGTTTTTGTCTAAAACTGCAATCAATTAGGTTAAAAAAAGAAAAAAAGTTCTGGTATTTCTTGTCACTTGTACATTTTCAATTTCTGTGAAGCATGATTGATGCTTTGAAAGTGTATTTTCAGGGCTTCATATTTACACAATACATGCACTGATAGCATAGGGCCATGGAGCTCAATTTTTAAAAGTTACTCAATGGCCATGATGGCCTTTAACACAAAAAACGCACTTTGCACTCGCCCATACACACATACTTCAACGTGACATGTATTGATGTTAATCCGTGATAGTGCTCGAGATGGAAGTACTGAAGCACAAGATATGAATACGGTTAATTGAATAGAATCAACGCTGCGCGTCTGCTTTGCAATGTCAATTAGGGCGCTGAGGTTAAAGCGATAATCCATTGTCAAGGACAGAAAGGAATCCAGGCGCGGTTCGGGGGGGGGGGGGGGGGGGTCTTTGGGGGCTGAAGCCCCCCCCCCAAAAAAAAAAAAAAAATCGCTCAAGCCCCCCCCCCCCCCCCCCCCCCCCCCCCCATTTTGACGACATAAGTGCAATTTAAATCTCATATACGTTCTAATATGTCCTTGCATTAAACCGGTAAAAAAAAATCAATTCAGACATTCTAGCAAAACATGAAATCTTTTTAGATCATGAAACAATTGGAGGATTTTCAAATTTAATATGCTTAATATGTATGCGTAGATTGAAATATGATTTTTGTATCTATAAACCTATGGTCCTCAATCATCATGAATCGTGAATCATTAAGAAACTATAATACAAATGGATTGTACAAAATATAAAATAGAAAGGAAGGCCCTGTTCGATAAAATAAATGAAATATATGTAGAATTTAAAGACTTAGGTAAGGTAGATCAATTTGTTAAAATTATGAAATAAGAAGAGGAAAATATTATCGATCATTTCGCAAGATTTCTCACATTGATTATAAAGTTAACCCATTCGTGATAGAGGTCCACATTTTGTGGTTTGGCCTAACATCTTTTGATGCAAAGCCCTAAAAATCATACTAAATACATGAGCAGAAAGAACAAAAAATTCTACACAAACTGTGCCCATTTTGATTGCGTCACTATTCGTTGTTTGATGCTGAAAATTTTTTAAAGGAAAATAAGCACTAAAATCCTTGAATTGGCAATGTGATAGAAGGTTTAAAATCACCGTTTCCCCCTGCAAATGGGCAACTCTTTGACTTCTCATCATAATTTCTGTCAATTTATATTCATTTCAGATACATGACGTTTTATAAGAAAAATGTAGCAATAAAATAAGAATGTTGGTGTTGCCAATTTGAAGAATAAAAGCTGATCAAATCAGGCTTTAAATAATTTCTGTCATGAATGGGTTAAGAGGCGAATTCTGAAGACATTATATATTTTGTTTTGTTTTTTGTTTCATTATGATATTGAAAATCATTTCCTAGTATATCATCTGTTTATAATATTGTTAATTTCATGATTTTCCTTTTGTTTTCTTTTCAAAATATTGTGTTGTTAATTTATGTATTGTAAACAAAATATTCATGTACAAATGTG
This sequence comes from Echinometra lucunter, assembly GCA_029962745.1. Lineage (NCBI taxonomy): Eukaryota > Metazoa > Echinodermata > Echinoidea > Camarodonta > Echinometridae > Echinometra > Echinometra lucunter. The sequence goes on from CM057168.1 coordinate 12,822,020, forward strand.
AATGATGTTTCAAATAAAATATAAATACAAATACAAATGCTGTGTCTATCAAACTGTATATAGTTTGAAACAGCATCCACTTAAAGGTAGCCCGTCCCTTTTGCAGACCTAATTCTGAAAGTTCCCTGAATCTGTCATCATTTGAGAGAGAAAGGCTATATAACCTATCCCTGAAATTGACAAAGCGTGAATTTCGGTTTAAAGGAAATAATCTTCGACAATTTATCAGAGCTTTCTTTTTTCGTACCACGAAAAAAAAAAAGACCAGAAGATTCGAGATAGCGCATAACGAAAGGTTTCACGTTACAGCACTTCTATATGTACGGTACGTGTGGTGGCCGCGAGCAGCGCGCGGCTGATCTTGAGCTAGCTAGCTATAGCTGGCTGCGCTACTGCCGGTGAGCTGATCCGACTTGCTTATTCAAGGTCGGTAGCCAGATTTTCATATTACATCTATAACTTAAGGAACGTATGACTGTAAGATTACATGAACAGTATCAGAAGGGCATATCCTAAACTCATGCCAAGTTGTATGGATTTTCGTAGATTTTGCAAAATGGACGGGCTACCTTTAAACGAAGTTTGAGCTTTCGAGCTGAAATTCTTACAGGTACCATGGTAGATACGATGTGTGGTATGCCGTATCCAAGGAGTTTCCAGAGCTGGAGTCACTCATTCCCTTTGAACCATGTTCGATGCCGCCATGTGTGAGCACCAATCTGACATGTAACATCATAAATAACTGTACCCAGTAAATTTCCTTTTCATTTTCGTTTGCCACAAGCAATCGGAAAAGTGTCAAATTGCGGGTTTTGGGATTGTAAAATTTTGATATTTTTAACAAATTAAAACTGCTCTCATGCGACATACGCAGATTTCTGGACAAATTTAGGCTTTTGTGTTCATATTTTACCATCTGTTCAATTTTCTGTCTCTTAATTCAAATAAAAAGTGAAATATCACCGATATCTTATTTTTGACGAAATCACTAATCAAGCTTTTCCATAATGTTGGCAGCATCGAAACCTCGGAAATCAAAGGCAACAGCACACCTGCAGATTCTATTGTGAACAGGACAACTGCTCGAACTAATTTGTTGCCAGTTGGGACTCCAGCTCTTAAAACTCCTTGGTCGTATCAGTGTGATCCTGGTGATACAAAGTTTGTGACACTGATAACCTTTTTGAAATAAATAATGTTTCTTGTAATAAATTGTATAATTTTGTTACTTGTAAACAATAAGAAAATTTTTAAAATAATATCTACAAATTCAATTTTAAAGAGCTTTCTCTTCTTTTGATAGGCCTAAAAAAAAAAAAATCTTGGTGACTACAAGCAGAACTGCCTAAAATCCTGACTACAATCTCTAATAATTATGCTATATTCTGCTTCTGAGACAGGCATTTACCATGAAAAACACAAAGAAACAACCTGCAAGCGCTCGCGCGCTTCGCTCGCTCGCATTTTAATTATCTTAGTCAATACCGGTTATATTGTTATTTTAAAGAAAGGAAATAGCTTTGCAGCGCATTTTGCCTCGCTATGCCAAGTTTATGCTATTCTTCTGCTCAAACATTGTTAGTTATGCTTTTATAACTGCAATGATTCCCGAGAGGCAAGTTGACCTAAAACGAGAAGAATTTACAGGAGATAACGACCTGTGACCATAAACCTATTCGCAATACCCTCTGCGAGAACGGAAGATGTCAACAAATATCATTGTACGTTACTAAATCACGAGAAGGGAGTAGTAGAACCGGGTCTGAGTATTAAAAAAAAAACAAATTTTTGCTCGTTCATAAAACCTAGAAACGAAACAGATGCCTGGATACCATATTGTTTTTTGCAGCGACGGGTCCGACAATCGTCGAATTCTGCAGGGAGTGTACATGATAAGATCAATAGTGAATTTTGTATGTAATTTTTGCTTCACTCGCTACGCTCGCTCATATAAAGAATTATGGGGAAGGCGAACGAATTGAGCATGCAAGGGAAGTGACCGATGGTAGCCAATTAATATAATTTTATGTCGAAATGGATACTTTATCATCGTGTTTTCCTTGCACGAGTGTATTTTGATGACAAACTAAGACGTCTTTTACAGCAAGACGGTGGACGGTGTGCGGGCAGCGCGGGCAAGAGGGTGGAGTGTGAGCAAGAAATTTCGCCAAAATATTTCGACCCCACCCCCCTCGAAACGGATTTACGCCAGTGTGTATTATATTTTGTTTTGTCTTTTCTCGCTCGCTGCACATATTCATAGCTAGATAAAGAATTATTCGGGGAGGAAATCGAATTGGGCATGCAAGGGAGGTGACCTAATGTATTTTAGATAATTATAAGGCTTGTGCAGTGTTTTTTTTCCTTGCTTCGCTCGCTCTTCAGGAACAGGTTGGTTTTGGACAGCAAAAAATTTGCGAGCGAGGTATATCTAGCCAGATGGCCAAATAGACCGTATTATGTTACTCTCGAGAGTGTTTTGATGAAAATTACAGCAAGAAGTAGCAGATGTGTATTTTTCAAAAGTCCCTACGGTGTGTGTATGCGTGTGTGGGGGTATCCCCCTCCCACCCCTCAGTCACTTCGCTCCCTGGAACATATCCTCCAAGCCCCCAGTAGCCCCCCCCCCCCCCCCCCCCCCCCCCATCGTTTGCTCTAGAACCGCGCCTGAGGGAACCGCGGAATATTTCAAAACACAATACTTTTGTACAAAGAATAACAGAATAAGTCTGGAGCTATTCCAAGCTCTCTAGACAAGTTATCTTACAGAGGTTGAGGAGTGGCGGTTCAAAATTCAAATAAATGGTAATGAAAGGAAGAATATAGTAAAAGGGATCCGCACAGACCAATACACAAATTCTACTAACTATACAAAGCATGTCATGACAGAGATAAATAAATTTGGGAATGTCGCAGGTCCGAGGGTAAATTGGATGAAATCTGAACTGCTGAAGTTTTTTGTTATCGAAATTCATGATTTAGAATTTACGTGGGATCCAGTTAAATGCCTCGGAATTCCTAATCCTTGTTCCAAACGACCCTATTTTCTTGCTATAAAATAAATCTAATTTTGTCATTAACAATATACTCTATGTCTGTAATATACAGTTAACATGAAACTTATTCATAACCCTGATTTTTTTTTTTTTTTTTTTTTTTTTGTATTTTGCTCTTTTCTCACAGATGAATAGTGGTATTGCGAAACTTGGTCCCTAGCATAATGATATCAAGAATTCTCCCCTGTCAGTTGACGAAGATTCAGAAATTACCCCACGTGCATAACAATAGATATGTACTAATAATCACTTTGTGGCCTTTGCAAAATTATTCATACACGAGAGAAATATATTCAAAACAAAGTATTCATTTTGAATTTGTGCTTCCAAACAATATTTTAAATTGTCACTACCTGTTAGAAAGTCTTCTCTGTGACATTCATCAATCCTCTGTCGCCATGGCAACCGTCACTTGAGGATCCAGGACTTTTTCATTGTTGCACAGTTCAGAAGACTTTCTAACAGGTAGTGACAATTTGAAATATGGTTTGGAAGCACAAAATCAAAATGAATACTTTATTTTGAATACATTTGTGGGAGGTATGAATAAATTTGCATAGGCCAAAAAAGTGATTATTAGTACATATCTATTGTTATGCAAATGAGGTAATTCCTGAATCATCATCAATTGACAGGGGAATATTGACATTACTGATTATGCTAGGGACCAAGTTTTGCAATACCACTATTCATCTGCGAGAAAAGAGCAAAATAAAAAAAATTAAAAAAATAAAAAAATCACAGGGTTATGAACAATTATGATGCTAACTGTATATCAGAGACATAGAGTATTTCTTATGACAAAATTAGATTTATTTTATAGCAAGAAAATGGGGTCGTTTGGGACAATAATGAATAATAAACAACTCGACCAGCAAGGAGCTATAGAAAATAGTCATAGGCCTATTTGCTTCCGAGTTTTCCAAATATACCCTTCAAAGAAGAAGAAGAAGAAGAAGAAGAGAAAGAATGGCAATATTCAAAAATAATTATTTTGTTTAAAATTGGTTTTCACCGTTGTTGTTTTTTTCCGTACAAATCATACGAATCAAATCCAGTACAAATTACACCAGTCAAGCAAAATGGAAATATAACGCTATAAATATATAGTAAATTACATCATTCTACAACTGACACAATAACGTTTTTACACATCTTTTGAAAAAGAAGTTTAACATGAATAATGCCCAATATAATGCATGAAATATGACCTATGATCCTGATGATATAAAGTAGCGAATACACATGAATAAAAAAAAACCCGATATTTTTTTCGTTTTCCATATATTATGTACGTATTACATATTCTCAGGGTTTGCGACGGTGAACAAGGAGGCTAGAATTGAGGCAAATGTTACACATTTATCCGTTGAGCAATAATCTCAAAGTTTACGATAACTGTTTTTTTTAACCTTACGACTGATGTTTTGATTCGCCTGGGGAAAATTGAAAAGAAAGCCCAAATTATCTGCGTATTGATCACTTACATTTTGAATCATTTTAATGGGAGATCAAATACAAACTCATCATACAATAATAATATACAACATATACATACACATAAAACATGGAAACTGAATTACAAAAAGAAAATAAAGTTTATATCTTTATACTTCAGATAATAAATGTGATACGTGGCATTATGATCATTTCTTGTTCTGAAAATGTTTTAAAGGACGAAATTACTGTGAATCCATTCAAATTATTAAATGAAAGCTCCTGCTAAAGAGCTGTTCGTAAAGTTACGCATGACTTTACGAACGACTTGACTATGAAATGCCAAATGGGGTACCCAAATTTTTTCCTGAAGGTTTGAAAAAGTGTGACTTTCCCATAACCTCTATAAAATTCTGGCAAAAAATATACTTCAACATCAACATTGAAACGTAAAACCGATCAAACCCTTCAAACCTTTCAGCAGAGTGAGTAATCAGAAGGGGTTGTACAAATCATTATGGTGGATTTAATTTCCTTGTGATGGTGTCACCTCTTTGAGAGTATCTTCAGTGATGTAGTCCTTTAGGCAGTCCAGCGAATATTTCCACAAGAATTCTTGCTTCGTCTTGTCTCTATGAATGATAATATAAAGGAGAACATTTCAAAATTATTTCATTTCATCAGTCATCCCTTCGGCATATATATTGGTTTTTCATATCTATTTGAAGGAGGATTGACTTGAGTTTAAAAACAATTATGTTCTTTCAATAAATAATAAATTCACTCTTTGTGGGTGCTATACCGCTGGTACTATAATGCTAGACGCTAGGTCGTGGGCTTTCATGGGGAATTTGACACCATGGGTGCTTACCATGTAACAGGTGTTGTCCATCACTGTGAGTTTTATGACCAACATACCTTATGTAATGCTCTGTATACTTCACCCTTTCCCCATATGGCAAAGTCATTATCTCACTTTCCCAGGCCCGAGAACGCCAGAAGCAGGCCGAAGAATGTTTGTGGTGGGACAGCTTGTTTTGCTGTGCTCCAGAAATGTAGCTCTATTACAGGTATTTTTCACAAAGTCTGGTGTCAGCAAATTATGATCCATTCCCCATGAAAACCCACGACCTAGCGTCTTTAAGTGCAATCCAGCCATTATAACACTCCGAGTAGTGTAAAGGAGGTGGAGATGGGGACTCCCAAAATGTGTAAGCTATAAATGGTTTACACTTGACCAATGGATACTCTAAAATTGTTTAATGGGTTATTCGAATGTGAATTGTTTGTGGGCAAGGTCCATTTTCTGTACACTAAAATTCCTCTGAACACAATTTCTCCTCCTTGTATCATGCCAAGTATACTCTAGATTTCGTAGACTTGAATCAAGGAGAAATCCAATATTTTATTAGAATTCCAAATCTAACTAAATATAGATTTAGAAATCAACCTTAAAATTCATTATGATTTTCAAATCTAATTTTGGCTTTGTCCCTAATCACAATATATTTGAAATATCTGAAAAAAGAAGAAAGTATCGTGCCTCCAAGTATTTTGCACTGGTTCTATACAAACAGTGGTTTCATAGCCTTTCGAAAACCAAAAATATCAAACATCTTTATAGACCCAAACGTTTGGCACGCTGAACTAATGAATGTGATATAGCTCATGAAAGAAACTCACGTTGGCAGTGCAGTTTTCAGAGTGGCTGGTTTTTGCATTCTCGAAGTATATCGCTGTCTTACCATCGTACTTCGGGTTCACAGCCGCGTGGATGGTCGTCAGGGCTCCGTCGAATGACTTCCTTCCTATCACTGTCGGTAAAGACCAAACAGGAGAAGAATAATGGTCTCGTAGCCTGGTTTCCCAGCCATGTAGATACATTGGGGCACTTTGGTAAGGTAATCCTAATTATGCCGCTTATCGAATGTCATGTCTTGTCACGCGTCTTTGGTCGTCTTCTCCGCGACCGTTCTTTTTACATCGCCTTTCCCGATCCCCGTTGTTTTGTCTACGTAGAAATGGCAGGGGAAAAGACGCTGAATGGGAAAGACGCTAAAAGCTGTGTTCCAAATTGGCTCTAATACCAGGCCCCTTTGAGAGGATTGAAAGCCATTGGTCCCCGATACACATGCTTTTTTAGCAGTCAGGTAAAAGAGCCAACCAACCAACTGCTTTAACATTATGATGGGAATTGATTTTGAATCATTAAAATGCTAAAGCGCCGGTCTAGCAGCCACCGGTTGTAATTCTGCTTGTGAAAAATTCGACGTGTCCGGGCCTCTCAACCTGTGATTATATCTGGCCCGGCATAGAACACATACTGGTTCAATATGGACCACTCCGCGTGGTTTAATTCCCAAACTCTGGCCCACAGATCACTAACTGGCCTGCCTCGATCAAGACCAAAATATGGACCAGGCCGTAGGGGTTAATTCCCAAACTCTGGCCCATAAAAAGGAACACTAACAGGCCTGCCCAAAGACCAAAATATGGACCAGGCCGTAGGGCTATCTGTCCTGGCCGGAAAACATGCAAAATCAGGGGTTATAGCATTCGATGTCAGAATTTCGAGGAACCCGAGCTCTTTAAAAGAACATCGCATAGTTTTACTACTATTACTATTGTGACTATTGTTGCTATCATCGTCTTAGTGATGACGATAATGATGATGATTTTATTATCATCGTTATCACGTCGTCATCACCATAAGTATAATTCTTACTGTTAAAATTACTATCACCATTACTACTACTGCTATAACTACTACTACTATCCATGCTATCAGTGTTGTCGTGGGCACATAATTATAAGTATTACAGTAACCAAAATCATTATTACTGATTATTTTTATTACTATCATCATCATCATCATCATCATCATCATCATCATCATCACATAATTATAAGTATCATGATAATACTTCTGCATGTATTATTGTATTTTATTACTTTTATAATTATCATGATTATCATCAACATCATGATCATCATCATAATGATTACCACCGCCGTCATCATCATCATACTCACTCGAACTGGCCGTCCCTCCAATGAACTTCATGGGTCCAGAAATTTGCTGGTTCTCCCTCTTACCGATATCTGTATCTACGAATCCGGGATGCAGCGAAAAGACACCAATTCCAGAGCCCTCAAGCCTCTCCGCTAAGGAAAACATCTGCATAATCTGTAAAAAAAAAAAAAATAATAATAATAATAAATAGATAAATAAGGATAAATAATAAAATGAAAGATAAAACATGATCCAAAATACTTAGATTGTGTTTCATATCGACGAAAAAGCTTTGAAGAAACACTACTAAAACGCTTTTCTTAATCATCCCCAGGCCTTAATCATCCCCATTTTTCACGAGGAGACAAAATCTTGCTTCATATCAAACTGAAATGACTAACCAATCATGACAGGAACAATTTACTCTGACGTAAAATGACTCCCCCCCCCCCCCCTTCTCTCTCTCTCTCTCTCTCTCTCTATCTCTCTCTCTCTTCTTTCTTTAAATTATCAAAAGAGCCAACTTGGAACGCAGCCTTTTAGCGTCTTTCCCGCTCAGCGTCTTTTCCCCTCCGATCCTCCCGTTTCCCTTTAGACAAAGCAACGGGGGATCTGGAAAGCTCATGTAAAGGAAAGGTCGCGGAGAAGACGATCAAAGACGCGGAACGAGACTTTTGATAAGCGGCCTAAGGCGTCAACGAACCTGGTACAACTTTGAATTTCCATATTTGATAATTTGGGCTTTGCTGTTTGCCTGCATGTCGTCCTCCTTCCAGCTGACTCTGCGATAAGCCATAGAGGAAACCGAGACGATCCTGGCGTTGGTCCCGGAAGTTTTTAACACAGGAAGTAAATAGAGAATTAGAAGGAAGTGGGACAGGTAGTTGACCTGGAAGTGAATCTCGAAGCCATCGTCAGTGGTAACTGTAGAAAATACAGAGAGGAAATGAAATAGTCTTGGGAAAATTAAAGAAAAACGTACACTTAAGAAGATATTGCTTTGTTGAATAGAAGGGTCACACCGCCATTCGAGGCTTATTAGAAACACTTAATGGAAAACCTCTTGAATCAATAACAATACCCTGTCTTGTGCAACCTAATGAGATGAATGCACTCGACAGTTTTTAATAACAATTTATGTGCCATAACTATTTTTTCATGGTGGAATAAACCGGGGATCTTAATGAGACCAGGGGAGCATTTCATGAAGAGTTTTGTCGGTGAAAATCACCGACGAATGTTATAAGCTACTGAAAATCCTCGCATCTGATTGGCTGAAAGCAAATTAGTCAGTGAAAATCACCGACAAATCTCTTCATGAAACACTCCCCTGGTTAAAGCTACACTCTCAAAAATCCCGTGTCAGATTGACCCGTTGGGGCCACACTCCATTCCGGGTAAAAAAAATGACCCAGAATAGGGTCACGAAGATTTGTTTCCGGGTCACATTTGACCTTATTCCAGGTTATTCCGTGTCATTTTTGACCCGGAATGAAGTGTGGTCCCAACGGACTATTTTTCCGGGTCAAGTCTAACTGGGAATTTTTAAGAGTGTATACTTGCGGCGACTCCAGCAGTTGTAACATCCATATTTTGTCTTTATTTTCTCACGTTTATTGCAACACGAAATAGATGGTATACAAGTAGTATCAAAATTCTCGGGAAGAGTAAGTCTTCCGTCTCGTACATTTATCCTTACAATCCAAACGCAAACTTGTGGTGGTCCAGCATGATATGCTCCTGGAATAATTGCTCTGGGCTTTATTCCTTCAAAGATACACGATGAGAGTCATGGTTTCAGTAGGGCTTTATACATGTTATAGGTCAGGTTTACATGGTTAGGGATGGGATTAGGTTTGGTCTAGTGTTAAAAATATCAGTATTTGGTGGTGTACAAAAGTGGAGCGGAGCAATTGTCGCTTGTTTCCAATTTGTCTACAATGAAAAACTGGAGATGTTTTTGTTGTTTGTTGTTGTTGTTACATGTATTTCTCATTCGGAAAAATCGATTGCAGACACAAAATTGTTATTGATCTATTTAGTCACGTGCAGTTTTATTTTATGAAGGATACGTTGTCAGTTACAAAACTGCTTTCCACATCGACCCTGCCTTTTTACATTAAATACATAATCAATTGTGTTTTAAGGCTGAAGCTACAAAAATTAATATTAATCCACTGTAAAAATGATAATTATAATTTATTTCCATATATGGTTCGAATTAAATGAAATAAAACTCAGTATTTACTATCTCCTCCAAATGCCATTCCAGCATTACACACGAGGACATGAAGAGGGAGACCCTTTGCTTTGAACGCCTCCACGAAGCTCATTGTACTTGCAAGAGATGAGAGGTCAAGGGTTATGAACTCGACATCAAGGTCATCGGCCTGTTGAGGAGACCAGAACCATTGTCACATCAAAATGAAGTGGGTTTTTTTTTGTTGTATATTTGTAACTTATCAGAACAACAATCAAAACTAATTACAACATATAAAAATGATGGATAGGATTAAAAGGAAATTACAGATCTCATCAGTAATAAGAAGAATACACGAGAAAATAAAATATAAGATGGTGTATGAGCTATAATAAGGGTTGTGTTGTAGGTTTGAAGGTAATTACTATATGTTAACTGCTAGGAAAGGTGTGCTTGTAAGTAAGCATCCAGGTATCCTATAGCTGCACGTCCTTTACACGGGACTTGACAAAGACAGGTAAACGAAAAGACATCCATATTTCCCACACTCATCATCCCTTCCCTGAAGTAGTAGTAGTAGTAGTGGTAGTAGTAGTAGTAGTAGTAGTAGTAGTAGTAGTAGTAGTAGTTGTAGTATTGATATCATTACCTGTTAGAATGTTCTTTTTCTTTCAAGTGTAAATGATAGGCCTATTGGTATATGAATGTTAGCACATGGTATGTATCCTTGCATTTGCTGCTGTGGCAATCATTGGCTACCTATTGGCAAAGACCGACTGATTCTTTAACCAACAGTCCTGCAAGCAAAAAAGACCACCAGTCGGTTTCTTCCTTTTAAGTTTTTGTTCCAAATTCTCCTTGCTGATTAAAGATTACGAATCTTTGGGGAACACTGATATTATGCCCCATTTTCCCCATAAAAATGTTTGGGAAGCTTCCCAAACTCCTTCCCAACTCCCCCCCCCCCCCCCCCCCTCCACGCTCCCTTTTAACAAAACTGGTATTCCTCAATTAAGTTCATGTACATATCGAAAACGGGAGAGGGGACTAGTGATTGTCAGAGATTTTCCGGATTCGCTTCTCTATATTCCTGGATCATCGCTGTGTGAATAGGTGTGTATATACCTGTGTGCGTGTTTACAGTTACCTTGAGTTTGAACTTTGACCTCTTATCATCAGCTTTCTCCTCACCGTGCTCCCTCTTCATTCGCTCTATAGCCTAGATGAAGAAGAAAAATACCACACAAAAATAAACTAAGAAACTAACACTCTTCAATAAAGTAATTTTTTAAATCAAAGCCGAGATGGGAAATATTACATCTGCGAAAATTTGAAGAAAAACAAAATTAGACACCAAATGAGAAAGTTATAGCTATATGAAATTTTCTATTTGACATTTGCTTTTACACTACCATTGCTATTGATGACATCATTTGTGGACAACTCTCAGTACATGCAGTATGTTTTGTACACACATAATTTCGTTTTGCCTAAGAATTGCATAATTTTCTTAAACCAAATATATTATCATGTAGCAGTGTTTTCTCCACAAATATTTGGGATAAGGACAATGAAAAGACAAGAAAGAATATGTGAAATTCTGTATACAAAACATGCTGAGAGTTGTCCGCAACTAATGTCACTATAAATAGCTATGGTAGTGTCAAAATTTTCAAAAACAGAAAATTTCATGCAGGCATAACTTTTTATTTCGTGCCCGATTTCGTTCAAATTTTTGCTGATCTGCTTTTATTCTGCCTTGCCTTTGGTTTAAAAAACTACTTGACCTGAGGGTTTGGGTTTCCTTTAAGATATCACTTAACCGAACAAAAGCACGAACACCTTACACTTTACACCTTATTGTACCTTGTTTGTCAAACACATCATGTATCGACCATCTTGTAAAATTGTTAAATACTGCTCATGCATTGAGAAAACATGAATAAAGACATTATTTGAAAAATAACTCCAAAACAAACAACAAACAGACCTACAGTATAGGTCATACACACTCAGAATTAAAGGTGCACAAAATGAAAACCTTCCGGAATATTTGCAGAGTGTAGCAAAATTCGAAAAGGTAAAATATTGCACCTTTTTTGTGGTAATATCAATGAGAGGGTGCAAACTTGTACCTTTTTGTTAGTCTCAAACGCATGCTGCCCTATAACTTTTTATTTGTTGTAATTTAAACTAATTTAAGTTTGTCACTAAATTTGATATTTGATCGGTTATATTATGACATACTTTTGTAGTAACATGTTCATCTGAAACTTTTTAGTCTCATAAATTTTTGAGGACAATTTGGAACGTTCCCCTGTCATTGGCTAGTGAATGCGATGGGCAAATGCAATGCCGATCGCGATCGAACCGCTGGACGTTACCGTACCTCAAGCTGCATGCATGCAAAGATTAATCTTTGATGCATGCACGCACGAAATTTAAATCAAATTCAACCGCACGATATCCCTTCTCTGATGGTCTGAGCCTTCGGCGTCCAATGTAACCGTAAAATATGTTTTATATCCTGTAGAATATGACCTCTCTGTATTTTAGTCATGACACGACATCACATGTACTTTGATATATATTTTGCTAACACAAAATAACAAAATACACA
>CM057168.1:12834845-12853845 GCA_029962745.1 Echinometra lucunter
TAAAATGGAGTAATTTTCAAATTTCGCGTGGTTTTGCGAAAGATGAGAGCAGAATTGTGCCGGGAATGGCCTTTCATATGGCATGTATTGTCATTCACATGCATCAATGTCTTCCCTCAAGCAGCGGATTATGAAAGGCCATCTCGACACATTTCTACTCTCATCGATTGCCCAGAATATGAAAATGACTGTATTATTTTTAAGAAACTGGCATAGATTCAAAATTACTTCACCAAATTCAATAATCTTAGTATCATTCACTTCGGTAGAGGATATATCTTACTCACTGATTTAGGAAAAAAAAATCTACTTTTTAAAGGTAAAGCACTGAAAATACTCTTTTTTTCTGGAACACCCCATATAATACTGGCACACACCAGACAGATATCAAGAGGTCCTTGGCATTTTTCAAAAATGAATAAAATATTACTTGAATCCTCTTGAATTCGTTATTTTACAAAGTAACGCGCGTTAGGCCACATGAAAACCTAATAGATATCTGAATACTTCTGCCATGAAATTTTACGAAATTGGAAACGCCTTTTAGAGAGAGAGTTAAAAAAAAAACCCTCTCGAAAACTTGTCTGAATGATAGTAAATGCATAAAAACAGATATTTATTGGTGGTGTGTGTTATTTTTTTTTAGGGGGATCGGCACATTGAATTCATTCATTTTGATTAGAATACTATATACCACTGCTTATGAAAACCTAATCGATCTTACCATTCTAAAAGGTTTTGCTTTGAAATAAATTTTTAAACGCTTTTAAGAGAGGAAAAATCACAAAATCCCCTCTCAAAATTTTCCATCCCTCGAAATGATGCCTCAATAACACGTAAACCCTAATTCAAATATCAATATCATTACAATATCAGTGCATATAGATTGAGTCAAACATTCATTTTGACTCTGTTACTCTAAAGCAAATTGAAAGTAAATCATGAACACCGTTAATTCAAATTCAAGAAAACACTGTCACCTATACCATACCTTTGTGATATATTTCAAGTATTTGAAACATGTTTTTAGGATAAATGCTACGAAAAGAAGTTCGATTTTTATTAGCTCACACTTTACATATATATTCTTCGTGATTAATATGAATAGTTAATATAATTGATTCTTATAGAGCACTTTTAAAGAAAAGCTGATAAGAGCGCTATTACAACAGAACATGATCAGCAATCAAATATTTAAAAGGAACAGTAATTTAAAAAAAATATATGTTACTCACCCTTTTCACTAAAAAGAGCTGCAAAAAATACAATAACCAGAGACTTCTTCTTGTTTCACGTGAACTGTGGGAGAGATACCTAATAATGTGATCACCTCTTGAGACAAGTTCCAACTAAATGGAGACTTGCAAAGTGTATGTGTTTTCTCGGTATACCTCTTTGCAGAAGCCAATCGCTGACTGTATACTTGCCACATGAGTCCTGGAGCAAATCCTGTCTTTATACTTGTCACGTGGGAATCAAAGTCCATGCATGGCCCCGTTTCAGAAAACTTGTTGTCAATAACAACTGCCACATTTTCTCTGACAAATTTGCTCTCAGTCAGTCAGATGCAAGGGTTTCGGTGGCTTATAACAATTATTGCAACTTGTTATTGATAACAATTTTTATGGTACCTGGATACCAGGCCGAGGAGGCATTCACACGGAGTTTCACTTGACTAAGTCTATATTTGTCCATGTTCACGCATGGTGATGCTTTGCTGATGATGTTACCAACTGCAAACCCATTAAAGATCCGTTCAGTAATGCATTTCAGTTAGGAGTTAGCTCAAGCTACTGCAAAAGATAGGGGCAACTGTCCGTACCCTCCCCCTCCCGCGCTGGTACGGCTATGACTGGGCCCAGGGACTGGGCATACTTTTATATATCAACACACCCTCGCTTAGTGTGTGTAGGCGCTTGTGTGCACGGGAAGTACCTTTCATAATGCATAGGAATGAAAAATTCAGATGTGTACGATGTAGAACATGAGGAATGAAGGAGATACATCAAGGAGATCATTCGAAAAGATGAAATAATTATCATAGGCGACCAGAAACACAGTCTCCTGTCTTCAAAATACACTGTAGGGCCTATAAGATCGAAATTAAATATTCGGTTAACTTGTCCAAATTGCCCGATTCCCACTATCATCTAAATATTCAGGTGAGCGCAGCAATTGAAAAAAAAAAAATCACACTCTTTGATGCACCTCAAAGATATCTAAATATGTGTAGTGTGATCACCTAACTGCCAAATATGGCTCTATTCGACTTCACGCTTGGCATCCAAAACCATTATGTTACTATGAGCCATTGAAGATGGGGGGGGGGGGGTGATTGTACATACCTCCCTCACCTAAATTCTGGGGGGAATACATCCCCTAACCCCCAACCCACCCCCACCCCCACCCCCACTATTTACGCCCCTGGAAAAAATAAATCTACCTGAGTATCATGGAATGCACAATTCGTTGCCGGTCTTACGAACCGGCGAATAGCCCATCCTCGCGGAAAAACACAGTTCAGAGAAAAACGCGTTTAAAGTTTGCACCTTTTTGAGCAGTGAATTTGTATGCTCATAATCGTTGTTTTCCAGCAATTTTGCAGAGTAAAAGAGTTAACATACTGTATTTTAATATCATCTTTGTATTAAGCACCACATATAAAGAAAACTCAAATTATAAGCTTACAAACCTATTCGCAGGTTCGTAAGAACAAAAAAATCGCACACCCGTCAGAAATACAGGCTATTCGCCACTTATTCGCCGGTTCGTAAGAACGAAAGCCTTGTGCGCGCGGTCAGAACATACCTTATTCGCCGCCTATTCGCCGGTTCGTAAGACCGAACAGTGCCATTCGCCGTTCACCTTCCAAATATGGTTGCGCGTATGTTTGGATGCGCGTATGTGGGTCAACAAACTTTAAATCTGACAAGGGATAATGCGTGTAAAGCAATTGCAGGGGGGCTATTCACCGGTTCGTAATACCGGCAAGTGCTATTCGCCGGTCACCCAAGAATATAAAAATCAGGATTTCTCTAAAAATAAACGAAATTGAGCGATGAAATTTGCCACTCGATAGATTTTGACATATACTATCCAAATATGCAAAAAAGTGAAAATGGATTTTTTGACCCAGTTTAGGCTATTCGCCTGGTTCGTAAGACGGACAACGAATTTCGCACCCCCTATACAAAAGCTTTTAAAAAGAGGTTTAGAATTTAAAAACATGGGATGCAATTATCGTTGTTTTGCCTGCTGTCATGTAGGTTATATCTGCCTTTTGCTCAATACATGCTCCCCCAGTGTTGACTAATACAGCATTTACAAAGGCTAAACATTTGGAAGAAATCTAACTTCTAATAAGAAGGTCGCAAATGACGAAAGAGAAAAAGATAAAGGAGAAGTGAAGAAATAT
This sequence comes from Echinometra lucunter, assembly GCA_029962745.1. Lineage (NCBI taxonomy): Eukaryota > Metazoa > Echinodermata > Echinoidea > Camarodonta > Echinometridae > Echinometra > Echinometra lucunter. The sequence goes on from CM057168.1 coordinate 12,838,261, forward strand.
CATAATCTTTAAAGGTGACATTCAAAGAAAATCAAAGAATAGGGTTACTTATATATGAATGGAAACGGGGAAGTATGTAGAAGACAGTGGTGTTCATTATGGCTCCTGTAAATTCCTAGCAATTATCTAAAAACACATTTTCCCTAACGCCCCTCTGATTCTCAGAACCCGGAAGTGGCTGCGAGCGAAACGGGTCCCCAATGATGACGTAGGCCTATGGACGATCTGCGGCGAGCTAGGCGCTTGCACGTAATGAAACATTGTGCATTGAGATGATCGCATGCAATTTTGATGGATTTTAGCTGTTATGAGAGAGCAGGCAAAACTGCAGTGGCTTATTATTTAAATTACCTCATTGATGAGTCGATTTTCTTTTCTTTTTTTGGTCAAAGCAGAATATAAAGTAGGAAATTGACATGAAAATGACAAAGAAAACCAAGCCAGGCCGGGATGCAAATGTCAAACTACGTCCCAAAACGACGTTGCATCGAATTCTCAGAGACAGAACTGATTAAGAGACCCGCTCGTCAAATCATGATTGTATGTAAAAGTTACCTAGATAATATTGTTGTCTAAGGAAAATTGATGCTTCTTGTAGAAACTATCTTGATCTTCAACATTCCTCTTCACTAAAATCTCATATTTATTATGACAGGAATGGCTAGCTAGCGTACAGAGACTGGACGTCACCACTGGTCTCAGATAGTGTAGAGCTGGGGTGTAGAGATGAACATCATACATGTATTGCATTATAGTATAGCTTCAAGTCTTTATCAAGGGATTTTTTTCCCTGTAATACTCTGATTAAACCTGATTTTGATAACAAATTTCATTCGAAAATTTTTTTTCAAGAAATTTATTTTTTATTGCAGGTTATGATGATTTTCAAGCAAATAAACAGTGAAAATAACCCAGATACGAAATTATAACTGAGCAAAGACTATCACCAAAGGCCTAATTGAATTACAAGCCAAATTACACTCACCTTCGCCTCACCTACTTCACCTCACCTACTTCACCTCACCTACTTACTACATACAATTGATTACAGAAATGCCGAGTATGGAAAAGTTAACTTGAGCTTATAAGCACAAGTAAATATAAGTTAGCTACTTAATAGAAAAGAAAAAAAAAAAACAAATTAGCAGTAAGGTGATTACCATTTCTATATTTTCTTTACATAAGTTCAAACTATTCGCCAAGAAAACAATTTTAAATTCAAGAAAACAAAGTATTCCGTCTATCCCTCTGTCTTTCGTGAATTATAACACCCCTAAAATTAAAATGGTATGCCCCACAACGGTTACATAGCATGTGCAAGGGAGACTGTTCTATTATGGGATTTTTCCCCCCTTTCTAATTGCAAAAAGTCATCATTAAATTGGAGAATTTCTCCGACATTATTATATGAATAATGTTAAATAGAATGGTTGAAACATACTTTGAAAACATTCACAGGATGATGAATTCATACGAACAATGCAGAAACATCGTTTTAAACACTCCCTCGGACACGACACATCACATTCACCACATTCACAACAAACCACATCACAGGCTAGTGCACATACGATGACGTCACGGATCTTGCATCGAGTTGGGCAACGTATGCACAGGCAACATTGGGGGTCCGTTTTATCGATTTGTGACAGGCAATATTTGTTTCCTACTTACTTTTCAAAAGTTTCAATCGGTTTCATAGTGATTTGTGCACCATAAACTTTATTTTGATATGAAATTCGAGCATATTCAAAACCTATGAATAGCAGCTTTAAGGGATATGCGCTCCCTCCTGCATCCGCTGGGTAAATGCATCAGAAATACATTTTTTGAGGGGTTAAAATGCCCTAAAATGCCACATTTTTCTAGTTCTCGGTCGCTTTGCACACTCGCATGAATAAATTTTCTTTCAGGATATCACAGGCTTTTTAAAGTAGCCTTTTTAAGGGGGTTCGAAAAATAATTGTGCAGTTGTCTTTGCTTTGCTCGCTGTCATATAAGTCTCATCTGCCTCTCGCTAAATACTCCGCCCCCAGTATAATACAGCATTAGAAAAGGTTAAACATTTGAAAGAAATATTTTTTTTTTGGTCGCCTTGATATCAAAATCAGGCCTCGATTATTTCTCTGTGCAAAAGAGGTATAATAGGTCTAGCTGTTAATTTTACTCCCAATTTTGAAACTGAGAAAATAGAAAACTATTCATTAATATCTAATTTCGATCTTCTCTACCGTTCAATTTCAGTGGTCAGTTGCCCAATTTCCCGAGTAAAATGCGCAAGAAATTGGGCTTTTATACCGGATCGCCGCCTATGCAAAAGAGGTATAATAGGCCTAGCTGTGAACAAAATTTGCACGGGTAATTCAAGGTAACAATGGTCATTTATGATTAGGCTAGATCATTTTGGTGCACATATACGGAGAGTCATTTTTGACAGTAGCAATACCATTTATTTTCTTCTTTTTTTCTCTCTTTTTAAAGAGGTTGCAAAACGAATACTGCAAACAATATGCCAGCTTAAAATAACTGGAGAATGGGTTGGTTGTCTTTTCCAAGGTTCGTTTGACGCAGGTCATGAAAAATACGCCTCGTTTGAGCAGGGCCTTGCAAAAGCTAGGGCTACAAAGTTGAGAATTTATTTACTAGGCACGGACTCGATGAACTAAAGAGTCGCACACATTTGAAATAAGAACTTTTCGACTATACACTGAAATTCACTTGCGATTCACATTGACAAGAAGGAGACAAAAAGTGACAAGGCGAGAAGACCGAAGCTGATCTTCAACGAGGGAGAACTGTTGCAGAGCTCCCCGGTGCATAAGCATGCGTCATCGGTGGCGGAGACGAACGTAGAACCCTCAGGGAGCAAGGGGAGTTAGCTGGGAAAGGGAGATAAAAGCAGAGTGTAGGGGAAAAGGGAGATAAAGAGATGGAGAGAGAGAGAGAGAGAGAGAGAGAGAGAGAGCGTGTTTGTGCGTGAGAGAACATAATAAAAACTGGTGAATACAGGTGATTTTAAGATAAATAATTTGAGATTAAGAATATTGAACAAGGTGTGATTTACTCAAAATATGGGAATGGGAGAAAGGGTGGCTACTAGAAATGGGACAAGAAAAAGGGAGGGGTAAAGAGAAATCTGCACAATAAAAAAAGAAAAATGAGTGCATTCAGAGATGGCGAGGACAGGAGGACGGATGGGAGAAAGGGGGAGAACCAGAAAAGGAAAATGAGGAAGGAGGAGGAGAAGAAGAAAAAGAAGAAGGGAAGGATGAAGAGCTAAACGGAGAGACGAGAAATAAAGGACTGAGAAGAGATGGGAGAAGGAAAAGAGTTAAAATAGAAAAGATTGGGGCCTATAAAAGAGGCATAACTAGTTTCTTTTTTCTTTTTTTGATCACGATTTATGCAAATTATTGTCCAATGCGTAAATAGACATTTTGAAAGACAAGTAATGAAAGGTAGAAATTCTTTAGAAACACTTAGTGATTATTTGAAAGGAAAAAATCTGAAAGTAATTTCAGTTCTTATTTTTATAGTGTTTTTTATTTTTTATGCCCCTGCAGATAGATAAAGTCATAGGGCACTAATTAAGGTTGCCCCAGTCCATCCGCCCTTCAATTCCTTCTTTCGTCTGTCCGTCCGTCATGAATAACTGGTTTCCGCGCTATAACTGTGTCGGACGGTTACAGATGGCCATTTCTAGACGGGGCCAAGATGGTAAGAGGTATATGTGGGCCATCTGTAACCTATATGGGATATATGTGGTACATATGGGCCCAGACATAAACCAGGTGACCCCATTATGTACCCACATATATCCCATATGGGTTACAGATGGGCATTTGTAGATGGGGCCAAGATGGTAATAAGTATATGTAGGCCATCTGTAACCCATACGGGATATATATGGTACATATGGGCCCAGATAAAACCAGATTAACCCCTTATACTTCTTACTATCCTGGCCCCATCTAGAAATGCCCATCTGTAACCCATTTAGGATATATGTGATACATGAGGGCCCAGACATAAACCAGGTGGCCCCCATTTACTTCTTACCATATTGGCTCCATCTAGAAATGCCCATCCGTAGCCCGTACAGGATATACATGGTACATATCGGCCAAGATAAAAACCCGGTACTATCTTGGCCACATCTAGAAGTGCCCACGTATAACCCATATGGAATATAAGTGCCCAGGTGTATTCAAATGTGGGGCCCCGGAAATTGTTTACCATCTGAGTCCAATCTGAAAATGCCCATCTATGGCCAATATGGGATATATGTGGTACATATGTGCCCAGGCACAACGCCTACGGGCCCCAGATATTGTCTACCATCCAGGCCCCATCTGAAAATGCCCGAAATATGATTTTTCGGCAGTGTACATGTTCATGCATTTTCAAATATGTCCACATTTGAATTTTCACATTTCACTTTTCGAAGTGCAAATGTGCCCTTGTGAGTTTCTTCAAAACTTTTCAACCGTCTTGCCTCTCCAGGAAAAAGTTCTGTATATGGCCCTGAATCGTACATCCTGTGCCTATAATCCTACTTCCTACACCTATCTACTGAACCCTTTTCATCTACTTCTCTATAAAGGGACTAGATTGCACTACTTTTAAAACGGATGAAAGTACTAGTTGTCAAATTCGACATAAAAGGAGGCCTACCTCATTGAATAAAAAATGTCTGAATGACGTGCAGGATTATTTATCTAAATTCAGATACATTTTGCATTACAGCTCAAAGTGAAGTTATTGTGTAAAGTCTAAAGTTTGAATGTAAAATGTCCATTTCAACAAATATCTCGTCATTTTTGTCGTTCATGGATATTTATGATAGATTTTCAAGTCCAGGGTGCAATGCTATGTGGCCCATATGTGTTGGTGCTTGTGGGCTTTGGATGAGAAGGCCCATCTGGTATAAATCTGGTTTTACCTGGAACCAGCCGATGCTCGATGTGCCATTTTTACCGTCAAAAACGTGGGGCCCATAAGTGTTGGTACTTGTGGGTTCTAGGTGAAAAGTTACATCTAGCTGGTACACATCTGGTTTTATATGGGCCACATGGGCTCTAGTCAGCCCAGAAAAAACCCAGGTGGGCCCCAGATATTTTGCTATCTCAGTTTCTGCATAACAGGTGACCAAAAATTACAGTAGGTTACTGTGTGCTTCATGTAATACAGGTGACCAAGTTTTACAGTAGGCTACTGTGCCTTTCTGTCATACAGATGACAAAAAGTCACAGTAGGCTACAGTGGAGAATCCATCCCCCAGATGTTGGATGATGTCATCCAGACCAGTAGCTTTTGTCACCCCTTACAGTAGTCTACTGTGATGGTATTGGAAGCGGGTGCACATACACAATTAGTACGTAGTTCATTATTCTGTGTATGTTATCTTGTGTGGCATATCCTGTATCCATATGATTTATGCAAATTATGCAAATTGCTCAATGTTGCTGTTTGGGCAACCAACTTGAACATGTTCATAAACAACACAGGAACCTAAATCAGTGAAAAAACTTCAACAGAAAGAACATTTCTAGGTTTCTAAATTTTCGAACCGGCTATTACAGATGTGTCTCAAAAGTAAAGCTCGCTTTGATCAGAATGGTGCATGATAGGAGAAAAAACGAGACAGAATTAGTAGTTCAGGACTGAGATGGTGCTATTTCGAAATCTCATACAAGTCAAGGGCAGAAGTTTGCTCTGGCTTTAATTTCTACAGTTAGCATACACTATGTCATTAATTATCCCAGCAAACACAAAACGTTTTCAGAACGTTCACAAAACGTTTTTATTAGGGTCCGCTACGTCTTCGTCTTTAATGAGACAGAACGTCGAAGTTTTCAGTAAAATCCCAGCAAGCACCAAACGTTTTAAAGTAGATATAAGAAGGGAATAAATGTCCATGAATTTGGTATCTATGCAAAGCATATGCTTTTCATAAGGTGTTTATTCACATGGCAAATCACAAAAGTCTTCTTGCTCCTGGATATCCTTAACGGAAATGTCGAGAAATACCCTCCTCAGTCAGCCTGGAAAACTTGCCGCGGAACAAGTCCACTATGCGTGACGTCACGAAAGGGGATAAGTATTTTTACATACCCGGATGTTCCACACAAAACATGTGCAGAGAGAGAGAGATTTCTTGAGTTTTTTTTTTTTCTAAAGCCTGAAAAGTCAAATGATTCAGAACTCTATGATCAATGCTTTCCCTTCTCCTTATAGTTCATAGTGTGAATATCAATTATCTAGTTTAGAATTATGATATATGCATGCTAACAATGCGAAATTAATTGATATTTTTCACCATTATTTTTTTGGTGTGTGTCGAATTTGGTGAGATTACGAGAGAGCTTGCTCTGAAAGTGGATCCGGCCAGCCGGTCGTACAGAAAGTGCATGAAGAACGTAGGAAGCTCGTATGTGTATGTGTATGTGTATAGTATAGCATGGGGTTACCTTGTGTAGCGAGTGTATAGCGCGTGTGTCGAAAACAAAAAAGTGCTGCGTATAGTAAGTGTGTGTACCCGGCCGGCGAGCTTTGGTTGGTGGCTTGCATACGCCAGCGCAACTCTCTGCAAAAACGTCCAGGCAGGAGTCGAATCACTCGCGGATGAATATCGTTCAACAACGACGTCGTCAGCTGGAGATCTCTGTATCAAGTTTGATATATTTTTGGAATGTTTTGCTGTTTTTTAGGCTTACTGCATCCTTTTGAGGCAGTCACACATATGAATGATAAGTATGATCATAGTTCTAGGAATTACTGATTCACATAATTGATCCTGCAGACCAACGAAACCCATCTAACATTTACTATTCGTACGTGTAGGTTCGATGGTGATTGCACCTTGTTTTCCGAGACAGTAAACTCGCCTTAAAACTCTCCAAAAAGGAAACTGTGACCATATGAAAAAAAAAAATCAACTTCTGAATATGTTGTTTTGTGTTTCTTCATTCAAATAAAAACATAAAGTCTTTCAAATTATCCCATTTACGAATTTACAATGACAATCTAAGCTCGTCATAAGAAGGGACTTTTACATAGGCACAGCATTGCCACTACTTCCACCGGCGCATGCAATCCCCTTTCGTGACGTCACCATCGAGGCCCTTGGTTTCTGTGTGCGACCCGGCGTTTCTGACTTCGAGATTTTGTTGAAGTTTAGTCGCTTAAATTCACCATTCTGAACTTTTTTTGTGGTTGAACACCACTCAGTATTATTTGGGGGGTTGATAGCTTTCCATTGATGTAATTATCTCAATATTTGTGATCGCTTTCTTATATCAACTTTAAAACGTTTTATAGACGTTCAAAAGACGGACCATGACCATGATAATCGATCATGATTCATGAATATTCACAAAAGACCATAATTGACTAAATCGTATTTTAAAGACGCTAGGTATTGGGCTTTCATGGGGAATTTGACACCATGGGTGCTTACCCAGTAACAGGTGTTGTCCATCACTGTGAGTTTTATGACCAACAGACCTCATGTAATGCTCTGTATACTTCACCCTTTTCCTATATGGCAAAGTCATTATCTCACTTTCCCTGGCCCGAGAATGCCTGAAGCAGGCCGAAGAATGTTTGTGGTGGGACGGCTTGTTTTGCTGTGCTCCAGAAATGTAGCGCTATTACAGGTATTTTTCACAAAGTCTGGTGTCAACAAATTATGATCCATTCCCCATGAAAGCCACGACGTAGCGTCTTGATAAAGGATAAATGGCAATCTATTTTGGCAGTTCTATAATGCAAAATTCTGGAGTGCGAAAAATAATGCAAAATGTATTAACATTGATTGTAATGCCCAAAATGCAATTCCAAGAGGTATTTCTAGGTCTAGGTCTAAATTTAAAAATTGTAATCGTCAACTATTTTTTAAACGGCCACTGCAATCTGGTCCCTATATACAGAAAGACCTGACAAGAGTTCAGTACACAGGTTTAGGATATAGGATAGGAAATAGGCATAGGATTGTTAGGATTATAGGAGGACTGATAGGATTATAGACCATTAAGTGGATTGTACTGAAAAAGATTCTCTTCAGGATAAATTTTTTGTATTGTTATGATTATCAAAATTTTCTGGACGTTCTTAAAAGGTTGTTACAAGGTTTTCTAAACGTTCTTGAAAGATTTTCTGAACGTTCTTAAAAAGTTTTCTAAACGTTCCTAAAAGTTTTTCTGAACGTTCTCAAAACGTTTCCAAAACTTCTAACAGTTTTCTGCAGGTCCTTAGACTGGAAAGCAAATGCATAAAAAGGTTTATTGGTTTTTATAACGTTTAAAAAACGTTTTAAAAACGTCCAATAAAACGTTTTATGGACGTCCTATACTTTTCACAAAAAACGTCCAAAAACCGTTTTTACGAAACGTCCAAAGAACCCATTTGGAACGTTTTTAGAACGTTCAGAAAACGTCCGATTGGTAGTTGGGATAGAATTCATATGGTAAACTAACCTCTTTGCCTCCTTAAAATGCTAAAAAGAAAAATGTTTCCAGCAATTCCAGGATCCCCTGGGAATTAGGTGATCCTTGATCTCAAAAAGTCCCATTTCGTCATTTATTGATCCAGTGTTAAAAACTGTATTAAGCTGGACACAAGCTGGCGCCGTGGGGCGCCGTATCCATAAAACACTTTGCGAACAGGCGCAAATATTCTAATTTAGAAGTGATAAGCACTTCTAAACTAAAAAGCCAGCCAACTAACCTTTGGAGGTGCTGTGGTTCAGTGGTTTAAGGCGCTTGACTTGAGACACGAGGGTCGGGGGTTCGATCCCCGGCACGGCACTTATGCCCTTGAGCAAGGCATTTTATCTACATTGCTCTTTTATCGTACATCAAATAAATGAAGCCCGTTAGAGGCATATTGATACCACCGTGTGAAGGTGTGTTTTTATTAAAAAAAAAAAAACTTGAATGACAATTCATTGTTAACCTACATAATTATATGCACATCAATAGAATCAATAGGTGACAATAGACTTGTATGTAATGATCAGGAGTAAGGTCTTTAACTTCATGTAGAAAAAGTCGAAATAATATGTGATTTGTAACCAATTATCATGTCATCAATATACATGTACTGGCAACTTGTCGATTGACGGAAATGACTTAATTAAGAAATATCTACCTGTTTTCGGTTTTCAGATTTTGTGGCTGTAAAAAGGCGTGACGGAGCCTGCCAAAATGTGCATTCATTTCCAAAAGGACACACATGCATGCCTTACAAGTACATGACTTTATGCCAGCGTACGTGAGCCAACTTGAAAAGGAAAATGAAATCATTATCATGCCTGCTTGTCGTATACAAAGATGTTTTTTTTCCCAAAAATGCACCGAACCATGCAGTATATAACCAAAAAGTGCAAACGATACTCGCTGTACCTCAATATTAACTTGTACCCGCTTGATCGAAGCGAAGTGATAGAGTTTTTCGTTATAAGGATTCGTCACATACATGTAATTTGGGGAGATTTTGGATTTGCAGTATATTATGTAGGCCTGATTACAGAGGTAAAATATCGCTATTTCGTCATTTAGTGATTTAATGTTGAAAACTGTATTAAGCTGGACACAAGGTGGCGCCGTGTCTATTAAAGACTTAGCGAACCTTGAGAGGTACTGTGGTTCAGTGGTTTAAGGCGCTTAACTGGAGACACGAGGGTCGGGGTTCGATCCCCGGCACGGCACTTATGCCCTTGAGCAAGGCATTTGTCTACCTTGCTTTTTTGTACATCAAATAAATGAAGTGCTTTAGAGGCATATACCAATGTATGAAGGTGTGTTTTTATTTAAAAACACAAAAAACAAACAAGCTTGAATGACAGCGTTAACGTACATAATTATATGCACATCAGTAGAATCAATAGGGGAAAATACACTTTTATGTAATGATTAGGACTAAGGTCCCTATAACTTCATGAAGGAAAAGTCAAAATATGTGATTTTTTCACCAGTCATCATGTCATCAATATACACGTACTGGTATCTTGTCGATTTATGGAAATGACTTAAATAAACACGCAAGGTCGTGGGGTTTCATGGGGAGTGAATCATAATTTGCTGACACCAGACTTTCTGAAAAGCACTGGAAATACCTGTAATAGAGCTACATTTCTGGAGCACAGCAAAACAAGCTGTCCCACCATAAAAATTCTTCGGCCTCCTTCGGGTATTCTCGAGCCAGGAAAAGTGAGATAATGACTTTGCCATATGAGACAAAGGGTGGAATATACAGAGAATTACATAAGGTCTGTTGGTCATAAAACTCATAGTGATGGACAACACCTGTTACTGGGTAAGCAACCATGGTGTCAAATTCCCCATGAAAGCCCACGACTTTGGGTCTTTGAGAAATATCTATCTGTACTCGGTTTTCAGAGTTTGTGACTGTAATAAAGCGTGATGGAGCCTGCCAAAAATATACATTCATTTCCAAAAGGATACACATGCATGCCTTACAAGTACATGTATGCCAGAGTTCGTGAGCCAGCTTGAAAAGGAAAATGAAATCGATTTCATGCCTGCTTGTCGTATACAAAGATGTTTTTCCCAAAATATCCCCCCCCCAAAAAAAAAAAAAAAAAAATACTTGTCATTTCGCTCTACATCACTATTGTCGTAATTTGTTACCCGCTTTAAGATCGAAGCAAAGTGAAAGATTTTTCGTAATGTGGATTTTTCACATAATTTGGAGGGACTTTGGACTTGCGGTGTATTAGGTAGGCCTGTTTACCATGTTTACAGAGATAAAATGAGCAGGTCATAAGAAAAGTAAGACAACCGAATTTCACTCCCAGTCCGCAACCTGAGTCGATCTACATCCTTAATGTTTGTAGTTCTAACTTTGATTCCGATTTCAAACAGTTTGAAACCTGTGATCTGGGGACCGTTGCATAAATGGTAACTTTATCATCAATGGTAACTTCCATTGAAAGCTTGAATTTGATTGGCCGTGGCCCTTTGAGCAATGTTACCACGGTAGTTACCATTGATGACCATTGATGAGAGTTACCATTAATGGAAAGTTTCATGCAACAGGGCCCTGGTGCCATAAGTGTATAGACAGGTCCTCATACCGGGGGGGGGGGGGGGGGGGGGGGGATGATTCCCCCATTTATACATATTTATTACACTTTAGACACACACGTATATCCACTTCAAAAAGTGGGGATGCACCCCTCCCCATGAGACTTTTCATTCATCATTGGCAGACTGACATTGAAGGGGAGGTCGATTCAATCATTCATTCAATCATTCATTCACCTTTTCATTCATCATTCGTTCAAACATTTATTTATTAATTCATTCATTCATTTATTCATTTATTCATTCATTCATTCATTCATTCATTCATTCATTCATTTATTCATCCATTCATTTTTTCAATCATTCATTCATTCATTCATTCATTCATTCTTTTATTCAGTTATACATTCATTCATTCATTCATTCATTCATTCATTTATTCATTCATTATTTCATTTTTTAAATTATTCATTTATTCATTCATTATTTCATTTTTTTAAATTATTCATTCATTCATTCATTCATTCAGTTATTTATTCATTTTTTCATTGTTTTCACTTTCAATTCTATCATAATTACAATGACAGTACAGTTTACATAGATTAAACTGTACAACTTAATACATTAAAAATGACGTGAAATTGAAAGGAGAGAAGGGCTGGGCTTGTAGGTTGTAGGCCCCCTTGTTTGAAATAATTAATTGAAATAATGAATTGTCTTTATGAGAATTAAAAAGCATAAAAACAACAACTATCGATTCAGTAATACAGAAGTCATATCTTAATACGCAAAACAATGATAAAATATTATACGTATAGCAATAAAACAATCAAAGTTACAGACACAAAACATTACCTAACTATAAAGATATTTTGGAGTAGGGAAAAATACACATGATAGTACGGACTAAGAAGAACGTTCTTTAGTCTCTTTCTGAATAGTTGTAGTGAAGTAAATTGTTAAATATCATTTTGAAAAAGAATTCCACAGTTTTGGATTTGTATTTACAATGTCTTTTGTGTAAACGATGTTCTATTTAATGGAAGATGAAAGGAATTAGCATGGCGAGTGAAGTAACTATAAGAATTACGAACGTAATTATCTTTATCATTGTTCCTTGTCTGCTCCCGCTCTTCTTACATTATCTTTCCTTTTTCTTTTCTCGCTTTTTTTTTTTTTGCGTTTTCGGAGGGTTACCACCCCCCATCGCTACCCACTGGCTACGCGCAAGGGTTGGTCGGTAGGTAGGTTGGTAGGTTGAGTGGGGACCGGAGCGGGTGACATCGAACTCCCTTATACCATTTCTAATTCCCTTCTGGCTTCTGGGTACAAGTATATTCTCCTCAACTGGGACAAAAACTTGGTTTAAGGATCTCAATGTGACCTGCATGTCTCCGGTGGCCTACTCAACCTATATCAACCGTTTCTCTGACCAAAAATGGAGTGGTCCACGGGCCAAAATACCCGGGAAGGGGGGGGGGGGGGGGGCACAGTCATTACAAGGTGGACACCATGTTCGTACACGAAAATACGTAAAAAGGGTAATGGGATTGTTTCGGGTTTTTTTACGGACGGGCGATGTACGCGCGTAGAGTGAAAAGGGTATCAAAATTGCAAAAAATCAGGGGAAAATCGTATACTTTTACGACAGCTTGATTTGAAAACATTTGTTTAGGGTGGGGAAAACATGGCAAATACTTGTTTAGGGTATTCTGAGTGTTTAATTTTGAAAGTGCATGTACAAGCATGGTGTCCACCTTGTAATGGCAGTGCCCCCCGGGGGGCCGAATCATGATGTTGCCTTAGGGAGAAAACGCCCCATATCACCAGACAGCAAACACAAAATTATCATAACGTTTCCAAAAGGTTTTTGTCAGGTCACGTACGTCTTTGTTTTTAATCAACGTTTATTAAACGTTCGTAGACTTAAAATAGCAAAGCACAGGTTTTTTGAAGATGTTCGGAAAACGTTTTTGGACCTCACAAAATTAAACACCTTGGATATGTCCTGGACAACGTTTACATAACCGTTTTTCGACTAGAAACCGTTTTTCTAGTCGTATCTTATTGAACTTTTGAAAATTTATTAAACGTGTAAAGTATACGTCCATTGGTTGGCTACACAACGTTGGCTAAACGTTGTTAGGCTCAACATTTTCCTGATTTTGGTTGACTGCTTGTTTTTGGCCGATGAGCATTTCTGGAAAATTGTTGCACGTTCTTACAACGTCTTCAAGACGTTCTTAAAAGGTTTTTTAAGGTTCTTGAAAACGTTTGCAAAATGTCTCCAGCGTCCGACAGGTGGTTTTTTTTTTTTTTTTTTTTTTTTTTGCAAGTCATTTCACTTACAAAAAATGCAGAGAAGGTTTTTTTTTATGGTTTTTTCTTAGGTTTAGAAAACGTTTAAACAAAACGTCTTATTATAACTTTCTAAAGACGTTCATAACCTTCCACAAAAACACGCCCTTTTTTATTCCATGCAGAAGTATTTGCTACTAAAATGGCCAAGCAAAGAAAGAAACATGGTAAAAACGGTATTCAGACTTTTCAGGCGTCCATTTTCTCCCCAAAATTTACAGACAAGGAAAAAAATGATTGAGGTCCTCAAATTTTTTCATGTGTCGGTTTTTACCTCAAAATCGCTGACACACAGAGAAGAACTGGGTCCTCAGCTTCCTTAGAAGGGGATGGATTGGAAAAATTAATGAATAAATAAATGGTCTTTGGGGATAAGGAATGGTGGGCGAAAGAGAGAGAGAGAGGGGGGGGGGGGGGTAAGAAGAAAGAGAGAAGAGGGATGGAGGCCGGGAGAGAGAAGAGAAGGAGAGACAGAGGATGGAGAGAGAAGATGAAAAAAAAGAAAGAAGAAAACAAAATAAAACCAAAAAAAAACATCCGAAACAATAGGAACAAAATGATATTAACGGAGAGGGGAGGATATTAATAACCAAAATAAGATTGATTTGATTTTGAATTCTCTGGTTGATGCATGACTATAAGGGCTTACTCCAAGTATTATTTAACATGCCCTATTCTGAAGTTTTTGTAAAGAATTAGTATATTTAGTACAAGCTGTTCCTTATACAACATCTCCATAGTCGAAAATGGGAAGTGTAATGACATTATAAACAATTTTCAAATGTGATTGGTCAATAGTATGCCACAAACAGGCTTACAGACGTACAAGTCTACTGATCTTAGAGCACATGTCATCAATATGCAGATTCCACTTTAAACAACAACATTCCAAGATATTTCGTAGATTGTACATGCTGAATATCAGTTCCATTGTTTACACTTACGTTCAACTTATTACATTTAGATAACATTCTGTGAGAGCCAAATAACATGCTTACAGTTTTTTCACAGTTGAGGCTCAATTTAGAGTTAGGCCTACATAACCAATTGAAAATACTATGAAGTTCAGAGTTCAAAACTGACTCAATTGTTGGAATGTCTTTGTGTGAGAAATAGACAACTGTATCGTCAGTATATAAATGCAAAGAATATGAATACCATCATGAAAGATCCTGACGTACTGTTTCTATCTAGTTTATTGGGGTCCACCCACTTGACCGAAGGACCGTAAGACCGAAGGCCCGCGAGGCCGACTTTTCTCGTATCGTATTGGCCTTCATCACAGAATAATGCGCCATCGATATATGAAATAATTATGTCTCTTTAGTATGTTGAATCCCCATTTTTGGATGCCCCACACCTTCCATGAAAAACTTTCCGCTGCCCTTTAATTGGATTGGTCAGAGTGGTGTGACATTGTAGATTACAAATTGCAATTTTCGGTCTCGCGGGCCTCCGGTGAAGTGGGTTGTCACCAGTTTATTTATCTATGTGCCAAAGCCTGAAGTACGTAATTCGCTAGACAATGTAGTGGATCTCGAGACACTAGTGTAGGTTCTCCACAAATTTCTCTCTTTAGATGTTCATCATTTTCAAATTAGCTACTCCCAAGGCATCCATGCATTAGTCACGGCTTAATTGTTATCAATAGTCTAGTCGGTTTGCCCCTTTTTAAATTTTGCCATCGTTTCATCATCATCATCAGCCCATGAATCCCCTTGGTGGTCGCTGGAGGGGGGGGGGGGGGGGGGTCGAGTCTTCTTGTCACTGCCCTCCATTGCTTCCTACCGCCGACATTGTGCTTACATAGAGAATAGTCTGTTTTCGGTCTGCTGATCAAGATGGCGTGACTATAACCAACAGTGGGTTGCAGCAACTCAACTTAATGAAAGGAACGCAAAATACAGATCCATAATTCATGGTTGAAAGGGAAAAAATCTGCCTTTCGTAACTAATAATTAATGTTTGAAGGTCACTCGTGCATATAATAGATTTAAATAGAGGCGAGGAGAAAAAGCAAACGTGGGGAAAACCAAAAGCGGGGAATTCCATGTTTTTTTCTGGTTCTCCTTGACATTGTTTCAATTTGATCATTGGAGTAATCTTAAACAATGCTGCCCACGCCCCCACACAATATTTTGATCATTTTTTTCCTTCGTTTTTTTTTTTTTTTTTTTTG
>CM057168.1:12854345-12866269 GCA_029962745.1 Echinometra lucunter
TAGTTAAGTCGTTCTTAAAGGCATGCGTGACTTTACGCACAGCTTTGTGAAACACCTCCCAGGATTCATGAAATGTTACGCTTCCGTATGCAAATGCCTGCGGTGAATTGCTTCAGCTCACTTCATTGTTGATAGCTTGAACAAACGAAGCCCGAGTCTCGAAGAAGACCACACGCTGCAAACTTCATTAGGATTTAGATTCAACTACTGTAATAGAGAATTGTTTGTGGTTGTGTATATCGTTTATATTAAACAACATTCATGGCAATATGAAATCTACTCTACAATAGTTCCCCCTCCCCATTATGATCTAATGTTACAGAAAAAAAAAATCATGATCAAAAGCGCATATTGGATAAAAGGGTTCATAGGACTGTCATTACCTGTTTTCGAACAGTTTTCCATATAGAAATGTTTTGTTCTAATGCATTTCTTTTTACAGTAAGTTTTCCAGACTTTACAGCTGGTCTGATTACTCTTCTTGTTCAACATTAATATACTGTATGTTATTACTAGTTCCGCTATCCCTTATTGCAATGATAATAATGTTATGCGCAGTTGAGTATATTTCAGAAACTGTGCAATATAAAATTTACTATTTATTCTTATTATTGTTGTTGTTATTATTATTATTATTATTATTATTATTATTAGTAGTAGTAGTAGTAGTAGTAGTAGTATTAGTATTACGTTTTATTGATAATGATATTAATATCAGTATTACTATTATTATTATTATCATTATTTTTTTATAAGTTTAATTGTGACCTAAGAAGAAGATGTTTGCTTCAAAGCTCGGGCTTAAGGGGAATCTGATGTTAGGGAGAAAAAATTATATTCCCCCTAGAGTTTGCATGAGTGCTATGATCCCAGCTGTTTAGGAATGCATCAGCGCCATGTACGGCATTACTGGTGTTATTATTATCAATATTAATACTATTATTAATTCTGTTTCCATATTGTAGGCCATTGATCGTATGAAGCAAGAACATGCTGCTGAACTGGGTGAAAATGGAAAACCAAAGGTGAAAATTCGGGTAAGTTCCAGAACATCATCACAGTGATTAATCTCGTATAACACGTGCTTTTGAGTGACCCGGTGAAGAGAGCGATGGAATGTCTTTTAGTTTGTCAGTTGTCAACAATTACGAAAAGAAGAAAATATAGGCACTCTTATTTTCATCTATTTATATATTAAATGTTATTCTATTGTCACTTTTTTTTTTTACAAGATACCATATTCTGATATGAAAAGTCATTTTTTCTTACGGCTTCAGAATTTAACTGTACTTTCATTTTGATTCCAAAGTGAAAAAGTTGATGTTTAAAGCTTTATACCTAATGACAGGTATATTAAAGTTTAATACCAATTTTATTATTCATTGTTTTAATACAAATTCAAAGTTAACATGTAATAATACATTCATATTATAAATGAGGTCATAAAGCAATGTAAAGAACATTTCCGGATTACATGGATAAAAGGCATGTTGCATTTGGTGAGCTTCTTCTGACCTTATTTGGCGACATCATAAATGCGAAAAGCGTATTCATCCTTTTATATAAAAATACCGATTTTTTTTTTAACTCTCATTTTCGCAATTATTAAAAAAAAAAAAAATAACTATATAAAATTATAGATTTTTCAAAAACTCTCGTGTTATTGACCAGGTCGACGAACTTGACCTAGAGTTTATGCACCTTGACCTTGGGTCACTCGCAAGTTCAACGAACTTCGCAGAGACATTCAAGGCCAAAAGAATCCCCTTGCATGTTCTCGTGTGTAATGCTGGCATGGCTTACGGACCAGATGGTAAGCTCATTTCAGTCAGATTTCGAATGATGCATCAGGTTTTCTCTAGATCTATGAGAATTCAAAGTTTTTTTGGCGCATTTCCTTAAGTTAAGTCTAATCAGAAAATTCGGACAAGTCAATTCAGGAACAAAAAGAGCATACCGTTCAACCTTCGCTCAGATGTTTTAGCACATCACATGTTGGTAATGTATAGTTTCTGAAAACATGTGTTTTAACACTGAAGCTTTTTCTGAGAGATTCTTTTTTTAATTATTTCCATCTTTTCTTGTCATACTGTACGTGGAAAGATGGCTGCACCGCTGTTGACAACCATTACGGCAACACCTTTCACAGATTCAAATCGTAATCAACTAACAATGCATGTCTACATTAAATACAGACAATTAAACTTTGGTTATGATTTCAAAAAGCAGGAATGAATGAATTTAATATCTTTCTCATTTTGTTCTTTGCCTTTGATTTTTCCTTATAAAAGAACCAAGTGTGGATGGACTCGAGATTCACTTCCAGGTCAACTATCTCTCCCACTTCCTGTTGATTCTGCATTTACTTCCGGTTTTAAAGAGCTCCGGACCCAACGCTCGTATTGTGCTCGTCGCTTCCCTGGCGTATCGATTCTCGAAATGGAATGAAGATAACATTCAGGGGCAAAATGAGAATAAAACAACCTTATATTCTAATACAAAACTCTATCAGGTTAGTGTTGAAGGAGAATGAAACCCTGGGGAAAATTCAATTTTACTTGAAAGAGAGGATATAGAGAAGCAGTTTTGAAAAAAAATCCATAAGAATCTGCCACGAAATGAGAAGGTTATGAAAGTTTGAAAAGTCTCAATTTACTTTCAATGATGATCCTCAAACTGGCAGGTTTGGATGAAAGGACAACTCGCAATATGTTTTTTTACGCAAAATTTATATTAATTTTCTCCATTATCTCTCACGGTGCAGCTTGTCTCCTCAGCTCAATATATCATGGGAAAATGTATTTGACGCAATACATGTTGAGTTCAAAAAGAGACAAGCAGCATCTTTAGAGTGGCGAAAATATGAAATTTTGTGTACAAAACATATGGAGAGTTGTCCTTCTGAACCGGCCATTTTGAAGCAACATTACCAATTTGAGGATCGCCATAGAAAGTAAATTGAGACTTTTCAAACTTTCATAAGTTTCTCATTTCGAAACCGATTTTAATTAAAGGTATTTAAAATTTAATTTGCTTCTCTCTATCCTCTCTTTTCTGAGAGCTTAGAAACATTGTATTAAGTGCAATATAAATGTTACATTTTATTATTAATATTATTATCATTATTATTATTATTATTATTGTTGTTATCATTATTATCCTCATTATCATTAGTATCATTATTATTATTATTATCATTATTATTATCATTATTATTATTATCATTATTATTATTATCATTATTATTAGTATCATTATTATTATTATTATCATTATTATCATTATCATTATTACTATTATCATTATTACTATTATTATTATTATTATTATTATTATTATCATTATTACTAAAATCGATATTTCCCCAGGGTTTCATGCTCCTTTTAAGATGCATTGGTGAGGAGACAAGGAGGAAGGAACTTTATAATGCTCCATGAAGTCTTGATTTAACCAAGGCCCTATTAAAATAATCATATACACTCTACCCATTAGAAACCAATTGGTCCCTATTGGCAATTGGTCCCCATTTAACCCATTGAAAGCGACCTTTTAAAATAAAAACTGACCCATTGAAACAAATAGGTCCCCATCGCCCCCATGGAGTACCATGGGTCGATTTCAATGGGTTAATGGGGACCAATTGCCAATAGGGACCAATTGAAATACAAATTGACCCATTGAAACAAATAGGTCCCCATTGTTTCACTTTCCACGGTACTCCCAATTACCAATTGGTATTCCATGGGGGCAATGGGGACCTATTTGTTTCAATGGGTCAATTTGTATTTCAGTTGGTATTAATTGAAATCAGTATTAATGGTGCTGATTTGAACCTTTTTGTGTCCAACATTGGGAACCTTGGAAGTTTCTTCGTAGAACCGTTAAAGGTTCTCTGAAGGGTTCTAAAGTGGTCTTTAGAACCATTATTCGTTGTACACGGAACCTTTTGGGGTGCTTGAAAATATAAAGAACCCTTTATAGAACCTGTAGGGTTCTAAATACGAGACAAAGAGGGGTTCTAAAAGGCATATTGATTTTTTTATTCTGAGTGAACGTATCGGTTTACAACAATGTCAAAGCTGGCTTCATCATGAAATACATAAGAAATAACATAAAACGCAAACCTGTGTATGAACCAAATTACAATATTTATACGTTTTAAAAACCACTAAGAGCGAGAAAGCACCAGTAGAATCACAGTAAACGGGGTAAAGACCGGGAATGCTTCTTTGATAACCGTTTTGTATCCGTTTTGTTGACACAAATTGAAAGAGAGCGAGGGGAGGGGGAGGATAGGGGTTCCGTTCCGAGTCAGAAAATGACCCGGAACAGGGTCATGAAAACTTATTTCTGGATCACATTTGACCTTATTCCGGGTTATTTTTACTCGGATCGGAGTGTGGCTCCAACGGACTCCTTTCCGGGTCAAGTCTGACTCGGAATTTTTAAGAGTGTGATGTTGTCAACTGATAATCGCATTCTTCTTAGATACTCGATGTCCTCGATCAGTCAGTGAACAGTTGCAGCTACTTTAATGAATTACAGGTCGTCACACATCTTTGCTCATTCCAGGGGGCGTTTCATGAAACAATTAGTCGGTGGTTTTCACCGACTAATTTGCTTTCAGCCAATCAGATACGAGTATTTTCAGTAGCTTATAACATTTGTCGGTGATTTTCACCTACAAAACTCTTGATGAAACGCTCCCCAGATCATGCAGATGTTCTCATTGGAAAGACGCTTGGAAGGATCTGGTGTTGACGTCTTTTCGCTGCATCCAGGGGTTGTCGAGACGGAGCTTGTCACGAGAGAAGGCCAGCGAATTCCCATGGTCCCTAACATGTTTGCAAGACTGGGCGTGACAACACGTACGTCTGCTCTCAACAAACCAGTTTAGAAAGTACATTCTTATGTTTTCCCGTTATCTTTATTCCTTATCTCTTGATTAAACATGTTAAAGAAGGGAAGGCGTACCTTAAAAAAGGTATAGTAGATCGGATGAACACCCCCCCCCCCCAAAAAAAAAAAAAAAAAAACACGTCTGTTTAGGAGCTGATAGGTAGCCTGTTGTGTCAAAGTTATAAAAAATGATAAACACTGCATTTGAAATTACTTAAATGTGAAATTATTTGAAGCTTTCATCTTATCTATCTTATTTCAAGTGACATGTTGGCAAAATATAACGGATAAGTGGTTTGCGATATCAGTTCATTATCTATTTAGTTGCTTTTTCCCTAGTGCTACTAACGACGGTTCCCGTGGGCTGTGTAAAACAGGATTTTTTTTTTAAAACGTTTAATTTCATATTAGTAAATACAGTATAATGAAAGATTACAGAATTGTATAAAGAAAAAGGTTTATTTACGCATATCATTGACTTGTCTCTTACATACACATACATATTGATATTTTATAGAGCGCATTCACATAATAAACATGCTCGAAGCGCTTTGCAATAACAAATGAAACAAAATGATTATTTTGCTCTCCAAGTGTATGACTGTAAGTTTGTTGTGTGAAGCTGTGCAAAGTTATCAAAAACCAATCACAATAAAAAGTCTCAAGATTTGTTTTGAACGATTCACCTGAAGAGCAGGAACGAATGTTTAATGGGAGACTGTTCAAAATAGTGGGACCAGAAAAAGTTATAATTTCGGTATTATCTTACTGCCAGATTTCCTACGCAGCCCGTTTAAAGGTGCACTGAACTCCCTTCATGCGGCAGCCAACCCAGCGTACGACGGAAAGAGTGCCCTCTACTTCGAAAACTCCAAACCACATTGTCTGACGTCACTACCCCGGTAGGTACCACCATACAAACTTACAATGTGGAAGTGGAATCATTTTCTGTATATTCTCTGCAGTGTCTCCTCTCCGCACAGGGGAAGAACAGACATCGAGTTCAGCGTGAAATCCTTAAAATAATTTTTCTCACGTTGCGGGTTACTGGTAATGCTATTTACGTAGGTCTACATGATCAAGTTTGAGATATACCTGGACTTGCAAGATAAGACACCATAAAATTTGAGCACTAATCTGTGATAGAAAATTATAAAATATGAATGTTAGTTTAACGTTTTGTAAACTGAAAAGAAAAGAAAAAAACAACTAATCTAACATTCATCATTCGTGTCATCATGGTCTGTAGCATCTGTATTCACGAGTTTCTACTATATGCAATGCATCTACGTTTAATGTTTTTGCAGACCATAATCAGTATACCTGTATTTTTCCATTGTTATTCTAAATTAGAGATCGTTGGAAACAAGAGCATCTGTGGAAATATTCTCTTGAGTGTCTGAGCAACTATATCACAGATGATATGTTGGACGTTTTCACTTCATGACCTTCTGATGGGGAAGTGATCTCAATTTCCTCAGTGCAGGCACCATGGCCACAACGTGCCACAACAATGGTCAGTGGAGTATCTACGGATTTTACGTGATGGCGTGGGGCGCGTGCCCCTAAACAAATGAGAAAAGAAATAAAACAGTAAAGCAATAGAGAAAGGACAAGAGCGAGACAGAGAAAGAGAGAGAGAGCGAGAGAGGGAGAGAGAGAGAGAGAGAGAGAGAGAGAGAGAGAGAGAGAGGGAGAGGAAGGAAATAAAGTTCCCAGAGAGAAAGTGTGTGAGAAACCAAAGACATGAAAGAGGGGAGAACACGATACGGGTTTTCCCTGCAATAGTTCGATAGCTCCCTCACCGACTGGAACCACCGTATGCCTCTTATGACTGATTACTTTAGCCAAAGCAGATTAGCGCTAAAGGTTGACCCTGGTATTTCTTGTGTGAATCGTCCGCCGTCTATAGTTTTCTTTCTGATCAGTTTGAATCTTAAGCCACGTATCACTCTGCTTTCCAGCAAATATACCGTGCGCCCTTTTGGAAAATTAATTCTGGAATTTCAGGATTTTTAGTCTACTCATCTCGGTGGTATTAATGTGCTCGTGATTGTGTGTGAATTGGTCCACGTCTTATTCCGGCAAGACGAATCTCATTTGATTTGGTCGGTTTTAAGAGAGACCCTAACATAATGATTAGTTTCGCTGTTATTACTAAGCAAAAAACTAAGCGATACAAATAACTTTTGATCAGATCATCTTGTTGACATTGGATCTTTAGACTGGAACACTTTAAGTGTGCTTCCGAGGATAATATGTTTGTATATTTTCTACCCCATAAGATATTCACAGATTCAGAACATAGAACAAAAGCTGGCTTAACCCACTATACAGACGCACAGAATTCCATTCCTCTTCGTGATAAAATATAGTCGTATATTTGAAGACTTAATAGTCTTGGAATTTGATATTTTTTAAAAAATTCTTTATTATGTACCAGTTGAGAATGCCTAACCTTCAAAGTATGTGCTAGAATTAAGGGCCAATAAAATAAGTGACATTTACATCATGTGAAAAGTATATAACCTATGTCTTAGAAATCTTTGGATAAACCTATATTGTCTTTTCCCATCTTATTCGACCCATTAGTTTGTGTCTCCCTTCCCCATGTAAAATCAAAAGGCCATATACACACTGATACATGTAAATATGCCTCAATATTATTGTATTCATAAGACTAAACATGTAAAAAAAAGAAGACAAAATCGCTTTTCCCTGCTACAGTTTACCACAGTTGCAGTGTTTATATAATATTGACGTCATTACCCATTTGTAGGAAATATCAAAGTTCGATTCTTTGATTTGTGAAATGTAACTTATGTTACCTTTTACGAGCGGTTAAGATCTACTTAGACTCACCAAATATCACTTTTTTCTCTCTCTCTCTCTTCTCTTTTTTTTTTTTCTTGTTCTGACCTTTTCCACTATACACATTATCCTAATTCAACAGTGGTATTTTGATTTTCTTTTAAATTTTACTACAAAGACGGCGATAAATATTCTTAAGACATGCATATGAACAATTTGTATAATGCATCTTCCTTGATTTTTTTGGAATACGTTTTCATTTTAAATCTTAATCTAATTTAAACGTAATTGGATCATGAAATATCGACAAATCCATCTCAGTTATACGACAATCTTTTAAAACAAACTTGTTATCGCATTTCAAACATTCACCATTTAAGCATGGAATCACTTATGAACTTACTTCGATGGATTTGGTGCAATATGTGGAGATGTCGTGGTGTAGTGGTGCACAGTAACTTGACTCTCAATCAGAGGGCTATTATGCTCGAATCCCAGCCAGGAACTAGCGTCTTTTGGATAGACACTAATTCAAGTTTGCCGCTCTCCACCCAGGTGGATACCCGGCAGGACGCCAAACGTCAATGTATTTAGACTGGCATGTGTGCACCTGTAAACCGGAGCCTTACCAGGACGCTTTCTAGGAAGTGAAGATGGTGCACTTTATATTTTGAACAGTTATTGAATTGTGTGAGTGGGGTAATAATAATTACATAAGGATATTATAAAGAAATATAGTATTAGGTGCTATATGTAAATATTATTATCAATATTGTCATTATTATTACTATTCTCAATATTATTCTCGTTATTATCACTGTTCTTATCATCATCTTTATTATCATCATCATTATAAAATACAATTATTTTTCTTTATATATATCGAATGATAATTGCGTTGTAATGATTTACAAATGTATCAGCTGCATTCGTCGTTATTGGAATTTAAAAAAATATCTTATTGGTGATGAGCATTTTTTTCTGCCCCCAAGTTTCATCTGTTCATTAAGCCACAGATAGAAAAATAATTTCATGTCACAGCTATGCGACAGGTAGATACACATTTACAAGAATATGTGGCTGCTTTAGCGGGGGGTCCATAAAGCTGTTCGTAAAGTTACGCATGACTTCAATATAAACCATAGACGATATAAACGGTTTGACTATGAAGAGTCTAATAGGATGCCAAAAGTTTTTCCTGACGTTTTAACAAAGTGTGATTATAATATTTCCCATGATCTCAATTAGATTGTGGCCAAAAGTATGCTATGCATCAAAATGTTTTATTAATGATCATAATGTTAGTCTACATCTCCCTATTTCAATTTTAGCTAATGCGATTAAATATGATTTTTTATCCGATTTTGCATGCTTTCCATATTTTGAGTCGTTCGTTAAGTCATGCGTAATTTTACGGACAGCTGAAACATCCAGGAGTCATGAGAGAGAGAGAGAGAGAGAGAGAGAGAGAGAGAGAGAGAGAGGGAGGAAGAGAGAGAGAGAGAGAGGGTGTGTGGAGGACAGGGCGTGTGCGTTGGGTGTGCGTATTTTGGTTTTGGTTATTGGTTTGTTTCACATTACTGCTATAGGAAAGCATGCTTGCTTGTAAGCAGCTAGAGTATCAACGGCTTTAAATCCTCTCCGAGTGTGTGTAATGCAATAAACAATAGAAACAAAAATTACACAAGTTGAGGGAAAGAGAAAAACATAATGGTGGAATAAAAAGTAAGGCAGAAAAAGTCTAAACGTTACCATGCAAAGCTATTCAAAGTGTAGCTTACTTTAATGGTTTTTATTATGCTACCGATTTGTAATTTCTGCTTTGTGTTGCTTTTGTTGATATATCTATAGTGTTATCGCTTTTGACCGCATGTAACTATGTAACGAAGCTTCAGGGGCTCGCACCTTACAAGCTTTGTTTTTTTTTAGCTTACCTCGCCTTTTTACTATCTTTTTATCATCATGGTCAAATTTATTTGTTCAGTATCTCAGTAATTCTGTTCTTTATTTTATGTTAATTCATCATATTATTTTCTTTTCTTTTAACGAGATTCCTGAATTCATATATTTGTTTTGAATATAACGTGAAACGGAAAAAATACATCAATCAAATCAAACCAAATCAAATCCAAGTTCCTTCTCGCCCGAAGCCGGGTTTTGCGAGACTGACTGGATCGACCTTCGTCCTCATATCAGTGAATAGGCTGATTTCTCGTGTGCACAGCAAATATCGAACCTGTGAAATTCCAGTTGGAAAACCACTGTTCTGTCCACTGGGTCACGTTCAGGTCACGTACTCCCCTGACTGATGATATCAAGAAGCTGTTCAAGATAGATTTCCGCTAATTCCGGAATAAGCTAACTTCCACATACTGATATATGTACCCAAACCTAATACTCTAAATAAATCATGCCCGTATTGTGGCGAATCAACGACTGCGTACCATCTGATTTAATTTTAAGTGAACAGTACATTTTGAACTCTTCCTTATTATTAGCTGTTAAGTTTTCGTCTGCATAATAATGTTTACATTTTAATCAATTCAATTAGACAATATATCGAATATACTGAAGGTGGCAGCTTCTTATAAAAGCTCCCTGCTTTTCTTGTGGTCAGGCTCTTTCATCTTCTAATTTTGTATTTAGTACAAACTGTATTTTTAAACTATTGATGGAAATAAATGAAATTAAAAGAAATAAGAAAAATATATTTCATCTTTGAATGCACTAAATCCTATTCCATTATAAACAAACTTGCACAAGTATGCTTCATTAATCGATATACGAGCGTCTAGCTATAATTGTAACTTAACTGACTTATCTTTGCTAACAAAACCAGGGAAACTCTGCACCTTGTACATGCACTAAAGTGGATCAGCTAAAATTGGCTGTTGGATCGATGCGGAGAAGGACGATAATACAAAAGCTACATAGAACAATGGCGTAGCTAGGGATTTCATTTTAGGGGGGCGTTAGTGAGCATGCGAAGCGCGCTCCCTAGAGGGGAGGGTTTTTCCCCCCTCCCGCGCGAAGCGCGGAAGCTCCGACGTTTCTTTTCACTGTTCCTTGTTTACTCCCGCTCTTCTTACGTTCTCTTACTCTTTTCTTTTCTCGCTCACGCTTTTTTTTTCTTCTTCTTTTTTTTTTTTGGTGGCGTTTGGGGAGGGGGGGGGGGCACCGCCCCCCATCGCCCCCCTGGCTACGCGCCTGACATAGAACAGCACGGCCTATATACCCTGGTCGCCAGTCAATACATGCTCTGCTGTAGAGCTAGCTGCTCAAGGAGTGGATGTGTGCATGCCCATGGAGGGTAACTAAACTGGCGTATATTTTTTACGGTCATATAGCAGGAGATCATCTCACGGGTCATCTCAGCGCATCTCTGCAGTGATTCAGTAAGTACAAAAGTGAAGCATTAATTTGTATTGTACTGTACAATTTTATCAGATTTTTACTGAAGAAGGAGCTAGACGCAGAATCAAGGGTATAGAGGTCTACAGTGGATCATTGTGTTACAAGTATGAAATAGTACACCACACTTGACTGCGCATAAGAAGGTGAGAAAATAACATAGCGCAGTGCATACAATAGACAATAGTGGGTATGAAAAAGTACACCGTCTATGCGTTAATGTGTATTGAACAACCTGAGAAAAAGGCGCAGCAGTACGTTAATCATGTTATTTGATGTGTGACATGGGTCTGGAAAAGTACATCAATCTATTTAAGCTGTAGGCCTGAAATACTGCCTACTGTACTATAGGACCTGACACAGCTTTTGTGTTACATTGTGTCTTGTGGGTCGACAACCTTTTGTTATTATAGATCTGTCCTTGACTGGCTTGATAATAATTCCACTGTGTTGACCAGTGCGTGGTGTAATTCCGTAGAAGTGTTCAGGTGTGTGATTTCATTGTGTTTAAAGGTGTAGTTTTATAATGTTCACTTGTGTAATTTCATAGGGGGGGGGGGGGGGGAGGGGTGCAGAATCAGCGAGTTTTGATGTTGGCTTGTTTTCATTTCCCTCATAACCAACACGTTACAATGCGGACAGACCATGTCAGCCGTATTAAAAGCATAATCATTACAAAGCTGTACGTGGTACCATTGAGTCCTAAAATATAACCAGGGGTCGCGCTATAAGGGGGCAGGGGCGGCAGCCCCTTTGATTTTTCAAGTGATAAAAGGGGGAGGAGGAGGAGGAGGAGGAGGAGG
>CM057168.1:12866769-12880845 GCA_029962745.1 Echinometra lucunter
GGGGCTGCCGCCCCCTGCCCCCTTGCAGCGGCCCCTGGTTATATTTTAGGACTCAATGGTGTAATGATTATGATTTTTGATACGGCTGACATGGTCTGTCCGCAGTGTAACGTGTTGGTGATGAGGGAAATGAAAACAAGCCAACATCAAAACTCGCTGATTCTGCACCCACCCCCCCCCCCCCCGAGACACTATTAAGACCTCTTGCATATGCCATTAAAAGTCAAACATAATAGTTAACTTCTCCCCCCCCCCCCCCCCTCTCTCTCTCTCTCTCTCTCTCTCTCTCTCTCTCTGTACCATGACATGGAACACGTCACGAGACAATGACTTTTGACAAAAAGCCATTTTGGCAAAAAGCCAATTAAAAACACACGCGTTGTTATACAGCCCATCCAATATTAAACAGAAAATGCCACTGATCATTATAAAACTACACCTTTGAACACAATGAAATCTCACACCTGAACACTTCTACGGAATTACACCACGCACTGGTCAACACAGTGGAATTATTATCAAGCCAGTCAAGGACAGATCTATAGTAACAAAAGGTTGTCGACCCACAAGACACAATGTAACACAAAAGCTGTGTCAGGTCCTGTAGTACAGCATTTCAGTCCCAACATAACACAATACAGTTTAAATAGATTGATGTACTTTTCCAGACCCATAATGTCACACATCAAATAACATGATTAACGTATTGCTGCGCCATTTTCTCAGGTTGTTCAATACACAATAACACATAGACGGTGTATTTTTTCATACCCACTATTGTCTATTGTATGCACTGCGCTATTTTCTCACCTTCTTATGCGCAGTCAAGTGTGGTGTACTATTTCTTACTTTGTAACACAATGATCTACTATAGACCTCTATACCCTTGATTCTGCGTCTAGCTCCTTCTTCAGTAAAAATCTTATAAAATTGTACAGTACAATACAAGTTAATGCTTCACTTTTGTACTTACTGAATCACTGCAGAGATGCGCTGAGATGACCGTCGTGAGATGATCTCCTGCTATATGACCGTAAAAGATATATACGGCCAGTTTACCCTCCATGGGCACGCACACATCCATCAATCCTCAGCTATGCGAGGCATTGAAACACGGTTAGACTGGCGAACAGCAGGGTATATAGGCCGTGCTGTTCTATGTCAGGCGCGTAGCCAGGGGGGTCGATGGGGGCGGTCGCACAAAACGCCCACAAAACGCCACGAAAAAAAAAGAAAAAAGAAAGAAAAAGGAAGAAAAGAAGCGTGAGTGAGAAAAGAAAAAGGTAAGAGAACGTAAGAAGAGCGGGAGTAAACAAGGAACAGTGAAAAGAAACGTTCGAGCTTCGCGCGACCCTCCACGCACCCTCCCCCTAGGGAGCGCGCTTCGCGTGCTCACTACCGCCCCCTAAAATGAAATCCCTAGCTACGCCATTGTTCTATGTAGCTTTTGTATTATTGTCCTTCTCCGCATCGATCCAACAGCCAATTTTTAGCTCATCAACTCTAGTGCATGTACAAGGTGCAGAGTTTCCCTGGTTTTGTTACAAAGATAAGTCAGTTAAGTTACAATTATAGCTAGACGCTTGTATATCGATTAATGAAGCATACTTGTCCAAGTTTGTTTATAATGGAATAGGATTTAGTGCATTCAAAGATGAAATATATTTTTCTTATTTCTTTTAATTTCATTTATTTCCATCAATAGTTTCAAAATACAGTTTGTACTAAATACAAAATTAGAAGATGAAAGAGCCTGACCACAAGAAAAGCAGGAAGCTTTTATAAGAAGCTGCCACCTTCAATATACTAGTATTCGATATATTGTCAAATTGAATTGATTAAAATGTAAACATTATTATGCAGAGGAAAACTTAACAGCTAATAATAAGGAAGAATTCAAAATGTACTGTCACTTCATTATATCAGATGGTACGCAGTCGCTGATTCGCCACAATACGGGCATGATTTATTTAGAGTATTAGGTTTGGGTACATATATCAGTATGTGGAAGTTAGCTTATTCCGGAATTAGCGGAAATCAATCTTGAACAGCTTCTTGATATCATCAGTCAGGAGAGTACGTAGATCTGAACGTGACCCGGTGGACATGGTCGACAGAACAGTGGTTTTCCAAACTGGCATTTCTCAGGTTCGATATTTGCTGTGCACACGAGAAATCAGCCTGTTCACTGATATGAGGATGAAGGTCGATCCAGTCGGTCTCGCAAAACCCGGCTTCGGGCGAGAAGGAACTTTGGTTTGATTTGGTTTGATTTGATTGATGTATTTTTCCGTTTCACGTTATATTCAAAACAAATATATGAATTCAGGAATCTCGTTAAAAGAAAAGAAAATAATATGATGAAGTAACATAAAATAAAGAACAGAATTACTGAGATACTGAACAAAATAAATTTGACCATGATGATAAAAAGATAGTAAAAAAGGCGAGGTAAGCTAAAAACACAAAGCTTGTAAGGTGCGAGCCCCTGAAGCTTCGTTACATAGTTACATGCGGTCAAAAGCGATAACACTATAGATATATCAACAAAAGCAACACAAAGCAGAAATTACAAATCGATAGCATAATAAAAACCATTAAAGTAAGCTACACTTTGAATAGCTTTGCATGGTAACGTTTAGACTTTTTCTGCCTTACTTTTTATTCCACCATTATGTTTTTCTCTTTCCCTCAACGTGTATTTTATTCTATTGTTTATTGCATTACACACACTCGGAGAGGACTTAAAGCCGTCGGTACGCTAGTTGCTTACAAGCAAGCATGCTTTCCTATAGCAGTAATGTGAAACAAACCAATAACCAAAACCAAAATACGCACACCCAACGCACACGCCCTCTCCTCCACACACACTCTCTCTCTCTCTTCCTCTATCTCTCTCTCTCTCTCTCTCTCTCTCTCTCTCTCATGACTCCTTGGATGTTTCATAAAGCTGTCCGTAAAATTACGCATGACTTAACGAACGACTCAAAATGTGGAAAGCATGCAAAATCGGATAAAACTTCATATTTAATCGCATTAGCTAAAATTGAAATAGGGAGATGTAGACTTACATTATGATTATTAACAAAACATTTTGATGCATAGTATATTTTTGGCGACAATCTAATTGAGATCAAGGGAAATATAATCACACTTTATTAAAACGCCAGGAAAAACTTTCGGCATCTTATTAGACTCTTCATATAAGTCAATAAGTCAAACCGTTTATATCGTCTATTTTTTATATTAAAGTCATGCGTAACTTTATACGAACAGCTTTATGGACCCCCCCCCCCCCCCGCTAAAGCAGCCACATATTCTTGTAAATGTGTATCTACCTGTCGCATAGCTGTGACATGAAATTATTAAAAGTGGGGTCAGAAGAAAATGCGCATCACCAATAAGATATTTTTTTTTTATTCCATTAATGACGAATGCAGCTGATACATTTATAAATCATTACAACACAATTAGCATTCGATATATATGAAGAAAATAATTTTATGTTATAATGATAATGATCATAAAGATGATGATAAGAAAAACAATAATAATGATAATAACAATAATAATGATAACGGGAATGATATTGAGAATAGTAATAATAATGACAATATTAACAATAATATTTACATATAGAACCTAATACTATATTTCTTTATAATATCCTTATGTAATTATTATTACCCCACTCACACGATTCAATAACTGTTCAAAATATAAAGTGCATCATCTTCACTTTCTAGAAAGCGTCCCGGTAAGGCTCCGGTTTACAGGCGCGCACATGCCAGTCTAAATACATTGACGTTTGGCGTCCTGCCGGGTATCCACCTGGGTGGAGAGCGGCAAACTTGAATTAGTCTCTATCCAAAAGACGATAGTTCCTGACTGGGATTCGAACATGATAGCCCTCTGATTGAGAGTCAAGTTACTGTGCACCACTACACCACGACATCTCCACATATTGCACCAAATCCATCGAAGTAAGTTCATAAGTGATTCCATGCTTAAATGGTGAATGTTTGAAATGCAATAACAAATTTGTTTCAAAAGAATGTCGTATGAAAGATATATAACTGAGATGGATTTGTCTATATTTCATCATCCAATTACGTTTAAATTAGATTAAGAATTAAAATGAAAAAGTATTTTTTTTTAAATCAAGGAGGGTGCATTATACAAAATGTTCATATGCATGTCTTAAGAATATTTATCGCCGCCTTTGTAGTAAATTAAAAAGAAAATCAAAATACCACTTTTGAATTAGGATAATGTGTATAGTGGAAAAGACATACCAGAACAAGTAAGAAAAGAGAGAGAGAGAAGAGAGAGAGAAAAAAAGATATTTGGTGAGTCTAAGTAGATCTTAACCGCTCGTAAAAGGTAACATAAGTTACATTTAAAAAATCGAAGAATCGAACTTTGATATTCCCTGCAAATGGGTTATGACGTAAATATTATATAAACACTGCAGTGGTAAACTGCAACAGGGAAAAGCGATTTCGTCTTCTTTTTTACATGTTTAGTCTTATGAATTCAATAATATTTAGGCGTATTTACATGTATCAGTGTGTATGTCCTTTTGATTTTACATGGGGATGGGAGACACAAACTAATAGGTCAAATAAGATGGGAAAAGACAATATAGGTTTATCCAAAGATTTATAAGACATAGGTTATACACTTTTCGCATGATGTAAATGTCACTTATTTTATAACTGTTTATTGGCCCTTCTAGCACACACTTTGAAGGTTGGACATTCTCAACTAGTACATAAAAAATAAATTTTTAAAGATATCAAATTCCAAGACTATTAAGTCTTCAAAATAATATACGACTATGTTTTATCACGAAGAGGAATGGAATTGTGTGCGTCTATATAGTGGGTTAAGCCAGCTTTTGTTCTATGTTCTGAATCTGTGAATATCTTATGGCGTTGAAAATCTACAAACATATTATCCTGGGAAGCACACTTAAAGTGTCCCAGTTTAAAGATCCAATGTCAACAAGATGATCAGAATTTATTTATATCGCTTAGTTTTTTGCTTAGTAATAACAGCGAAAGCTATCATTATGTTAGGGTCCCTCTTAAAGACGACCAAATGAAATCAGATTCGTCTTGCCGGAATATGACGTGGACCAATTCACACAATCACGAGCACATTAATACCACCGAGATGAGTAGACTGAAAATCCTGAAATTCCAGAATTAATTTTCCAAAGGGGCGCACGATATATTTGCTGGAGAGCAGAGTGATACGTGGCTTAAGATTCAAACTGATCAGAAAGAAAACTATAGACGGTGGACGATTCACACAAGAAATACCAGGGTCAACCTTTAGCGCTAATCTGCTTTGGCTAAAGTAATCAGTCATAAGAGGCATACGGTGGTTCCAGTCGGTGAGGGAGCTATCGAACTATTGCAGGGAAAACCCGTATCGTGTTCTCTCCTCTTTCATGTCTTTGGTTTCTCACACACACTTTCTCTCTGGGAACTTTATTTCCTCTCTCTCTCTCTCTCTCTCTCTCTCTCTCGCTCTCTCTCTCTCTCTCTCTCTCTCTCTCTCGCGCGCGCTCTCTCTCTCTCTCTTTCTCTGTCTCGCTCTTCTCCTTTCTCTATTGCTTTACTGTTTTAATTCTTTTCTCATTTGTTTAGGGGCACGCGCCCCACGCCATCATGTAAAATCCGTAGATACTCCGCTGACCATTGTTGTGGCACGTTGTGGCCATGGTGTCTGCACTGAGGAAACTGAGATCACTTCCCCATCAGAAGGTCATGAAGTGAAAACGTCCAACATATCATCTGTGATATAGTTGCTCAGACACTCAAGAGAATATTTCCACAGATGCTCTTGTTTCCAACGATCTCTAATTTAGAATAAAAATGGAAAAATACAGGTATAATGATTATGGTCTGCAAAAACATTAAACGTAGATGCATTGCATATAGTAGAAACTCGTGAATACAGAGGCTACAGACCATGATGACACGAATGATGAATGGTAGATTAGTTTGGGGTTTTTTTCTTTTCTTTTCAGTTTACAAAACGTTAAACTAACATTCATATTTTATAATTTTCTATCACAGATTAGTGCTCAAATTTTATGGTGTCTTATTTTGCAAGTCCAGGTATATCTCAAACTTGATCATGTAGGCCTACGTAAATAGCATTAACAGTAAGCCGCAACGTGAGAAACATTATTTTAAGGATTTCACGCTGAACTCGATGTCTGCTCTTCCCCTGTGTGAAGAGGAGACACTGCAGAGAATATACAGAGAATGATTCCACTTCCACATTGTAAGTTTGTATGGTGGTACCTACCGGGGTAGTGACGTCAGACCATGTGGTTTGGAGTTTTCGAAGTAGAGGGCACTCTTTCCGTCGTACGCTGGGTTGGCTGCCGCATGAAGGGAGTTCAGTGCGCCTTTAAACGGGCTGCGTAGGAAATCTGGCAGTAAGATAATACAGAAATTATAACTTTCCTGGTCCCACTATTTTGAACAGTCTCCCATTAAACATTCGTTCCTCCTCTTCAGTTGAATCGTTCAAAACAAATCTTGAGACTTATTTGTTTTCATTGTGATTGGTTTTTGATAACTTTACACAGCTTCACACAACAAACTTACGTCATTCACTTAGAGAGCAAAATAATCATTTTGTTTCATCTGTTATTGCAAAGCGCTTCAGGCATGTTTATTATGTCAATGCGCTTTATAAAATATCAATATGTATGTTATGTAAGAGGCAAGTCAATGATATGCGTAAATAAACGTTTTCTTTATGCAATAATTCTGTCATCGATCATTATACTGTATTTACTAATATGAAATTAAACGTTTTGAAAAAAAAATCCAGTTGTACACAGCCTACGGGAACAGTCGTTAGTAGTGGGGAAAAAGCAACTAAGCAGATAATGAACTGATATCGCAAACCACTTATCCGTTATAGTTTGCCAACATGTCACTTGAAATAAGATAGGTAAGATGAAAGCTTCAAATAATTTCACATCTAGGTTATTTCAAATGCGGTGTTTATCATTTTTCATAACTTTGACACAGTAGGCCCTCCTAAACAGACGTATTTTTTTTTTTTTTTTGGGGGGGGGGTGTTCATCCGATCTCCTATACCTTTTTAAGGTACGTCTGCCCTTCTTTAACATGTTCAATCAAGAGATAAGGAATAAAGATATCGGGAAAAACATAGGAATGTACTTTCTAAACTGGTTTGTTGAGAGCAGACGTACGTGTTGTCACGCCCAGTCTTGCAAACATGTTAGGCACCATGGGAATTCGCTGGCCTTCTCTCGTGACAAGCTCTGTCTCGACAACCCCTGGATGCAGCGAAAAGACGTCAACACCAGATCCTTCCAAGCGTCTTTCCAAGGAGAACATCTGCATGATCTGGAATGAGCAAAGATGTGTGACGACCTGTAATTCATTATAGTAGCTGCAACTGTTCACTGTCTGATCGAGGACATCGAGTATCTAAAAAGAATACGGTTATCAATTGACAACATCACACTCTTAAAAATTCCGAGTCAGACTTGACCCGGAAAGGAGTCCGTTGGAGCCACACTCCGATCCGAGTAAAAATAACCCGGAATAAGGTCAAATGTGACCCAGAAATAAGTTTTCATGACCCTATTCTGGGTCGTTTTCTGACCCGGAACGGAACCCCTAACCTCCCCCTCCCCTCGCTCTCTTTCAATTTGTGTCAACAAAACGAATGCAAAACGGTTATCAAAGAAGCATTCCTGGTCTTTACCAGTTTACCATGATTCTACTGGTGCTGTCTCGCTATTAGTGGTTTTTAAAACCTATAAATATACAATAATTGTAATTTGCTTCATACACAGGCTTGTGTTTTATGTTATTTCTTATGTATTTCATGATGAAGCCAGTTTTGGCATTGTTGTAAACCGATACGTTCATTCAGAAAGAAATAATATGCCATTTAGAACCCCTCTTTGTCTCGTATTTAGAACCCTACAGGTTCTATAAAGGGTTCTTTCTATTTTTAAGCACCCCAAGAGGTTCCATGTACAACCAATAATGGTTCTAAAGACCCCTTTAGAACCTTTCAGAGAACCTTCAATGGTTCTACGAAGAAACTTCCAAGGTTCCCAATGTTGGACACAAAAAGGTTCAAATCAGCACCATTAAGTTTGATTTCAATTAATACCAATTGAAATACAAATTGACCCATTGAAACAAATAGGTCCCCATTGCCACCATGGAATACCATCTGGCAATTGGGAGTACCGTGGAAAGTGAAACAATGGGGACCTATTTGTTTCAATGGGTCAATTGGTATTTCAATTGGTCCCTATTGCCAATTGGTCCCCATTAACCCATTGAAATCGACCCATGGTACTCCATGGGGCCAATGGGGACCTATTTGTTTCAATGGGTCAGTTTTTATTTTAAAAGGTCAATTTCAATGGGTTAAATGGGGACCAATTGCCAATAGGGACCAATTGAAATACAAATTGACCCATTGAAACAAATAGGTCCCCATTGCCCCCATGGAATACCAACTGGCAATTGGGAGTACCGTGGAAAGTGAAACAATGGGGACCTATTTGTTTCAATGGGTCAATTGGTATTTCAATTGGTCCCTATTGGCAATTGGTCCCCATTAAGCCATTGAAATCGACCTATGGTATTCCATGGGGGCAATGGGGACCTATTTGTTTCAATGGGTCAGTTTTTATCTTAAAAGGTCGATTTCAATGGGTTAATGGGGACCCACTGCCAATAGGGACCAATTGGTTTTTAATGGGTAGAGTGAATATGATTGTTTCAATAGGGCTTTGGTTAAATCAAGATTTCATGGAGCATTATAAAGTTCCTTCTCCTTGTCTCCTCACCAATGCATCTTAAAAGGAGCATGAAACCCTGGGGAAATATCGATTTTAGTAATAATGATAATAATAATAATAATAATAATAATAATAACAATAATAATAATAATGATAATAATGATAATAATACTACTAATAATAAAATGTAACATTTATATTGCGCTTAATACAATGTTTCTAAGCCCTCAGAAAAGAGAGGATAGAGAGAAGCAAATCAAATTTTAAAAACCTTTAATTAAAATCGGTTTCGAAAGAAGAAAGTTATGAAAGTTTGAAAAGTCTTAATTTACTTTCTATATGGCGATCCTCAAATTGGCAATGTTGCTTCAAAATGGCCGGTTCAGAAGGACAACTCCCCATATGTTTTGTACACAAAATTTCATATTTTCGCCACTATCTCTAAAGGTGCCGCTTGTCTCT
Source organism: Echinometra lucunter (assembly GCA_029962745.1). NCBI lineage: Eukaryota > Metazoa > Echinodermata > Echinoidea > Camarodonta > Echinometridae > Echinometra > Echinometra lucunter. The sequence goes on from CM057168.1 coordinate 12,876,056, forward strand.
TTTTGAGCTCAACATGTATTGCGTCAAATACATATTCCCATGATATCTTGAGCTGAGGAGACAAGCTGCACCGTAAGAGATAATGGAGAAAATTAATATAAATTTCGTGTAAAAACATATTGGAGTTGTCCTTTCATTCAAACCTGCCAGTTTGAGGATCATCATAGAAAGAAAATTGAGACTTTTCAAACTTTCATAACCTTCTCATTCCCTGGCAGATTTTTATGGAACATTTTTTCAAAACTGCTTCTCCATATCCTCTCTTTCAAGTAAAATTGAATTTTCCCCAGGGTTTTATTCTCCTTCAACACTAACCTGATAGAGTTTTGTATTAGAATATAAGGTTGTTTTATTCTCATTTTGCCCCTGAATGTTATCTTCATTCCATTTCGAGAATCGATACGCCAGGGATGCGACGAGCACAATACGAGCGTTGGGTCCGGAGCTCTTTAAAACCGGAAGTAAATGCAGAATCAACAGGAAGTGGGAGAGATAGTTGACCTGGAAGTGAATCTCGAGTCCATCCACACTTGGTTCTTTTATATGAAAAAATTAAAGGCAAAGAACAAAATGAGAAGGATACTAAATTCATCCGTTCTTGCTTTTTGAAATCATAACAAAAAATTGTCTATAATACGTAGACATGCATTGTTAGTTGATTACGATTTGAATCCGTGAAAGGTGTTGCCGTAACGGTTGTAAACAGCGTAGCAGCCATCTTTCCACGTACAGTATGACAAGAAAAGATGGAAATAATTGAAAAAAGAATCTCTCAGAAAAAGCTTCAGTGTTAAAACACATGTTTTCAGAAACTATACATTACCAACATGTGATGTGCTAAAATATCTGAGCGAAGGTTGAACGGTATGCTCTTTTTGTTCCTGAATTGACTTGTCCGAATTTTCTGATTAGACTTAACATAAGGGAATGCCCCAAAACACTTTGAATTCTCATAGATCTAGAGAAAACCTGATGCATCATTCAAAATCTGACTGAAATGAGCTTACCATCAGGTCCGTAAGCCATGCCAGCATTACACACGAGAACATGCAAGGGGATTCTTTTGGCCTTGAATGTCTCTGCGAAGTTCGTTGAACTTGCGAGTGACCCAAGGTCAAGGTGCATAAACTCGAGGTCAAGTTCTTCGACCTGGTCAATAACACGAGAGTTTTTGAAAAATAGATAATTTTATATAGTTATAATTGAAAAAAAATAATTGCGAAAGGGAGATTTTACAAAAAATTGGTATTTTATATAAAAGGATGAATACGCTTTTCGCATTAATGATGTCGCCAAACAGGGTCAGAAGAAGCTTAACAAAGGCAACATGCTTTTTATCAATGTAATCCGGAAATGTTCTTAACATTGCTTTATGACCTCATTTATAATATGAATGTATTATTACATGTTAACTTTGAATTTGTATTAAAACACTGAATAAGAAAATTGGTATTAAACTTTAATATACCTGTCATTAGGTATACAGCTTTAAATATCAACTTTTTCACTTTGGAATCAAAATGAAAGTACAGTTAAATTCTGATGCCGAAAGAAAAAATGACTTTTCATATCAGAATATGGTATCTTGTAAATAAAATGATAATAGAATAACTTTTAATATATAAATGTATGAAAATAAGAGTGCCTATATTTTCTTCTTTTCGAAATTGTTGACAACTGACAAACTAAAAGACATTCCATCGCTGTCTTCACCGGGTCACTCAAAAGCACGTGTTATACGAGATTAATCACTGTGATGATGTTCTGTAACTTACCCGAATTTTCACCTTTGGTTTTCCACTTTCACCCAGTTCAGCAGCATGCTCTTGCTTCATACGATCAATGGCCTACAATATGGAAACAGAATTAATAATAGTATTAATCTTGATAATAATAACACCAGTAATGCCGTACATGGCGCTGATACATTCCTAAACAGCTGGGATATGCAAACTCTAGGGGGAATATGGTTTTTCTCCCTAACGTCAGATTCCTCTTAAGTCCGAGTTGGGAAGCAAACATCTTCTTCTTAAGTCACAGTTAAACTTATGAAAATAATGATAATAATAGTAATACTGATATTAATATCAATATCAATAGAACAATAATAATAATAATAATGAAGATGATAACAATAAATAGTAAATTTTATATTGCACAGTTTCTGAAATATACTCAACTCCGCATAACATTATTATCATTGCAATAAGGGATAGCTGAACTAATACTAACATACAGTATATTAATGTTGAATAAGAAGAGTAACCATACCAGCTGTAAAGTCTGGAAAGCTTACCGACGCTATAGAAAGAAATGCATTAGAACAAAACATTTCTATATGGAAAACTTTTCTAAAACAGGTAATGACAGTCCTATGAACCCTTTTATCCAATATGCGCTTTTGATCATGATTTTTTTCTGTAACATTAGGTCATAATGGGGAGGGGGAGCTATTGTAGAGTAGATTTCATATTGTCATGAATGTTGCTTAATATAAACGATATACGCAACCACAAACAATTCTCTGTTACAGTAGTTGAATCTAAATCCTGATGAAATTTGCAGCGTGTGGTCTTCTTCGAGACTCGGGCTTCGTTTGTTCAAGCTATCAACAATGAAGTGAGCTGAAGCAATTCACCGCAGGCATTTGCATACGGAAGCGTAACATTTCATGGATCCTGGGAGGTGTTTCACAAAGCTGTGCGTAAAGTCACACATGCCTTTAAGAACGACTTAACTATAAACAGCCAAATGGAATGCCCAAAGTTCTTTCTCTTGTTTTGACAAATTGTGACTGTATTTCCTGCAGTCTCAACTGGGCATAACAGTATAATTATTAATTTGCTGGTAAAGCTCTACTTCCCGTTAAAAAAATGTGTTGTTAATAATAACAATGTTATTCTACGTAGGGATATTTCACCTTTAGCATAAGCGATTAAATACGATTGAGAATCCCATTTGGCTTTCCATATTCAAGTCATTCTTAACTTTGCGCAAACTTTGCGCACAGCTTTGTAAAACACCTCTATGTGCTAACCTCATTGGCTTTCGTCTTTGACCTACAGGCCATGATCACCTTAGCTCCCATCTGAGCCAGGGTCTTTGCCGTCTCGTAGCCGATACCTCGAGAAAGAAAGATCAAGGGGATTAAACGCTCTCAATATCAGAACTAGAATTTTACGCAATTCCAGAACGAATTGAACAATGAGTAAAAATCGACCTAAAGATGAGTCTTGCAATGGGTGACGAATACTAAGAGACAGCATATTTCATTCCTTGTTGGTTTTCTAAATGATGAATGAGATAGAGTAAATTACAGCTAACTTAGTGACGATTTTTACCATATTTCATTTTTATGATATTATGACCCACAGCAAAATTATTTATCATCAACAGAAATTAAGGGCATGAAGCGATAAAATTAGTGAGGTATTGATTCACAGCGGCTCACTTCTAACCATCGGGGTGATCACTTCGTTGCATTACAAGGACGTACCATTTACGGTACCTCCTCCGTTAGACGACAATTCGTGAATTATTAGCCTTAAAGGGAGAGTCTACCCTAGAAGTTTCATTGGTTCAATAAAAGGAGTTAAATTTGATCAGCATTTTAAAAAAGAAATAAGCAAAATCGGTCAAAAGAATTAGAAAATTACACTCATTTACATTTTCTAGTAAATTACTCTCGGCTCTGCCAATTGGCAACACTGATGACATCATATGCGAGCAGCTCTCCATTCACTTTGTACATGAAATTTCACATTTTCTCAGTTTTCATGGAAGTTACACATTTTCTAACCCCCATAGTCAATGTATGTTCAGAAGAATTGCTTTTTACATAACATACTTTGACTATGGGGTAGGAAAATGTGTAACTTCCAAGAAAATTGAGAAAATGTGAAATTTCATATACAAAGTAAATGGAGAGCTGCTCACATATGATGTCATCAGTGTTGCCAATTTGCAGAGCCGAGAGTAATTTACTAATTTTTTATTGAAACAGTGAAACTTCTGGGGTGGACTTTCCCTTTAAATTTCGGAAAGGTAGGATGCATACGCTTGTGAAATACACCCCTCTTATGTACAAAGTGTTGGAGACGTGAATATTCGTAGGTTTGCTGTAAAGCATTTTTTTTTTAATGAAGTGTAAACTGGACTCGAAACTTCGTAGATTTACGGCCTACAAGTCACTAAAGGTCATGTGACGCGACGACGTGACACGAACGCGATCACCTGGGGGAGTGTTTCTGTCAGTGATTTTTACTAACAACTGTTATAAGCTACTGATATCCTTGCATCTGATTAGCTGCGAGTAAAGAATGACTGACAAGACATTATTTTCATGAAACGCTCCCCCGATGTTCGAAGTAAGCCATCCAAAGTTATGTAAAACCATAATAGTGCTGAGGAAGAGACCCTTCCATCCATGGTTAATCCATAGTGATACAGAGTTTTCTTCGTGACCAATTCAATCAGCTTTCCTCCTCAAATCGGCAACAATTTATTTTAATTTTCACTCCAAATTTATTTTTCAAAAGTAAATTGAATATAACGTATAACAAAGAGGAAAATACTGCAAAAGTTAAAAGAATCATTGCTAATTTGCAAGCAAAGATAGTGGTGACATAATTTTGCAATGTTGCCAATTTAGAGATTTCAATGACACAGTTAAATTACTTTTATCCGAGAAACGTACAACATACATATACATACAAATTTGCACTGAATTTTTGTCCTCTTAGTCAGCATAATATAATGCATAATTTCCAGCATTCTGACTCAAAAGATAC
>CM057168.1:12881345-12986168 GCA_029962745.1 Echinometra lucunter
ACATTTTCTCAATTTTCATGGAAGTTACACTTTTCCTAACCCCCATAGCCAATGCATGTTCAGAAGAATTGCTTTTTCCATAACATACTTTGACTATGGGGTGAGAAAATGTGTAACTTCCAAGAAAATTGAGAAAATGTGAAATTTCATATACAAAGTAAATGGAGAGCTGCTTACATATGATGTCATAAGTGTTGCCAATTTGCAGAGTCGAGAGTAATTTACTAGAAAATGTAAATGGGTGTAATTATTCTTTGACCAATTTTGCTCATTTCTTTTTTAAAATGCTGTTCAAATTTAACTCCTTTTATTGAAACAGTGAAACTTCTGGGGTGGACTTTCCCTTTAAATTCCGGAAAGGTAGGATGCATACGCTTGTGAAATACATCCCTCTTATGTACAAAGCGTTCGAGACGTGAACATTCGTAGGTTTGCTGTAAAGCTTTTTTTTTAAATGAAGTGTAAACTGGACTCGAAACTGTGAAAATGTGACGCGACGACGTGACACGAACGCGATCACCTGAGGGAGTGTTTCTGTCAGTGATTTTTTGCTAACAACTGTTATAAGCTTCTGATATCCTTGCATCTGATTAGCTGCGAGTAAAGAAGACTGACAAGACATTATTTTCATGAAACGCTCCCCCGATCCAAAGCTATGTAAAACTATAATAGTGCTGATGAAGATACCTTTCCATCCATGGTTAATCCATAGTAATACAGAGTTTTCTTAGTGACCAATTAAATCAGCTTTCCTCCTCAAATTGAAATTGAATATAACGTATAACAAAGAGGAAAATACTGCAAAAAGAATAATTGCTAATTTGCAAGCAAAGATAGTGGTGACATAATTTTGCAATGTTGCCAATTTAGAGATTTCAATGACAGTTACAGTTAAATTACTCTTATCCGAGAAACGTACAACATACATATACATACAAATTTTTGCACTTAATTTTTGTCTTCTTAGTCAGTATAATGCATAATTTCCAGCATTCTGACTCAAAAGATTCATAAAGGGGCAATTCCATGATTAGTAACGTTACATTTAAGTAAAATTTTGATACTTTTGATACAGCTAATTCAATAGATATTTCATCTGAATCTTGTGAATATATATTCACTTTCCCCAGGTCTGCAATAAATCAAGAAATCAAAAGTAACTGAATAATATCAGAGATATTATGAGAACGTTTGACCCCGGTTACTAAGATTACCAAAAAAGGATATAAGAAAAAAACAAAGTTTTTGAAAAAAATATTCCTCCTCACTGTGACGTACTTCACACTTAAAGCCATATCAGTATTACTTCTTAAATGATGACAAATGCTTACCCCAATTTTTTTAAGTGTTTACCTCTTTGCTTTTTATAGAGACTAAAATCTTGGTTAGTAACGTTACGGTTAGTCACGTTACAATTTGTCCAGCACCACATATTTGAGATTTGTATACCTTTTCAGGAACTTATTATTGAATACTTTCTTTTAATTTGGTGTGAATAAATGTCCTTCAGATAATCCAATCGAATAATTCACAAAAGAAACAATATTTTTCTGCATAGGTCTAAAAACTGTGTGTAGTCCCTAAGTTTTTGTATGGTTCGGATTCAACTATAAGGGGACATTTTAGACAAACATTTTCTTTTGGGGAGTATGAAACCACTTTGTATCAACAACTTCTGTATGAATTTTAACCCCCCAAACTGACCTGAATTTGAGAAAGAGCAAAAATAAAGTTTGGGCCAATTTCCACTTAATCATGGAATTGCCCAAAGAGTCATTAAAGAGAGACGCTATACTGTAGCTATGGTATTTTAATCAAACCTGCATTGGCTCCAGTGACGATGACGACTTTCCCCCTCAGATCCACCTCGGGAAGGGCTGGCTGTGAACTGAGACGGGAACCCATCTAGACTGAGGCCAACAACCTGGGAGTAAAAGAAAGGGAAAGTAATAAATACATACACAAGGGTCCTCCATGTGGACATTGTGGACCACGGGGGAAAATCTTGAGCCCTGTGGGGTTATTTACTTACGAGGGTGTGATTCTCTCCACCAACAGATCACACTGAAATGATATGGAGCCCACGGTGCAAATGGTATATGGGTCCCAAGCAGAAAACCCATCTGGGCCCCGGTAGTTTTTATATGCAGCAAAATGGGCCCGAGACAAAACTTGAAATAAAGACAGATAGGCCCCGGATATTTTATCAGGTGGCACATCGTCATCTATGTAGTGAAAAGTGTATTTCATGTCTTCGAGGGCATCCATGATCGTTGCTCTTGGATATGTAGCTATTTTTTATTTTTTATTTCATACTATTTTTGTGTGATCTGTGCCCCGTTTCATAAGATTTGTTATCAGTAAGACTGCAGGTGCAATAACTGTTAAAAGGTACTAAAATCCCTGCATCTAATTGGCAGAGAGCAAATTTGTCATAGAAATGTGGCAGTTGTTACCGATAACAGATTTTATGAAACGGGGTCCTTGTCTTTATTGACAAACTTAAGGCGGATGCAGGAGAGATTCAACACATTCCCTTCTCCATTTTCATGATATTTACAAAGAAACTGGAGCATAAAACAGCAGGCTGTAAAAGAAACTAATGAGTGACGCCATTTTCCACAAATTCAGGAATTTCCTCCCCCCCCCCCTCTTTCTTTTTTCTTCTAGCTCCCTGAATCCGCCCCAGGACTGGAAGTATCAATAACAAATTTGCTAATTCAGATCAGTGGAAAAGCATGTAATAATGTTACGCTACCGTACCAGCAACATAAATTCTCTAGCACACAATATAATTTTACATATACCATTTTGGGCGCCGATTGCTATTAAGAGAACAAGACTGACGGTTGGTACGATGTACTAACATGGTGTTAAATCTTTGAAGTGTACCAATCACTTGAGGAATAATTTGTGCATTATAGTCCTCATATACCGAAAATAGCCATGTGCGTGATTTTAAAATACGTATACCGGTTCCCCTCTGGATCAACCTCATCGTCTCCGATCATACTCACCTTTGAATACAATGCAGACAAACTTGATAATAAACAGTGCAAGTTCTTTCAAAATGTCTTCAAACGCTACGTGCTCTGCATGCACGTATATCGAACTCCAATTTATCGAGAAATTTACCACACAGCTAAAGCATACAATACAAGTGCGAGTCGAAATGATACATACCTGTTGTTGTAAAATGCCTATATGAATACACACCGTGAAACAATCACTCGCAATTAGTATTTGGTGCACACGTTCAAGAATCTGATCGTATAATTGAGTCGCACGTGACTAAAGTGCCTCCAAATAAAACTATAATACATGGCGGGTCCAGATTTTGACGAAAGGGGGGGGGGGGGCTTGCTACCGAGAGGCGCACATGTTTTTTTTGCGTTTTAGCGGCGGCACCAGGGAATCGTCAAATTAGTTACTACGTCGGAAAATCGGGGGGGGGGTGTCGTTGACATGAGGCGCATTTATCATTCTAAAGAGGGAGTCTGACCCTGTTGAAGAGAATTAATCAAAATATAGGATTTCTACTGGCAGGGGCGTCGCTAGACTTTTTTTTTCAATGGGGGGGGGGAGGGGTGGAGAAGCCAGATTGCCGACAAACAATGCCACCGATTACCCAAGACACGACCAACGTCGATAAATTAAACCGTATAAAGCCCACGAGGCATGTTTTATTGTGTGCCTCTATCATATTTTCCTAATTTTGTTCACCGTCTCGTGCCGAATGTGTTTGTTTTCCGAAAACATCCTGTATCTAATACGAGCGAGCACAGAGAGCGAGGAAAAATATATTCTCTTTCGTAGAAGTGATATTTCTTCATCAAACTAATGATTGGCTTAAAGATATCAAAATCTATTTGGTCACCTCTCTCGCCTGATTCATTCGTTTTCAAAGACCATCCTAAATGTTATTATTATTATACGAGCGAGTGCAGCGAGCGAGGAAAAAATATATAAACTCTTTTTCATGGTAGAAGTGATAATTCTTCATCCAAATACACGATGGAATTAACTGTGAGATATCTAACTTATACATGTACATCTGATCACCTCGCGTGCCGAATTCGTTTGCTTTCCCAAATCCATCTTGTAGGCCTATCTGAATATTATAAGAGCGAGCGTGGCGAGCGAGGAAAAATATATATACTCTTTTTTATGGTAGAAGTGATAATTCTTCATCAAAATACATGATGGGCCTAAAGATATCTAAATTATCTTTTTGTTTATCTCACTTGCAGAAGGGCTTTGACTCTATATCCTTGTACAGGCAGATAAATAAATGTAAATGTCTACTCTCTCTCAAAAAAAAAATAAAGAAATAAAAAGAATTATATAACAAATAATTATGTAAAAAATGACAAAAGATTCTGTGCGATCTAAAAGCTTGCATAACTCTTTTTATGCTGAGAAGACTAAGACCATACATAGACGGAGACACTATTCTGTTAAATGTATATCTTGCATGTATTATACAATGATACATCCTAATGACTATTGTAACCTTATATGGATGAAACTTGATATACAATGCCTATGAAAATGATCCAAATACTTCAAAACAGAGCTCTGAGAATTGTTTTGCAGGTTTTGCAGGTAAACTTACTTTGGTTTTAAGCTTCTGATTAACCTGTTACCTGATGAATAATTATGTTCCACTAAAATAGAAATTAAACTACAACGTGGGTTTTTTATGGCGTATTTAAATATATAAAACAATACAAAAATGCAATAATCATGAATTAAATCATCCCTCACTAAACTCAAATATTATCCAGTCTCTCTACTATCATATGAAGAATAACTATCATAGTCATATATAATTACCTTAGTAATTTCAAACGCTGATTAAGAGCTAGCGGCCCACTATCAGTCGGCTTCTAACTAGTTGTAGCTTCGAATCAAGCGGTGCCGATTACATTTCTACCCGGCGCCGGTGTTAGAATCAAGCGGCGCCGATTAGTCTTGACCGGCGCCGGGTGTCCAAATCAAGGGGCACCGATTGTCTTGCCCGGCGCCGGTGTTTGAATCAAGCGGCGCCGATTAGTCTTGACCGGCGCCGATGTTCGAATGAAACGGCGCCGATTAGTCTCGTTAGCGCCCCTGGTGTTTGAATTCAATCAAGCGGCGCCTATTATCCTACAGATTTTTATCGAGATACTGTACATGCACCTGCACAAGAGTACGAGAATACACCCGACGGTACTTATTGAGGAGGAGGAGGAGAAGAAGAAGAAGAAGAAGAAGAAGAAGAAGAAGAAGAAGAAGAAGATACAGTGCTTATCCGGCCCCGGTAATACAATTTTAATTTGCGCCGACGTTCTTTTGTTTTGTTTTGTTTTCTTCCTTTCCTTTTTTTTCTTTTTTAGGTAGCGGCACCATGCAAAAAAAATAGGGGGGGGGGGCTTGCGCCTATTATCCTACAGATTTTTATAGAGACACTTGTATTATTTTGTTATGTTTTGGGGTTCATCCAGCCGAATAATGACAAATTAAAGTCTCAAGTTTTGCTCAACTCAAATGTTTGCTGACTCTTTATTGCTCCATCATATTCAGTCTGTGTGTGTTGTGCAATCTCAATACATTATGCACGTGTGTACAATAACATGCATTGCTATACTAGTATATCATTATCCATATGTACGCAAGAGAAGATTAGTTGAAGCCATTTTTTGAACAATTTAAAGAACCTCTGCCAAGGCGAGGGGCTAAAGGAACGAGGATTGCGGAAGCTATGGAGGTAATTAGTGTCCACCCCCCCCCCCCCCTCCCATCAACTGGCAAACAGGGCGGAACTAGAAAATAAGACGTGGGAAAGGGATAGGAAACGTGAAAAGCTTTGATCCTAGAGTTCTCAAATCATCCTTTTTATTTCCCATGGCATGATTGCAATATTTTGTTATATTCTGTTATATTCTGTGAATGTTTTGGTTCACTCTCATATTTTCTGTTATACTTTGTTCTTCTCTGTTATATTCTGTATACAATTGAGAACAATCTAATGTGTATGGATTTCAATCGATAAACTTTGAAACTTGAACTTGAAACTTGAAACTTGATTAGTGTAGAACCAGTGCCCCCTCCCCCTATTGCATACCCATGCTACGCTACTGGTTATTTCTTCTACTATATTTTTGTTTTGTTTGCATGTTTGCGTATTTCTTTATCTTAAAGTTCATACCAACAGCGAATGCACGTCTGACGATTCGTAACTGGATCTCTACTTTATCATGTATTAAGCAATAGTTTCAAATCTTCAATTTCCTTATTTTAAATCTTTTTAAAAAGTGTGTCCCTAAAAAAAAATTGTCTCTTGGTTCATATGGTTTGTTTCGCACATTATGGCCAATTTGAATAGAACAGTGTAACTTTAAGGTTACACTGTTGATATTAGCACAGGTTGATATTTCCGAACGATCAAAGTGCAATGAAGCGGACCTTTCCTTTGCCATATAGCAAGGTGAAATTCTAAAGTTCATAATTATATCGAATTCCTATGGTTGGTAAATATAACCTGCCGCTTTGGGACAATATGCTCGCTCTTCTGTAAAGAAGCATTTATTTTGTTATATCCTTCATAACCAGTTTAAAAAATTATCGCATTAAGAGGCATTATTGAGGTGAAGCTAGAATGGGGTGTGCCCCAGTTCTTCCACCCTCTAAAACCTCCTTTTTCTGTTAGGGGGGGGGGGGGGGGGGCTGGAGCAACTGGAGCAATCTTATCGGTCAGTTTGGTCTTACACCGGATTTGGTCGAAATTAAAAAGGGTATAACTACCATCCCGGTCCCCCTTATTGATGAAATATTCAGCCCCATTCCAGGGGTTTTCATTGGCCTGTTTGGGGCCTAGTAGTTTGAATAGGCAACACTTATTGGGCATGAATGTTATAACTGATTGTTATAGCTGGGGAATGAAGGTGTACAATTCAGAGTGTAATTGGATCAGTCACACCCAAACTAGACCGAACACCACGGATTCGGCCTGGGTGTTTCATAAAGCTTTAGTCGTTGAATTACGAAAGACTTTACAAACGACTTGAATGTGGCAAGCAAATGGGATTCTCAATCTTCAAAACTAGTATCACCGAAAGATGAGTTATTCAAACGTAGATTAACATTATTGTTGCTTACAAACATTTTAATTGGGGGTATATTTTTAACCACAATTTAATTGAGATCATGGAAAATTCAGTTACACTTTGTTAAAAAAAAATGGGCATCCCAATGGGCATGCCATTTTCAAGGCGTTCTGAAAGCCATGTGTAACTTTACGAACAGCTATATGAAATACTAACCGGCTTGGATTAGATTTGGTGTCACTTTGGCAATGTGACCAACTTATTTAGAACTGATAAGGCGTTAATATATACTTGAATTGAAGTTATAGCTCAAAGACCATGATTTTTTTTTCTCTTTATCATTTTTTTTTCTTTCTCTCTCTCACACACACACCAACGTTGTCTGATCATCACTTATAAAGCCAATAAATGTTGTGCGATATTACTTTATTTATCAAATATTCACCCTGTAGCCATTCAATCATTATTTAAGCATATCGATATTTATGCTATATTTCAGCTTTCTGCTTATCATCATATACTTTTTAATACTAGATTACAATAAACTAAATTTTCCTCTTGATATATTGATAGCAAAAGTGCCATAAACAATCAAATTTGAACAAATTGCATTAGGCATAATGCTGCAAGATCATAAAGTAGGATTTTAAAGAGACCCACATATTTTATTCTGCAATGAGGGTGTTTCTTGAAAGGAAAATCTATCCTTCATATGATATTACTTAATGCGATTTCCTTTTAAGTTTTGTATTACAACATATCTACAAGAAATCATGACTGAGTTTAGACAGGCCATAAGAAATCACAGAAATACTCAAAATAAAGACATTGCTAAGGGACATCGAATATTATTTTGAAATCCTAAATAAATATCATTCAAAATAAAAAAGATTAAATGCGCCTACGTCATAGAGTTAAATGAAATGAATAAAAAGATCATTCAACCATGAATCGCATGATCATTTCGACAGATCAAATGTTAGAATCAAAATCACCCTTTTTCATATTTGTCAATTTGTGCCAACAATAATGGTATTGTGCAATCTTAGTAAAAAATTAGGAACTTAAATAGCTGGAAGCAAAGACACGCACATTAAATGAAATGAATAAAGGAACCATTCATCCATGAATCGCTTGATCAGTTCGACGGATCAAAGAATGGAATCAAAAATATTTGTCAGTGTTTGCAAACAATGATGGTGGGGCACGGTCTTTCAGTAAAAAGAGTGATCCACCAATCCCTGGAAATATTATTGTGCAGTGTTGAACTGAAAAAAGATGAAAAAAGGGCTCGTTTGTTGATAGGCAAAGAATAGAGCAAAGTTCACGGACATTGCAAAATATCAAAGTTAAACTGTATTCTCACCCGACTTGAAAAACAAACAAACAAAAAAATCTTTTCAATAGAGGACTCCCCCCCCCCCCCCCCCCCCCCATCCAGGGCAGTTGTAGTTGCATAAGTAATTTCCGCGCGCTTTTTGCTTTCAGAGGGCTGAACAACGATTTGCTCAGCTAATACATATCCGAAATGATCGATTGCACCAATAGCACGACGTTGCTTTTAATTCAATCAGCCATTTGAAAGTATAGTTCTATCACAGTATTAGAGAATGTTCTCGGGAAATAGATTTCTCGGATACAATATGAGACATGTCAAACTTGGCATGGTTACTGGAGGCGTCAGGGGAAGGGTATCACCCTTCTACTTTTATTACTGAGAAGAAGTGGTCCTGCTGCAGTATAACAACAAAATTTGTATTTCTTGTTTCTTTCTACTTCTTCTTTACATTCAATCTCTGCAGGTAAATCTTACTTTTGATTTGTAATCTACATACTATGATAAATGTTTTTAAAATGTGAAAAGAATAACAATAAATAGTTGGTTTTTATCAATTCTCTACTGCCTTAATACTTAATACGGAATTTATGGGAGGGCAGTGCATCTCCCTCTCTCTCTCTCTCTGGCTCCATCTTCTCTGTCTCTTCCTTTGATACAATCTTCCCTCTAACTCTTTCGAGTTTTCTCTATCTATCTCTTTGTAATGTCTCGATCATATAATAACGTAATGATGCTTGTTCTGTTAAAGTATTTTGATAACGCATGTATGGGCGTATTCTTAATTTGTTTTTGTTTTTTAATTAATGGTAATATGACGGCAATAACGAGCTTAAATGGTTTGAGGAGAGACAATTTTTGGCAGAGGAAACAATATGATTTCATTGACTTTGCATTTTTTTATTTCCCAAATATGTTTTGTATTTTGTTATGGAGTACCAAAATATGTTTAATTGAAGAAGAAAACCCACAAACGATGTCTAGTCTGTGCTTCTAGACTTAAATTTATACTCTTTACCCCCACACAGTCCCCATGATATAAACGCTTTATACCATGTATACCGGGTATCCTTTTAACGCCGATAAATGCCTGTTACAATGGATGTAACAGCATACGTACTCTGCTAATAATCAAGAATATTATCATTATATTCATGGTTATTGATTAATAACTTAAATATTATCCAGTCTCTCTACTATCATACAAAGAATAACTATCATAGTCATATATAATTATACTAGTAATTTCCAACGCTGATAAACAGCTAGTGGCCCACTATCAGTCGGCTTTTAACTAGTTGTAGCTGCTTGATAACTATGCTACACCACCATGACCACTGGTGAGACTCATTTTCTTCCACTATGTTTTTGCTTTGTTTGCATGTTTGTGTATTTCTTTATCTCATAGTCCACAGTGACTGTGAATGCACGTCTGACGATTTGTAATTGTATCATTACTTTATTATGTATTAAGCAATACATGCAATAGTTTCAAATATTCACTTTCTTTACTTCAAATCTTTAAAAAAAATTGTGTCTCTTGGTTCATTTCGTTTGCTTCGTACATTATGGCCCAATTAAAAAGAACAACAGCGTGAACAGTGTATAACTTTAAAATTAAACTGCTGATATTACCATGGTCACACGTTGATATTTCCGAAAGATCAAAGTGCAATGAAGCAGACCCTTTCCTTTTATAGCAAGGTGAAATTCTAAAGGCCATAATTATATCGAATTCCTATGGTTGGTAAATATAACCTGCCGCTTAGGGACAATATGCTCCCTCTTCTGTACAGAAGCATTTATTTTATATCCTTCATAACTAGTTTAAACAATTATCGCATTAAGAGGCATTATAGAGGTGAAGCTAGAAGGGGGTGTGCCCCAGTTCTTCCACCCTCTAAAACCTCCTTTTTCTGTGGGGGGGGGGGGGGGCAACTGGAGCAACTGGAGCGATCTTATCGGTCAGTTTGGTCTTACACCGGATTTGGTCGAAATTAAAATGGTATAACTACCATCCCGGTCCCCGTTATTAATGAAATATTCAGCCCCATTCCAGGGGTTTTCATTGGCCTGTTTGGGGCCTAGTAGTTTGAATAGGCAACACTTATTGGGCATGAATGTTATAACTGATTGTTATAGCTGGGGAATGAAGGTGTACAATTCAGAGTGTAATTGGATCAGTCACATCCAAACTAGACCGAACACACACACACACACACACACACACACGTTACCACGGATTCGGCCGGGGTGTTTCATAAAGCTTTAGTCGTTGCATTACGAAAGACTTTACAAACGACTTGAATATGGCAAGCCAAATAGGATATTGAAACTTTTAAACTAGTATCAGCTGGAGGTGTGGTATGCAAACCTATAGATTAGCATTACTTTGTTTCAAACATTTTGATTGGGAGTATATATTTAACCACAATTTAATTATTATGGGAAATTCAGTCACACTTTGTTAAATTGTCAGGAAAAACTTTGGGCATCCCAATTAGCATACCATTTTCAAGCCGTTCTGGAAGCCATGTGTAACTTTATTATGTTAATGAAACACCACCCGGTTTGGAGTAGATTTGGTGTCAGTTTGGCGGTGTGACCAACTTATTCAGAACCGACAAGGCGCTGATATATGAACTTATAACTCATAGAGCATAATTCTATTTCTCTTCAACATTTCTCTCTCACACACGCACACACACACCCACATTATCTGATCATCACTTATAAAGCTAATAAATCTTATGTCATATTACTTTATCATCAAATATTTCACCTTGTAGCCATACACTCATTTTCTAAGCATTCTGGTGTTCATGCTATATTTCAGTTTCCTGCTTATCATCATGGGGGTGTTTCACAAAGACTAAGATTGAATCAAATCGCTCTGAACTATGGAGGGCCATTCGTGCCACTGTTTGCTTTCACCATCGGTCTCTCAGGAAATGCGCAAATCATTGTCACACATTTTTTGTTTTCTTCATCAATGAACTATAAAAAAATTGTCAATTCCGCAGATTTTTTGTGACCCCCCCCCCCCCCATATTTCTTTTTAATACTATACAATGAACTATAATTTTCTCTTGATATATTGATAGGAAAAAGTGCCGTAAACAATCGCTTTAGAACAAATTGCATGAGGCATGATTCTGCAAGATCATGTAGTGGGATTTTAAAGAGACCTGCATATTTTGTTCTGCAAAGGTGTATCTTGAAAGGAAAATCTAACCTTGATATGATATTACCTATAAAATGTGATTGCCTTCAGTTTTGTATTACAACATATCTACAAGAAATGACTGAGTCTACATAGGCCATAAGAAATCAAAGAAATTCTCAAGATAAAGACATTGCTAAAGGGCATGAAATATTATTTTGGAATTCTAAATAAATATCATTCAAAATAAAAATCAAATGCGCCTACATCATGGAGGTAAATGAAATGAATAAAGAGATCATTGAACCATGAATCGCATGATCATTTCGACAGATAATATTAGAATCAAAATCATCCTTTTTCATATTTGTCAAAAAAAAAAATTAGGGACTTAAATGGCTGGAAGCGTTGGCTCTTTTGTTGATAGGGAAAGAATAGAGCAAATTTTACCGGCATTGCAATATATCAAAGTAAAAATGTATTCTCACCCGAACAGAGGACTTCCCGCCACCGGTGTCATAAGGGAGTGAGAAAAACAGACAGCGACACGCACATTAAAGGCATTGGCTAACATTGTCATGATTTTAAAAAAATCTCATTTTGTTACTTAAAAATGGGATAAACATTAGGGTTATAGTGTAAAAATACCAGTGTGAAAGTTTGAGAGCATAATATCCACGGGAAGTATTTTTAAATATTAGAAATGTGAACCAATGTTTGAAAAATATACGAGGGTCGGTTGCATAAACCCAACGTAAGGAGTGCGCATGCGCACATGACTCAACGGACCGCACTGTGTGTATCGACGTATCACGCGGCGGAAGGTAAGTAACGGTATTTTTTAATTCGTCCAAACGGTCCTCTTAGTTCAGTGTCTCTCGAGACAAAAGCTAATAAAATCGCGGTTTGCGTCTAATTTACAGCTTTTCCTTCCAAATTATGGTTGGTTTCAGGGTTTTTGAGTATAAATACAAGTACTCATACACATGTTTCATCTTAGTTTGAGAATTTTTTTAAATCAGCTGCTCACAAAGTTAGCCAATGCCTTTAAATGAAATGAATAAAGAAACCATTCATCCATGGATCGCGTGACCAGTTGATCAAAGAATGGAATCAAAACTATCTGTCAGTATTTGCGAACAATGGTGGTGGGGCACAGTCTTTCAGTAAAATCGAATCCCTGAAAATATTATTGTGCAGTGTTGAACTGAAAAAAATGATGGGAAAATGGTTCTTTTTGTTGGCAAAGGATGGAAGAAAAGTGCAAAATAGTTTACCGACATTGCAAAATTCCAAAGAAAAAATATATTCTCACCCGACTTGGAAAACAATCTTTTCAATTAGAGGACTCCCCCACCCCTCCCCCCCCCCATCTTTTTTGGCAGAGGGAACAATATGATTTCAGTGACTTTGCATTTCTTTTTTTTATGAAATATGTTTGGTATTTTGTTATGGACTACCACAATATGTTTATTAAGAAGGAAACCCACAAACGATGTCTAGTCTGTGCTTCTAGACCTAAATTTATACTCTTTACCCCCACACAGTCCCCATGATATAAACACTTTATACAATACATATCGGGTATCCTTTGAACGCCGATATGACAGTGGAAAGATGTAGGTTCAAATGCCTATTACCATGGATGTACCAGCGTACGTACTCTGCTAATATTCAGGAATATTATCATTATAATCATGGTAATTAGTCTAGTGAATATGCCTAGACAAGTGGAGACTACGACATTCGTTTGTGTACCTCTAAATTCATTTTTAATACCATATCTCTGTTCCTCTTTTTGCAGTTCACTGGAGATGAGGCATGCTTGACGTTTTGATGAATGCATTGACAGATGTTTCTTTCTTTTGCCTCATCAGAGGAATTTATTCCAATCCATATTTTCAAAATGACAAAAATAGTCCCTGGACCAATGACCTTGCACCGGTCAGTGCGATGTTTGCATGAGAATAATCAGTACCATGATTGATTCGATTCCTGATTCATTATTGTGCTGAATTCTGGCAAGGTATAATCTCTATTTCCTTCACCTCTTCTGCATTGATCCAAGAATAAAGTTTACCCGGTTGAATTTTGGAGGACTTGCATCTCACAGGAAAATTACATTTAAGGTGAGTCGAAATAAATAGAAAAAAGAGCTTCATTGAAAATGTTCATATCCTATCTCGTTTTAATTATTCACTTCATAACAATTTTTGATACCATCTTTAAAGTTCTGAAACTTTAGTTTAAAGTCATCATAAAGTATGTTTACGCTTACGTTTAGAATGAATAAGGAAGCTGTTCATCAATGAAGGGCCTACAACACACGCAAAATGATATTTGTATCTATCTTTCGTTATGTTTTTCTTTGTGTTTCCTTCTATCTTCCTGTCTTTCTATCTTTCCTTATGTTATTCTTTGTTTCATCATATTTTCTATCTCTTCTTATATTATTCTTTGTTTTATCGTTTTATCTTCCCTTCTATCTATTGTTATGCTACTCTTTGTTGTTCCTTCTATTTTCTCACCTTCTTTGCTGCCTTCATTTATTCTTTATTTTTCATCCTATATCATTCCCTCTTTCTTGTTCTTTGTTTTATTCTATCTACTATCTCTCCTTATGTTATTATTGTTTCATCGTTCTATCTTCTTTCATATCTTTCCTTATGTTATTCCTTCTTTTTCATCCTATTTTCTATCTTTCCTTATGTTATTTTTTGTGTTTCCTTCTACCTTCATGTCTTTCTATCTTTCCTTATTTTACTCTATGTTTCATTCTGTCTCTTCCTCTTCCTATTTTCCTTCTATCTTCTTCTTTTTCGATCTTTCTTATGTTTTCCTTGTTTTATCCTATCCTTTCCTCTTTCTGTCTTTCCCTATTAGCATACATAATTCATACAGTAACTCCAAACTTACAAAAAAATAGAACCCCAGCTTGACCCGCCCTTTGCCTTTAGAAAAGAAGCATAAACAGTACACCGTGAAACATGTACAACCTATGTCTCCGCACTGTGTTTTTTTTTTCTTCTTCTTCTTCTTCTTCTTCTTAGTTTGGGTTAAATTCATTTGAACAGATACACTCTCGATAAATTAAAGGAGAGTGCAGCCCGGGCATCGGTATGCTTTTGGTGAATGGGGTTGGGTGGGGGATGAGCAGTGGGGGTTTGGGCGGGGTCGGGTGGTCTGTTCGGTAGTTGTGGGTTTTGGGGGTTTGGGCGGATCCCTATTGTAGGGATCCTTTGGTTGGCGGCTTTGCCGGCATCTGTGGTGTCATCGTGGACGGCTCTCCATTTACTTTATGCACAAAATTTAACATTTTCTTCATTTTCAAGAAAAAAATTCTTTTGATTTGCTGTTTGGGTGTGACAATGCTACATCAATTCTGCAATCATTTTGAAAAGAATTATATTGATTCCTGGCTCGAAATTTCATGTAAATCATTTTTTTTTGTTGAAAAATCATACACAAAATGAATGGATGGTTGTCCGCGGTGGCATCGCGGGTGCTGGCGGTGTTGCCGGTTCGGGGGTCCCTGTAGTGGGGATTTGCTTGGGCTTTCGGGGTTCATGGCTCATGTGCGGATTGTCCGATTTTGCTCGGGCTTTCGCTGTTTGTCTTTCTTGTTCGGCTCTCTTCGCTAGG
This sequence comes from Echinometra lucunter, assembly GCA_029962745.1. NCBI lineage: Eukaryota > Metazoa > Echinodermata > Echinoidea > Camarodonta > Echinometridae > Echinometra > Echinometra lucunter. The sequence goes on from CM057168.1 coordinate 12,896,575, forward strand.
AGCGCGCTGGTGCCCGGGTTGCATTTTCCTTTAAGTATAATTTTACAGTATTATGTTATATAACCTTAAAATCAAACAGAAGTACACACGTCGATACTTAATGCAGCGGTGCTGAGACATAGTGTTCATTTCATCAAGGGTTCCATAAGTTTAATATATTTTATGGTTTAGATGTTCTTAATCGGTGAACTCGTCAGTATGAAAGTTAATCCTTTGATTAACGCCTCAGGAACTCATCATTACCATCATGATCATGATCATCATCATCATCATCATCACCATCATCATCATCATCATTCATCCATTTGTCATCTCTTATCTCCACATCCTCATTCCACTCTCTTGTTTTCACTTCCATTTCCACTCTCTTTACCATCTCATGATCATTACCATTACCACTATAACAATTGTACAACACAGAAACTTTACATGCGAACCAGCTGTTATACCTTTGATCACGATAGATTAGTTTTAATGACCATTTTATATGACTACTGATCTAGACATGATATCTATTTTCAATTCCAATAATTTATCATCTGATAGTAACTATTACTCAACTGATGAATTTACTTCTAGTTTTAAAAAAACGGAGCGCAGATTTAGCTTACTCCACGTAAATGCTAGAAGCCTAAACAAAAATTTTGATTCCCTGGAAACAATGCTATATACTGTAAACAATTTTCCCTTTTCTAGTACTGGTATCACGGAAACTTGGCTTCATAACACTTCGCCAAACCTATTTAACTTAGAAATTATACACTGATCAGACAAGATCGAGAAGAAAAGAGAGGAGAGGGTATATCTTTTTATGTCCATGAACAACTACAGTTTAAAGTCCGGAAGGAAATATCTTTAAAACAAAGTGAATCATTGTTTTTAGAAATAATAAATCCAAACACCGAAAATATAATCTTTGGATTGATTTACAGACCCCCTCAAGGTCCTATGAATTTATCTTGTGAAGATCTTGATAAATGCCTTCATACTCTTACGAGAGAAGGTAAACAATTATATTTGATGGGTGATTTTAATATTGACCTGTTGTCTCAAAGTAGCTATCATGATACACTTCTTCATATTACTTATTCTTATAGTTGTTATCTACATATAAATAGACCAACAAGGCTTGATGGTCAGTCTTCAACCCTTGTAGATAATATTTTCTCTAATATCTTCGACAAAGACATAATTAGTGGATTACTATATTCCGATATATCTGACCATTTGCCAATTTTTGTAATATGTGATAATGACATTTCAATGAAAAGGTCAGCCAATTCTTGCATGTACAGGAAAGAAGCACCCTAAAATATTGAATCCCTCAAAAGTGATTTAGCGACAGAAGAATGGTTGGATATTTATAGTGAGTCAGGCGCAAATTTTGCATACGGAAATTTTCATACAAAATTACAGATGTATTATGAAAAAATATCCCTCTGGTATCTGCTAACAAGAAGAATAAACGTAAAATGCCATGGATAACAAAAGCTATATTACGATCTATACACACAAGGAATAAACTTTATAAGGCTTATTTGACAAATTCTACTATTCATAACAAAAACAAATATAAAACATACCGAAACAAATTAACTAATATCATTCGAACTTCTCGTAAAATGTACTATTGCGATAAACTTAACAAGGTGAAATCTAATATGAAATCTACATGGGAGGTTATAAATGACTTGATCGGCAAGAAAAGAAAAAAAATCACCTGATGATAATTTTACAATTGACAACACAGTTATTAAGTCCGAAGATATAGCTCATACCTTCAACTCTTTTTTTTAACATAGGAACTAATCTAGCAAATAAACTTAATAAGTCGAACGAAAATTTCACTAAATTTCTTCCTGAACCTGCAAGTTCTTCCTTGTTCTTTAACCCAACTAATCCCACTGAAATAGTAGAAATAACAAAAAATATCAAATCAAGTAAATCGCAGGGTCATGATAGAATTAGTACTTTCCTCCTTAAACAAATTATACATTTCATTGAATCCCCTCTAACTCACATTTTTAATATATCAATCAACACCGGAAAATGTCCGGAGTCCTTAAAAATTGCAAAGGTAAATCCTGTTTTTAAAAAAGACAGTCCTTACGAAATAAGTAATTACAGGCCAATATCCATTCTTCCCAGCATATCAAAAATCCTCGAAAAGATAATTTGCAAATGGCTGTATAAGTTTTTGGATACATTTCATTTCCTAAATATAAATCAGTATGGTTTCAGAAAAAGTTATTCAACAGACCTAGCTTTAGTACAATTCTATGATAAAATAACAAATGCCATGGCCAATAAAGAACATGTAATAGGAGTATTGATGGACTTATCAAAAGCCTTTGATACGCTCGACCACCAGATTTTACTTAAAAATCTTCACTCTTACGGAATTCGTGGGGTTGCCCTCTCATGGTTTGAGAGCTATTTATCTAACAGGCAACACTATGTAGTGTATGATAATGCTTCTTCAAATTTCCTACCAATCAAATGCGGTGTTCCACAAGGTTCAATATTAGGTCCATTACTATTTCTATTATATATCAATGATTTGACCAATACAACGCCTCTCTTACCATTCATATTATTTGCAGATGACACCAACATCTTCTGTTCACATCATGATTTAAATACCTCAGTAAATACACTGAATAATGAGTTACCAAAATTATCTTTGTGGTTTAAATGCAATAAATTATCCCTTAATATTGATAAAACAAATTTCATGCATTTCAAGCACGTAAACTCTCATGCCAATGACTTTTCTTACGACATACTTATAGATAATGTACCCCTCGAAAGAAAACGACAAACAAAATTTTTGGGTGTCATTATCGATGAAAATTTAAATTGGAATGAGCATATACGTTATATAACTACCTCAATCTCTAGGAATGTTGGTATACTTTATAAAATAAAGAAATGTATCCCTTGCAAAACGCTCACCATGCTCTATAATTCATTGATATTACCGTATATAACATATTGCAACTTAGTATGGGCCAGCAGCAACAAAACAAAACTCAACTCTATTCACTTATTGCAAAAGAAATCCCTTCGCATTTGTACCTTTTCACAATATTTATCTCACACAAGACCAATATTTTACCAACTGAAAACTCTAACCGTATTCGACATTTATTCATTACAAAGTCTGTTGTTTATATTTAAGTATTTGAATAACATGCTCCCTCTTTCATTTCAACACTTTTATACTTTAAATAACACTATTCACCACTACCCTACTCGAAATTCCTCTAATCTTCATGTAGTCAACCCTAAGTTACTTATTGCCCATAGATCCGTAAGACACCATGGCCCAGACCTATGGAATCCTCTCCCAGAATGTATCAAATCCTCTTGTTCACTCTACTCATTTAAAGCGAAAGTTAAGACCATGTTGTTATCAGAATATTCACGGTAAAATTTCTGTGTTAGCTCCTCAGTCTTTTTCACAGTATCATCCTTCCTACCATGTCATTACCGATATCATGATCAGCATCGTCATCTTCATCATCATCATCATCATCATCACTATCATCATCATCATCATTTTCATCCTCATTATCGTCATTATCCTCTTAATACAGGATTTAGTTATTTTTTCCATTCTGCTTATTTGATATGGTTATCTATTTCATAATATTTGGGGCTGCCATATTTTCAAGCACATTGCTTATAATGGCAGTCCTTCTGCAAATAATCTTATTTTTAATTAAATCTTATGTTTAACTGAATTACAAAAGAAAAAGAATTGACAATTAATCATTTGTTTCGTAAATGATTATTACAAATACTCTGTGTTATGATTCATTATAAAAATTCTTTTGTATTTCATTTTATGTATGTTATCTGAAAAAGTTGTACATAAATCAATGCAGAAGAAAACAAATAAATCAAATCAAATCAAACCGCGTTTACGATGTGCGTTTACGATGTGTGTTCCAAAACGCTCATTCTGCGTTCAAAAAGTAAGCATTAACGCATCCTAACTTATTAACAATGAATTCGGTACTCCTAACAAACATGTTTAGAAATAACTTGATAATGAGCAAATAAGCAGGATTCACGTAAATGCTCCCGTGGCCAAATTTTCCACCTTATCAAATCTCATGAATTATGAGACTTTCTGGAAGAATTTAACTACTTTATCAACAAGTAAAATTATTGGTTGATATACCACTGAAAAATTAAATATCACACTTCTGTATTTTTGCATTCGTTTTGTTGGAGAAATACAGGGTTAACTATTTCAAGCTTTTCTCACTGTTATGCTAGAGAGGAGTATGCCCTCTTATTTGTAGATTGTTGCTGAAATTACGCCTCAAGTGGAACGACGCATATTCAGATTGCTTTCGGTTATGAATGGTGTAAAACAGGGAGGTGTTATTTCCACATGCTTGTTTTGTGTTTATATTGATCAGCTGATGTTGGATTTGAGAGAAAATGGGTTTGTTTGTGAGAGAATGGGTTGTTTCATGGGCAGCAAGTATATGGGTGCGATTGCTTATGCAGATGACTTGGTTTGATCATCTCCTGTTTCTGCTCTCAAAGAAATGGTAAAAATTTCCAGTGATTTTGCTTTTGATTTAATAAACCATAAAATTCACTCAAACCCAGAGTGATTGCAAATGATCATGAATTTATCACATCACCCGCAATTCTGTAAACTCCAAAGGACTCACCTCTCACCAACTGGAAGGCGCAATTCCTGCGCAACCTAATTTTCATACCCTTTACAAAAGTGAGCGGTGCTCACCCAGACATGAATTATTTTCTGCATTTTTGGTCTCATGTGAACGTTGGGTCCATGAGCTATCCATACAGATAAACCTTTCCCGCCAGACTCATATATTTTATATTTGGCAGCCATTTCAAAAGTGTTTTGGGGGACGTACGGTATTGCGACAGTGGGGTTTCTGGGAGGGATTTTACTTTTTCAATAATAATAATCATTAATAGGTATGCATCATCAACCATGTCTTTGTTTTTTTTTTTTTTTTTTGCATTACTTTGCTTTGCCGTAATCTTATTGTGAATGTATTCATCTGTTGTTCATATGCTTTAATGTATGTTGCCTTGTACACTGTAAAAGGTCTAAACACTTTTATAAACGCTTTTCTGTAACACTTTATAAACATTTAAACACGTTTAAATGGAAATCATAAACACTCCTAATTAGAAGTAATCATTATCGCCTGTATGATATTAAAAGTCCCTGTTTAGATTTGGAACACTTCATAAACACTTAGACACGTTTATCCTATATGTTTAATTGGGAATCTTGAACACTTCATAAACACTTAAACACGTTGAGATGTGTGTTTAAATGTTTATAAACGATAAGTTTATAAACACATGATTCCATATTAACGTGTCAAAGTGTTCCAAAATATTCATATTAAACGTGTTTTAGTGTGTATGTAAACATGTTTGAGTGTTTATGAAGAGTTCCAAAAATAAACGTGGATACAGGCGATAATGATAACTTCTAATTAGTAGTGTTTATGATTTCCATTTAAACGTGTTAAAGTGTTTATAAAGTGTTACAGAAAAGCGTTTATAAAAGTGTTTAGACCTTTTACAGTGTATATTTTTAGTGTATATTGTTCATTCTTGAAGAGGTGAATAAAGGAAAATGAAAAGAAATGAAATGTCTAAATTAGGGTGAAAAAAAGAAGCTTCAAAACACAATTCTCTACCTCTCACTTCTCTTGCAGATTGTGGAAAACATTTTATTTTGAACCCAAATAATATTTACTTCAAACTAAAGCTGAAAGTCTGTATTTTCAAAAATAAGAGCACACTTTTCCTAAAGAAGTTGGACGAGATTTCTTGATTTTTTGATCAGCATGAAATCCAGTGTCCGGATTGGCTTAGTAAGCCAGAAACAATTCAGCGCATTGTTTTGAACAGATTACGACATGGGGATTGTGACCTTCAGTGAATGAGCATGTCACCGTTAGGATTCCAGGATAAGTGTGTTGTCTGAATGGACCAATCACAAAGCAGTATTTTTGGTTTTGGGCCGATAACTGCACTTGGTCTGAGTAAAGTGTGCTCTCGACCCGATTAAATTGCATCATATGTTAAAATCGGTATTTTCATAAAGCACAGAAATTCAGCTTTGTGGTAATGTAAAAATTATTTTGGCTGAAATATAAAATGCCTTACAAAATGGCAACTTTTGGCAGGCGAAAAAATCGTTTTTGTATCGTTTTTAGATCAACAATTTCACCTCTTCTTCCAAATTTTTCATTAAATTTAAACACATGACATAAGAGACTGATTATTCATCTTTACATGGATATCAAAAACATCAAACTTGATAAAATATTCGAGCGGCAAGGGCCAAAATGAAAGGTTCTAAATATTTGAATATGCAGACCTGTTCCGTTCCTGCATACCACTCACGTGAAAGAAGCGACTTTTTGTGGACCTGCGGACTGACTTAAATACTGGAGCTTAGGGGAAGATTTTTTATAAAAATTTAGTCGGTGGAATCGTTTTCAGCATAAGTTTTTGAGTCTGGATTTCGTGTACTTTTTCTCATCTGGAGCCTTCTGTGTACCTAAGTTAAGGGGCTTTTACATATCCACTCCGGGGCCCGTATCGGGAGTAAAAACAAATATTTTGGCCAATTTCGCATGGTGCCCGGCCGGCTTCCTTACTGTTCCTATATGGGGCCGTGACATTTTTCAGCAGCCGTACGGGCGCCGCGGTGCCGAGCCGGCTGCTAGACGCTCCTGCTAGACCGGAGCTAGACGCTGGCGGTTTATGGACACGTGTGTTAGCTGGGACAAGGGGGAAGGGAGCACTAATCGCCCCACTGACTACAAGCTAAATAAGGAATTATGCTCACAATGAAGAACGTTTGCAAGAACTTTTCCTTAGTTACGAGGTAACAGGAGACAAACAATTTTTAAAATGCAAACCGCTTGAGACCATCTATAGATGATTTTGTTTTTTGCTTTTTTTTTTTTTTCATTTTTTACTCTTTTTTTTTTTTTTTTTTTTGGTTTACAATTAAATCTGAATGTCCATGGTTATGAAACGAAAAAGAGCAGGACATTAATGACCAGAACACCTCATAAATCAAAAGTATAGAAAAATACGTGAATTGATGACATAACTTACAATCTGATATTTAGCTAAATAAAAATATTTATATTTGTCATCAAATACAAAAGAAAAACACAAGCATGAAAGAAAAATTGCGTGAACGATGAAATTCTCTAAACAGTCATTTTATATCAAACCTCGAATTTAACTGCTCAAAGTGCTTAATTAAATGCTAAAAACAAATTAGAAGGCTGGAATGACAACGTCGCGAGGTCAGCAATCCGTGTTGCGCTAAATTGAAAGACAGGATAGTGAAAGAAGCAGCTTTTTCATGAGTTTGAATGAGAAATATGAAGAGTCGAAAGAGAATTTTATAGATTCGAAAACTAGTAATATGGATCTGAACCTGAGATACACCTGACAGCAGTAAAATCGTTGAATTTGAATGCAAAATAAACTAATTTCAACTACAAACTTGCGAATTAGGCCGGGAAATCCTATATCAGATTTAATAAGAGGGTGTTGGCCTATCAAGATCTATCAAGATGCGGCATTTCACCGTAATTTAAAACACTTCACGTCCCCATATACACCTTGTTTAGATATTGTTGTCACTGTTCACATGGTAGAAATAGCATCATAAATACTTCACTCACCCATCCGCACACACTTTTCTGCTCGGTGCCCCCATTGGCGTAAATCCCACACACACACACACGCACACTTTTAGAGAGGGGGCGGTGCGTACAAACATCCCCCCTCATATAAGGAAAAAATGATATTGTAATTAAGCAGTTGGTGAATTTTTTATAAAAATTTCATAAGTGACAGTCATATCGTGGAATCTTTATTTGAAACGCTCTTAAGAAACATAAAAAGTGGTTATTCTTCTCTCGCTCGCTTCGCTCACTCGCAAAATAATAATATTATATGTGTGGGGGGGGGGGGCTGCGTGGGCGAAAATGGAAATGGAAATGGAAAGTGCTATAAATATCAAAATATTGGTTTATTCCGTCAGAATTAAAAGCTTACCCGTTACCGTGCATTTCACATTGACATCGATTTATTTAGTCAGAAAAAATAAGAGCAATGCATCCCGGGAGTTAGACTAATCCCGACTTCCGGCTTATGATCATTATGAGATCCATCACCAGTGGCGACACCCCAGTTGCCCTCCGGAAATTCTGAGGACTGAAAAGAAAAATTATACAGTAATTTGTAAATAAGTAGATGTTGTCATAAGCATCATATTCAAGCTGTGAAGTGCTCTAAAATACAATTTTCTGCTCTTCAAAACTTCGATTGAAAACAAAAAAGTGGTTATTTTTGGCTCGCTCGCCTGGCTCGCTCGTCTTATTTTTAAATTTCTCTTCTAAAATGTGATTAAAAACAAGAAAAGTAGCAATTTTTGACTCCCTCGCTTCGCTCGCTCGTCATATTTTAGAATATTTATTCGAACATGCTATTAAAAAAACAAAAAGCGGGTTTTTTTCGCTCGCTCGCAAATTTGATATCAAAATGTGTGTAAGAGGGGAAAAAATCCAAAAATTCAATTATCCCCCCCCCCCCCACTCCTCAAAGTGGATTTACGTCGGCGCCTAAAACTCGCGCTTCACGCTCGATTTTTCCATACACGCAAAAAAAAAAAAAAAAAAAAAAAATTGACTGCCTCTGCCCCCCCCCCCACTTTAACAATCCTGGTGCCGCCACTGCCCATCACTTCCAGCGATCTCTCGCTAGCGCACTAGGTACCACTTAGGTCATGAGAGGTAGATGTCCCGGGTTCGAGTCCAGTCGTGAACTTTATATTTTTTAGTGGGGGAGAGCTGAAGTTCAGCACGTTACAGTCAGCTCTTTTGGGTGCTAGCAAAGTACCCCGGGTGCAAGCGCTAAAACAGCACGTCGAGTGCAGTCACTATCCGAGCTCCTAAAATTGAATCTTAAAATGCTAAATTTAGCACTATTTTAGTGTATGTTTCATGGTTAGCGATCTTTTGTTCATGCTGCCCCTACACTATGGAACACTATCCCATATCCCAAAATATGTTCATTCAAGTTAAGGGAAAGTAATATGTCATACGTGTTCTAGTTTGTTAGATTCGTTTGTTTGTCTGTTAGTCATATAAATATTTGACATTTTACAATCAAATAATGCGAATATAAAATGCATGCTTTGTCAGTGTGGTCTATCTGCTATTTCTTTTAATAGCATATTTATGGTTACGTATTTTCAGGACAGTATTATATTTAGATACAGGATGTTTTCAGAAAGCAAACACATTCGGCAAGTCATATAAAGAAAATCTATTATTTACATATCTTTAGACCCATCATGTAATTTGATAAAGAATTCTACGATAAAAAGGAATATATTTTTTTACTCGCTCGATGCACTCGCTCGTATGATATTTAGATACAAGATGGTTTTTGAAAGTAAATAAATTTGGTAAGAGAGGTGACCAAATGAACATGACAAAACAGATATCTTATAGTTCTATCGTGTATTTTGGTGAAGAATTATCACTCCTACCATAAAAAAGTGTTTTTTTTTCCTCGCTTGCTACGCTCGCTTGTATAATATTTAAAAACAGGATAGTCTTTAAAAAGCGAATGAATTAGGCAAGAGAGATGACCAAATATATAGTTTAGATATCTTCTACGCCCATCGTGTAGTTTGATGAAAAATTATCCCTTCTATCATAAACAAGGAGTATATAGATATTTTTTTCCTTACTCGCTGTACTCGATCGTATTAAATTCACATACAAGGTGGTTTAGGAAAGCAAAAATTCTGCAAGCGAGGTGAATATTAGGATGGTCTTTTAAGGCGAATGAATTAGGCAAGAGAGGTGACCAAATTTATAATTGAAATATTGTATTTGAAAAGCAGTTTTTATATCTTCCTCGCTCGGTGCGTTCGCTCGTATAATGTCTAGATAGAAAATGGTTGGGGAAAGCAAGCGAATTGACCAAATGTACATGTATAATTTATATATCTTATAGGCCAGTCTTGTATTTAAATAAAGAATCATCACTTCTGCCATGAAAAGGAAAATAAAGGCCTATATTTTTCCTCGCTCGCTGCGCACGCTCGTATATGATTTACGTACAGGATGGTTTGGGAAAGCGAATGAATTCTGCAAGCGAAGTGACCAACATAATTTAGAAATCGTAGATGTCCATATTTTTTTTTAGATAGAGAATTATCACTTCCAAAAAATAGAAAGGAGTATATATTTCCAGGCTCGCTGCGCACTCTCATATAAACATAAAAGGCACCAAATCTGGTTGAAATCGACTGAAATGTAGGAAAAACCGAAGGAAAATACGTTAGAGGTCACAGATGAACATGCCCAGTATGATTTATACGGTTGACTTTATAGACGTTGGTCGTCGGTAATCACTGAAATTGTTTGTCGGCATTCAGTCGCCTCTACACCCCCCCCCCCCCCCGCCCCCACTGAAAAAAGTCTAACGACGCCCCTGATTATTATTCATTTTCATGTAGGGCGCCATTGCAAAGTAGTTTTGCATAACTTAACAGGCCACCGCTGCAGTACAAAATAAACCAATGAAAAATAAATAGAGCTTTGATGGTACACGTGACATGTTTTACATAAGCAGATGATCTGAGTCAATGAAATAATACTGTAGATTGTAGATTCGGTAAATGACATCAAATTATTGATATCCTGATGACGAAGAAGTAGTTCGCATTTTGTTACTTTACGTATAACTTAGGCTACTAATATTGCTGGAGTGAATCTATGTTTGATTGCCTGAATACAAACAAAATCCTAGAAATAAACATGATTAACAGCTGTAATAAATTGGCTTTTGCACTTGAAAAGGGAACTACAAGATCATGCATTCATTCATAAAAAAAACGGATAAAATGGGAAATAGGAAAACGAGGTCCTAGTCTTAAACTTATCAAGGCCAATAGGATGTGACAGAAAACTTGGTACATAAAAGGCAATAATGAAATGCGAGTGCAATAATGTAAAAGTTACTCTGGCATGCATACATAGCTGTCGTTCAGTGTTTTACAGAATGATACTATTTACGGGGTTAGTTGTTATATTGTATTTTATTTTTATTCTTTCCTACTATAAAATAAAAGATGACAATAGAGCTTTACTATATTGGTTACAAATCTGGATCTGACATCACATTGGCATATGTCAATAATACTCTTGGTTCTAACTTTGCTTTCTTCGTCTTGATGTCTCAAACTAATCTCTGTGTCATAAAACAAAGGGTGTTTTGTGTGGTTAGTATTCAAACAGAGAGTTACAGTAGACTGCTTTGCCGTCCAGTTGGTCTCTATTTTACTCCTTGAGTGCCGTTCAACAGAAACAACTACAAATAAATGGAAATGGTTCTTCAGGATATTAATATTTTTATTACGCTAGTTTTCTTTCTTATTTCCATTCTTTTTAGTGTAGTAGAAAGCGGAAGTAAAGGAACAAGGATGGCAAGCCGCCAAATCAAGTCTAAGCATGATGCTGAAATGCTTGAGGATGGATGTGACGAGATCACCAACCTAACGAATCTCCCGCCATTTACTCCCTCACAAGACTCCAAATCTTCTGGCAGGTATTTTTCAGTTAGATAGGTATAACTATATTGTTTTCATTTCTTAATAATCAAAATATTGTGAGTATCCGTTGACAACAATACAGAATTTTGATATCTGTTTTGTTATTGCTACAATTATTTGTGCAATATTGAAACCAAAATTCACACGGTATTTACTATAATTCTGGATAATAGCAATAATAATAATAATAACGAGGATTTTGAATTCGTCACTTAGTACGAATTAGGTGGTCTGTCCTGATAACTGAATGGCACTTGAATGACGTCACAATGACCTCATGCACTGAAGAAAATGTAAACGTCTGGGAAGAAGTCTAACGTCGTAGAAATGGGACGATTAACGAATGAGATTTGCAATAGGGTTGTACTACTGTACACTGTATAACAGTAGACAAAATTGAGGCAAAATAACGCAGTTTATGGCATTGTTTGTGATTGTGTGTAAAAGTAGTCGAAGAAAATGGTAATATGAAAGGACAAAAAAGCAACAACAAAAATGGCACCTCCCGTCGGGGGAGTCGAACCGGGGCCCTTGAGGATGTGACACATGCGCTCTACCGATAGACCAGAATAAGAAATAACACGTAGACGGAAAACGGGATTCGCATATCATCTGTTCCAGTTAAAATTTCGATATGTTCCTGACATCTGATAAATGAATAAATGGCGCATTTAAGATGTATTGCAATAGACCAAACAGGCCAAATAACACGGTTTATTGCATTATTTGTAATTGTATGTGTAAAAGTAGGCGAAGAAGATGGTAATATGAAAGAAGAAAAAAAAGACACCGCCGTCGCCGGGAGTTGAACGGGGAACCTTGAGCATATAAGGCAAGTGCTTTACCGATAGACCAGGATATGGGCCATAGAGAAAACATGTTGATGGAAATTTGGATTCCTATATATCTTCCAGTTAAATTTCAATATGTTCCAAACATCTGATTTTTCAAAAAATGGCACATTTCAGACAGGAATTTTCTTAGCTACAGCATACTCGAAGCTGGGCGAAAATTGAGCTGAATTAACGGAGCTGTTGCTCAAAAAAAATGTAGAATCAAGAATTGAGAAAAGGTCATGTCCCATAGACAATACACGCAAAATGTGGCAAAATGACGTCTCCGTTTATCGTAAAATTAGACCACGATGCTGTTCTCAAAATGAAAAATGAAGGAAACCTTATGATGGAGATTATTGTCCCAGCTACAACATATTGAAATCTTGGCGAAAATCAACCAATAGTAAGCGAGATAGTCTTGATTAAAGACAAAAAATATGACGTCATAATTAAAAAAGTGAAATCTTGAGTTCACATGAGAATATGGCCACGTTCCAACATCTTTGACCCCAATTTTTTTCATGAATTCAAATCTTCAACTCATATGCTTTCAGAAAATATAAATCAAAAATGGGGGGGGGGGGGGGGCGGGTCCCCTTTCTTTTTAACGAGCTATGGAGGATTTTAGATAGGTATGTTTTTTTACACTTTATTACCAATTGACGTGCGCACGGTTTTTGCAATTCGGCGCGCGCATACGACCTTATGGTAAGGTAACATCAATTCTAAATGGATGGAAATTGTCAAGAAAAGTCTCAGGATTCCGAATCAAGTGAAAAACAGCGTTTTAACGTTATATGAGACTTGCGAGCGCGCAAACGCACGCGTGGCGCTTACGCGCGGAAATTTTTGAAATGCTTAAAATGACCTGAAACGTGTGCAAAATGAATATGGCGCGCAGACGTACGCGTAGGCGCGCGTATGACTGTATGGAATTCTTTGGACTATTATGGACTGTCATCGTGCCAAATATGAACCAGTAAAGACAATTCGTTATGAAGATATGATCATGAGAACATATTTACAAAATGGCGCTTGGATGACGTCATGATGACCCGTTGACGTTGAAAAGCTTGTTGGAATGTGTCTTTAATAGGTCTGAAGACGAAGACGAAGACGAAAATTTCATGAAAACTGAGTCAGACAATTTTGAGAAATCACTTGGACAAAAATCATGACGTTCGAATAAAAATGAATAAAAAAGAAAATTCCAACAAAATCATTCATGAATCATGCCAAAATCCATTTCAGGCCATTTTAAGCATTTCAAAAATTTTCGCGCGTAAGGGCCCGCACGCGCAAAACGCGCGTGCGCAAGTCATAGATAACGTAAAAACGCCGTTTTTCACTTGATTTGGAATCCTGAGATTTTCCTGACCATTTCCATCCATTTAAAATTAATTTTAGCTCTCCATATGGTCATACGCGAGCGCCGAATTTCAAAGTCCGTGCGCGCGTCAATGGGCAATATAGTGTTAAAAAAAACATACCTATCTAAAATCCGCCATAGCTCTTCAGAAAGCACGGGGGACCCCCCCCCCCCCCCCCGCCCCCAATTCTTTTACTTTAAGCCTATGAGTGGAAGATTTGAATTCATTTTTAAAAAAATGGGGGAAAAAACGTTGGAACGTCGCCATATTCTCATGTAAACTAAAAATTCCATTTTTTTCAATTATGACGTCATATGTTTTACTTTTAACCAAGACCACCTCGCTTAAAATTGTTGGTTGATTTTCGCCGGGATCTTGATATGTTGTAGTTGAGACAATTCTCTACAAATTTATGCCACGAATTTTTCATTTTGACAACGGCATCATGATCTCAATTTACCATCAGTGGTGGTATGTCAACTTCTTCACATTTCACGTGTATGGTCTACGGGACATGACATTTTCTCAATTCTTGATTCTACATTCCTGTCTTCTTTGAGCAACAGCTCCGATATTTCTGCTCGATTTTCGCCCAACTTCCAGTATCTTGTAGCTGAGGCAATTCTCCACCTACCTCATTCTTTCATTTTCCCATTTTAATGACCTAATGATACTTTAATAGCGGCTTAACGGCTTCCATGTCAGAATTTTCCGTATTTGCGTGTAATATGCACCGTGATGCATTCAGCATACGTACAGCATATTTAATAACTCAAATTCGACATTTCCATTTCATTCAAATTTCGGTCAGTTATCAATCACCACAAGTGCAAGTTGCACAATGTTTTTAATGTCAAAAACCCATAATGACGTCATTCAGGCGCCATTTTGTCAAAATCAACAAATGGTCATATCACCCAAACTGGATCATGAATCCTCTTCAAACTGGGAACAGACATCACATCTTGGACAAACATCACCATCATGCACACGCAAAACCAGAACCAAAGATCAATAATTTTTTGAGCATTTTTTTTTTTTGTTTTTTTTTAAGTGTGGACGTCGTTTTCTTGTCCATATTTTCCTTTATATCTCTAAACTCATGCCTCAACAAAATGGATTGTCTACATTTGAAGACAATTCCTGTCCATTTTATCTCCAACTCAAAAAAATTTTGAAATTGTTGAGTGTTTTCTTTTAATTAGCGAATGAAATACAAAAAATTTCAATAGTAATTTCCCTTTAAGACCAATTTTCCACCAATTCTTTGGCTGTGATATACTGAATATCTAGTCTTAATAACAATCGGCACAAGCATTTTTCTTTATAAGAAAACTCTTCACTTTAAATTTTCAAAATCATCAAGTCAATATGACGTCATCTAGGCGCCATTTTGTCAAATTCACATTAAGTTGTGTCTTCATATCGGAAGACCACTTATCATTCATATTTGGCTTGATGAATATTCATATCAATCTGGACAATTCCATCTTTTTATTTTTGCCGAGATTTCAATATGTTGAAGGCGAGATAATTCTCTATCATAAAGTTTGCCTTTTTTCATTTTGATAGCGGCATCATGGACTCATGGTCTAATTTTACCATAAACGACGGCATGTCAATTTTTCACATTTTGTGTGTATTGTCTATGGGGCATGACCTTTTCTTAATTCTTAATTCTACATTGCCGTCCTTTTTGAGCAACAGCCCCATTATTTCTGCTCGATTTTCGCCTAGCTTCGAGTATGTTGTAGCTGAGAAAATTCTTTATCTGTAATGTGAACAGATGTCTGGAACATGTAGAGGTGTTGTGTATCAGTGGATAAGTCTCCGGACTTTGAACCAAGGGTCCGGGGTTCAAATCCCACAGCAGCACTCGCGTCCTTTGGCAAGACGTTTATCTACATGTGTCACTCTCCACCCAGGTGTAGTAAATGGGTACCCGGTAGGAAGAAATTCCTTGATCAGGGCAGCCGTGCTAAAACCGGGGTAATGATATGCAGCACTTAGAAACATTTGTATTGAGCGCTATATAAATGTTGCATATTATTATTATCATATTGAAATTTTACCTGGAAGATATATAGGAATCCCAATTTCCTTCAACATGTTTTCTCTATGGGCCATATTCTGGTCCATCGGTAAAGCACTTGCCTCACATGCTCAAGGTCCCCGGTTCAACTCCCGGCGACGGCGTTGTCTTTTATTTCATTTTTATTTTTTTTTTTTTTTGGGGGGGGGCTTTGCTTTGCTTTTTTTTTTTTTTTTTTTTTTTTTGTTCTTTCATATTACTATCTTCTCCCCATACTTTTACACATACAATCACAAACAATGCAATAAACTGCGTTATTTGGCCTGTTTGGTCTATTGCAATACAGTGTACAGTAGTTTATGCACAAGCCCAAAGCAAATTGATTCGTTAACATGTAATAGACCTTTGGGTCAACTTTTCATTACACTGCGACATCAAATCGTCCCATTTCTATGACTAGGTAAGTCTTCTTCCCAGATGTTTACATATTCTTCAGTTGATCAGGGCATTGTAACGTCATCCAGGTGCCATTCTGATATTAGGACAGACCACCTAATTCGTCCTCAGTGACGAATTCAAAAATTCTCGTTGTCAATATCATCAGTATTTTTTATTATCATTACTATTAATATTGTTACTGTTTCTGTTAAAGTTACCATAATCATTATAAAGATGTATCAGCGAAGAAGGAGCTTTAATCTTAAGAATTAAAGTTGTATGTCGTTTGAATCAATACTCTGCAGCTGAGTTGTCCGTGAATTCAATTCCCCTAATATTTTGCTTACAGCATTGTCGATCGAGATTGTCTACGTATGGTGATAATGTTCTTTATTTTATTTTCTATTTGCAGCAATCGAATGTCTTTTTGGGAAATGTATAAGGACTTCCGTAAAAGATATTGGCCAATTATCGTGGCACATGCCGACGCGTTGAAAAAAGCCTGGAAAGATGGCGGGACAAAACAGTTCGTCTCTGAGTTAGGATACACGTAAGACAACGTATTAAAGAATAAAATAATCATTATTCATTTATTTTCATCTTATCTCTGATTTCCTCGTTTCTTTCTTCTTAAGATGCCTTTAGGACCCACCATCTGTACTAACTGAGTAGACCGTGCTCATTTTCAAGCTTAAAGCATAACACACAATATTCAAGAGGTCTACCTCAAAAAATTAGTAGCGAAAGCTTCCAAATCCAAGATGGCGTCCAAAATGGCCGCCATTTTGACGGAATTTGAATTTTTCAAGATAAAATTCGATAGAAACATCCAATTGCAACAAAATTGGTCTCATCTGAAAGAGAATTAAATTCCATACAGTTTGATGCCATTTGTGAGTAATGTCAAGGTAATTCGGTCCAGATATTTGTTCAAAAAGTGTGTTTTTGGACATTTTTTCCCCAAAACTGAAAATTTGCAAAATGCATGATTTAGCATAAATCAAGAAAAAAATTAAGAATTGTCTTGAAACCTTCCAGAAAACTTTCTTGATATTCAATTATCATCTGTGGAAAATTAGAAAGCGATATCATTCTCCGTTCTAAAGTTATAATGTCTCAAACTTGAAAACTCATATTTCATAAATTTCTCTTCTTGCATATGCATGTGTCATATTCCCATAGACTATGCATTAACATGCATGTACCCTGTACAAAAGTGCAGACGTGGATTTTCGCTCTACAAACCAAGAAGGCAATGCTTATATTTGTGCTTATTGACATGTTTGTAACCAAACTTGGATGATAGATGCCTTACACAAACTCCAGTGTTATTGGGGAGTCAAAGGTCACATATGTAGGTCAAAGGTCAAATGAGGTCAAATGTTAACATTTTCCGTGCATATTTCTACTGGGGTTGGTAACTTCAGAACCATAAGTCCATTTGTAACCAAACCTGGATAGTAGATGCCTTTCAGGGACATAACTGGTATTTGAGGGTCAAAGGTCATTTATGTAGGTCAAAAGTCAAATGGTAAAAAATTCATGCATATTTCTACTGGGGTTGGTAAGTTTAGAACCATAAGTCCATTTATAACAAAACTTGAATGGTAATTACCCTTTAAGGACCTCATTGTTATTTGGGGGTCAAAGATCATGGGTGCAGGTCAAAGGTCAAAGGAGGTCAAATGTTAAAACTTTCCTGGCAATTTTCTATTGGGGTTGATAGCTTTAGAACGGTGACTCCAAACTTGGATGGTAGATGCCCTATACAGGGTGGCCCAGAAAGAACGGAAAACCTGTGATCCTTAATTTCAGCGAGATTAATATTATAATGTGATAATTTTTCATTTGGTTTGAAAGACAATTTTCTTTGAAAACGACAGTGATATTACATTTAATATTCCCAGGACTTATTGTAGACAACCACTAGGAAAACGGCATTTTCAAGAGTTTTCTCCCGTTTCTCCTTGATCGTACCATTTACTGGTTCAGTTAACCTGCATGGTGTCCTATCACCGTGTTTGAGTCCCTTGTTTTTAATACTTATTAGAATAAAAACTAGAAACATTGGGATTGTGTCAAAGAATGCATTAGCCTCAATCCCACTTTGAGTTATGGATAATTGTATCCTGAACTTTATTGATAAAATGATAAAGCCAAAATGGTAGGTATCAATACAGTAGGAACTTATTTGGGATTCCCCACGTGTCTGCATATACTGAATCGCTATAAAACAAATATCTACATGCTGAGATGTCTGGAAATAGTATAAGGTACCTCTGAACCATACAAATACATCGTATTATTGATATATTCACCTTTTCCTTGAGGATTAAGCTTTTATCTTCATTGGCAACTTGAGTACTTAACAAATAAAGAAGGTTAATGGGAGAAATTCATGATTTGTAAACAAATTTATTTACAATCAAGTATTCACCAAGTGAAATTTTCAGCTCCCTGAAAAAAAATTAGAATAAGATTACAAAACATATGAGAAAGTCCTTAAAATTGTAGAATGCTGCGTCTACACTTTTTAATTGCCTGTTGCCATTAATATTATGTACAATTTATTAAAAGCACCAAAATTTCAAAAACACAAAGGTTACAAAACAGTCCTTTTGCCGTTTCCGATTGCTACACGAATAAGAGACAGTGCAAAGGTACAATGTTGTATGTATTTGTATTTTAATTCTATTTTGTATTAACTGGTCCAGTTTCTTCTGTTGATATTTGTATGCATACACACCGTTAATTTTATGTATTTTTATGGATTTAATGGATTGACTTTTTTATGCCGCTGTTAAAATCAACTTAAAGTTAGCTGTCTAATTAAAATTTAGATGTATATAATTATGCTGAATAATAAACTGTAATATACAAATAATGTGTTTTTAACCAATGAGAAGTTAGACATTTTTTTTATTACTAATCATGCTTATGATAGCTTATTATCTTGTGAAGTCATTTTGTACTAATTTATATTCAATTTATATAATACAATAACCACAACTGCACCAGATAAATCAAAGAACAACTTCCAATGAGTTGAAAAAATAATTTAATGACACTAGAATATTTAAAGTGAAAGAGTGCTCTCGCTGCCATTTTACCATATTTCTAGGGCTATTATTTTCTTTCCATTAAATGTGACATGTGTAATGTGTAATTTCAAAGAATATAACACATTCAAAATTGTATAGCCATTATATATTGGCTGCGAAGCAAGATGATAAGGACCATTTCATCTATCTATCATATATCTATTGACATAATGATATTGAAACCTTTCCATCCCGGCGCTTCCTGACCCTACTCTCACTTTCACAAATTTCATGGGGGGGGGGGGGTATGTAGATAAACAATATTTTCCCACTAAATATAGAATAAATTTCATGGTAACTCAACACCCCTCATGAAGGACATTCAGTTGTAAAAAAAAAAAATTCTTTTCATCTGAGACCTATTTAATTCCAATTTGAAGTTTCTAACAATTTTTATGATCTAAATATATTTTCTGCTTATGGCTCCCTGCTTATACGTGGAAGAGTCACAATGATTATGTCAACAACAAAACGAAAAGTTGTGAAGAACATATGTACATGTATCTCATGCAAAGTTTGCATCCATATATTCAATATCAAATGATATAAACCTACAACCCAAGCCCCATAACATGTGGAATTGAAGTCCCTATATAGGGCATCTACCATCTAAGTTTGGAGTCATCGTTCTAAAGCTATCAACCCCAATAGAAAATTGCAGGAAAGTTTTAACATTTGACCTCCTTTGACCTTTGACCTGCACCCATGATCTTTGACCCCCCAAATAACAATGAGGTCCTTAAAGGGTAATTACCATTCAAGTTTTGTTATAAATGGACTTATGGTTCTAAACTTACCAACCCCAAGTAGAAATATGCATGAATATTTTACCATTTGACCTTTGACCTACATACATGACCTTTGACCCTCAAATACCAGTTATGTCCCTGAAAGGCATCTACTATCCAAGTTTGGTTACAAATGGACTTACGGTTCTAAAGTTACCAACCCCAGTAGAAATATGCACTGAAATGTTAACATTTGACCTCATTTGACCTTTGACCTACATATGTGACCTTTGACTCCCCAATTACACTGGAGTTTGTGTAAGGCATCTATCATCCAAGTTTAGTTACAAACATGTCAATAAGCACAAATATAAGCATTGCCTTCTTGGTTTGTAGAGCGAAAATCCACGTCTGCACTTTTGTACAGGGTACATGCATGTTAATGCATTATAGTCTATGGGAATATAACACATGCATATGCAAGAAGAGAAATTTATGAAATATGAGTTTTCAAGTTTGAGACATTATAACTTTAGAACGGAGAATGGTATCGCTTTCTAATTTTCCACAGATGATAATTGAATATCAAGAAAGTTTTCTGGAAGGTTTCAAGACAATTCTTAATTTTTTTCTTGATTTATGCTAAATCATGCATTTTGCAAATTTTCAGTTTTGGGGAAAAAATGTCCAAAAACACACTTTTTGACTAAATATCTGGACCGAATTACTTTGACATTACTCACAAATAGCACCAAACTGTAGGGAATTCAATTCTCTTTCAGATGAGACCAATTTTGTTGCAATTGGATGTTTCTATCGAATTTTATCTTGAAAAATTCAAATTCCGTCAAAATGGCGGCCATTTTGGACGCCATCTTGGATTTGGAAGCTTTCGCTACTAATTTTTTGAGGTAGACCTCTTGAATATTGTGTGTTATGCTTTAAGCTTGAAAATGAGCATGGTCTACTTAGTTTGTACAGATGGTGGAACGAACTCAAAAAATAAGCTAGATATTTGACTTTGGCCCTTCGCTTACCACCCCCTTCAAAATTCTTGTCGGCAAATTCGCGATCACAGTCGCCAAAAAGAGAGAGAGAGAGAGGGAGGGAGAAAGGAGAGGGAAGAGGAAGGAGGGAAAAGAAAAAAAAACGAGGAGTAAGGTGACAAAAAGAATCATATTCGGCTTATTTGCTTGTGCTTTTTGGCTACGAATTAACACTGATACCACGAAAGAGAGTGTATATTTTTCGTTTCGTGTGCTGATTTTTTTTTTAATTTGTCATGTTTATCGACATTGTTTGTCGGTAATCGGTAGCATTGTTTGTCGGCAATCTGGCCTCTACGACCCCCCCCCCCCCACCCCCATTGAAAAAGGTCTAGCGACCATTTAGATATACGGACAGTATGAGGAAACAAAATGATCTTGGCGCCGACGTCGAGTTCTTCGCAAATTCCTGCTACACGTCATTGAGGTCACACCAACCTCAATTGTTCATTGGCGGGAAGCGATATTTTTCTGCGGCACAGACTGGGCATGGTGCGTGTTAAGGCTATTGGAGGCACTTTTTTCCCTTCTGATTGTTGTCTGGACGTGAGACTAGTCATGATTTAAAAACTGCGTGCGGTGAATTGAAATCCAATTCACCTCGTCGTCCTCCAATGTCTTGTCATTACAACTAAGTTTTATCCATATGGTGAGCTCATATGTAGTTTAACGACACTGTGGAACACTACTCCATAAAAATTATGAAGGGAGCTAGCTTCCACATTGTTAAAGTTCGAAACCCATCTCAAGACATTTCGGTTTAAACAGTACTTTGAACGAGATTTGGTCTTGCAAACTGCAGAACCTACTGTACATGTATATGTACATTTCCTTTCTACATTTTAACTCTCCCTATTAACATGATTAAAGCGCATAGAGGCACTGTACGGTAGTGATATGCATTGGCGTAAATCCAGGGGGATGGGGGATATATCCCCCACTTTTTCAAGAGGGGGGGGGGTGTAATGTACAAATCGCCGCATCAACGCAGAAAGGCCCTTAGGCTGCGAGAGAGCGCTACGCGACGGAAAAGACATTTCTTCGCAAATCGAGGAAGGAGATAATTCGTCCTTAAATGCTTCATTATTTTCTTCACAACTTATCAATTACATCCAAAGCGAATGACAATGTTTGCTCTCTAACATTTACTAAAGTATCAAAAAATAGATTTTAATATGAAATGCTTTAAAATGTAGAATATTATTTTGTTAAGGGCTTTACTGCGCGCAACGGATCTAATAATGTAACTTACGCAGAAAGGGCGTTTACCTATGGCGTTGTACGCGTCGACGCGCACTCAATGGCCTTATTGAACACGATGCCCTCGCGTTTGGTTAGGTGCAAAAAGGCCCTTACCCATTATCATGTACAAGCTGTATGCATCTGAATGATGCACTGAACGGTCTTTGGCATGGCTTTTGCAGTCTTTCTCTGCTTGCTTTATTTGCTGTTTTTTTTTTCTTTCATGTTGTGAATTTCATCTGATAAACATAAATAAGACACATTTGATACTTGTATCCAAACACTTTTTGACATTCAATTATTTAAATCTTTCCCGGAAATCTTTTAACCCAATATATTTTCACAATCACTAAACTTTAACTTTATTGGGGGGAAGGGGGAGGGGGTATGAATAATAACCACTTGAATTGTGCTAGGTACTTGAAACAACAATATGTGAACTTTTTTCCCCCTTTAAGACCATTTGAGTATATTCTGCAATGATGTTTTCCATATATTCTGTAACACGGGTAAATCCAAACCTACTTGAAATTCATGCAATGAAAGTAAATGAACTAGCTTAATTTTCCTTTAATGAACTGAACAATTCTCATTACCAGAAATTTGTATTTTCTATTATTGTAGAGTTGATGATTAATGCAAACAATATAACTAAATGTCCAATTAATGGTTTATCTTGATTGAGTTCCCATATTCAATCTATGAAATGTTTTGACCTCTTGACAGCAAGGTTCCATTGTTCTTTAAACACATTTGAAAGCTTTACATAAATGTTATTCAACTTGAATTTATTTAAAACCAATTTCTTATCATTCAAAAATACTTGAGCATATTGGTATCAAATATTAAGGAGGTGAAATTTTGAAGCAATATTTGGTAGTAAAGAAGCTCACATGATTGTGTTAACATGAGTGTATCGATGTCATTATCAAGATATTCGCGTACACAAAATGCGATAAATGGGACTGCACTAATCGCTATGGAGAAGGCGTTCGTTACCAGACTGTAGAATAACTTTAATTACAAGACATTTCTGTATATACCATTCCCCTGGGTGATCATAGAGATTTATTGCAATTTGATGTAAACTGAAATTAGGTGGCAAAACAAAAGTTAGAATACTAACGCGATTTAACGTCTTGAGGAGTTTTCAGCAGACGCCATTACGGTGCGAAGGGCGTTCGTTGACGTTGTCGACGATACGAAGACTACTAAGGGCCTTTTTGCAGGGCTAATTACTACCTTGTTTTTGTTTTTTTTTTTTGAAATATGCTAAAGTTGATATATTGCTGAAATCTTTGTGAATTGCAGATTCTATTTCTTTGAAGAATCTCAAATTCGAAGACAAAAATGGGTGCTAAGGACCTTTCTGCGCTCATGCGAAGAATATCCCCCCCCCCCTCATTTTAATATTATACGTGTGTGGGGGTCTGGGCGGGTGAATGTGTGTGTATACGCGTATTTGAGTGTGAGTTCACGGGGAAAAAAAATCGGGGGAAAAAAGGTGATCATCCCCCCCCCCCCCCACTCCTCAAAACGGATTTACGTTTTACCATACCTGCACCCACCACCTAACATGCCTAGGGGGCGCGCTTTGCACTATGGTCCTCCTAAAATGACATTCTCGCTACACCACTAATTCTAGATTTAATTACCGGGAAATTTTTGGCTATGCGTATGCCCCCACCCCCCCCCCCCCCCCCTCGATAACAGGCAGAGAGCGTAAGAAGAGCGGGAACTGAGAGCGAAAAAACGTCGGAGCTTCCGGGCGGGAGGGGGAAACTCCCTCCTCCCTGCACCCTCCCCCCTAGGGAGCACTACCGTCCTCCTAAAATGAAATCCTAGTTACGCGGCAGAAGATTATCGACAAATACCGACAATAACAATTCAAAGAAACGTCGGAGCCCCGGGAAACGTCGGGAAACTCCCCTTCCCCACACCCTGCTCTCTAGGGAGCACTACATTGGCGTAAATTCCGGAGAGTTGGGGATCTATCACTCCCACTTGGGGGAGAGGGGGACGGTGTGTACAAATTCCCCCCATGCAGACACACTTTTTTAGGAAGAACATATTTTAAAAAATCAGTTAGTAAAAATTCTGAATATCTATCATAGACAACCATCATATTTTAGAATTTCTATTTGAAAATGCTATTGAAAACTGAAATTAGGTGGCAAAACAAAAGTTAGAATACTAACGCGATTTAACGTCTTGAGGAGTTTTCAGCAGACGCCATTACGGTGCGAAGGGCGTTCGTTGACGTTGTCGACGATACGAAGACTACTAAGGGCCTTTTTGCAGGGCTAATTACTACCTTTTTTTTTTTTTTTGAAATATGCTAAAGTTGATATATTGCTGAAATCTGTGTGAATTGCAGATTCTATTTCTTTGAAAAATCTCAAATTCGAAGACAAAAAATGGGTGCTAAGGACCTTTCGCCGCTCATGCGAAGAATATCCCCCCCCCCTCATTTTAAAGAGAATATAATATTGTAATTAATCATTTGGTAAACATTTTATAAAGATGTCATAAATGACGATCATATCGTGGAATTTTTATTAGAAATGCTCTAAAAAACCATGAAAGTGGGTATATTTTTTGTTTGCTTTGTTTTTTGTTTTGTTTGTTTGTTTGTTTGTTGTTGTTTTCTTTTTTTTCCTCGCTCGCAAAATGATAATATTATACGTGTGGGGGGGGGGGTCTGGGCGGGTGAATGTGTGTGTATACGCGTATTTGAGTGTGAGTTCACGGGGAAAAAAAATCGGGGGAAAAAAGGTTATCACCCCCCCCCACACCCCCCCCCCCCCCCCCCACTCCTCAAAACGGATTTACGCCGGTGGATATGCGCTTTAAGCACAATAGTAGTAAGAGTATTAGTGCATTTCCATTCTGGTCAAGAAATATCAATAAATTGCGTTAAAACTGTACATACAATACCCACTGCTCGATATTGAATTTAATGCCTGTTCAATTATCGATCAGGGGCCCTAAGCCAGAACCCTGGGCCCCACCCGCTAAGGGCTTCGCAACATGCAACTCGCGGTGTGGGCTCACCTCCGCATATTCTATTTCTAGACTTAGTTACCGAGAGATTTTCGACTCTGCTCCCCCCCCCCCCCCCCCCCCCGTGATAACAGGCAAAGAATGTAAGAGACCGGGAGCAGACAACGAACAATAATTCAAAGAAACGTCAGAGCTTCAGTGCTTCGCGGGGGAGGGGAAAATCACCATACCTGCACCCACCACCTAACATGCCTAGGGGGCGCGCTTTGCACTATGGTCCTCCTAAAATGAAATTCTCGCTACACCACTAATTCTAGATTTAATTACCGGGAAATTTTTGGCTATACGTATGCCCCCCCCCCCCCCCCCCCCCTCGATAACAGGCAGAGAGCGTAAGAAGAGCGGGAACTGAAAAGTAAAACGGCGGAAAAAGAAAGAAATTCCAGATTAGTGAAATATTTAAAATGGATTAGAAACATGAGAAAGATCATATAGGGCGTATACACGTAAACTCGTAAATACGGGTGTGCGATTTTACACTATGCAAAGTACGCGAACTATACCCATGCAAGGGATGATCTGCCAGCTAGTATCACTCAAGTCCCATTATGTTAGCAGCCTCATGTGTGCGTGCTGCTGGGCTCGAATTGCACTGTCACAGCGCAGCATGGTGATGTATTTCTTGGTACATCATCGCACGTCATTGCGCGCACGACCACCATGATTAGCCCGTTTCAAGTCGCCTTCAAGAAAAAAGCCCCGATCTGTGCCGCAGAAAAAAACCGGGAGGGGACCTTTCCTCCCTTCTTTGACATATTATATTTTATTGGCAGAATGTTGAATTTAAGTGCGCTTCTTAACTTCTGCAACTTGTTGCTTCTTCCGTGTCTTGACCGCATGTCCGCAGTGGCTTGCGTACTGCTTTTACAGATCCGAATCGGCTCCGCGCTTTCCCAGAGCATTCCGCCTGCATTCCGCTTGCCTTCGCGTAGCTACCCGCACCGCGGAAGCTTTCAGGTGCGTTTGCAGAAGTGTTAGAGAAAGGCGGGATGTCCTGACGCACGAAAATGTAGACAAGTTGAAATTTTGCACAGTTCCCCCTACTCCTCCAGCGCGAAGCTCCAGCATTTCGTTGTCATTGTTCCTTGTCTGCTCCCACTCTTCCTTCTTTCTCTGTCCTTTCACCTTATCCTTACTTTGGCGCAAGTCTATTTTATGCACTAATGCAAATAATGTCTCCCGTTAATCCAAGCGTAAACACATGCAGCACAAAAATGGTACCAAATAACGCGGGAGAAGATCTTCTTTCAAGAGATATCTAAAGGTTTAGTGATCATACCTTAGTTTTTGAAGGAATGACAGTTTTCTAAGTGTAAAGTTTTTTGTTTTGTTTTGTTTTAATTCACACCTCATTTAGGCACTTGGGCTGCATGGGTTTGTGTCAAGAAGCAATATATTGTAATAGTGCAATGGTGGAGCGGCATAGAGTGACAAAAAATATAGCCGAATTGTGCACTTTGGGTTAATGGAACCAAATTTGGCACAAATGTAGATATATGTAATATAAACAAATTCAGAGGAGAAGACATCTCAAATTCTGCCCATGAGGGCCGTGGGGGCCATCTTTAAAATGGTCACATAGGGACACCTTGTCATTGCCATTCTATTACATAACACTCGTACAAGTCTTCAGAGGTTAGCATTTCCCAGATGTTCAGGCAGTGGAATCACACAAAGGAATTTAAAATTCAAATGAGGTATTGGCCGAACCCCTATAAAAGGTGGGCGTCTCGAGTGGTATTCATCTTTTCTTTGTGTGCTGTCAGTGACGGACAGACCGGACCAGACCGGACCATTTAACGAGCTGGAGCCAGTAGGCCTTCTCCATGTAGGTATAGTCACAATGGTGGCTAGAGAACAGCGGCTCAACTTACCTTGTCTTTGTGACTCGGCTTATGGCCTGGGCGCGGCCCTGTTCCAATACATCCAGACATGCTCGGCATGCTGGTCGTATAAAGACTTGCAACACTCGCAACGCCATGGGCAGGCCTGATGCTGGACGTACTTCAGAAAAAGTTTGCTGATGTGTTTCCTCGCATGTCTTGGTGACATGGCTCAGCATGAACGTGGACAATGCCCCGTTGCATGTCTTCCAGACTTCTGTATAAGGCTGGATTTACATGCAAGCAAAGTGACAATGCCTCCATTGAACTCCTTCCACAACCTTTCTATGTGGACCTTACGTCAACCTGGCGACTGAGTTTTGGGATCGGTATCCGATTCTTCTCTTCTGATTTGTTTTTAGGAAGCCCTTCTTTTTCATCATAGTTGAAATTGATCACTACAGTATACATGACTGTGCACTGTAAAAATAGTTTTAAAAAATAAAAAATAAAAAAATGACAGTTCGTCAAACTTATCGGTATAATTGACCGAAAGTGCGGTTAAGGCAAATTGATGCTTTCTACTCAAAGGAAAGTGTGAATTGGCCTGGATATCCACGCAATATCCAACAAAACATGCTCGTATGAAGGGCCAACAATTAAAAACCAAACAAACACCCTACTGAAAAGGGGTAATGAATATGAGCAGCAACTCATTAAAACGTTCCAGTTTTCCACTCCTTTCCTTTCAGGGAAAACTATAGGAGAATTGAATGAAGCTTCAATCAAATGAAGGCCACATATTCTTCGTGAACTTTTCGGTGCTTGCATTTATGTTTTGCACATCGAGCAATTCTGCAGTTACAAAGTATCGGGGAATCATACCAGAGAAATGATGGGACCTTTCAAAGTCCAATTTGAATCCTCAATACGGGATTTGCAGCCATGTCAAAGACGTTGAAAATCCCAACCAGTGAAATAAAATAATCACGGATGTACATGCCTGACTCGTACAATGTTAATGGGTATGTGACAAAGATTCACTATTCATGATAAAAACGTACATCGTCAAATAGTAAACCAAAATACCGGTAGTCAATGTAGAGAGTCGATGTATATATTCAAACGCACTCCATGCTACCATGGATCTTATAAGATCCATGATGCTACCAAAAGACACCTAGTTATGTTCTTGCTTCTTTGTCATGAAAAGCCTTGTTTTCGCATATGATGTAATGACTGAGGAAGATTCTTTTCGATGGACTACCAACACAACCTTTGGATTTGTTCACATAAGTCTAATTTTTTTAAAGGGAGACTTTGTGATCTGCAATTATATTCTCCTTTCGAGAAATAGGCACAATTATGAGCTATGGCTTAATAGCCTTAATTGAATCTACTATCATGAATATTAATTTATTCAAGACGTTATGATGCACAGCAGAGGCAGACCATTGTACTTCATGGAGCCACTCCAATAAAAAGAAAAAAAAATGAGAAGAAAAAGTAAACTCATATTTATCAAACCTTTCAGATTTATAAAGTTCTGATTACTTCAAGAGATATATTACTTAACATTATGAAGCTTTGGGATGTAAGCTATTCAATGCCGTGATGCTTAGAAAATAAATAGATAGATAAAGTCTTCTTCAAGTTCCTAATTTACTACGGCGTCCAACGCTTAATTCTCGTCGGCTACGGTGATGTGGTGTTGAAGAAAAAAAAATCCATGAAAGGGCATACCTTTGATATTCCTTCAAATAATTCATCAGAGATAACATCTTGAATATATTATCACCTGCATTGTGTGCATCGAAAAGGATTGACTAATATCCTAACCAACAAAAAAGCCCTTGTTGGTTAACTCATTAAAAATCAATACAATGACATAAAAATCAGTACCATGACATGCATTCCGTCGGGATTTCGAGATCGTAAGAATGCTTACATCGTCCATGCACAACTGTTTCCCTTAGCATGTTTAGAATACCTTCGTCGTGTTCTATTCATGAGCGAAAGAAAACTTTTGAACACCTGCATCATTTTAAAAAGAATCTCAAACATTTTGAATGCTTGTTTTGTGTGCGACTGTCTATGGTACTCAAAACAATTATCCAGAGCTCGTGGCTTTTAATTTCGCCACTGCCTCCAATGCATTATCAAACAAAGGGAGAATACTTGAATTTGTATACCCTTAATCTTAATGCAAGGTACTTGACCTCTTTAGGCATATTTTGACGTCTTTCATTTCATTTTATCACAGAGAGACTTGATCCAGCCAATTATGCATGACTGTTTTCCATGCAAGTTAAGTTTTTTTCTTATTATTGGTGGTACAAATACACTGCTACTGCCTAGCTTGCAGAGTGTAGTTTTATGTTATAACGTTACCCACTGATGATATCCATTCATCAAATAATTTGACTGGGTACAGGAATTAGTTCGTATAATTTTGCAAATATCAACTGCTCACTGAATGATAACCACAATGATTAAACATTTTGACTCGATAATGATCACACACCAAGTCTGACTTTGGCAATAATGTGTGAAATAATAATATCGTTGGGCTCAAAAGGAAAATTATACAATTTCACAGTGTTTGAATGTTTTCTGCTTGTAAACAGCAACAGCAACAACAATAACAACATGGTGATGATGATTTTAATCAGCTATTGCTTGATCTGTTGAAGGGTTTATTGTACATACGGTACGTTTTGGCATCGAGATGAACAGATGAAAGAAATAGCTTATCTTTTGAGATGGTTCATTGCATTGCTGTTCCGCTTTTCCGGAATATTTTTCCTCCTAATATCGGTTCGGTAGATACTTGTTTGAAATCAAACTTGAAAACGTTCATCCTTTCTCTCTTAGTTAGTTTCATCGTGCGCCTTGGAATGTTTTTGATGCGATATATCAGGTATATGGCGCAATACAAGACAGTATAAATATCATAACATAATTCAAGAATAGTCATTCTGACGGGTTACTCTTTTATCGAGAGTCTTCTTTGTATTCTCAACACATATCGGACTGAAATGACCATGTGTGTCAAAGTCGTCAATCCGTTTCATAATTTCAGATGGACTTTGTCCAAAAACTTGCTGACAAGACCAGTTGGTACAATAAACTACTGCTTATTTTCAACAATTTTCCTTGCTTCCGACACACATTAAATTTTATATATTCGTCATCCTCTTGTTCGTCTGTAAGAATATTAAAAAGCGAGAAAAATATTCATTTGAATTATGATTTGTGCAAGCAAAATATTCGTGTACAGTGATACTGTATCAAAATGAACACAAAATACCAAAAGGAGCATTAACAAAAGCACTTCAACCCAAGTGCCGAACGTTACAATGAATTCTACTTTGCTCATTTTGAGCCCCCACTGAGAAATAAATTTTAAAGAAGACCACTCATCTTATCTGTCGGATAATAATACGGCAGTATTTCCTGCTCTAGACATACCTAGTTCACCTTTTTTGTTTTAAAGACGTCGGTTGCCTTGTTTCAGGGGCCTTTCATTGCTTGAGCAAATAAAGCAGTCTCGCTTGTCTATGATATGAGATTATTCTTAGAATTTTATCTCATATTCCATTGAAAGAAGATCTTAATGACAAACATGTATCTTTCGCTTTGCAGACCTTCTGTACGGTCGTCGATTTGAAGGTAGTCATTAAATACATTTTCAGACATAAATGAATCAGGATTTTAGATGCTCGCAAGAAAATTTCTTCATTAAAAAACTGCATAATGAAAACTGAATTTTTGAATATGATTTGGTCAATCGTAATTATGATACGATAAAATTGACATCGCAAAATCACAATTTTGTTTTGCGAAAGCTGTCATCAATATTCGATGTGAATGGAGATCATCACTTTGGAATAAGAATGTAGGCGTCAAACGAATACATTCCATATCACAGTTTTGTTTCGCTAATTGAACTCAGCGGCATGTATTTGCGAGAATCAAAATAATAAGAAGAAACGCCATATACGAATTACCTACATGTTATATCTCTTGTAATGTATATTCTCATTACTTGTCAAAAGTAATCAACATCGAATCAAATAAGTTGTTAAACTCTTTGAGCATACTTTTCGCATCAGTGCACATTATCAAATGAAATATATAATTAACGCTCCTTGACCACTGTACCAGATAAACTGCAAAATAGCTAACGTGCTAAAGTGATATCTGTAAAATGCAGTATCAATACTGTACTGAAGAAAGCAGAATATATAAGAAAATATCAAAAGAGGAATTGTAATTATTTCTCCTAAATTAATTGAACATGTATAGAGTTAAACAAATGAAAGAAATGATCTTGACACTTGACACTAAAATGAATCGGATGAACGTCATAGTTTTAAAAGGGTACTCCAGTTTTCCATGTATGGAAATGCGTCATCTTCTGTGATTGGCTGCTTTGAAGATGCTAATCTCTGAAGACTTGTACGAGTGTTATGTAATAGAATTCCTAAATTATACAAATAATAATGAAGTATAATTAGAATTCTATTTAATAAGAAGACGTACAAGTCGAAGAGGTCCCGCCCTTTATTATCTTCTCACATTGTTTCGATTTTCCCTCCCTGATTCACAGAAGCTGACAAATGGTAGCTTGTGTGTCTTCTCATATTTCCTCCAGGTGAAATGTGCAGTAGTATTCTTGAATATTGTTTGCAAACAACTGTTTTCAGAGCATTTAATATCAAATAAAATGTCCGCAATGTACTTTGTACATTTCGTTTCGATCTCTTAGGTTTTGAACAACACATTAATTCTCGGTTTACTATGAAAGAATCAAGTGTGAAATACAGTGAATGATTATTCTTTCAAACAACACAAAATGATTCCTTTTGACAAGAATGTATTTTCATTTCTCCTTTTCTATATATATATTTACTTTGAAAGATGAATACCACTCTAAACGCCGGCCTTTTATAGGGGTTCGGCCAATACCTCATTTGAATTTTAAATTACTTTGAATTCCTTTGTGTGATTCCACTGCCTGAACACCTGGGATATGCTAACCTCTTCGACTTGTACTTCTTCTTATTAAATAGAATTATAATTATACTTCATTATTAATGTATAATTTAGGAATTATACACGGTCAAAAATCTACTGTAAAGAGTTAATTCTAGGTAATATGACATAAGTAATCCTTATTCAAAAGCACCAAATTCGGCACACAGGTAGATTAATACATTTTAACAAGGCTAAGATGTGGATGCATCTCAGATTCTGCCCTTGGGGCCGTGGGGGCTATTAAAATAATGTAGCAATGGGGGCATTGTTTCTATGAACACAGCCCAAATGAAATGTGGCAAGTGAATTTTAGGTAATATTACATTCAGATGCTTTAGGGCTGAATATTTTATAGATATAATTTAGGGACTCAATTCTATAAATTGGGGGCTATCTAAAAAAGGGGGAAATAGATTCGCAACACAGGTAGATTAAGACACTATCACAAAAATTCGATGTGCAGGCATCTCAGATTCTGCCTTTGAGGGCCGTGGGGGCCATCTTGCAAAGTAGTCACCATAGGGGATTTTTTTTTTTACATGTATACACAGTAGAAATGTAATGGGAAAAGTGAAAATAACATCTCTTATTTACAACTGAATGTTTCAGTTCTGAAACATTAAAAAAATTAGTTAAGGTGTACATTTTGATAAAATGTTTTTTTTTTTTTCAAAATATTCAAACACAGAAGCACTCAGTTTACATATATTTTAGTAACTCAAAACACGAAATTGTGTTTATTTCAAATGAATGTTTCGGATTCGACCCATACTTGGAAGTTCTTATGATTTTAGAAGGCACACGTATACAAAACTCATTATGATTGCCATCCGCCCAGGCCATCAAGGGCAGAAAATGAGATGTCTCCACATACAAATTTTGTGATAATGTTTTACTTTAACTGCGTTCGAGATTTGGTGTTTTGAGCTACAAAATAGATGTAAACTGAGTGTTTCTGTCTTTAACTATTTTAAACAGCCCCCATTTATTAAAATGTACACCTTAACTATATTGTTTTCGTTTAATGTTTCAGAACTGAAACATTCAATTGTAAATAAGAGACGTCATTTTCATTTTTCTCATTACTTTTCAACTGTGTATACATGTAAAAAATGTCCCCTATGGTGACTTCTTTTAAAGATGGCCCCACGGCCCTCAAAGGATGAATCTGAGATGCCTCCACATCTAAATCTGGTGATAGTGTCTTATATACCTGTGTTGCAAATTTGGTACTCTTTTTTCAAAAAAGATGTAAACTGAGGGCTATTTTCAAATTTTAGATAGCCCTCAATTTTATCAAATTAAGCCCCTAAATTATATCTATAAAATATTCAGCCCTAAAGCATCAAAATATGGATTACTGATGCTATATTACCCAACATTCACTTGTTATATTTCATTTGGGCGGTTTTCATAGAAAACAGTGCCCCCATTGCGACAATGTTTCAAAATAGCCCTCATGGCCCCCAAGGGCAGACTCTGAAATGTCTTCACATTCAAATCTTGTTATAATGTATAAATTTTCCTGTGTGCTGAATATGGTGCTTTTTAAATTTAAACTGAGGGGGGGGGGCTCGATTTTTTGAAAAATAGCCCCTTTTATTATCAAATTGAGCCCCTAAATATGTTTTCAGAAATACATATGTCCTGAAACATTCCAATATGGATTACTGATGTCGTATTACCTAAAATGAACTTTTTACAGTAGATTTTGACTGTGCATAATGAAAATGTATCCCCTAAGTGATTATGTTTAAAGGTGGCCCCACGGCTCCCATGGGCAGAATTTGAAATGTCTCCTACTCTGAATTTATTTATACTTCATATATCTACATTACCACTATGATCTAAAAGATCCTTATAGTAGTTCATTGTCCTCTATATAGTATTGAAAGGGGAAGAAAATTCAGAAAAGTAACACCTAATAAAAAAAAAAAAACCGATTGAAAGAAAGTCTTGAGGTTGAGGATTGGTCTGAAGTTTTTATCTCGCATGATACAAATACTGCATATAACATATTTTTGACGAGTTTCACGTCACATTTAGATAGACACATTCCATTAGCTAAGAAATCCTCAAACAATAAGAACCCAAGACTTCCCTGGATAACTAAACCAATTTTAAGATCAATTAATCGTAAAAACAACTTATATTACTCTAACAAAATTCAACGTTCTGCAAAGTCTCACCACAAATATACTACTTATTAAAATATTCTCACAAAAATACTACGTATTGAAAAACGAAAATATTTTACAAACCAGTTAATTCTCTTTAAACATGATATTGGCAAAACATGGAAAATAATAAATAATGCCATTAACAAGCAAAGCGAGCAATTACGTATAACAAAAATAAAATGTAACGATGTAGAAATTCATAATTCTGCGCAGATAGCTGATACATTTAATCAGTATTTTTCTCAGATAGGAAATAGCCTTGCTAACAAAATTCCTCCAAAGCAAAAGACATTCTTAGACTTTATAGACCAGCCAAATCCTGATTCACTATTTTTTTGTCCCTGTATAGAAACAAAATATTAGATATTGTCAATAACCTGAAAAATAAAAACGAAATATTAGATATTGTCAATAACCTGAAAAATAAAAAAGAGTGCTGGGCATGACGGCATTGATAATGTTATATTGAAAAACGTCATTAACTTAATTGTTGATCCGTTGGTGCACATATTCAACTCTTCCCTCACTCGCGGCGAAGTTCCCGACCGCATGAAGATTTCCAAGGTTGTACCGGTTTATAAAAAAAAGGAGAAAAAGAAAATATATATAATTTTAGACCAATTTCTTTACAGTCGGCACTTTCAAAAGTTCTGGAAAGAATAATATACACAAGACTTTTGATTTTTTTTAATAAAAGCAACATAATTTCTGATTTTCAATTTGGTTTTCTCCAAAGTCATAGTACTCCTGTGCCATACTTACATTTGTTGAGAAAATTTCAAAAGCTATCGACACATTTTATCATACTGTGGATGTTTTTCTGGACTTCTCCAAGGCCTTTGATACCATCGATCATAAAATACTTCTTTACAAACTGAACACTTACGGAATTCGTGGTAGGGCATTGGAGTAGTTCAGAAACTACCTAACAAATCGCAAGCAATATGTATGCACTAATGACCAATGTTCTTCTATGCAAGATGTATATTGCGGAGTTCCGCAGGGTAGCTTATTGGGCCCGCTATTATCCATTATCTATATCAATGATATCAAAAACTCATCTAATATTCTCTCCGTTGTCTTGTTCGCAGATGATTCTAATGTGCTCCTCTCACATCCAGATCCTGACATTTTGGTCAATATACTTAATAACGATTAGAAAAATTATTACAATGGACAAGAGCTAATAGGTTATCGACAAACTTACAAAAACCTAAATGTAAGCTCTTTAGCAATTCTATAGATAAACTACCACATAATATTAAACTAGATGATACCAACTTAGAAACAGTAACTTCCATTAAATTTCTAGGTCTGATGATAGACCATAAATTGTCTTGGAATGTTCATATTGATAGCATTTGCCGAGCAATTTCTCGAAATAAAGGCATTACAAATAAGATCAACTTTTTTTCTCCCAATTTCATCGCTTTTAATGCTATATTCAACATTGATTTTTACAATACCTAAATTATGGCGTTATTGTTTGGGGAAATACACATGATTATCATCTCAACGCGTGTTATCTGCAACACTTCATGAATGTCTCATACCGATGTTTTGTTTATCGCAAATAATATCATGAAGATAAATGATTTATATCTTTATAATCTCGGTCAGTTTATGTACCAGTTAAATTAAAATATGTTAACTCCAGTTTTCGATACAATATTCAACAAAAATAAAACTACACACAAATACCCCGCCGCCAATCTGACGGATTCCATCCACCCTTACCAAGAACTATACTCTCACAATCCATATTCACGTACATAGGCCCGAAGCTCTGGACTACTCTTGATGATAGCATAAAAAATGTCATTAGTTTGAATTCTTTTAAATCCAAATTAAAAAAGTCCTTTCTTCGCAAGTACCATGCACCGACCCTTTAGACTCATCATCTCTCATTCAATTTCATTTTACTTAACATAATACTACTCAATTATGTTTTTTCTTTCCCATTCACTTTATGCAGATATTCGTATTCCGGTCGGTCCGTCTGTGTTGTGTGTGTTGTTAGGCAGGAGTCCTCCACTCTCTCTCCCCCTTTCCCCCCCCCCCTCTCTCTCTCTCTCTCTTTCTCCCCTCTCTTTCTATCTCTTTCTCTCTCGTTTCTCTTCTCCTTTCCTTCATTTTCCTTTCACTCACTTTATGTTATGTATATCTGCTGTTTGTACTTCTTTTTACTGTTTAACTATTTTATTTTTACTGTTTAACTATTTTTACAACTCTTAAGTAATAGGGGGCTGCAATCTACAAGCTCGGCTTTTCAGCAGTCCCCTCCATTTCCAACCTTTTTTTCAGGCTCCTGTACACAGGAACTATCTATATTTACGAATCCACTGTTAAGTTTCATTGTTTACCTTGTACGATGCATACTTTGTATTCTGTTTATATTATGTTGGAAATGGAAAATAAACGAAATGAAAATGAAAAGAGGGAAAGAGAAAAAAAGAAGAAAGGAAAAGGAAACAAAAGAAATGATGAAGAAGTTAGTACAAAAACCCCAGAGCTTCCGGGGGCTCCACTCCCTGGACCCCCGCAGGGGCTTTGCCTCAAGCTACTCGCGGTGCGAGCCCACCCCCGCCATAGCCGCATACATGGCATATTCTAGACTTTGCTAAAAGGGAAATTTTTAGGTCTGCCCCCCCCCCCCCCCCCGATAACAGGCGGAGAACGTAAGAAGAGCGGGAGCAGACAAGGAACAATTCAAAGAAACGTCGGAGCTTTCGCGCTTCGAGCAGGGGCTTTGCCTCAAGCTACTCGCGTCGCAGGCTCATGCCCGCATACATGGCGTATACTAGACTTGGGGTGCGTTCAAGCGATTTTTTAAAGCTAGAATCACAAACATGAATCACAAATCAAAACGCTGTTACAAAACACGGCTACTGCGAGAGAGCGTTCAAGCGATTTTTCATTAACGCTGATTCTTGCTCATTTCAAGCCCATCCACTGCGCATCGTACTGCGCAGTTTGACCCAGGAAAGTCAACTTTAGCCACATCATTTATTCGTGTCTATATCTTTCTTATGCTATTCTTTGTTTTTCCTACCTTCTTTTCTGTTTCCTTATGTCATTTATTTTAACCTTTTGCTATCTTTCCTTGTTATTCTTTCTCTTCCTATCTTTTCTTATGTTATTTTTTTTTATCCAACCTTCTTTTTATGTTTTCTAATTTTTCTTTGTTTTTTTCTTCTATCTTCTCTTTCCGTATTTTCTTATGTTATTCTTCGTTTTCTATTTTCTTCTTTTCTATCTTTCCTTACTTATTTTTTGTTTTTCCTTGTATCTTCTTCTCTTTCCAACTTTCCTTATGGATTCTTTGTTTTCTTGTTCTATCTTCTTCCCTTTCCGTCTTTTCTTATGTTATTCTTTGTTTTCTTCTTCTATCTTCTTTTTCCTTTTTTTTTTCTATAATTATTCTTATCTTTCAATCTATCTTTTATTATTCTTTGTTTTCGTCTATCTTCTTTTCTATCTTCCCTTATGTTATTCTTTGTTTTCTTCTATCTTCTTCTCTTTTCGTCTTCCCTTGTTATTCTTTGTTATTCATTCCATCTTATCTTTCAATCTTTTCTTACGTTATTCTTTATTTTCTCCCATCTTTTTTTTCTATCTTTCCCTATGTTATTCTTTGTTTTTCCTTCTATCTCCTTCTCTGTTCATCTTTCCTTATGTTATCCTTTGTTTTCTTCTTCTATCTTATTCTTTTTCGTCTTTTCCTGTTATTCTATGTTATTCCTCTATCTCCTTATCTTTCAGTCTCTTCTTATATTACTATCTGTTTTCTCCTTCTATCTTCTTTTCTAGCTTTCTGTATGTTGTTTGTTTTATCTTTCTTCAAACCTTGGTGTGAAAGCAACAGCAGAATCATGATTGAGATGTCCATTGCGTTCAATGGATTTTTAGCGACCTTGGTTCTGCAGAATCATAATTCAAAACGTACCTTTTTCAGCGTTTTATGTTTGCGTTTTGAAAGACGTCTATTTTTACGACCTGCGAAAAATCGATTGAACGCAACCATGGTTTAAACTAAACGTCTTTGAAAACCGTGATTCTAGGATGAAAAATGGTCGCTTGAACGCGGCCTTAGCTTACCGCGAAATGTTAAGGTATGCCCCCCCCCCCCCCAGATAACAGGCAGAGAACGTAAGAAGAGCGGGAGCAGACAAGGAACAATTCAACATGTTCAAAGAAACGTCGCAGCTTCCCCCTAGGGAGCGCGCTTCCATCACTACCACCCCTAAAATGAAATCCTAGCTATCCCACTGATTCTAGACTGAGTTATCGGGAAATTTTTGCCTCTGTCCCCCCCCCCCCCCCCCCCGTCGCAGCTTCCCCCTAGGGAGCGCGCTTCCATCACTACCACCCCTAAAATGAAATCCTAGCTATCCCACTGATTCTAGACTGAGTTATCGGGAAATTTTTGCCTCTGTCCCCCCCCCCCCCCCCATCTGATGACAGGCACCTGTTACGCCGCTGTTCTCCAAGTCGCAGAGTAAAATTCTTTCAGATTTCGAGGTGTTAGTTGGCAGTAGCTAGTTGACGATAATTTGCCAGTTCGTCGCTGGTTGGTGACCAGTCGCCACTCATGCGAGACCTTGCCTATAACAAGTGTGTTTAAAATTTCAAAACTCAAACATGCCAAAGAACAGTATTCACCATTACGGCTTTTATGGATGTGTTTTTATTTGTATCCTTTAACTCTCTCTTTCTCTCTCTCTCTCTCTCTCTCTCTCTCATTCAATCTCTTTCCCTTACTTCCCTTCACCTTCTCATCTTCAACACCTACACTTACATAACTCTCAAAATGTTTTCTATGCTTCTGTTCTTGCTCGTCAGGATTCTGGGAATACGTCAAAATGGAGGTGGAGGAGGAGATGACGGAGAAAATGGAATACCGTGGACGAAGATCTTGTTGCGTATATTCCTAATACTTGCAATAACCGCTCTTGTGGGATACGTCTCGATATACGTGGTACTTCCGTTGATCAGTAGCATAATAGGTGAGGCTGGTTGTGGATCCATTGTCACCATTGGTAAGTAAAAAATATATTACAAAGCGTTGTCATCGTTATTATCATGAGTTCCATGTTGTACAAAGGGGGGGGGGGGGGATGCTATGGATGAGTGGTATTGCCGGCATTGTGGACTATGTGAGGGAATTTTTCCATATGTTTTATGTTTTACACAGTTATTATAGTGATACCTCATTTTAGAAAAAAAAAACTAATCTTTTTTAAAATATACCTTGTGAACTAAATAATCTGTCAGTGAATGATCTACTGGGGTTTTTTTTTTGGGGGGGGGGGGCTGGAAAGCCTGGCAGTAGGCCTACCTGGTCAAAGTGAGTTCTGTCATTAAATACAAAATCCTCTTAATTGCTTTACTTAACATGATAGCGCCTTGATTGACATTTGAATCAGAAAGTGCAGTGTCCAAAGCAAGGCGCCTGCAAGACCAACTGCTGGCGAGGCTGGCGAGGCTCATTGTATGCTTGCCCGATCTACGGGCAAATGAAAAGATTTCCCAACAAATTGGCTTTTACCTTTGGGTAGCTTAAAACACCATTCTATTGCTCGGTTGTTGGTCAAATCTTACCCAATAATATTTATACCAACATAAACTGACCTATTTTTTTCACAGTGTATTTAGATTCAGTATATGACTCGGGTTTCTTATTTAAAAGAGCTCTTATCCAAAAGACGCTAAATCCGTTGTTCAATCATGTAAACAAATGAGAATTTAAAAAATCCGGCATGAGTAGTATTTTTTCTAAAAAAAAATATATTGGGTCTTGTTTCAGGTCAATGGTAAATAACTATGTGGACAAATTGATTCAATTTTAGAATTGCATTTTTTATTTGGAAACCTTGACAGAAATGATACCTAGGGTTCAAATTATAAGAAAAAGTGTAGTGGCCGAGCTTAAACTTCTTCAGTTTGATATGTACAGGGCATCTAATTGCAGAGAAAGTGAATTTCCATATCAAACTTTCTATTTCATATATCAGTCCTCAAGTCAACGTAATAGGATTTTTTTTAATTATTCCTCTGATTTTCTAATGCATAATTTGTGAACCTCAAAAGGAAGAACAAAACGTGACCCCGAAATTGTATTTTTCTGTTTGTACACCTTTCTTTCTAAAAAGTGATATAATTTTCATAAATTGACACCCGATTCTTAATTTTTTGATAGTTAAAACTGAAATGTACTTTGTTCACAAATATATATATGTAGAAATATAACATCGTAGCCATGATCGAATTTCATGAAGATAATTTTTCAATAATTTTATTCATTAAACTGAGATTGTTTCGGATGTGATAGCAAACTGTTAGTATGCTGGGGAATGACATGGGAATAGATTCTGAGGAAGTTCACTTCCACTATACTCCAATTACACCTTCTCATATGAATGTCAACATGATTTTTAATATCTTTGTAGAAGAGGGGGTGGGCAGGGGAAATGGTCACAGGGGAAGGACCCCGCGAATGGTGGCTACATGAAATTCTTAGGATATTGAAAATTGCAATATCAGCCATACAGCAATACATGTTGAGGATGATTTTGTATTTATGAACCACTTTATGATAGATTACTCACTGTACATGTATACTGGATTCTACATTTAGTATACATTTGTATTGCGATTTATGTCGAATTATGTAGCTTAATGACTGCAAAGAGTGCTTCAGATATTACATGGGAATGTGGAAAATCATTATGTTCAGGAAATTGGCAGTTGTATGTTTTATACACATTCAGAGAGCACGTCAGAAGAAATCAGACATTTAGAATTTTGTATAGAAACATGTAAAGGACAAAAATACATTGGCAGTTTTAGCCTAATCATAGTCTGTTTTACTTGGTTCTTGAATTAACTGTTTTATAACTACTTTCAATGTTTGTTTTAATTGCTTAAATTGACGAAGTCTAAATTAGGGTTCTTAGTCACATCAAAGCAGTATTGTAATTCTGTACTTGCACATAGCAAATCAAACCGCTGGAAATGCAAGGGACTTGAAGAAGTCAATTTACATTTAAATATACGTTATCAAAAGGGTTTAGGTACTTAATTTTGTTCTGTCAAGTTCTTTATTCAATACTTGTATGTGGATTAAAATTTGAAAAGACTGAAACGGTGAACTTTGAGTTTATGACACATCAATAATATTTGCTTCAAGAAAATTCTTATACATCATTTTTCGGTTTTTTTTAAGATTGATTTTTTTTCTGTATTTGCTAATTCATAGCTGCACATATAATAACTAAACAAAAGTTGTTGAAGAAATTTCTACAAAACATATAATGCACATACATGTGCTTAAGATTCAATACATGGATCCCAGTATGCAAACTCACTGTGTACCCCTTCTCAGACTTAGATACTTAGACATGAGCATACATGATGTAGGCCTAAATCTCTTCTCATAATTATTTAAGAAAAAATGAAACATTCATACGTGTACATATCTATGTATTGGCAGATGGCAGATACTACATTTGTTTGTTTTTTACTTAAAGGCCTATTACAAAATTGTTCGACAAGGCCTGGCAATAAATCATTCGTAGAACCATGGGAGCAATTCTTGGTATTTTGCTGATGAATTCTGACTTATTCATACATTTCAATCTTGCAGTTCAAAATATAAGTAATTGGCTGCTGCCCATGGAAACAAAAAAGAAAGGGGAAAAAAGAAAAGAAAATGAACATGTCTGTGAAAACTGCATCCTGTAGATTTGGTTTGGATATGTACCTGTACAATATACACCATATAACTGTACATTCTTGTCTTTTTTTCCAAACAATAATGTTGCAATCAACAATTAAAATAAACAGAACCTACCCCGAAATCAAATAAGAATCGTACAGACATGATAGAAATGACTACGTATAAGTGAATAATCAATGATTCATTCAATGTGTACTAAAAATCACCGTTATTGTAGGGTCTCAATAGGACTAGATCTTAATGTTAAGACCAGATGTTAAGATTAATATGTCATATCCGAGACACCTCAAATCAAATCTAGAAATACCACTATCACCCTATACACCAGCAACCTATACAGTGTGTCCCAGATAAAGGGAAACTAGATTTCATGGCAGATAGATCATAATAAATAATTTCCTTGATGAGATATACATGTATGTAAAGCTCTGCTTCTCTTCTTTCATTTGATATATAACTTCATGTTTCATGCATGATTGACTTAAAACAGTGGCAAGTGGCGGTACCAAAACTTCATTTGCACGCACAAATTGTAACTTTGAGTTAGTTCTTAGAATAGTTAACTTAATTATTTGGGGGGAAAACACATTACGTAAGAATTCATAATTTTCTCTTTTATAAGGATATCACATATGTAAAAATGAATGAGGTATGCTAGAAAACAAGAAGAATGACAAGTTGCTCAATTTCCCCCAAATGAGTCGATAGTCGAGTAGGAAACCATTCAGCTTCCCTGATCTAGCAGCTGACAATGGACCTAACGCTTGAGTAGATTTACACCAACATTGAGAATGAAAAGAAACTTTAGAGCTGGTGGTGAATTGTCACTTGGTCTAATCCCACTTTGCCTCATGCCCATTCGGTCTCATAATGATAATAATAATAATAATAATAATAATATACAGTTCTTGTATAGCGCATATCACATTATGATATAACGTCTCTATGCGCTTCCAAAGGATTTGGATATTATTACCCCAGCTTTAGCCCGGCAGCCTTTTACAGCGCACAAGCATTTCAAGGAATGAATTCCTGCCAGGTACCCATTCACCTCACCTGGGTTGAGTGCAGCACGATGTGGATGAATTTCTTGCTGAAGGAAATTAACGCCATGGCTGGGATTCGAACCCACGACCCTCTGATTGAAAGACGAGAGTCAGAACCACCAGACCACGACGCTTCCACTGAGCTCATCCCTCATAGTCTAATCTCATTTCATCTACAACCACTTTGTCTAATAACCATTTAGTTCTAATTGCCACTTAGCACATTTACCATTTTTACGATTTCGTCTAATTTCTAGTTAGACTATGGCCATGTCGTCTAATACTCACTTGCTGTAACACTACTTAGTTTATCGGATAAGACGAACTGGTAAGAGACCAACTGGTTAACAGACGAAAGTGAGGAAAAACATGACAATTAGACCACTTGATCATTAGATAAAATGATAAATAGCCTAAGTGGGTATTACACCAAGTAATGATTGGAGCAAATGGCAATTAAACCAAATTGATTGTAGACCAAGTGGGTTTCGCCATAGTAGTGTTGGACGATCTGAGAAATAGCCCACCTGGTATTAGCCAAAAAAAACCGAGATGCTTTGGGTATAAAAGGCAGAAAATTAAGCAAAGCGTCATTAGCTTAGACTAACGTTGCAGCTGACCAGAGACATGACAGATCAAAGGGTGATTATCGTAATTGAATTGGCTCACGCCCTGGCCTTGCGTAGATTTTTTTTCAAAGAGGGGGGGGGGGGTGGAGGTAGCTAAAATGAAACATGAAACGGGGTAACGAAGCGACTGAGCTTGTCACGAAAGCGTTTTGTTGTTTTTTTTTTTTTTTTCATTTTTAAAATTGAAATTGAAGGATCTGGTGCACATTTTTTTTGTGGAATTTCTGAAAATATTTTT
This sequence comes from Echinometra lucunter, assembly GCA_029962745.1. NCBI lineage: Eukaryota > Metazoa > Echinodermata > Echinoidea > Camarodonta > Echinometridae > Echinometra > Echinometra lucunter. The sequence goes on from CM057168.1 coordinate 12,940,799, forward strand.
CGGTAAAAAAAATGTAAGTCATCAAAATTCCCCCCCCCCCCCCCTTCGCTGCTTACGGCCATGGCTCGCAACATCCTTCCATGAGAGAATGCCAAGTTCCTGCAAAGTCTAAGTTATGGAAAAAACATTAGAAAGTACCAGCATGATCTAGGAAGGGACAAACCTCATGATGTCAACAGAGGCCGATCTGGTCGACGTAGAACTGCCAGGTCGGAGGAGAATGTGGCAGAAGTACGAGGTACAGAAGTAATGATGCTTTCTATCTCCGTTTTCGCTACGCTCTCACTCCGAAAGAAAGTTCATTTATTTTCCTTATCTCACTTATACGTGGACACGGATGCGAAACACAAAAGGTAAACACTCCTGAAAACGTTGGATTTTGTGAACACATTAAAACTGGTAGAGCATATCAAACGCTCTCTGTTTAATTCCGTATCAATGACCATAAATTATTTTTCATATATTCAAAATGAGATGCAAAAATATGCAAACGATGATAAATGAATTAAACAGTTTCTTGGATCTCACTTCATATAGATAACTTTCGTAAGAAAAAAGTAATATTAATATTGAACGCCTTGAATATCAAAGCTTCTACCCATTTTAATTTTGCATGATAATTGATCTACATTCCTGAATTGTGTGATGCTCATTGAAGTACATAATAATAACGGAGCATATAATAGAAACTACCAAAATTATGGCATATTAAAGCATCGCACGAGAATTTATCGAATTTAGGAAACGACGAAAATTAGGGAAAAGATGAAGTTGTGTGAGGGAACGTCTTGTGCAGAGAACCATGTAGGACATAATGCGAAACCTACGAAGAGCAAGGCGTTTAGTATCAAAACTAAAGTATGAACAATAGTTATGGAGGCCACGAAAAATCCCCCTTTTATGGAGGAAACGTGGTTGCGTCGAAGGATACTAAACGAGGGCGCACTCTCTGGCTCCTCGCTCGGTTGCGAAAGTAAATGGAACAAGTTATGGAAAATGAACCCACATAAAATACGATTAAATCTAGTATGCAAGATAGGCAAATTCGTGTAAAGTTTCCGAAAGTCTTATTATTATTACATCCATAAATGATAAACTTCTATGTCCCTAGTGAGCGATAAAAGCATGAGGAAAGAATGCATTTAAATACATTAAAACAAAGAATATCGAGCGTATCTTTGAAGGAAAGATAACTGAGAAATATTATGAAAATGCCAAAATAATTTAAATAAAAGACATACAATTGTCACAAAATTTGAAATGTGCTTTTATAGGGAAAATAAAACCGAGGTTTTGAAAGTAAAAGGCACACACAAAAAACATTAAAAGTACCGAACAAGAGATGAATGTTCATTGATGTTAAATGCTAATTCCGAACCGTCAAAGTATGAGTATTTCTAGCATATGAAATTCTGGTACCGATGGTTTACGACAACGCTTGGATACTAACATGTGAATGCCAGAGTATGACAAAAATTGCTACGCAAAAATTAAATCAACTTTGCTAAAGAAGCTGAAAAGGTGGCTTTTTTATATGCCAAAAGATTTGGAAGCGAAAAGCTTTGAAATTGAATCAGTTTTTAAATATTTATTGCGAGCCTTCTCGGAATTCCGTCTGCCGTACTTAGCAATTAAGAAAGGAGGTACATGGGAGTTGAATGCTGCTGAAGCACCGCCGGATCTCATACTATGAAGCCCGTATCTGGAGATGTCAGGCACAAAATGTTTGATGGCGTCCAAAAAAAAAGATCTCGCGTGTGCGAGAATAAGAGGATGAGAGGTATGAATTTAGAAGTTTAGAAGTTTGAAACCTGCGAAAAGCTGGTAGAGAGCAGTCTGAAGGATCGCCGAGAGCAGCAAACTAGCGTTCCGCGACTCGAACCGGACAGGTGTCCTTACCTGTTCTGGCGATAACAATGCCTGAATTGATCGGATTTCAAACTTGGTATGTGGATGCTGAGACAATCCTGTGTGAATGTGCAACTTTTTTGTTATATTTTCTTCAAATCATCAAAACGCAAATAACCAGTGTAAGAAATGAAAGTAATGAACAAAATCCGAAGATCGGCTAGAGATGCATTGGGTTGGCCATGTGCTTTCCAAATTTCCCATAAAATTTGAGGAGTTATGGGGTATTTACCGGTGGTTGGAGAAGAATGTACGCGCTTGAAACCTTGAAGGGCAGTCTTCACCAAAGGAGTATCGGTAGGCTAAACTGTGGATCCACTTGGCGGCTATTGTATGGTCTGCGATGGACTTGGGACCCGTTGAAGCGAGATGAGCCAGGTAAAGAGAAAAATGAAAAGGGGAGACCGGAAAAACTGAAATGCTTGGATGCAAAGCTACCCAAGCCTCCCATTTTCTCCAATACGCGAGATATTGCTTCGTGGTTGAATCGACTTTGGAAGAAGCGAGGAGCGCTGGAAGGTCTACTGCTGCCAGTCATTGCAGGGCTGGATGATGGAGAGGAGCCATTAACTTGGACCATTCGCCTATTGTAAAAAAAAAAAAAAAGTTAAAGGGAAAAAACGGAAAACCACCAAGTTTGTTCGCAACAAATAATCAATATAGATATATGAACTCACGAATGTTCGAAATTTATCATGAAGTTCGGAAGTGAATGTAAAATTCAGGAAATATTTGGGGGAAAATACTAAAGAGAACTATTGTACAATGTGTAAGAGATAACGCAAAATACGAAAATCAACAGTCATTTGATTTTGAAATAAAAACCGAGGTGCCATTTGGGAGGGATAAAGGGCGGGAAATAATGGTTAAATGCTCGACCGAGAATGAAGCATAATGACGAGCTACGGAAAGATATCTAAGGCACGCAAAAATGAATGGTATGCGAACAATTACGCCGTGAAACCTGGGGAACAAAGGATACTGGTATGCATTCGTTAGCGAAAGTAAATTCCACTTTCTATCTTCGTTTTCGCTACCCTCTCACTCCGAAAGAAAGTTCATTTATATTTTTTTTTATCTCACTTATACGCGGACACGGATGCAAAACACGAAAGGTAAACACACCTGAAAACGTTGGATTTTGTGAACACATTGAAACTGGTTGAGCATATCAAACGCTCTCGAGGAACGCCAAAGAAAGTTTGGAAACGGAAAAAAAAGGAAATGAAAAGCATCTCTGCAAAATACGAACAAATGACCTCCGAAGTCATGAACTCTCTAAATAGCTTGCACAAAAATGGGTGTGCTGCCTGAAAATCCGCTCTCAAATCGGCATGGGCCAGTAGCAAAATGGCTCTCAAAACATCGCTAAATGCGAAGATGGAACAAAATATTCCATAAAACAGAACGAAAAGGTTCCGACAAAAACGGCATACACATCGGCCGAAAAAAATGAGATGCGCTGAGTTAAAAAATCATAGAAAAATCTCGTTTCAAACCGTATTCAGCTCTCCATAAAGAACATAAAAACGAAGGAAAACATGGAAAGAGCAATTATTGACTCTTGCGCGAACAAAAATCATAGCGATTCTTCAAGTACATGCTGCGCAATAACCTAATTCGGAAGAACAAAAACCGCGATCAAGTCTTCTGGGCGGAATTCTAAAATTGAACCTCAATGCTAAAGAAAGGAATGAAGGTTTCTCACAAAATAAGTTAGAATCCCCCAATGAGGAAGGAGTGAATGATACATTCATAAGCCTCCAATCATGCACGTGAACGTTAAAATGAGACCCGTCCGGGCAAATGAAAGGCCAGAAAGGAGAGGCTGGCCATTTTGGAACTAGCAAAGTTCCAACAGCCTTAAACGAGGACATGCGTTTAATGACTTGAGGTATTAAAGAGACAGGGGGGCAAAAATAATTGTTATCTGTGCTCCAATCTTGACAAAATGCGTCTATATCAGCAGAATCCTCGCACCAAAATCTAGAATTGAACATGGGAATCATATAATTCTGGTGCGAAGCAAATCTGTTGACCGAATGAGGCCCCGAAAGTGAATCAATAAAAAGAAAAGAAACTTGATCAATAGACCAATCATCAAGATCTCGGTACCTTATTATCTTGTCGGCAAGTCTATTTTCGATCCTAGTTAACTATCCGGGAATTATGATGATGTCATGCAGTCTGCACAATTTAAAAATGGTAACGGCTAGAGAATTCAGATCTGGCTTGGTGCTACCCTTCCTAATAATTCGGGGGACGTTCGAATTATCTGTGAACCTTTTGATTTTCTGTTTAGTAAAAAGGGTTATGCCTTGTGACAGTATTCTAAGTACTGTAGCTAGTAGCTGTGAATATGTAAGACGCCGAATTAAGACCGAAAGGGAGTACAGTGAACTTATATCTCAAAATGGCTTCTTTATGCATCCAAGAAAAACTTAAGTATTACTCCCGGAGGAAGTGGTGTCTGAATGTCTTGCTCGGCATGTTCCCAGTGTCTGGTTGGTGGTTCCTGGGGGGGGGGGGGGGCAGACTGCTGCGGGCGGTCCGGGAAACAGACGAATGGTCTGTCTGCTGGCTTTGAGGGAGGGGGGCAGTTGGTGCGTACGCGGCCTGTGATGCAGCACTGAAAGCAAATGCGGTTTTCTGCTCGGAATCCTGGAGCGAAATCCCTTGGAGTGTAGCGGCGAAAAGAAGCGCTACCGCGTGGAGCAAACGAGAAATAAGGGGCCCGAGAACGTGGATATGGGCGTGGCCGTGTCTTCACCGCTTTCTTGGCAGACTCTGATTTCTTGGTAGCGGCGGCCTACTCTGCCTTAAATGTTTGAAATTAGGAAAAAGATTAAAAATGTGCGTGGGTTCGGGAATAGAAAAAAAATGAAAGGGGAATAGATGGATTGCTATAAAATACTACGACAAAAACGGATGAACGCTATGAAAGACCAAAATTGGAACTACGAAAACATTACCTTGCGTAGGCGCTTTTCGTCCCCGGAATCTTCTGCGAGCTCGTCTGCGACATACTCCTTTACTGTCGACCAGCCGAGAGGGGATCAATCAGCTATTTTGATGAGCATCTGGGCTGCGTTTCACGAAACCGTCATAAGTCTAACTTCTTGGACATCCCATTGAAACGCGGGTTGTAGAATTAACACGCGTTTCAATGAGATGTCCATGAACTTAGACTTATGAAGGTTTCTTGAAACGCAGCCCTGACGTTGACGTAGCTCGGAAAGCGCCTGCTGGAGGTCCTGAATGGCGGAGGTTGGGTCGACCTCGACTTCCAGTGAAGCGATGGCGGACCGATGAGGTTTGAAATTTTGGTGGCGTGTTCAAATTGCTGTTTGTTGCCTTCGCTCTTAAAAACTGGAGAATCTGCAGATTGGGATTTGCAGGCGAAGTCGACTCTCTTCTGTATGGCGTTAATTGCTAGGAGAATCGTGAATTTTGACGGGGTGTTCTCGCCGTCCATGATGTGCTGGCTTGGAACCGACGGAGAGAGCGCGAAACGTTGCGTTAAATGCTCGACCGAGAATGAAGCCTAATGACTAGCTACGGAAAGATATAGGCACGCAAAAATGAATGATATGCGAAAAATTACACCGTGAAACCTGCGGAACAAAGGATACCGGTATGCGTTCGTTACCGAAAATAAATTCCACTTTGCTTTATTTCCAGCCATTTTATACCCCAACCATCTCTAATGTTTCTTTTCATTCTCGATGCTTCTGTGAATTCACTCAAGGTCATTGTCAGCTGCTAGATCAGGAAATCTGACTGGCTTCTAACTCAGCTATCTACTCATTCGGAAAAAAATCAAGCATCTTTTCATTTTTACTTTTTCCTCTGACATGCGTCATTCATTTTTACACATGAAGCGGCGTATAAAATGGAAAATTGTGAATTCTTGGGTGATGTATTTTTTTTTTCAAAATAAGTACGTTCATTACTCTAAAATATGATAAATATCTAAAGTTGCAGTTTGTCGTGGAAATGAAATTTCGGCAGCACCACTTTGCATTGTTTTAATTCAACCATGCGTGAAATATTGATAACAAGTTATGCATCAAATAAAAAGTAGAGAAGCATAGCTTTTTAGACATGTATATCTAATCAAGGAAATAATTTGATATGATAGAGATTTTCCGGTTTCCTTTTATCTGGGACACACTGTATAGATATCATGCGGTGAATGCATGTCATGTCAAAAGTTGTTGTCGACTACTTAGAATTTTGTAAAGTGTGAAATTCTATTACTTTCACGTTAGAGGAATAGGGGTATCAACCCCCCCTTTTTTTTTTACTAAAACAATAGCGACTTTTGTTTATTTTCATGCATCATTGCAAGAAATCGTAGTGCAACTGTAGTTATTATGGAGTACTAACTATGAATTCAAACTAATTTATATCATTATATGTTAAAATAAAGTTTTTAACCTATTCATAACACAGAATATGTAAATCATGTGTTAAAATATCACATCCGAAACACCATCTTTTTAATAAAAGGCCCTCATGTAAATGTTGCTAGGATACAATCTTGCGTTAATTATCATTTCTGGGATCTGCTTGGAGTGAATAACAAGCATGTGAAAATCAGATTTAAACTGATATGCAAATGAGTTTGAGAGGATTTGTCTCAAAATTTGTTTCGAATGTAAAATACTGTTTCGAAAGTGACAGGCGTCAACGTTAAATGTTCATTGGTTAAAAAAATATTTTCTAATGAAAAAAAAGGGGTTGCATATCTAGAGTCAACTGTAAGGAGGGTCCGACAAATTTCCATAAACTCCTGATTTTTTTGATATTGTTATGAAGGTAATTATCATCTTTAGTTAAATGTTTCGAAAGAAAAAGTTAACGGATAATTGTTCACACAAATACTTTTTCTTTATAATTCTTTTTAAATTGCAATTTGGTGATTTCATATTGTTGTTGCTAAAACAAGGATACATGTGGACTATAATACACATGAAACCCAAATCATATCTGCCTCTTAAAAAAATTCCCAGCATTCACTACATTAGACTTTCCATTGTTAACGGAAATGTCACGCCGAAACGCCAACTTTGAGTCCGTCTCGCATAAAAACAAAAGACACTGAAATGTTGTAATTTAGATGGCAGTTTTATGACATTCCTTCTCAGAGAAAAAGACAAGAATTTATTAAACCTTTTAAGAAAATTTTTCTCATTCAAAGTATGCATGTAAAAAAAAAATCCTTACAAAAGTGGCCGATTTGGACAATATAATGGGCAACGAAATACGAACAGATTGGCCATACAATGTCGTTATGCTACCCAAGGTAGCACCTTTAGAGCTCTTTCAAATGATATAGCAAAGAGCAAAGGGGGCTATGCGATTTAAGTTTGGCTATATGCAGCTTGAAATGTATCAATTTTGGAAGTTAAACCATTGATCTGAAATACAGAACTACTTTTTATTTCTACGGAGTAAGCGTATTTTAAAGTTAATGAGCAACTTCAGTGATTATTATACAGAATGATATTTCTAAATGGCTAATAGTATTGAATACATACTATATATCTCGATGATTAACACATTTCCTTCTTTTCATTATTTCATTCCATATCTTCACTACAAAGTACTGGCTGCAATCTCCCTGTATAAGTCGATAAGAAATAACTCAGACGGCAGTTCCAAAAATCCACCATTAGAACATTAAAGAGCGAAGCAGAACGGTAAAGTGGGTCGTGTAAATTTTGACACTGTCAAGTGGAATTTTTATGTATATATTTTAACCTGTATGAAACATGATTTACTTAATTTGTCACACAATCCATAAAAAGTAGCATATGCTTAGACAGTCAGGGAGACTCCCTGTTTTGAGGGAAAACTTAATTGTTTACTTTTAAATTGAATGGCCAGCGGATCTGACCTAATGACCCCATGCGAACACACGAGGTCAGCCGTTACAAAATTCTAACTCCAGCCTTTGAGAATTAGGCATAATTCAACGAGCTAAGTGCGAAGTGAGAATCACTCTCCTCAACTATCGTCGTACATAACGTATATCGCGTGTGTAGCCAGTGCTTCATCTAGATTACACAAATCAGGCCGTAGATAATAACATTGAACGCCTGGGACATTTTCTGCGGCTTGCCAAATCACAAAATAAATTTAGAAAAAAATCGTATAAAAAAACCATTGCTTGTGAATATTTATTCTTCGCTCGGAGTTAGCTTCCTTATCGATCTTTCACTGAGTAAAATTTCAGCATTCCCAAGCCATGTGGTTTTTTTATATGATTTTTTTAAGACAGCAGTCAAGTGAAAGCAATTGACTTTGTACACATTTCACAGCGGTCTTCCCAGTAAGAGCGAATTTTAAGGAGTCTATGTTCCCTAAAACGAAGGAACTCAGCGTTCCCTCTTAAAGAGAAACTCCCTGACTGTTAGAAGCTAAAGCTACGTACCCAGTAATAGCTATCACGCCCAAATTAATGCTAAAAGCGATCACTTGCGCCGGACCTTTTTCTTGGCCGGAGATCTGTACCGGGTGTCCCAAAAAGCTGAAAGGCGGATTTTGATTTTTTTTTTTCAGTATAGGGGGCCTACTTTGCCTTAAAAATTATTATTATTTTCTTTTTAGTATATATCATTTTTAAAGCATCATCTATCTGAGAGAAAAATACAAAGATCGTCTATGCCCGTTTCCTGAAATTGCATTTTTAACACATGTTTTATGGCATGTTCACTTTATTTAAATGCATCATTTACGTCATTGGGCTTTCCGCAACCATTGTAACATGTAACATAAACACTGATAAAGGCTATTCTCGACACAACTCTACTCTAATCGGTCGCAAAAAACCATGGTAGTTTTGAAAATGACCTTATCTAAATTAAAGGGCATAAAATCAAACTTACTTTAATTCTGATCTTAACCAATGCTCCCAATGATGTAAAAAAAAATACTTTTCGAAAGCAAAGTACTTATAAGCTGCTGTTAAGCTTTTTTGAGACACCTGGTTTAGCTCAAGCACAGGAATACGGTTAAAAAAAGGTTGTAACAAACCTTTGAGACTAAAGATGAATACATGTATCAGCTTAGTAATGCTTTAAAAGTAGTTTTATATAATCTGTCTTTACGTTTTTGTATAAATATGTTATCTTTCAAAAATGCTTTATTTTCAGTAATACGAGGTGGCTTTGTTATTAAAGGGTATAAATGGAAAGAAAACAATATGTCTTACGTTTTATATTAGTATAGCTTGTGTGATCCATGGTTTCCGTAGATCTCGTTTAATTTGTTTTAGTCACTGAAAACGGTAATCAAAGGCGGAATAAGACCTGCATATTTTTCTTCCTGTATGATATATTTTTCTTCCTGTATGGTATATTTTTCTTCCTGTATGGTATATTTCTCTTCATGTATTGTATATTTTTCTTCCTGTATGATATATTTTTCTTCCTGTATGGTATATTTTTCTTCCTGTATGACATATTTTTCTTCCTGTATGGTATATTTTTCTTCCTGTATGGTATGTATAAATATGTTATCTTTCAAAGATGCTTTGTTTTCAGTAATACTAGTTGGCTTTGTTATTAAAGGGTATAAATGGAAAGAAAACGATATGTCTAAAAAGATCATTTGTTTTATTATGAGTACCTTGATTGAGCAAAATTATACTAAAGTCTCCTAAAATATATAAATATTTCTTCTAATTTTGCAGTATTTCAAGAACATTTTGCATTTATTTCTTTAAAAACAGAGATAACAGAGTCAGATGAACAATTGGTACATCCAACAACTATAGGTGAAAACTATATAACTATAAGTGAAAAAAAATCATACAGATTCCAGTAGAATTTATCATCAAGGCAATTCCATGATTAGTAACATTACATTTAAGCAAATCTTCATACCTTTTCATACAGCAAAATAAAAGTCAATTTTCCTTTCAAACCTTAATCTTGAAACAACATATTCTTCCACCCAAGGATACAATACATAAAAAATAATAAGCAACTGGACAATGCCGGGTTTGTAATGAAAACTTTTGACCATGGTTAGTTACGTCACAAAAAGGGACACAAAAAATGAGCACTGCTTTTGGAAAAAAAATCCTTCCTTACTGTGTTGTACCTCAAACTTAGAGCCATATCAGCTTTATTTTTGATATGATCACAAATGTTTATCCACATAAATTCAAAATTTTTCCTTTCTGTTTTTTTTTAAAGTAGACCCTATAATCTTTATAAGGTCTATAATATTTTTTCTTAGATCCCAAAATAGGCATAATTTGGTATCCTGCTAAAACCGTGTGTTCCAGAAAAACAAGTAGTTTTTTGGAATGATTTTTATAACACAGATGGGGTCAATTGGGAGAAAGTTCATGTAAATAACTTTAAATCCAATATAATGACACGTGTGAGCTCTTTTTATTTCAAGTTATTTCATAAAGCAATAGGTTTGAATGATTTCTTGTATAAAATTAAAAGGAAGGACTCCCCTAACTGTTCATTTTGTAACAGTGACCCGGAAACCTATATACATCTTTTTATTGAATGTCCTGTTGTAAAACCCAATTGGGATGAAACTATGAAAGTTATTATTCAAGAAACCGAAAAGCCTGATCTACAGAGTGTTTCAAAATTTGAAAAGATGTTCGGTTTTAGTGAAGATAAATTCCTTACATATTTGTTTCTTTTACTTAAACATTGTTTTTATAGTTGTAAATTCCAGAATAAACCAACAACTTTTGACGGTCATAAAGCATATATTACTACTAACAAAGATATTGAATATCGCATTGCCAAGAAAAATAATAAACTTCCAACTCATTTTCGGAAATGGAGATTTAAGTTATAAGTAATTTTATCGTTACTGATTGTAGTGACGTTAACATCATAATTACGAATTGAACTGAAAGAATCACAGCTGACAAATTGACGATGAGTACAACAGTGCCCTTGGATGATACCAGCGAATACGAATACGGTTCAACCTTTAATAAAGGAAAGAACAAATAAACCATAATCAGTATGGCTGACATTTACATTCCTTCAGTATAAAAAGGAGGAAACATTACGTTTGCACGTGTCAAACTCCCTATCAGAATAGCATGCATCAAATCAAATAAAATGCTCATAAGCATATGCATATGGCGTTAATGCCAGCTTCCTGCAATACATATTCATGTTTATCCAAATAATCTATTCAATTTTCTGTAAATACATCTATATCTGTATCTGAGCTACCAACACCTTTAAGGCCTAATCAGAACAGTATGCTACTTATCCTTCAACAACAAATTCCTATAAACCCAAAATAATATGCATAATACACTGTCTTAGCTTTCTCATGAAATAATTGATCTCTAAAATACCTGAACCACTTTCTGTCATTTCATTCTAAAATTTCACTTTGTTGACTCAAATGAAACCTTCCCTATTTCTTGACTCTTACTTTCCGTTCATAACTGAATCATACATCATGATGACATGAACATTCATAAGCTTCTTGCCTATTTGCGTAGTATCATGATCAATTGTTTACATTTTATGTTAATTACATCACACAAAAAACTATGTGTGGAACCTCTACACTGAAAAGGTATGGATATAACAACAATAAATCATCTTGTTCAATACACTTCATCCATCCATCAATATCATTATCATTAACATCAAGCAAAGCAGTAAATATTGGGCTAAATAATATGCAGTGATTTTCTACTTACAACATTGGGCTGTCTCGGGAAAACAAATTTAGCAGTACACTTTCAAATTCAAAAACGTCCGAAACAAGTGAAACAGTAGCTCCGTAAATTCCAGAGCTGCCCTCTACGACCTGCGTGGAAAAATCAAACCTAAACATGCCCGCTTATGACGTAACAATATGAACATGGGACAAAACTGGTATCTACACTGATTTCTGTAACTAAAACGTTACTTTAGTGTGTCCCTTTGTGGATGAAAAGGAACTTTTAATGTCACTTGTAATCTCACATGGTAACTATGAAAGCCGAATTTTTATGACCATTTTCATTTTTGTTAGTTGTACATACTTAGTAAGCAAAATTGCCCATTTTATCCCTCTGCTACTACACACTTACCTTTACTATATTATAAGGGATGAGTATGGAGAAGAAACGAAGTGCATTGCCATAATTACTTCTTAATTACTTCTTAATTAATTGTAGATTATGTTGTATTGTTTCCGATGTATACTGATATTGTGTAACGCTGCTCTATTTTATTTACTTTTTTCTTTTTTTTTCTTATTTTTTAATTGTTTGTTTTGAGTTATCTGCGATTTGTTATCAGAAAATCATGAAAAGCCAATAAAACTTTTTAAAAAAGTTTTTGACACACTAAGAAAAAAGGGGCAATTTTGCAGCCTTCAATTGCAACACTGGAAGCTCCTTTTTAGGTACAACTTTGCACCCTTATAAGCTACATATAGTTAAAGCTACAAAGGTGCAGAGTTGTATCCTTTTAGGGAAGGTGCAAATTCGCAAACATTTCTGCACCCTGAAAGGTGCAAAGTTGCACCTTTTAGGGGCAAACAAGAACAAAAAGGTGCTGCCAGTGTTGCAATTAGGGTGCAAACTTGCACCTTTTTTTCTTAGTGTATATGGTTCGGATGCTGCTATAAGGAGACATTTAGAACATTTTTTTTGTGGGGGTGAGTATGAAACACCTTTGCATTTAAAATTTCTGTATGAATTTCAACCCCTAAAATAGACCTGAATTTGAGAAAGAGCAAAATCAGAGTTTAGGGCGATGTCCACTTAATCATGGAACTGCCCATAATCTTTATATCATGTATATAGTTAAACGCACATATGCGAGAAGTAAAATGAGTACACATCCAAGACTGGGTAGGAAAGAAAGAGGAATAGATACCGCAATTAATGCGCTAGCAGGTTGGCATCCCTTCTTGTATTGTTTTAGTTCCTTTTGGGGTACATCTTCTTTTAATGTTAGCCGTATGGATTAAATTAATGTTATTTGAACACCCTCACACCACAAGTATGTTTCCAATTCATTTGTAGATTTCAACTTTAGTAAACATTTGTTTAATACCCGTTCACTAGGAGCAGGCCTACTCTCATTTTAGGTGCAAAAAGTACACTGACAGTTGTTTACAGATAAGCAAGTTGATATTAACATGATTCTTAGTACAATTGTAAAATTAACACTGAAATAATTTCCATGTCCTACAAACCCCTAATTTAATGTGCATCCATAACTCGTAGTGTGTATTAAGGTCGTTTCGTTTTATCGAGGGTTGCATTCACGAGATGGGCAACACTAATCAGCGTACATACACAATTAGGACATAGTTCAATTTGAATATTCTCTGTGTAAGTTGTCTTTGCGCTGTATAGCCTGTATTCATACAGATTTATGCAAATTATGCAAATTGCTCAAAGTTGCTGTTTTGGCAACCAAGCTGAAAATGATCATAGATCACATAGGATCATAAATCAGTCAAAAAACTTCAACGGAAAGAACATTTCTAGGTTATACGGACTGTTAGCTAAATAGGACTGTAAAACCGACCATCTCACTTCCTTATCTCAACAGAAGACTTGCAGTGCACGTAATTTCAAAGAAGGGGGGTGGGACAATTTTTGGCCAGCAATTCAACTCTTTAAAAAATCCTCAGTTTCGAGCTTTTTCGATCGAAGTGATCACGGAAAGGTAGCAGCTGGCAGACATGAAAGTGACTATGACTTATATAGGCTATTTGGGGCATCTATCAGCCTCTGGGGTTGTATTAGCTTCAGTACTGAAGCTTGGAAAATATCCAGGGACCTGCATCCCATCCCACGTCCAACCTCGTAAGCAAATGTGTTGAACCTTCCAACACATTTGTCTAGCTCAATTTTCATTACTAATTTATCCGTGTAAAAAAATATTCCAACATGCCTGCTGGTGATTCAAATACCAAGATCCCATTGGAAAGTAGATGTCACTCATAATTGTTCCCTCCCAAAAGAAACATAAACAAATTAAAGAATAGTTCTTCTGCAATATAACTCTGTACCAAAATAAAATAAAAAACAACGGCTAAAAGAAAGGACAAAAATTACACACCGACTGAATATCCGTAAGGCAAGGCAGTCATTCTACATTTCAATATGGAACTGAAAATCATGGGCTGACTTCTTTGTCTCCCTTTTAGAATTCTTGGTTGCCATCATAGAGTAATAATTATTTTACTAATTTCAGTGGGGACAGGGCTTCTCATTTCTCCCCCTCGAGAAAAACTTTGAGCCAAAGAAAAAACCTCCCAAGCATCCTGGAGGGCAATGGTGATGATCATGATGATCACCGGGGTACAAGAACAAAAGCAAGGTCAATGAATGAACTCAGTCGTTTCTATGCTAGATTTGAGGCAGTGGACTTTAGTGAAGAAAATAGCTTATTTAGTCAATTCTTTGAACAGAAATTATCGAGAGTTCCTTTGTAAAATGTTCTAGATGGTACAGTTTATTTCTCTGAATCAGAGGTCAGGAAAGTACTTAACAGTGTGAAAATTAACAAAGCTACAGGGCCTTATGGTGTGACAAATAAGACAGTGAAGATGTGTAGCCAACAACTGGCTCCAGTTTTACCATGTTTGCGGCGGCAAGTGTTTTCGATTCTGGTTTAGTAGCCAGTACTTGGGAAGAATTTTCAATCTTTCCAGTTCCAAAAATTACAAATGCAAAAGTATCAAATGACTTTTGCCCTGTGACTTTGACTTCAAATATTATGAAGTGTTCTGAGAGACTGCTATTGACCTATTTGTTGAAACAAATTAAAGAATTCATGGACCCATTTCAATTTGCGTACCGACCGAACAGGAGTGTGGAAGATGTTGTACATGTATATTTGCATTAAATATATGAGCACATAGGGATAAACCAAAGGCCTATGCTCGATCGCTCTTTGTGGACTTTAGTAGTGCTTTTAACACCATTGCACCCGATCGTCTGGCTCGCACATTGATTGGAAGGAATGTAGACCTTAGATTGATTGGATGCATTCACAATTTCTTGATAGGTCAAACACAGTATGTAAAGGCTAGTGGTCATCAGTCATTTGAACACACAGGTGCCCCCCCCCCCCCCCGCCGTACCGGTGATGTTTTCTCTGTACACAAGTGACTGTGTGAGTTCAACCTCTTGTTGTAGCATTCTCAGATATGCTGATGGCACGGTCATTATTGCTCTTTTGTCGAATGAGGTGAACTATTACTTGTGACGACCACCACTTGACACTAAACGCAACAAAAACCAAAGAAATGGTCATCGACTTCCGTCGAAATGGTGCAGACCACGAGAATGTGATCATCCACAATCATGTGATCGTACAGGTTGACAGTTATAAATATCTTTGAACTGTAATAGATGAAAAATTATCATGGAGGGATAACGTGCAATATATATATATATATATATATATATCATCATCATTATTATTATTACCATTATTTTGTATCATTACAGGTACTGCTACCACTGTAACATAATATGCGCTACTTACATGGTTCTAAAGCTCTCTATTTTCAAAATATATTGAATCAATCCTAAGATTTTGATTGATATAATGAGAATAAATGGATAAAACACTATTGTCCAATTTAGGCAGTTTGTAGTTCACGAAGCATTTCATCTGTGATGTGATCCTTCAGACATTTTAGGGTGTAATTCCATAAGAGCTCCTGTTTCTCTTTGTTTCTGTGAGGGAATAGATGTTAAAAACGAAGTTGAAATCAAGCACCAACATGGCTAAAGTCATTGGGTAACTTTCAAAAATCAGAGCTGCATGGCCTACATGCTATCAAGTAATGTAATATTGTATAAGAACTGAAGCCCCTCGAAAATGCTCTTCAAAAGCATCATGTGCTTCGCAAAAAGTGAAATATGCAAATATACCGGAAATACCAGACCTTTTTTACCCATAGACCCAAGTTTTATTCAAAAGCATATCCAGGACGGTTTTGAAGGTGGCGCTATTCAGTGACAGATATCTTGATAACAATATCTTATATATCAAAACCTTTATATATAAGATGTTGTCATATCTCTCTTAACGTCTTTATATAACAGAGACATCGAAATTCAATAACTTATGAAATCAAGCCTCCACATATTAACTGGATCCCTTTAATTGCTAGCTGAGCTTTCTGGACACCCCAAGGTGCCATCTCACGTAAACGGCACCATCGCTAATAGAATCGGCGCCTTCTGACAACGATGGCGCCACTCCCTTATTAAAGTTCCCTTGTCGTTCGTAAAGTTGTGAAAGACTCTACGAACGACTTGAATATGGCAAGCCAAATAGGAATCTCATTCATTTTAAATCGCATCAGCTGAAAGTGAAATATGCAAACGTATAGTTACAAACATTTTCAATGCGAAGTTTATTTTCGCCACAGTTTAAATGAGATTGTGGGAAATGCAGTCACACTTTGTTAAATCGTCATGAAAGAACTTTGGGCATCCCACTTGGCACTTCATATTCAAGTTGTTCGTAAAGCCATGAGTAACTTTACGAACAGCTTTATGAAACAACCCCAGGGCACCCATCTTTTTTCCTCTTCGAATACTGGATCCCCTGGTAGGTCACAGGCAACGGTTGCATAAATTTGCTTTAGGTGTACTTGCATATAGTCACGGTAATCAAGGCTAAATGTTAGGGATGCCGTTATTGTAGTGGCATCATGGTTCTCGCTAGTACATAACACCCACGGTTCCAATACCATGCGTAAAGGAGCTCAGACCAGGAAGAACCATGTGTGAAATTCCTGCACCATGCTTAGCAACAAGGGTAAAAAAAATATTGGGGTATATATTCCTAATGGTAATGATAAATGCCTCAGATTGTTTTGCTTTTGGGCAGTGCGCTTGGTAGACAACTCCTGCTTACCAATAAGTATTTTTCATCCGTTTGCTATAGCATATATTGCCGCCACACCTAATCTTAGGTGTTTTTCCGTAAAACTTGCGAAAATTCCGCGCTTTACGCAGAGGGGGAACCATGTGTGGATTTTTTTCTAGTGAGATCCCTGAGTGGCATATGCCGAGCTATTGTCGTTGGAGCTCGGGGTCATTTAAATGTATTACTATACAAGGAGGGGGCATAAAAACTCGAAAATGGGTTAATTCTGACCAATGGCTCAGTATTGTTTAGGGTAGTGGTCACGATTTTGAACAGTTATATACCCAAGGGACGTTGGAGCCTGTTTTGTAGAATCTTAAGATTTACCTTGGCAAATTGGTCAAACTCTGTGGCTTTGAGCTCTGGAAATACAGTGCCGTCTTCCCATCGTATGCAGGGTTGACTGCGGCATGGAGACCAGTCAGTGCTCCGTCGAAAGGAGTTCTCATCAACTCTGAGGTGAGTAAAGAATAAAATCCCTTTCTCAAATTCAGATTCAGATTCAGATATATTTATTGTCCACTTATAAATATACAAATGTAAATTTACAGAGTTCACATTTCATGAAGAGGCCTATACATAAAAAAGTTGACCAAATATAAACAAACTACTTTATAATAATAATAATAATAATAATAATAATAATAATGATAATAATAATAATAATAATAATAATAATAATAATAATAATAATGGAAACTTATAGAGCGCACACACCGTCCAAGGACGCTCATGGCGCCAGCCCAGCAACAGTTCTCTTTAATAGAGGTATACTACAATATTGTTATATCACTTTAAATATATATATATATATATATATATATATATATATTTGCACCACCCATTGGAAATGCTCAGCCCCACCCGGTGAGGCCTGGTGCCCTCTTGCTGCTCCGTTCACTGACAATTTAAGGGACAAGCCCAGTCAGCACATCACTCACAGGAGCTCTAGCATTTGAGGCCACCAGACGGGCAGGCAGCCAACAAAACCAAAGAGTGATAACAAAATAAGTTGAAATGTATAGATTTTTCAGTTTTAGCTTTATTACATAAACTTAAACTACTAATGAAAATATGATTACAGATTAAATGAATAGGTCTTAAGACGATCTTTAAAGGTGGAATATGTTGTGATGCAGCGAATTGACGGAGGAAGCTTATTCCATAGTTTGGCTGCTGCACTGCAAAAACGGTGCTAAATCAACACCACTGGTGTTTATATAGGACAACTCTGATGGTGGTGTCGTCCTATATAAACACCAGTGGTGTCGATTTAACACCAATTTAGCACCACCGTTTTGCAGTGTGCACGCGAAAGGGCATTATCTCCCATGACTGTCTGGTACGGGGAAAGAGAAACATCATTAGACTTATGAGTTTTCCAAGTTATATGAATTAATTCATGTGAGCTTAGATTCTTCTATAGGTGTCCCACTTTGCTGATTAGGATACAAAATACCAGTCGCCCATACAGCTACAATGACCTCTTACATAATCCGATTGCAATGACTTGTGATGATAATAATGATAGTAATAATAATAATAATAATATTTGATATTAATGATAATGATGATGATAATAATGATAGTAATAATAATAATAATAATACTAATAATAATAATAATAATAATAATAATAATAGTAATAATAATATTTGATATCAATGATAATGATGATGATAATAATGATTATCATAATGATAACAGTAATGAAAATAATTATCATTATTAATATTATAATAACAAATAACAATAACAATAACAACAATAAATCTAGGGCCAAATCCACTTTGTGGAGATTTAGAAATGAATCTAGAAAAAACTTTCTTGAAAATTCATTCTACTACGGTATTCATCTATATAGACAACATCACAAATAACAGTAAGACACTTTCTCTAAGAAGAAAAATGCATGATTTTTTTCTTTCCTCTTCTTCTCATGGAAATGGCAGTGGAAGGTTGTTTACACGCAGATTTGTTGTATACGTTTTATATAAGCTTTAATGAAAAGAAAGCAACTACAAAAAAGGGGGAAGTAGAAAGTTCTCGGGAGCTATGGGCAGAATGATCAATTTAATCTTAAAGCACAATATTCTGAAGATGACATACTTAATGATTTGGTGACCCTCAGAAAGACTCTATTCGATCGTGTCACTGGCTGTCTCTCTCTTGAGTTAAACTCCGTGGCAACGACCCCTGGATGAACAGAAAAGACGCTAACCCCTGACCCTTCCAGACGTCTCGATAACAAAAACATCTGCATAATCTACTGATAGAAAAATACACACATGTACAGCTATTTACTCTTTGATCCTGTTCTCTTTATTTTCATTTGTTACTTTTGTTAGTTTTGATATTCTGTCATGTCTGTAATGTATAAGTATTTTTCTAACTTTATGTACTTTATGTTATTTTTTTCATGGTTCTTTTAAACGGAATAATTTTCTTAATCTTGCTTCAAAGTACTTTTGCTATTCGTGTCTAAAACAGTGACTGATTTGACTGTTGAATTTCTTTTGTTTATTATGTAATTTTATAAATCTTGTGTGAAAAGGGGGGGGGGGAAGAATATCCTATCAATGATAGTTCATATAATACAATATACCATCATTTGCAAAAGGTTAAGCCCACTCTTCCAAAATGCAACATCTCAAAGTGAAATTTACGCTGACTCCCACCATTAATCTTTTTGGGAAGAGGGACATGTCCCCCTGTCTCCCCCCCCCCCCCCCCCCCCCCCGTGTGACGCCTATGCCCGAACTCATAATATGACTGAAAGTTAGTTGTATACACCGATACTAGCCTGGTATAATTTTGTTGTCGCATATATAGTCATCTTATCCGTCTCGTTGAAGCACTGCATATCGTTTGGGTCCCATTTTGCAAATCGATACATCAACGACGATATCAGAACGATTCGCGTGTCGTTACGGGTCGCCTTTAGTACCGGAAGTAAATGCATGATCAACAGGAAGTGTGAGAGATAATTGACCTGGAAGTGAATCTCGAATCCGTCAGCTGTTGGTTCTACACAGATGATCAGGAAAATAGATAGTAGGTAATGTATATAGTTGTGATAAGAATCAAGGGTTATCGAGATGGCAATGAAAACAAAACGATGGGAGAATGAAAATTATCTTCTTCTATTATACGATACCGGTACTTTTTATGCAGTGATATCCCAACGTGATAGAAAAATCAAATAAATGAAATAAGACAGTTAATGAAAATTATCTTCTTCTATTATACGATACCGGTACTTTTTATGCAGTGATATCCCAACGTGATAGAAAAATCAAATAAATGAAATAAGACAGTTTATAGCTACAGATCACACATTCTCTCCATCTCTTTCTCTCTCTTTCACATGCTCTTTCTTGCTTGCTTCACAACCTCCTTTCTTTTTTCATTCACTCTCTATTTATCCACTTATCTTAATTTACCTCTCTCTTTGTCTTTATCCCCAAAATAATGCCCTGCCATGTCACTTCTTCGTCAATTAACCTATTGGCTACTGGAACCTGGGGGGCATTTCATCAACATTTGTCGTCTGGCAAGCTGTCAGATCTGACATCTTTCCTTGATTTTGATTGGCTGAGAAGCACCGTTACTATGGCAACTGTCGGATAAAACAGACTTTGTCGGATAAAACATCCGACAAGTCCTTTCATGAACCGCTCCCCTGGTGGCCCCTGGAAATTCAGTTGGCAAGAGGTTAATATACTTCTTTTCTTTCTTTTCGTGTCTCTCTAACTCTCTCTCTTTCGATCGCTCTCCCTCCCCCCCCCCCCCGGCCCTTCTCTCTCTTTCTCTCTCTCTCTATCTCTCTCTCTCTCAATTTAGAGCTTGGAAAGAGGACAAAGAAGTGCAAAGGCACATAAAATTCCTTGATGTAAGATAAAATAAGATTTTTTACATGCCCCTCGCTAAGTTGGGGGAGTATAGTAGCAATGACATGAATAATCCCCAGGGGGGGGGGGGGGGCACTCAGTATATAATGCGTGGTGGGTATGTGCCGCGGAGAAGACCCCCATTTTTACACTCAAATTTCCGTTCCAAAGCATAGCATTTTTTTCTTATTGAGAAAAAGAAAAAATAAAACCGTTCCAAAGCGTAGCATTTTCTTTATATCGAGAAAAAAGAAGAAAGAAATCCATTCCAAAGCTTCGCATGTTTTTCGTTACGCCGTTCCGGCCGCATTGATCCGCTACAATGAGCTGCATTTTGGGTGAAAAGCGGCCCGCAGAGCGCTGTCCGACCATCACCTCTGCGTGAGCGCATGCACGTATGCCCGTTCCATAGGGGTACATACGCACTCACACGCAGGCGAACCGTTCCAAAGACCCCCGTTTTCACAAACATTTGTAGTTCCGAAGCCCGTTCCGAAGACCCTCCTTTTCACAATAAGCTCGTTCCAAAGCCCCCGTTTTTTGTCTCGCCCGCGGCACATACAACCACTTTTGGGGTCGAGTACCCCCCCCCCCCCCCGGGGAATAATCATTTTCCACTGGATACAATGTTCAGCGTCGGAGGTGTACTAGAGACGGTATGTACTGAACGCATGAATAATGGTTATCAGAATATTGTCTTCAAAGCCTGCTTTACAGGAACATTGTCACAAACAGAATAGTTCGAAACATTTTACAATTAATTCCCAGGTATTTTAAACAGCCAAAGAATACATGAGAAATTCATAACGAAGCTGACTTGCGCCTAAAAGTTTTTACCTGGCTATAGGGCCGGGGACTGGGCCAGGGACCTCCCTTGGTCCCACCGGCGCTGGCCACTCCGTGCATGAAAAGCACTTTCCTTGGAGCTAGCTTGACGTTATATCTCACTTTGCGCTGAGAATATGAGATTTTATTGACATATCATCGCTCAGGAACAGGTACGAGGATTATCAATCAGTAAGATCGGTATGTCGCCCCTTTCCATCTCTCTCTCTCTCTCTTTATCGTTTTCTCAACATTACAGCAAGTATGCAAGACGACTGGTATCTGCCCCCACTTCTTCCTCCTAGCAACCTTCTTCTGGATGTTGGTGGAAGGCTTCTATCTCATCTCCAAGACAACGTCTACCAAGAACAAGTTCCTCATGACGCCCACTTACATTGCTATCGGATGGGGTATGGTAGTATTCCATAAAAGTTTTATCAATAGATAAGAGAATGGTGTAGATGCATATCATTCGTTCGTAATGACAACTTGAGTTCTGCCCGGCCAGGCGTGTATTTATTTTTCTGCTGTTTGCCACAATACATAATTACCTGCGAAAAACCACTAGTTTGATTCTTTGATCTGATATTAAAAAATGACAGTAAACTGGTAGAATTTGAACAACGCCATCTTTAGCATGTTTAGGTAATTCCTAATACTGTGATATAATTACAGAATCGTTGCGTTTAACTATCGACTCACTTTAAAAATAAGCATATTTTTATTGCAAACTAAACCTTGACTTGCATACGTATACGTATACCTTTCAAGTACATTCTAAGCGTGTACAAGGGAGAATGGTTCATGATGGGAAACGCAGATGCAAAGAAATTTTCCTAATCCTGTTGAAAGATTGTGTTATTTAGAGGTTTGGTTAACTGTTTGTAAATTTAATCATAATTCTGATCTGTATGTGAAAATTTGATCAGTACAGACTTTTGTTCAATTTGATTTACATTTTTAGTGAGTGAACAAAATGTAGACTTATTTGGATTTACTTAAGTCCTCTCACCCTTTTAGTCACTACCTCAGTTTCTTAAAAAGGGAAACACGACTTTTCCAGTCATTTACTCGAGAAATGATTATGTCCTGATAAATGTGTATTATCAATATCAAAGATCATTTCCTTCCTTTTTACAGGCTACCAAATATGCTATGATAATCGCCAAGCATGAAGGAATACGAATGGTATCAAAACAATGAGTAATGTCAAAATTGGTTTTGCTGAAAGACGTCGTGAATAATACTAAATCAAATAAAACAAAATAAATAAAGATATAGACACACTTTAAAAACAAATATAGGTGATATTTTATGATGTTCTTTTATTTGCTCTGTCTCTCATTCATTAAATCATCGACTATATTTCTGTTTGTATCCCATAATTTATCTTCATTTATCCAAGGTGGACCAGAGGGGTGTTTCACAAAGACTAAGATTGACTAAAATCGCACTTAACTATGGCTGGCCATTCATGCCACAGTTTTCTTTCACCAGTGATCTCTCAAAGGATTTGCAAATCATGGTCACAAATCTTCAGAACTAACAATATTTTTTTTTGTAGTTCATTGATGAAGAAAATTTAAAAGATGTAAATTCTTCAAATTTGTGCAATGATTTGCGCATCCCTTGGGAGACCGAAGGTGAAAGCAAACAGTGGCATGAATGGCCAGCCATAGTGCGATTTCAGTTAATCCTAGTCTTTGTGAAACACCCCCAGCTATCATCGTTGGTATCACAGCGGGAGTATTCTTCAAGTCGTACGGAATTTTTATTTATTTATTTATTCAAATATATTTATTCAGGATTACAAGATCAGTTAAAAACTATTTTACATCATGGTCCTGAGATTAAGAGGCATGAATATCAAAAGAAACATACAAAAGATTATACACTGAAATAAAAATAACAATAAGTAATCAAGATTTACCTTTAATATTGTGGAGAAAAATACGGTAATGAAGAAAATTCTTATATATACAAGTACAACTCAGAATGTAAAAAAAATGTTAATGAACTTAGAATTGATTAATCAATACTACTACTACTACACTACCATGAATACTACTACTGCTGCTGCTGCTACTACTACTACTACTACTACTGCTGCTACTAATACTAGTACAACTACTACTGCTACCACTACTACTACTACCACTACTACTACTACTACTACTACTACTACTACTACTACTACGACTAGTTACTGCTACTACTTCTGAAGTTATAGACGTGTCATTTTGAACATGCACTGTGTTACTCTATCAGAGCATACAATAATCAAGAGAATTTGAATCACGAGAAACTAAAACAATAATCCTAGTAATAGTTATTCTTGGCCTTCCCATTTGTCATGGTGCGTGGGCGAATGTGGAAAAGAAAAGATAACAGGAAATTCCAGGATGTCGTCTTCGTGCAACAGATTTCCTATTCTTATCATTTTTATGGGTTTGTTTGTTTTTTTTTTTTGTATTTTTGTTTTAATTGCTGTACAAATTTCAGCTTTGGGTACAGTCACTTCCAGTTTTAAAAATATAAACTGAACACATAAAACATGACGATGTTTAGCTTGCCTTGAATCACACGTGCATACACTTCAATGTTGCACCGTTAAAGGTTGCTCAATCAGTGTAGGGAAAGGCGCAGTAAAAATGACGTCACGTGTTCAATGTCAATAAACCTACTACTTGTGTTGATAGTGCTCCAATCGGTGCCTGTATTTTTCACGTTAGTGATTTTTTTTTAACCGCTACTTGACTCCAAATAAAGAATATAGAAACAAATTGCATGAAGTTATATTCCAAATCTAATATTCAGTTTTCTTCAATCTCAAATGTTGATTTACAAAAGGTTTACATAAACGTATATATTTCATAAATGAGTAGCAGCTGAACTTAAGTTATATTAAAGAACTACTGTTGGGTACCCTCATCTCTGCCGTCAGTCCTGGCTGATCGCTTGGCTGCACCGTGCCACGCCTCACTCGGTCCCTGGCGGTCGTTCCAGCCCCTTGGCCTTGGCAGATGGCGTCGTCTTCAGCCAGAGCCCCTAGAACAGCGGTGTGCATGGCCGTACGCACATAGGGGGTTAGGGGGGCAGTTGCCCCCTAGAAATTTGCAAAACCGCACTTTTTTCTATTTTGCCTTTCCTTTTTATTGAGAATTTCCCTAAATTCCACCCAAAATGTGCACCAGATCGTTCAATTTCAGTTCTAAAAATGCAAAACCTCCCGCTCGGCCGCTTCACTCCCTCTCTTGAGTGTTCCCTCAAAATAAATATTGAAAATATTCTTGCCCCCCTAGGAAAAATTCCTGCGTACGGCCTTGGCGGTGTGGTTACAGCTAGGTGACCGGACGAGAGCGAGCCCCGATGACGAGGGAGAACCACTTTGAGCCATCATAGATTTTAGATCACCGTTTAGCAGTTCAGGCAGTATACGTTTTTCTGAGGATAATCCATGTCGGGACGAGAGGCGAGTCCAACTGCCACAAAAACTCACAAATATGACAAAAGAGATTCCTTTAATAACACTGTTTTGCATAAAGAAAAAAAAACTATGAACAAGATGAAACAGCGCTTGGAAATCTGTGTTTCGTGACATTCAAAACGCTTCGCTTTAAAGTTAGGTGAGTCAGATTTTTTAAACCCTGGTATAACCGAAGGGCGTTCCTCGACGTTTGCAGATGCAGTACGTTGCTCCGATGATGGCTATAATCACGGCGAACACGACAATGACGCCTATGACGATGGTGGTAGTGTGTCGACGAACGTTAGCTGATAAAATTTTCAGAGGAAAAAAAAGAATTATTGGAAATTAATCAAACTCACTACATTGATGAATACTGATGACATATGATATCATTAAAGACAAAGAAATAAATCATACAGGTAGTAATGTATCCAGCCACCGGCGTAAATCCACTTTGAGGAGGGGGGGGGGGATGATCGACTTTTTTCTGTCGAACTTACACTTAAGTATAAACACACACCCTCACCCACCCTCACCGGACTCCCTTACATACATTTTAATCTTTATTTTGCGAGCCAGCCAAAAATAATCACTTTTCTGGCTTTTGATCGCATTTTCAAATAGAAATTCTAAAATACGATGGCCGTTTATGACAGATTATCAAAAAAATTTATTAACTGACTCCATACATAGAATATATAGACTCTTCCATCCGATTTTAGTTCCGTCATTTCCGTATAATCCTAATGATATGCGATGGTCCATTACATGTTCTCATGATAGCCATATGGTAAAGTTTCTCCTATTTAATGTTTCAGTTGGTTGCATGCATTTCGCTAGCTCCACATTTTTTTTTTAAATGAAGTTTGGTTTTCATGACAGAAAGAAATCCTTTCCATATTTTCATTTCATCATTATTATCATCATCATCACCATCATCGTCGTCATTATTATCATTATTATCATCATCATCATTACAATTATAATTATTATCATTATTATTAATAGTATTCCCCACATTATTCTTACAAGAATGGGTTGTCATGGTGGAGGTTGACGTCATATTGTTGACCGCGGTGGTCATGTTGCTGGCAGACGTTGTCATGTTGCTGACCACGGTGGTCATATTGCTGGCTGATGTTGTCATGTTACTGGCTGACGTTGTCATGTTACTGACCGCGGTGGTCATGTTGCCGGCTGATGTTGTCATGTTGCTGGCAGACGTACTTGCTGGAGCCTCGGTTGTTGCTTGAGTTGTATGGCATTTTCTTGATGATGCATGACGTATTTCTGTGAAGCATATCAGTGCTGCCACTGATATATAAAAATGAATGAGTCACTAAAATAAATAAAAGTTAGGAAATAACACTAACTAAAATGGATAACACACAATGAAACCTCAATTTTAGTTCCAAGTCATCAGGTCATTCTAAGAATTTGTTACATTTACCGAAAAATACATTATCGGTACTAAGAAAGAAAGTCTCTGGCAAGAGAGGGAGTAGGTAAGCTGAAGAGAGAAAGCAATAGAAATGGAGAGGAGATGAGTGAATAATAGAGAAGCTGGACCCCTCGTAATTCGAGGGGAGGATAGATTCAACATTCAAGATAATTCAAGATTCAAGATAATTTACTGTCATGTAAAAATACATAAAATTCGTCTTCGGCCATTTGTGTGAGTACACACAGCATAAGTAATCGTAATACAGTATGAAATAACATATAGACTGACATTCACAAGATACATTTGAAGATAATCACAATTTAAAATATGTATTGCACGATAATATGAAGAAGAGAAAGGATTACAGAGAAGGGAAAAGAGAGAAGCTAAAGAGACAGAAGGAGAAGTATAGGAGAGTGCAATCCTTTTAGATTAGCCCCGCCCCACCCAGGCGTCTCCACACCAGAGCTCTCTCCAGTCGAGACCCCGCACACCGTCCTAGGATCACCTCCTCCTTCCCCCGAAACTACACACACACACGCACAAACCCACACCCTCACACCCACACCCCCCACACACACACACACAAACACACCCACACACACACACACATACACACATGGTAAGACTGTATAAACTGAGTGGTTTTAGGAACGAAAACCACTCAATTAACAGAAATTAAACAAACGTAGCATTGTCTCACCTAGAATTTCTGCAGTCAGAAAAGATGTGAATCGCGCCATAACTGATTGGTAATATATAATATCTTTCACCGCTCAATCTCCGGGCTTACTAGAAGAGATACTGTCGTGTGTCGAATAAATCTTATTGAGGAAGTGATCTGCAACTTATACAGACTGGTAACTCGAGCGCCGCGCTAGCCAACGTTGTCATAATTTCGCAATAGGAAATATCCATGACATGTGACACCAAAACACATGATCAAAACGCATATCCTCTCAGTTTCATGGATATTTTCATTTTAATTTTTAGCCAATAGCAACGAAGGTCGAATGCAAATGAGCAAAATTAGTTAATTTTCACCTTCCTGATCATGGCCCCCACACTCCTGTCAAAACACCACGACGGCAATGTAGGAACCAGTTTTATCTGGCCTTATCGAGTGGTATCATCATGTTTAACTATGAAGTGTTTCATTTAATAAAACGGATACTTGTGATCTTTATCAATTTCTCTGTTAGTGAATAAACATGAAGGTTAAAGTCGATGAATTCCAAGAAATTTTCGGCTTCGGAGTGACTCTTTGAATTCGCCATGATGCCCAAAACTTTCCCACAGCTGGACCTTGAAAATCGATTACCCCGAGTGAAATATGAACACAGAGAAATTATATTTCAGAATCTAATATTTCCTATAAAAAAAATTTATCTCTGTGTCATTCAACCACTTTTTTATATGTGTCAATCTACCACTTGAAAACGGACTAATATAATACAAATTCATTTTTCTATTGTTTCTAATCCAATAAGGTATCAATTTTGTCAGTCTAAACACTCTGGTCTGTTCTCGTGATTTTTATCGCTGCCGTTTCGGCAAAAAGGAAAGAAGAAGTGACAATGTCTTTGATGATAAACATCAACCATCATCATCATGAATATTAGCAAAATTAACAGTGAGATTGCTAGGCACCAGTGGTCTGCTAATGCGTGAGATGATAAAACTTACAGATTACATTATTCATAATAATACATAATATTCAGTTTTGGAAGATAAAGCAAACAAAAAACGAAAACTAAATCACATAATAACATTCTTCTTCAGACAGATAGAAGTGATGGTTAGAATGGTAATTAAGACTGGTAATTAAAAAATGGAAATAGATACTTTCAGTTTCATGCAATGTATGATTCACAAGAATCCTAACAAGTTGTATTGAAATGATAATCTCAGCGTAGCGTAATACTGAATGGAAATTCACTTCCATGATTGTGTTTCCTCAGTAAATCATTCACACCGACTCCAAGTACACGGACTTCAAACTGACCGAAATCATAAGGTGTAACTTAATCATTGTTTTGTTCGATAGATCTGTTTTCGGTCTGGTGTTCTTTGGTGTGAAGGGTTATACTGGACAGGAGTAAATTATCACTGTTTTAAAAAAAATGATGTAGGAATTTAGAGTAAATGATACAGAATCATTTATGGTTAAATATTGTATTTTACTGCTGTTTACAATTTTTACCGTAGAATAACAGTACAATACAAAAAAAACAGTAAATGCTACAGTAATTTTGTAAGCGTATACACTTGGCATCACGGATCTCTTTCTCTCTCTCTCTCTCTCTTTCCTTGTGCCTCATTTTTCCTTTCTCTCTTTGATTAGTATAGTTACTGTGGAATCTATCTTTCTCCTTTTGTTCCCCCCCCCTATCTATCTCTGCCTCATTTTTCCTTCCTCTCTTTGATTAGCATAAATACAGTAATTTATCTTTCTCTGTCTGCTTATCTCCCCTCTCTCTCTCTGCCTCATTTTCCTTTCTCTCTTTGATTGGTATAGTTACAGTAATTTAGCTTTCTCTGTCTGCTTATTATCTCCCCTCTCTGCCTCATTTTCCTTTCTCTCTTTGATTGGTATAGTTACAGTAATTTATCTTTCTCTGTCTGCTTATTATCTCCCCTCTCTGCCTCATTTTTCCTTTCTCTCTTTGATTAGTATAGTTACAGTAATTTATCTTTCTCTCTCTGCTTATCTCCCCTCTCTCTCTCTGCCTCATTTTCCTTTCTCTTTTTGATTAGTATAGTTACAGTAATTTATCTTTCTCTCTCTGCTTATCTCCCCTCTCTCTCTCTGCCTCATTTTCCTTTCTCTTTTTGATTGGTATAGTTACAGTAATTTATCTTTCTCTGTCTGCTTATCTCCCCTCTCTCTCTCTGCCTCATTTTCCTTTCTCTCTTTGATTGGTACAGTTACAGTAAAATTTATCTTTCTCTGTCTGCTTATCTCCCCTCTCTCTCTCTCTCTCTGCCTCATTTTCCTTTCTCTCTTTGATTGGTACAGTTACAGTAAAATTTATCTTTCTCTGTCTGCTTATCTCCCCTCTCTCTCTCTCTCTCTGCCTCATTTTCCTTTTTCTCTTTGATTGGTATAGTTACAGTAAAATTTATCTTTCTCTGTCTGCTTATCTCCCCTCTCTCTCTCTCTCTCTCTGCCTCATTTTCCTTCCTCTCTTTGATTGGTATAGTTACAGTAAAATTTATCTTTCTCTGTCTGCTTATCTCCCCTCTCTCTCTCTCTCTCTGCCTCATTTTTCCTTCCTCTCTTTGATTGGTATAGTTACAGTAAAATTTATCTTTCTCTGCCTGTTTATCCCCCGTCTCTATCCCTCTGTCCGTCTGCCTGTCTCTCTCTCTCTCTCTCTCTTTCCCCTTCTCCCCTTTGCCGTTTCAGGCAAGAGTATACAGTTGAAACTCAGTATAACGAGGTCCTTGGGAACATCAAAATTACCTTGTTATAGCAGGAATCTCATGATTTCAGGGTTAAGAAAAACAATAAAATATAAAGAGCTGGAACCAGAATAAACCTTGTTATATCAGGAATTTTGTTATAGCAGGGGGTGTAACATAAAGAGATACAATCAATCTTACAATCAATTGTATCTCTTTAGTACATGGTTTGCTATAGACTTACGATTGATATCAATCTTAAGAATGATTGCATTTTTCATGTTATACCCCCCCCCCCCCAAGATCTCTTTATACCAGGGCTGCGTTTCACGAAACCGTCATAAGTCTAATTTCATGGACATCCCATAGAAACACGTGTTAATTCTAAAACACGCGTTTTAATGGGATGTCCAAGAAGTTAGACTTATGCAGGTTTCGTGAAACGCAGCCCAGGTTTCCACTGTACATACCTTCAGGCCCCCATCCCATGCCAGCATTGCATATGAGCACGTGAAGAGGATATCCCTTGGTTTTATACTCCTCTGCAAAGGTCACAGTACTTGCTAATGACCCAAGGTCAAGGGTCATGAACTCGACGTCAAGTTCATCAACCTATACGGGAAAAGTCAAAAGATACTTCACTGTGTACTTTAATACTCATCCAGTATCTGTAGTAAATTCGGGAATTGCAAAATCTGGCCAAATTTCAAGCCCTCAGTACGTTTCAATTTGATTCATTTATACATCTTTTCTTCTTTCAAAGAAATGTGACGATTTGATATGGTAAACGAAGAGTATTAATAATAAATTCAGGTCCAGACTGTTGATAATAGGTAGGCCTATAGTAATTATTTATTAGTAATTCCAAATTCATGGCGTTCTAATGAAGCAAAAACTATACTTTTTAAAAAATTTTCTTAGTGTCATAATTAAGTTTGTTTACTTCATATATCTTTCTGCAAGAAGCCTGTAGTAAATCCTTTTCTTTCTTTTTTTTCTTTATTAAACATGATCTAGAAAAATAGGACAGACTATACTTTTATGTTCCTCCCGGCTATATGCAATGGATGTCACTTTCCGTGATTTTTTTTTTGTTTGAAAATGGTTGATTAGAGTCAAAATGATGCTATACACAAAGCCAAATACCTGTTGACTAATTTGTATGCATAGTTGCTTAACAAAAGTTTCCATTGACAACTTAAAAGCTTGCCAGCGGCTTGCCCGAGATAGCAACAACTAATGCATGCTGACTGCATTCCACTTCGTAAGAAGCCATTTTGCATAACAAGTGAACTGAATACACGTATTTGTAACCAAGTTTTCTCGAGAGAAACGTGCATAAATTTCTATCAAACAACAAGTACATGAAGTAACGCCAAGCTGATAAAATGAGTATGACAGACAAGTTTTACCTTGATATTGACTTTGGCATCCTTCTCTGAGGATATTTCTTGGACGTGCTCTATTCTCATACGTTGAATGGCCTTTCAAAATAAATGAAATAGGTTTGAAACATCTTCAAACATCTTTAAACAAAATTTGAAAGGTCTAGACCGTCCAAATCATAATCATTATACCGCTGCTAGCGCCACATGGAGAATACTTGTCTCCAAGCATGCCCTTTATGTATGAATAGAGTTTCAGTACATTAGAGTTGTATAAAGGTATTGAAATTCTTGTAAAAGTTAGTTTAGAAGATTTCATCCATGTTCTAAAAACTGATCATGCTATTGGATACATATTCTGCATCTGAAATCTTAACGGCATTCTCCAGAAATGTCTCATCCTGTATTTCAATGGAGAGGGATAGGAGGACAACCTGTATGGCAAGAAAGAGCTCTAAATCTCCGTTTAATGTTCAGCAATCTAAAAAAGCTAAGACATTCAAAATAGGAAACTAAGATAACAGACCGAGATGTCATAAAGTTAAACCAATAAGTTTTTGATGCGGTATTATCGAATTTATTGTAGTATGCATACCTGATTTGCCTTTGCTTCGGAACGACAGGCTAGAATGACCTTTGACCCAAGTTGGGCAAGAGTCTTTGCTGTCTCATATCCAATACCTATAGTAAAGGTACCAGAGAGAAAAAAAGGAACGAAATGAACAAAAGAAGAGGTGGCTTAAGACTCCCACACATTATACTGTTGACTGCGTTCCGATAGTGAACAAATAGC
Organism: Echinometra lucunter; assembly: GCA_029962745.1. Taxonomy (NCBI): domain Eukaryota; kingdom Metazoa; phylum Echinodermata; class Echinoidea; order Camarodonta; family Echinometridae; genus Echinometra; species Echinometra lucunter. Next base: position 12,972,824 of record CM057168.1, read on the forward strand.
AGTTTGAGAGTTTGTGCAAGGAAAAAAAATTATCTTATTTGAGATTCGTATCAGTCACTATGAACATGACGGACAAAGAAAGCGGACAAAATAAATAAAATAAAAATAAATAAAATGATTTTAACAGAATAGTTTGAACTTACCAGTATTTGCACCTGTGACAATAATCGTCTTCTCCCTTAGGTCCATATCAGGAAGCTGAGCTGGGCTACCGAAGCTTCCTCCCATTCTAAGAAAAAAACAACAACAACGAGGGCACATTCATCGACAGTGAAAAGAATTAAATCCAGCGCATGAACATGACATTAGGACTAATTTTATGCTTCTTAATTATTGTCAGTTTAATGCAAAACCAAGATATTTCAGTGAGTGAATTATATATTATTTATTAATGATAATAATAATAATGAAAATAATGATGATAATAATGATAACAATAATGACAATAATGATAATAATGATTATAATAATTATAACAATAATATAACAACAATGTTCTGCATTTATGTAGCGCCTAATACATCTCTCTGAGATGTGTCTAAGTGCTTTACAGAAATTTACCCCGGTCATCGGATTCAGGCTTTCCGCACACAATGTATGCATCTTCTCCACTCCCGAGGGAGCATTCCAAAGCAAAATTCACATAGGAGACAAGCTAATGGAATCACATTTTGTAAATGTAACGGTCATGACATGAAATGTAAAATGGGTTTCACCCCTTAGAACTGTTTCAAATATCTAGTTTCGGGGTCCTCTTTTGTGAATTCGGGCCTTTATGTTCGAGACAGCACATTCTATGGATCTACCGAGATGGATTGTCATTCAGCCCCATATAGTCTTAATATAAACACGCTTTCCACTCAAACTTTACTGTAAGTCTGCACAGATAATTGCATTAATCATCACAGCTTTATCTCTTTGGTCTCAAAAATACTATGAACAATACAGGGATGGTGTCGAGGCCCGGCCGGCCTCGAGGAAACATTTCACTGGCCTTTGCCTTGGTCACCTGTACAAAGTCTATGTGAGAAATTCTTGTCCAGTTACTCGGAACTGCCGGCCTCGACTCCATCACTGGAATGATATAAATAAAACTGAAATCATTAAATTACAGTATAATGTTTTCAGTTTCTAGACTTTATTAGATCTGGACCCCGTTGCATAAAACATACGATTGATTGTAACTTTGCCATGAATGGTAATTTCCCTGGAAACCTTGAATTTACTTGGCGATTGAGCAATATTAACATCAGAAGCCGCGGAACGTTTTAGAAAGTGGTGGTGGGGGGGGGGGGCTGCGCGTACAACCAGGCAAATCATTTCCGGGTTTTTGTACATAGGAAAATGTGTCTGCTCAAAAAAGTGGGGGGGGGGGGGGTTGCTGCCCCCCCCCCCCCCCCCCAGCGTCTATGGTTCCGCGGCCCCTGAACATGGTAGTCCGGACGAAGAGTTGCCATTAAATCTTATACAACCGGGCCCTGACAACAGAAATCTCCAAGCGCATGAAGATGAAACATAATGGCCATAATAGCGAAGCTCACGTCAATTTGTAGGAATTTCTCTGATAATTTAAGACCAAAATGTGTAGTCTCAAATCTAGTTCAAAGTCAACTTCCCGGACAGAAAGGGAGTCCTATAATGTAATTGTTATTGTGCTGTTCAGTTCTCGCGGTTTAGGCCTGTGTGGTATGATAATACATGTACCATTTCATTCGGCTCAAACTGGGCGCTGTTTAATTAGCTAGTCTTGGTAAGCATAAACCAGGAAAAGACGACGTATGCTGCAGCTAGAATTAGCTGTGGAGAAACTATGAACAGAGGACGACACGCATTCAGCCACGGACTCCACACATGGGGGGGGGGGGGTAGGCTAGTGAGTTAAAGGGATCCCCTTCACTAATTACAACCCCCCGCCCCGCATTATATTTATATTTTCTTCCAGTCACCCTCCCTCTTTCTCATACACCTCCCTGCCCCAAGAGTCAAAAACTCGTGACAACCATTTCAAGTACATGTATATACGGATACAGCATATAGACAGTATTATTATGGAAAACGAATGGGTAATTTTAGAGGCCTACCTTTTCACTGTTGTGCGTGTACGATTGTCAATGAGCAGCTCAAAGTTCGCGGTTACTGATAGAATAGAAATCCCAAAATTGTCATAACAATGAAATCAGGTATTGGCATATTGCTCTTTTGTTTAATTTGGACGTTGACCGAGATAATTCATGCAAAAGTTCTCCCCCGCCCCCCCCCCCCCGAGTCACTCTATCTCTTTCACTCCCTCTCTTTCTCTTTCTTTCTCTCTCTCTCTCTCTCTCTAGCTCTGCCTGTCGTCTCTCTCAATCTCTCTTCCTCTCTCTCTCTTTCTCTCTCTCTCTCTTTCGAGGTCATCAACCTACCGATTCAATTCAGGTCAATGCAATTCAATAAAGGTTTATTGGAAAACATATTTCGTAGTAAAAAAAAAATGATTTACAGTCGACATATTTTTACAGAGATTAGAATACATTACAAATACAAATTCAATTGTGAATAAGATATATCAAATACTAAATTACATAAAATAGTTCGCACTGATGAAATTATCTGTTACAGACGTCAGACAACGTTTAAAATATCGTAGCTTTAAGCTTCTGACTGATATGATCTGCGGGGGGAAAAGATCATGGGAGCGTTTCATGAAGAGTTTTGTCGGTGAAAATCACCGACAAATGTTATAAGCTACTGAAAATCCTCGCATCTGATTGGCTGAAAGCAAATTAGTCGGTGAAAATCACCGACAAAACTCTTCATGAAACGCTCCCCATGCCTTCGTACATTCGCGTATCTCAGGTTTCTTCATGTATGCCTGGCCATGTACGCAAAACTTCCTTGTTTACATACAGTGGCGGATTCAGGATTTTCAATCGGGGGAGGGGGATCGAAGTCTTTTCACGCGTCTATTTAACCCGAAAAATTCACTGACAAGCAGAAAAAAGGTCCTCAGCTTTTCAGGTGTCTGATTCGCAAAAAAGCGGACACGGACCGGATGGGCACCCCCTAAATCCTTGCATGTTTTATTAAGATTTTTAAAAAGTGTTTTGCCATCAAAACTGCATTCATGAATCGGTTTCGATAGCACTTGAAGAACTTTTACCCAAATGAGCGAATTCGTGAAACAGACATAGTCGTACGTAGCCAACGTGAATCTGACTTGCACAGAGTTGGACTTACAGCGAAATCACACGTAGGTTTGATTGTCACGTGGATCTTTGTGAAACACCCACATGATCTACATTTAATAAATCACATCAACATTATACCGTGTGAGTCAATTGAAAAGGAAACTCCATATCATCTACCCCAAACCGTTGCAATCCTAAAAAGCATTGGAATTTACTCGAAGGCACCCACATGCCGTCTATCAAGTTCCCGTGTTGTAGGGCCTGGATGCTCGGCCTTGGCTTTAAGGCCAGTTTTTTCAATGCCTTGGCCTTGGCCTTGAGGGGTTTGAAGCCTTTAAAATCTCCAGAAAATTCAAGGCATTTTCAGCTTGCATATGGAATTTTGGTACTTTGCAAGTATGATTTTATTTTTTTATTTTTTTTTTTTTTGTGCAGAAAAGCTATCATTAATCTAATACAAGTAGTATGCAGTCATAACATGCATGGGAAATTCATGTATTACAAAATCTTAGGCTTACATTAGAAAATGATGATAATAATCACAAAGTAACAACAGTAATAGTGATAATAATAAATTACTATTAATAATGATAAAAATAGTAATAATAAAAACAATGATGATATGGTTATGAAATTAATGATGATGACGATGATAATGATGATTAAAGTCTATTTATTTATTCATTTTGGGGGGAGAATGATGGGGGTAACACAACACAAAATAGCACCTCTATGATTTGTTTTGCATTTGTAATACTTTCATACAGTCTTTTTTTTTTTTTCGAAAATGGAAATTTACTACAATTATTATTTCAGTACGTTACAGCCCGCGGGTGGAGGGGGGGGGGGATCCTGGGATAAGTGTGCATTACTGAAACCACTGAATGTATGACGCTGCCATTATATTTCTTCTGGTCACCAAAAATCAATTTATTTTTTTTTTGGAGAGAGGGGAGGGGGTTTTAGGTCCTATGGGGGGTAGTGAGCATTTCAAAACCAGTGAATGTATTGGTACATGTACATGCTTTCCACATGTCATCATACTTTCCTAAAGGTCAGATGAAAATTAGACATGAGTTTATAGTAGTTTTTGTTTCAACCGAATTTTGAAACCTTGTTTACGATGTAGTTTTTATCTTTTTCTCTGGTTTCCAGGACGGAAATTTTAAAGTCTAATCCTATTAATAATAATAATAATAATATTGGATATTTATATAGCGCACATATCCACCTAATAAGGTGCTCAAGGCGCTCCCAATATTACCCCGGCTAAGCTAGGCTACCAATTTCGGCGCTCACAGCTTTTCAAGGAATTCCTCCCTGCCGGTACCCATTTACACCTGGGTCGAGTGTGGCAAATGTAGATTAGTGTCTTGCCAAAGGACATTAGTGCTGCGGCAGGGATTCGAACCCCGTACCTTGTGGTTCAAAGCCCGGAGACTTATCCACTGGACCACAACACCTATTAAGACTTCAGCATTTACAGTTTATGCTCTATCATTTCAATTTATATATATATATATATATATATATATATATATATATATATATATAATTATCTGGAGAGGTAATTATATACATGCGTATAGGCCTACCGATTGCCACATTGTTTATTGCTTTGACGTGAAATGAAACGGGAAAATGTTTTACAAAATGAGTTTACATACTTTTAAACTGTAAACTAGAAAAACTTCAACGTACATGCATACATTTGGTATCAGTGACACTTCAGGCATAATAATGTATAACTGGCAATATATATATATATAATCTCAATAATCTCAAGGTCATGTACTCAGACGTCTTATACATAAAATGCCTCTTTTCCGTGGGAGATACTATTCGTGATTGACTTCAGAATAAGCATCACAGTAATACCCGGAATAGTATTGATAAATAGATGGCGCAATACAAGTGCGTTGTATTATTGTTGTTATTATTATTGCGTCAAAGTCTATGTTTTTATGATTATTTTGTGCATGCGTGATCTTCCTTTGTTATTTGATCCTCTTTTCATATATTTCTTGATTTATGCCTTGCCGTTGGTCTTGGGTTTCCATGCCTTGGCCTTGGCCTTGGTCTTAAAGGTTGAAGCCTTGGCCTTGAAGGTTTGGGCCTTGACTACAGCACTGTCAAGTTCTCTTGAATTATTACACATTGATCATTGAAATCTGACACAGAATGCTGACAGCACGGAGCATATTTCCTGACTGTATAACAAAAATAATACTTGCAATCATCATCATCATCATTATCATAAGAATTATAACAGAAATGATAAAAAATTACATGTCTTGTTTAGCCCTGCTAGGGTAGGAGCATCTTTAGTCGACCGAACAAGGGAAACAAGAAAAGCAGTGCTTATAAGCAGGTGCTGTACAGATTCCTTAAATACACATTTCAGTGAGAAGCTTTGTTCAATGGAAACAAAAATTATGCTGTATATAATCAGCTAGTCTTTATACTAGGTATTTAAAAAATAACACATTTGATCATTAATAACTCGAGAGTCATAACTCGTATCAGCCTCATTTTTTTCACATTGTAAACTTGAGGGATGTTGAGCTTATTTGGACTGGATTTTCGTAATTATTTTTTTCTTACTTGATATTAGTAAAATAATGCTCCTGAACATTTAATTAGATTTTCACTGTTTGAAAATCTGAAGCCACAAACTGTTTGTCAGTAATGAATTCCGAGCCTGACAAGTGCAATTGTGCATTGCAGTTGAAGTTCCACTGGACCTCTTTCAACCCAGAGTCATGAATAATTCATGACGCTGGAGAGCAACATGTTGGCAAATGACAGGTGCAATACACAATGATACTTGTTTTCTGAATTCACTGCTGACAAACACAAATTTGGGGACCTCATTATTCTCAAAAAGTAAACATTTATTTCAATATTCAGAGTATTATTTTAGGAATATTCAACGAAAGAAAATTCACATAACCTCGTCCAAATAAATTTGACATCCTTCAACCTTTCACACTACTCTGAATACCTCAGTCTTTTACGAGTTTTAACTTTTAGGTAATTAACGATCTTAAGTGTAAAAAAAAAAAAAATCAGCACCTAACACAAAGATGGTCACTAAAAACAGATTTGAATACAAAATATGATTCAATAATTCTTCCTAGTTGTAAAGTAACACACGTTCTATTATGGGTTTCCTTTACATCGATCGACTCTCACTCACCCTGCGTAATATTCGTGATCGTTTTAAACACATATAAAAGATTCAATTTTTTCTGAATACTTCTTATTGCACTGTACTTCCAGCCCTGAACCTTTTACACAGAGTGGCCCAGACGGAATGCAACACCAAGGATTTGCAATTTAAACGACCGTTTTGACACAATATCATCAAGTTTTTGCTTTTCACTGAGCACAGACAACTTTTTTCAAGTTCATGTTAAATACCACCAAGATCATTCACTTCGGGCTACGTACACTCTTAGAAAAAAATGGTGCTGATTAGAACCTTTTCTTGTCCCACATTTAGAATTTTTACAGGTTCTCTGAAGGGTCCTAAAGGGATCTTTAGAACCATTATGGGTTGTACAAGGAACATTTTGGGGTTCTTGAAACTACAAAGATCCTTTTCTCTGGAAGTTCTGAATACGGGATATAAAAGATTCTAACTGGCACATTTTTCTAAAAGTGTAGGCATACTGATTTTTTACGGTCATTTTTCAAATGTGCTTATTTTGCAATTGTAGTCCTGTTTGAAACAGCGAGAAATGTGCGGAAAAAAACAAACAATGACGTAAAGTATAGTTTAAATTACAGATCCCGGATGTGTTTATTCTTTTCTTAAAGTAAAATCCCTAAACAGTATTGTCTGTTCAGGTTATCAGAGTAGGCATAAACAAACTGGTCTTCCATGATGCCATGATATACATAACAACATACAAATGCAATCAGAATACATAACTTAAAACTGTACAAAATATTTCTTAAAAGTTGAACAGAACACTGGAAAAGATTGCGCAATTTTTCATTGAAAAAAAATATTCATACCAATTCAAATAAGAACAAGACAAAACAGAATGTTGAATTTTGTTTGGCCTTGGCCATCCTTTACAAAGGTACTCATACCTTGGAAATGAAAAAGAAGTCAGAGCTTCGTAGGTTCTTTATTTCGAAGACTAAAGGAACCCTGTTTCGTTGTGGAATTATGAACCTTCGCAGGAATGTTGACCCATTTTCGCATCCTACTGGTACCCGTTGACTGTCAAGGTGATTCAGATAGCATGTTTGAGTCCGACAAAATAGGGTGACTGGCTGCAATACTTTATAGGGCGTCTATAAAGTGTGCTTTGTACTGTTAGGAAGAATTTCATCCACTGACTGAGGTAATAAAAGCACTGTACATAGGCACTTCGTTCATTTTCGCTTGATAAAATGCTATACAACACACCGATATTATAATCATTTTTTTTTCTTAATCACGTGCCTTTTGAATCATAACCTATGGAGTATGGAACAACAGGAATCCTTAGAATCATAGGAATGGCTAACCTATAGATACATATACATTTACTTTGAGAACTGCCAAGTGTTTGTCGAATTTGGAATGACAAAATACCCTCACAATTTTGTAGCTTGTGACAGATCGTGAAGTAAAATGACAGTGACAAAAATCCCCGAAATTTTTTTTTTTCTAATTATTTTTGATTATTATTTAAGGGGTTGCTTGCTCGTCAAATATTTCAGATATGCCCCCCTCACCTTTCAAGCAAGATTTCTGCCCATGCTTTCTAGCGTATGCCACTCCAGTCCCGCACAATATTTAAGATTAATAGATGAATTCGACACCGTGAGGGCGTGTTTCTTTGAACACCTAATTATATTTCACAATTCATTATCGTGCTTGACGTGTGAATTTCCAAGTGCAATATTTCGATGTTTTTATCATTTTTAAATATTTCTATCTCTTTACTCTGCTTTTCTTCCTCTTTTACCTCTTTATCTGTTTTTTTTTTCTGGTTTGTTCTTTCAATTAATTTCCACTATAATGGTCAAATTAACCTATAGGCAACTGAAACTAGATCCCTTATGTATCAAGCATATGTTAATAAATGAATTCAGCAGTCAAGGGGGTAATTTCATTGTTTTTACATTTCAAAAGTGATTTCATTCTTGATTTTGTTAAAATTTTGTCCGATCAATAACATTTGCATTTCATTCATTCGATTCGATTTAGCCATTGCCTGCTATGAATACTGCGTTTTAAATAAATCAGTAAGCCCCGACAATTCAATAACATATCGATAGTCGTAGGTCTATAAACGTAGTGCAAAATATCAACTTCAGAAAACCACCACCACCGGTAAAGGATCCTAACAGGCGTCAGATTTCGAAGCAGGCCCCGAGTCGCGCTGCGTGCATCCGATCGAAGGTGATTACAGATAGCGTCCACCATGTCCACTGATCAGAGTTTTGATTGATTAAGAATGAACTGAAAGGCATCCCTATACCCCACACCAGTTCAGGACTTGCATGGTCAACTCGTAAGCACCGAAACACGCCTAGAAAGAGAGGAAATGGAAGACATTTGATAAGATGACGACGATGATGATGATAGTTGGTGATGGTGTTGGTGGTGAAGTTTTAAAGGTGTACTGCACATCACATGTCCACAGATTTTCACACACATACAGTTAAGTCAGTACGCGTGGAACACCATCGTTGCGTCACTTCTAATCGCGCATAACCAATGGCAACCCTTAAAGCAATTTCTCGATACACCAACATTCGTGACGTGTAATCCAAATAATCAAAGATAACTTTGCAGAAAATTTAAGAGCGAAATCCCCGCGCCATCTTGTTTTCACAATTAAGCTACATTTATGTTCAAGTATGACGAAAATTATCTTGTTGGCAACAGAAATCGACTTTGTTCCCTAAGCATAAGATGTCCGTGTTGTAATATTTTGGTACGGCGAGTGTCATTATTAGCAAAGGCCTCTTCGATAAATTAAATGAGATAAATGAGAAATTATAATGAAGAGGAAACTGTTTTTAAGCATTTGGGAGAGGATTATTAAGTAAAGTAATCCATAAACTTTAAAATTGATTGAATTATTAAAAATTCTTGAAATCAGCAAAAATGATTATAAATCAACTCCATCATAATGAGAAGCAAATGCACTCCTCACTGAAATGGGTAGATGGGACTACACATAAATGTTCGGACTTCACGCATTCGTTGTTTCTGGTCCTATATCCAATCATGAGGACCAGTGGCGTACCGTGAGTCAACACATGCGGTTGGGTGTAAAAATGTCAGAGGTAAAAATGTCAGAGAAAAAATGTCAGAGGTATATCAGATTTGAAAATGTTGAAGTAATCATGTTACAGGTACGAATATTAAATTAAAGAAATTATGAGGAGCGCGAGATATTCAAATATTGATATTTCTCAAAAACTGACAAAGAATGAAAAAGCTCAACATGTTATCTTTCATCTCCTCACAGAACTCTTTCATGGGGACAGAAGGAAAGAATACGGAAAAAAATATTTGCTATGAAAAATATCTAACGTATGAAATACTCACGGCATTGGCAGGAAATGCTCTGAGTAGCGAGGGGGTTAACCCTTTAAAGAACGCTCCTGGTCCGTCCTTCCTCATCAGTTCTAAGAACACAGACTTCATACTACTAGGACTTGCACCAGCTGGTTCTGAAAAAAAAGTTCAAGTTTCAAGATAGTTGTATTTCATTTAATCACACGAAATTCCCACAGCGATTTTAATTCAATTCAACCAAGTTCATTATTTTTCCACTTTACATATTCATTGAGGTCTTTTTAAGCACAATTTTATTCTTCGTGTTCACAAACTTACTCAGTTTCATTGACGTTTATTACCCATAAATTGAGGACCATGCAACTTGTTCAGGTTTCTTTAAATCTTTTCTTTTTGTAATTCACTAAACATATCTACCTTAAACATGTACATGTATCAAACTTCAGCAAATGAAAAAAAATCACATAAATGGCAAGTCGTGTGAGCAGAAATTATCGAAGTATAAACAGAGGCTTTTTGCAAGTTGGTTTACGGTTTTGATATGAAAATACGGTAGAATAGGAGTAGGTGCAACAACCAGCGGTAGTCTTCTGTATACAAACCTGACTGAATTATAGATTTGATTGTATCGGGTGCTATGGCAACAGACCAGCTAACCACGCCCGCTGTACCCCCAGCAAATAGTACCCTAATGACCATCCATCCGTCGTGACTGTTAAAATAATATGTAAATGAATCTTTTCTTATAATAAGTTAGAAAACAATAATTAAGCATACAATGATAAACCAAGGTAAATGAAAATATAAAGATTTAGTAAAAAGTTTGCCGTTTCGTACGTGAAAATAGTGATTACATATTTACACCACGTTGCCAATTTAGAGAACTATAAGCAACAATCAATCGCTCCAGATCTCATCCGTAGACGATTATTACATAATGCAGTAGAAAGAGGCTTAAATTTTCTGTGACTTTAGCTCTCACAGCTAATGTTTAGTGTTTTATTTCAAGCATTCTGCATCACAAATAAGGCAAAACACTTGTGTCACTATTAAAAGGAAAGCACGTGCTAATGCCAGTACAGATATTTCGCACTCCATACACTATGAACACGGCGGAAAAAGAAAGCGGACAAAATAAACAACCCCTCATTCTACCCTTCACAATGGTTCTGGTAGTCAAAAGAACATCCCTTCACAGCTATTATGTTTAATCACGCAGTTCCAGGTGAATATGCATGTGACACCTGTTCCACATATTTCAGACAATAGCTGTGAAGGGATGTTCTTTTGACTACCAGAACCATTGTGAAGGGTAGAATGAGGGGTTGTTTATTTTGTCTGCTTTCTTTGTCCGTCATGTTCATGGTGATACTTGTTCAGTCAATAAGGAATTCGGATATTATTCTGATGTCCCACAACGTTCCATGAATAGTCATGATAGTGACATTAAACTGACATCAAGTCTGTCATGTCACTTCCTATTTCTTAGAGGTATCAGTTAAAGTGGGATTTTTTTCCCTAAATCATTAGACACAAAGTCATGTCATGACAATAACGCATCGGGCAAAATGTAACCGTCCACCATAAAATGACCAATAATGAAATAGATTTCCCTTTTTTTTTTCTTTTTTTTTTGGATGGGGGTTCAATCAACGTCACTGAAAATTTTAGACTCCACGCTTTAACCTGTTATATAACTTATAATGTGTGACCCAAGCAAACCCTTTGAAATCTTATTTAGAATATCACCGTGTCCCTATGGTCCATGGTCGGGAAAACAGCGAAAATGTGCTTTATGGGGGGTTCCCACTGCCTTTCCAATCAACACGATTGTTCCAATCTCTCAAAACATAGTCTTCAAAAACACACAATATTTCACACTTAAATACATTAATTCCATGAAGCCTTGAACTAACCTACCGAGGCAAGTCTCTTGGCGTAAATATTCAATATTCAATATTGAATGACAAGCGCCGTTAAATCAAAACAACAACAACAGACCTATGATATTAAATAAAGCGTCTTGACAGTTGCAGATTGTTACACTTAATCAAAATCAAACTCGTGTCTAGCCGACAAAGTTGCAACTCGCATTATTTTCATAATTTAATTCAGATTCTCTTTGATATTTTCTTCAGTATATACATAAAGCTTTACACTACACGTCTAGGAAGCGTTTCATGAAGTGTCTTGTCAAGTGATTTTTAGTGACAAATTTGCTCTCTGCAAATCAGATGCAAAGATTTCAGTACCTTATAACAGTTGTCAATAAAAATCACTGACAAGACACTTCATGAAACGCTCCCCTTGCATCAACCATGGCAACGTAGAAACAAGATAAATTAGTACAGTTTAATTGTATCCAGCAGGTTCGTTTTATCTCCCCAAATTTTCGACGTTCCCTATCGTCTTCGTGAGGAGAAAGATAGTTTATATATACCGGCTACAATGCATTTACACTGTACCTTCTCTGTCTATTCATATATATATATATCATTTCTTTCAGTGTTTATTATTTACAAGGGAGTTGCCAAAGTTGTTTGTCAAATTTCTTTCAATATATATATATAAAGCAGAAAAGAAGAAAGTTCATGCCTAAATCCAACTTTTTATTTTTCTGTCACAAATTTTCGACGGTCCATACCGTCATTCTCAAGTGAATAACAATGACAAACTTTTAAATTATTATTTCTTCTTGTCTGCTTTATTTATACCAACACGTGAAATATATATATATATATATATATATATGCAGAAATGGAAATACCCACATGAGAGTCTACCGGGGGCAGGGCCCCCCTCGAGTAGACCAACCCTGGGTTGACTGAAACTTAAATATTTTAAGTCTGTTTTTACGCAAAATGTTTAAGTTCCCTAGTTTACCGGGAGTTGGTCTACCCCGGGGGGCCCTACCCCAGGTAGACTCTCATGTGGGTATTTCCATTGCTGCATATATATATATATATAATGAACTGAAAAATAATCAGATAAAAGATAACTGACTTCAATCATCAGATCATGGAGTCCTCACCTCTGTGCTTTACTTGAATATGCCTTCTTAAGTTGCTCGTACGTCATGAAATACATGCCAGCGTAAGGGACGTCTAAGCTCCCAAATCAAGAGATAAAAAGGAGAAAATAAAGAATTAGCTAAAAACTAATAATAAAATAAACAAAAATAAGTGCATAAAGGTTTCCTAATATAAAGATGTCTAACTCTAAGAACGCTGTACAAGTCAACATGATGAATTCGCAAAAGCGATAAAGAAATAATGTGCTATTCGGAAAATCTTATACCACGTATATAAAAAATGGGAATATCTAGGAAGCGTTACTTCATGTAGGAAAGAAAAATACGTGTATATGCTTTTATTACCTATTTTACATCTTGGTTTGCAAATTCTTAGTCTTCAGAGTCTCCGACTTACCTCTAAGGAGTGTCACTAACGTACCACGATAGATACCCATGAATATCCCTGCTCTATTGTAGATTTGCTTGGCACAGTCAAACGAGTTGGTGTATTTGGTCGGAACTGAAGTAACATCTTGGACCTAAAACGAAGGCAGATAACACATTTTAAAAATGGAATTAGATTTGTTGAAATAGTGCGAAGCAGGCAGTGCTAATGGGAGGTTTGGAATC